>CM055124.1:79255867-79855867 GCA_029206835.1 Rana muscosa
GGGCCGGGGGTTAGATTTTGGACCATTTTAAACCATTTTGGGGACAAAAGGGCCGGGGGTTAGATTTCGGTCCATTTTGGGGACAAAAGGGCCAGGGGTTAAATTTTGGACCATTTTCAAGAAAAGGGCTGGAGGTTAGATTTGTGACCATTTTGGGGCAAAGGGGCCGGGGGTTAGATTTTTGACCATTTTAAACCATTTTGGGGACAAAAGGGCCGGGGGTTAGATTTCGGTCCATTTTGGGGACAAAAGGGCCGGGGGTTAAATTTTGGACCATTTTCAAGAAAAGGGCTGGAGGTTAGATTTTGGACCATTTTGGGGCAAAGGGGTTGGGGGTTAGATTTTTGACCATTTTAAACCATTGTGGGGACATAAAGGCCGGGGGTTAGATTTCGGACCATTTTGGGGACAAAAGGGCCGGGGGTTAGATTTTGGACCATTTTCAACGAAAGGGCCGGAGGTTAGATTTTGGACCATTTCGGGGCAAAGGGGCCGGGGGTTAGATTTTGGACTATTTTAAACCATTTTGGGGACATAAAGGCCGGGGGTTAGATTTCGGACCATTTTGGGGACAAAAGGGCCGGGGGATAGATTTTGGACCATTTTCAAGAAAACGGCCGGAGGTTATATTTTGGACCATTTTAGGGCAAAGGGGCCGGGGGTTAGATTTTGGACCATTTTGGGGACAAAAAGGCCGGGGGTTAGATTTCGGACCATTTTGGGGACAAAAGGGCCGGGGGTTAGATTTTGGACCATTTTAAACCATTTTGGGGAAAAAAGGGCCGGGGGTTAGATTTTGGACCATTTTGGGGCAAAGGGGCCGGGGGTTAGATTTTTGACCATTTTAAACCATATTGGGGACAAAAAGGCTGGGGGTTAGATTTTGGACCATTTTGGGGACAAAAGGGCCGGGGGTTAGATTTTGGACCATTTTCAACAAAAGGGCCGGAGGTTCGATTTTGGACCATTTCGGGGCAAAGGGGCCGGGGGTTAGATTTTATCTTTACAACTAAATTCTTTTTGGGCCTACAAAGGTTGGTAGAGAAAAAAACTTGGCTATTTTGGCACAAGGACTTTTTTGAGCAATATATTGACAGCAAAATAGTCCCTATTTCCAAACATTAAGAAAGTAGAAACGAACATCAAAGAAGCTTGGGAGGCCAACCTTCAATCTTGTTCAATTCAAATGATGCAGATTTTGTGCGGTCAATATAGTACAGATATTGAGCACATTGACATTGAAATTCAGGAATGGCAAGAGAGCCACAGCAATGTGACCTCTTATACAGGCTACACTGTCAGTGATCAAAAGTTAAAAGAACATTTAACTAAATATGCTACCACACTTATTAAAACTAAAGAAGCCAAACTTCTTCGCGACAAACGGGCATATGACAATGCCCAAGCCTATAAGTGGACCACACAAAATCAACAACGTAATAGTAATTCTAAAAACAATCTTGAAGTTAGGAATTTTCCCATTATCAACTTAGACAGAAGGGAATCAGAATCCTTGTCAGTCTCATCAGCTTCCTATGTTCCAATAGGTCGCCGTGCTGAAACTATAGATACCATTAAAAAAAGAAAAAATGACACAGACAGCAGTTTACAAAGTGTCTCTAGGGCCCAGTTTCCCCTTAAAGATAAGCGATCGCGCTCACAAAGAACACATAAAGGTAATACACTCACACCGAACACAATGGCCACATTAAACAACACCACAGTATCACTACTGTCTCCTTCAGTAGGAGTTAATTCGGTCTCCACACCAGCAGCACCACTTGCACAAACACCACCCACGGATCCCGCCACACAGGGGCCCATTAGTACATCTGACATACGCACGGCACCTATTTTTTCCATAGATAAAAAAAACACTATGGCTACAGCACGTACCTCACAACACGATTTAAAATAATTTGTCCCGACCCCAATGACAATGATGGCGGGACAATAATGACATTGTCAACTTATCATCTTATTCTCTAACGAAAAATCAAGAAGAGGTGCTACGTTTAGGTCTCACTTTTTGTCCAGACAAATTGAAGCAGACAAATTCGAACTAATTAAAGATCTGCATTTGTTTGCTAGACGTCTTATGTATAAAGTCCTATCCGATGGTAAAGCTTCCTTAGTCTATCCCACTTCCAATGACAATTCTGCTCTGGAAAATGTCACTCTTCAGGAGCTTCAAGCCCTCCAGGACCTCATGGACCTCTGGGACGAGAGTAACTCTGAAGAAGAGGGTTGGACATTCTCAGTTCCAGGGGTTGTCAGCGGTGGTTTAATACAAACTAGATCTACCAAACCCATCTATGTTGCTCCCAAATCCTACAAGCCAAAGTCACGCTCATTCCCAGTCCTGCAGGGCAACCCCAATATTTGGGCGTTTGTCCTATAGGTTACCAAGGAGATCGAGGCCACCAATTGGAGATTGGGACCTGCCTCTAACCTCAAACCAGAACTCAAAATAGCTCTCAACACTATACGTAACAATGATGACATGGTTGTAAAACCGTCAGACAAAGGGGGTAATGTAGTTGTAATGAACAGATCGGGATATGAGAAAATGTGTTTTGATATTATACAGAATAGAGACTGGTACAGACCTGTACCCGCCTCTTTTCTTTTATCAAGCATCAAAAAATACAAAGAAATCCTCACCCGGGCACACACATCCGGAGTTATTGATGTTAACACCTTTCAATTTCTCAACATAGAAAAACCCATCACACCTACCTTCTATGCACTTCCAAAAGTGCATAAGGGGACCATACCACCTCCCGGACGTCCCATCATTTTGAGCTGTGGCTCATTAACAGAAAATGTCAACAGGATTATCAATGAATACCTTTATCCTCACGTGCGTAGTCTATTCTCGCACGTGAAAGATACCATTGAACTTCTCAAAATCATTGATGGATTATCGATACCACAGGGTGCATGGCTTGTGGCTATCGATATTGAAGCACTCTTCAATTCAATTCCACATCTTTTGGGGATACAAGCTGTACGCAGTTTTTTGAACGAACGTGATAAAGACTGTCGCAAATATAATAACTTCATTATTGAAATGCTGGAATTTATCCTTACCCATAACATTTTTCTTTTCAAACGCTCCCACTACCTCCAGGTGCAGGGGGTAGCTATGGGGGCGGGCTGTGCCCCCTCCTATGTGAACCTCTACCTGGGGGGGTGGGAGCGTGATCTTTTTGCAAACGATGACTTGGAATTTAATCTTGATCACATACTCACATGGCACCGTTATATTGACGATGTCATGATGATTTGGGCAGGATCAAAAGACAAACTTGTGGGCTTCCTAGAGCATCTACAAATCAATACCTACAATCTAAAATTTACCTACAATTATAGTCAAGAAAGAATTACCTTTTTGGATATTGAACTTTTTGTTAATGAAAAAGGCACTTTATGTTCTACAGTATACAAGAATACACAAGTTTGCATCCCAGGTCACTCATTTCTAGCATTCCATACAGTCAGTATCTCAGACTCAAACGCAATTGTTCTGAAAAAATGGATTTCCAACGAGAATCCAACAAACTCTATGCACGCCTAAAACTTAAATGATACACCAAGACATGCCTAAGAAAGGCCTTCAACAAAGTAAAAAATTTGGATAGGAACACTTTGATCTATAATATCAAAGAAAAAAAGAAATCTGATTCAACTAGAATCATTACAAGATACAACCGACAACATGGGTTCATTAAGAAAATTTTCAGTAAGTTTTGGTATCTGTTGACCTCTGACGAAAGGGTCAGCAGATACATTAAACCTTACCCGAAGATAACATACAAACGCTGACGTTCTATTCGAGACACCACAGTATCCAGTCACTATGCTGCTGACACTATTCCCAAGCCCACTAAGACAGGCACCCACCCATGTGGGAAATGTAACTTTTGCTGTTACATAATAAAAGGTTCTAACATCAATTTACCTAATGGCGATGACTGGGCACCTAAATATAGAGTTACCTGCCAGACAACGGGAATTATCTACCTTATGAAGTGTAGCTGCGGGGCATTTTACATAGGTAAAACAAAAAGGAACTTCTTTTGTAGGATCCGTGACCATGTATCTGCAATTTCCAAAAAACTGATGGAGACACCCATCAGCCGCCACATGGGCCTTTTTCACAACCACAATCTCAAAATGATAGGCTTTTTTGCCTTGGAACACCTTTCTTCCAATGAGAGAGGTGGAGACGTTGATCAACGTCTGCTTCAAATTGAGGCGAAATGGATCTATCGCCTCCAGGCCACCAAATACCCGGGCAGCACCGTGGTGTAGTGGCTAGCACTTTCACCTAGCAGCAAAAGGGTCGCTGGTTTGAATCCCGGCCACGACACCATCTGCCTGGAGTTTGCATGTTCTCCCTGTGTCTGCGTGGGTTTCCTCCGGGTACTCCGGTTTCCTCCCACACTCCAAAGACATGCTGGTAGGTTAATTGGATCTTGTCCAAATTGGCCCAGTATATATGTATATATGTGTGTACGACTGTGTGTCCCAAGCGTGTCGAGACCCTACGGGGTAAAATGATCACACCAGCCAAGCAGAAACTGGCTGCAAAAAGTGCCTAGAGGCGATTCAGTTCACATGTGTAGCGCTATATAAGTCATTCATTCATTCATAAATGAAGGTATCAGCTACAAACCTTTTTTGTAATCATCACAAAGTAATGTGACAAGCATGGATCTGGGCTTTCTGGCAGCATCCTGCGGACCCCTCCTCTCTTTATCTGCCCTCTCCCTGTCTTACATTGTGAGACATATCTCTAGGCACACGTTAAGCCATCATGGGGGCCCCTCCCACATATCTTCCCTCCCTTCCCCATACCTCCCTTCCATCGAGGGCCACAAGTTGGCCATTTCCCCATACAGGAGAGCTATTTGTCACTAGGGATACACGACCAACATCTTTATTGTGATCCCATTTGTTCTCAGAAATATGAATTTGACTAAGATTTTCAGTTTAAGAAATTACTTTAATTCTTTATTCTTTATTTTTCTTTCTTATTTTTTGTCTTTCTTCAATGAAACTTTAATTGATGCATTTTCTTGAGAGTTATAAGCGGTACCTCTTTCTTCCTGTAAGCCCTATATGTATATGCCTTGACATCACAAGAATGCTATACTTCTAAATTTATTCCACAACATTTCACTTTTTTTGTGCAGAGTGGAAGGGAAAAGGGGAAGGGGAGAGGAAGCAACTTTTTTCCCTTTTTTTTCTTTTTTCTTTCTTCTTTCTTACAATTATTTTATACAATTGTGCTTCCCAGCACATTTTGTTTGCTTCATGTCATTGCATCTACCGACATCTGCGCCCGCAATGTCCGGGTTCACCAGCCTGTGACCTTTGCAGAGGTCCACTACGGGCGCTAGGGGGCAACCATCAATAAGCATTGCTGCTGAACCCGCGCGGAGGCATGGGTGCTATGTTTGTCCGCACCCGTGACCTAGCCCTGCTGGAGACTACCGTGTGCACCGGGACACTCGTGCTGCCATGACGACGGCGCTGTTGCGTGCATTGTTTCCATCTGATGGATCTCCCGGTGCATTCGATCTTTCCTCCAATAGCAGGCAATTTTTCCATCCTGATGTCACTACCCAGCGCCCGTAGCACGCCGCAGACGTGATCCACGTCACACGCGGCGCTGCCATTCAATTGCACACAGGGGATATAAATAGGACCCATGCTGGTTACCACACCATCATGGGATCCTCTCTGGGAGCCGCGTTATCCACACAGAGAAAACAGGTATGTACCTACATTTACAGCATTAAACCCAACCAATCGGGCCGCCTTTTGTTCATATTACTAATTTGGCTCTGTGTATACAGATCAGATCTAGTCTGACGGCTTGGTCAATCCGTTTGATGCATCTCTGCAATGAACAACTAGAGGCCTTTTGAAGTAGCTCTAAGGTAAACACTCTTTTTTGGAATGGGCTGCGGGACCCACTATGTGATTGTTGGACCCTGCGGTGTCTCCATTTCAAACTAAGGCTGATTTCCTTTTTCCTCCCCCCTCTTTTGTCTTCTGTGTTATTCACAGATATAAAGCATACTTAATGTGGGGTTGCTTCGTATGCCTGTTGCTCTCTCATCTGTGGTTCTCAGGCTCCCAGAACATGCACCTATTGCCATACCAATATGTAAGTCTATGAAATTATTTTTTGCACCATTTAACCATTATAATTAGGTCTGTTCAAAAAACTCTTTCTATTCTGACAAAGCTCTTTATGGTTTTTGCCTTTTCCCTTTCTTTCAATACATACTCTAGACTGGATCAGCTTAGGTGCTAACCCAATATCCCCCACTGAACTCTCTGGAACTTATGCATGGGCTGATTTGAGCCCGGACGCTGACCAGTGCAGATACCGGCTACCTCATAACAGTGTTCCCAGTATATTTGACCTCTCACAGGGACACATTTATGGTTGTAAGGGCGATCAGGATCTCAGAGGTATTGCTCTATATATTTATTCCTTCAAGTAACACATGATGTATTTTATCTAAGCAACTATTATTATTTGTTTCTTCAATGTAATTTATATGCTCAATACATACTCATGAACTGTTTATATTATTTCTAGATTAAAATAGAGTCTCCTAACGTCCCTGAAGAAGCCTAGATTCAGGCGAAACATGTAGGATCGTTATGTTGGTGACCCACAAGGACAGAGTGCACTGCGTTGTACTTTTCCTTTAAAAATCATTTTTAAATGTCTTGTAATCTATGAATAAATTTGTTATATTTTTTACTAATCTTCTTTCCTTATCTATTCTATTCATTGGTATCATCTGTATAAGCACCGATATAGTCCCATGCACTCCCCCATTTATGGGGTTTTCGTATATAATTCTCTACAGGGATGCAGGTGCTGCTTCATACCAAAAAAAATTCTCTGTGCTAGCTCTATAACTTTATCAGTACACAATGATAGCTTACCCTCCATAGACTTACCCTAGCAAAATTTTCATGTTTGTAAAAAAAAAAAAATTACATTTTATACTCCTCCTGTCCAGATACAGACATTGGCCAGTAAACTTGCAAATAATTCATCACACCACAATTGGACTTGACCCCCCCCCCCCTCATCTAGTATAAAATCACATAAATACTGAGCTTGTGATTTTTATTTTCCTACCTAGAGGGACAGAGAGAACACCACTCAGGATCTGTAAGTACACACTCACCTTCAGGTACTTCACAATATTTTAGAACACTTTATTAAGCCCAAAGGGAAATTATTAGGGTACAAGATCACAATAATGAACGGAACAAGACAGAATGGGAGAGATTTACTAAAACTGAGGCACAAATAATCTGGTACGGCTCTGCATCAGCTTCTAACTTCAGATTTTTCAATTAAGCATTGCCAAAAAAAACGTAGAAGCTGATTGGTTACTTTGCACCCCTGCACCCGATTTTGTGTTCACCAGTTTTAGTAAATCTCTCCCAATGACACAATAAAATGACCAATAACAGAAATTAGTACCAAATACAAACACAAAATGATCGGAGAAACTCTTTTATCATCTTTCCATTATTCTCTATGACAATATTGATATGTTACTGTCTGGAGATCTTATTCTGTAATAACTGGAAACAAAGTAACATGTCGAAGGAATGTGCAGACTAGAATTCTGTTCTATCAGTTCTAGTAATAGACAGGAAGTTTGAGAGTTTTCAGTAAGTTTGTTTATAAAAAATATTTACAAAAGAATCGCAGTAATATATCACAAGATGTAGCAGATTGTCAGTTTAAAAATGATTCCATGCAGCATCAAATTTTTTTTTTTTTGTTAAAATATCTCTGGAAGTTTGAGAGTTTTCAGTAAACTTCCCTCCATATTAGCCAAAGTGTCCATGCATGCAAGGGCTTTTTCGGGCATTTTTAGGCATATGCTCCTACAGGCAGAACCCCCCCCCCCCCCCACCAAACTCATGTTAATGAGAGAAGCTCAAAAGTTTCAGCTTTTTGTTTTATTTCTACAGTGGTTAAGAAAATACTATCTAGCTAATGCTCAAAAAAGCTCAAAAGAGCTTGAAAGAGCTCAATAAAAACATGAGAAAGAGCACAAAAAAGAACAAGCTTCTTCAAGCTTTTATAGACAGTAATAAAAGCTCAAACGCCTGTAAAAAGCAGCTTCTTCTTTATTTTTATTTTTTTGAGCTGCAGTGTGCATGAGCCCTTAGGTGCAGAGCAGGCAGTGGAGATCACCCATACTCCGGTATATATAAAAAACAAAAAAAGTCCAATCTTCAGCACCTTGTACATTTATTAAAGCGGAAGTAAACCCATCCATAAAACAGTTTCATTTCCGGCACGTGCCGGAAATGTAACACTTCCATTGGTTGTGCTCTCAACCAAACTGTCAAACCATCCAATGGCTGGTGTCATAACTGATCACATGTGCAGCATCATAGCAGTTGTAGATTAAACAGAGGCAAAGGTGGCAGCTTCCTTGGCTGAAAACTATAGGGGGAAGGGGGGTGGTTTACTTACATTTTAAGAGAGTAAAAAACTCATCAAGTAGACATCAAAATAGCAAAAATAACAACGTTATTGAGCGCTTAGGTGCAGAGCAGGCAGTGGAGATCACCCATACTCCGGTATTTAAAAAACAAAAAAAGTCCAATCTTCAGCACCTTGTACATTTATTAAAGCGGAAGTAAACCCATCCATAAAACAGTTTCATTTCCGGAAATGTTTAGCCTAGTACACACGACCGAGAATCTCATCGTAAAAAAACCCCGTTGTTTTTCTCGACGAGATTCTTGTCAAGCTTGACGAGATTCTTGTCAAGCTTTCCTTGCATACACACTGTCAATTCCAAATCTCGTTGTTGTAAAGCGCGGTGATGTACAACACGTACGACGGCAGTATAAAGGGGAAGTTCGATTCCAATGGCGCCACCCCTTGGGCTGCTTTTGCTGATCTCGTGTTACCGCGTGTTAGTAAAAGTTTGGGGAGAGATGATTCGCGCTTTTCAGTCTTCGTGCTTTCAGTTCGTTACAGCGTGACGAATGTGCTATCTCCATTACGAATGCTAGTTTTACCAGAAGGAGCGCTCCCGTCTTGTACTTGATTCTGAGCATGCGCGATTTTTTAAGACTCAGAAAAGCATACACACGACCGGTTTTCTCATCGGGAAACAGGCCGACGAGAATCCCGACGAGAAAAACGAGAATCCTGATGAGAAAATAGAGAGCAGGTTCTCTATTTTTCTCGTCGAGATTCCCGGCAGTTTTCTCGACGAGAAACCATACACACGAACGGTTTTCTCGGCAAGAAAGCTCTCCCAGCAGTTTTCTTGTCATTTCTTGCCGAGAAAACCGGACGTGTGCACGAGGCCTAACACTTCCATTGGTTGTGCTCTCAACCAAACTGTCAAACCATCCAATGGCTGGTGTCATAACTGATCACATGTGCAGCATCATAGCAGTTGTAGATTAAACAGAGGCAAAAGGTGGCAGCTTCCTTGGCTGAAAACTATAGGGGGGGTGGGGGGGGTGGTTTACTTACATTTTAAGAGAGTAAAAAACTCATCAAGTAGACATCAAAATAGCAAAAATAACAACATTATTGAGCCCTTAGGTGCAGAGCAGGCAGTGGAGATCATCCATACTCCGGTATATAAAAATAAAAAAAAGTCCAATCTTCAGCACCTTGTACATTTATTAAGAAAGTAAAAAACTCATCAAAGAGACAATAAAATAGCAAAAATAACAATGTTTCAAAACTATGATCCTTCATTAGGTTTGGCAAGCAAGAAAATCAGGTTCTGGTCACATTCATCATATAGCAAATTCTCTCATTCACTGGAAATTAGCAACACTTGGATAGTCTTCACTAAAGAAAAATAGAGACCCTAAAATTACAGCAAATATTCAGGAGATACACAATTTAACAGCGTTTCTGATTATCCATAGAAACATCTGAAAAAAATTGTACTTCACAACTTGATACTATTTATCCCAGGGGTTTGAATATAGATTATGATTTACATCTCTTTTTATAAACATTTTGTTTCTTTGTTATTTTTTTTCAGGGGTTTATATGGACACGTTTATATGGACAATCATAAACACTGTTAAATTGTGTATCTCCTACCGCTGCTGAAGCGCCTGCAAAGCGCTTCAGCAGTGGGGATATGTGGGTGCTATTAACCCTTTATTCGGCCGCTAGCGGGGGTTAAAAGCGCCGCTAACACCCCCCAGCTCCAGTGTGAAAGTAGCCTAAGGCAGGCCATACATGGGTCGAATTTCGAAAGAATTTTCTTTCGATAATCTTATCTAAGAATTTTCTTTCGTATTCCGCACCATTAGTGGGCTGCAGCAACAGCCGATTTTCGTGCGGCCATTGAATTTTAATAATCGGACATGTTGGAAATTTTTTGAAAAACAAACGATTTTTTAATCAATGATGGGAGAATCATGGGAGAAATGTAATCGAAAAGAAATGCGCATCTGCAAGAAAAGAAAATTCCCGAAAAGAAAAGAAGATTCCCAGACACCAAAATTCTTTTCTGTAGCAACATGAGGTGAAATGCTTGTGGGTCACCTAGTGGCCAAAGAATTCTGGTGAGAGTTCAACCATTATCACTTCGGGTGAAGCACTTTATTGAATGTTATTTGCACATGTTAGAAAAATCACGGTGACTGGATATACAGAAGAAATTTGCCTGGACACAATATATATGATTTTTTGTTTATATGTGGACTTTATATATTTGCTTTGTTGATTGATTGCAGAAAGTGTTTTTATTAATATTACACATGGTCTTTTGCGCCCTATATCACTTCACTTTTATCTGTTAGTATCCACTAATCTAGTGGCTGAATTGACCATTCACTTAATTATCTGTTGGCGCCACACCCCTTATTTTTTCCTTATCGAAATTGAAGGTTTGGTTGGCCGAATTTCGAAATCAATGGTGGCACCATCGGATCACAAAACGCACACATTTTCTGATTTTCAAAAGAAAATTATTTCGAAATTTGACCATGTATGACCAGCTTAAGTGAAGACTATCCATGTGTTGCTAATTTTCATATAGAGTGTACGGCCCTTAACATTACAGCTAATATTCAGGAGATACACAATTTTACAGTGTTTCTGATTATCCATATAAACACCTGAAAAAAAAAAAGAACAAATAAACAAAATATTTAACAAAATGTTTATAAAAAGAGATGTAAATCATAATCTATATTCAAACCCCTGGGATAAATAGTATCAATTTGTGAAGTACAATTTGTTTAATATAAACATCTCTTTTTATTAACATTTTAATAAAAAAAAAATGTCTTTGTTCTTCTTTTTTTTAGATGTTTATGGATAATCAAAAACACTGTTAAATTGTGTATCTCCTGAATATTAGCTGTAATGGTAAGAGTCATACACTCTATAAGAAAATTGGGTGAACCTTTTCATCCGAGGAACTTTCGTACGATTTTTCGTATAGTTTGTACACAACTTTCAACAGCCGATTCCAACTTTTCTTATGAAAATTCCCGAAGGGACAAACTCTCAAAAAAAAATTCTTTACCGGAACAGAACTAATGATTTTCGTTAAATTTGTACCGTTTTCGTACAATTTTTGTACAAGAAAAAGTCAGAAGAGAAAGACTGAGCGTGATCAGGAACAATAAACAACAACAAAAAAAAGCCTTTGTCGTACAAAAAATTTCATACATATTTTCATTCATCAGTTTGGATTTGAAACGACTAAGAAAATTGGACGATTGTTCGCCCAATTTACTTATAGTGTGTAGACCACATTAGACTCTATTTTGCTTTAATTGAAGACTATCCAGGTGTTGCTAATTTCCAGTCAATGAGAGAATTTGCTATATAATGAATGAGATCAGAATCTGATTTTCATGCTTGCTTTACCTGATGAAGGATCTTAATAGATCTGAAATGTTATGTTCGCTATTTTGATGTCTCTTTGATGAGTTTTTGTACTCTCCTAATAAATATATAAGGTGGTTCATGTTTTGTTATATATATAGATATATAGATAGATAATAATGCCAGTGAATGACAGACAACAGAGATAGGAAGGAGAGAAAAGTAGAATTCCAACAACATCCAAGATATATTTAGGGACAACTTGCACCTGTTTCCAGAGACATATTTAATATTTTATTTGTATTTTATTTTAGCTATCTAAAGGCAGAAAGATGAGAATCACCAACATGCTTGTTGTTGTTACTTTGGGTGAGTAAGCACTTGACTACTCATTACTAGTATAAAAAAAAAATCCAGTATACAGTGGAACCTCGGATTGCGAGTAACGCGGTTAACGTTTGCGTTGCGTTTCGCAATACGAGCATTTTTAAAAATCGTAACTCGGTTTGCGAGTGTTGTCTTGCAAATTGAGCATGATTCAGGTCAAAGCGGTGTGCAGTACCGCGTTTGGCCTGAGGTGGGGGGGGGGCGGGCACCGGAGCTGAGCAGAGCCGAACGTTGCTGATCGTAGTCGATCGGCGCCGTTCGGAAATGCACGGAAAGGCCCGAGGACAGCACGGCTGACCTCGGCAAATCTCGGGAACAAAATTTTCCGAGGTTTGCCGAGATCAGCCGAGGTGTCCTCGGGCCTTTTCGGCCGTTTCCGAGGCTCTCCGGCGCCCCCCGCCTCTGGCCGCATGCGATATTGCATGCCATTGAAGTCAATGCGGAACCAATTATTTTTGTTTCCATTGACTTCAATGGGGAAACTCGCTTTGATATGCGAGTACTTTGGATTACGAGCATTCTCCGGGACGGATTATGCTCGTAATCTAAGGTTCCACTGTATATCCCATAGTTTGTAGACGTTATAACTTTCTTGTGATTTTTTTGTTATCAAAAACATGTAGCAGAATACATTTTGACTAAAACTTATAAATAATTTAGAATTTAAATGTTTTATTTTTTTTTAAATATGTTTTATTACAGAAAGTAAAAAAAATCTATTGCAAAAATATAAAAAAGTGGTGATAAAATACCATTAAAACAAAGCTCTATTTATGTGAATTTTTTTTTATATAAATTATGTTTGAGTACAGTGTTGCATGACTGAGCAATTACCAGTTAGTAACGCATTACCGAATAGCAAAAAATGGCCTGGCCATGGAGGGGTAACTCTTTTGGAGCTGAAGTGGAAACACTATAATAATATATACACACTATACTTCCCCTTTAAGATGAAGGGCGGGCTCAACTCTCCAAGCTGTGTTGCAAAAGACCATTATGCTCGGCTCTCATTGGCTCTCGTTACTGAAATATATAGTCTTTATTGCAATAAGGAATGAGGATGAACTTGAGAAGAACCTTTCTAAAATCCATAAAACAATGTGGCATCCTTTCGTTCCTATCCAGTCCATATCCAGTGGCGGCCGCTCATACAGGGCGCACAGGCACCACCCCCCTAATCTACATGCGGGGTGCCGAACGCATAGATTTCAATGGGGGGGTTAAAAGCCCATGATTAGAGCCAGAGGCTCTAATTGGCTTCAAAAAATGGTGGGCTCAGAGCGCAGAGCACTGCGCCCCAAGCCCACCCATTTGTGCGACAATAGCGAATAAATTTCGCTAATGTCTTCCTGGTTCTCCTCCTGGCCAATCAGGAAGCAGTTCCTGTGACCCGATTGTCCAGGGAGTCTTAGGCCACCCTGGCCAATCGGGTAAGGACACACTTCCTGTTCGCCCGGGAAGAGAATCAACGGCCTGACACTTCATTCCCCCTGACTCCGGCGGCCTCTCCTCTCTTCTCGTCCATCCCAGGTGATGTCACAAGCAAATGGGGATGGACGAGAAGAGAGGAGGGGCCGCTGGGGAGCAGAGGGACATGAGAGAACTTATTACACACGCTTCCTGCGCTACTCTGCATGCTGGCTAAATCTCGATCTACCCGTCAGGCGCCAGCTGTCGGCGATTGACGGGTAGATCGCCGCAGGCCTCCGATGAAGATTAGGCGGCTGCTGTAACTGGCCCACTGAGCCGGTGCCACCCCTACACCCACTGCCGCCCGAGGCCTGGCCTCGGTGGCCTTGTCTGGAATCCGGCCCTGCGTCCCGTCCATCTCCCGCAGGGGGTGGGGCTCGATCGCTGCATTCCCGTCCCTCTCCCGTGGGTGGCAGGGGGGTTCGATCCCCACATTCCCATCAGTCTCCCGGGAGAGGGGCAGGGGGATGTGTGCGATTGCCGCATTCCCGTACGGATTTTGTGTTGGTTTGCCGCCCCCTCCCCCCTATATATTATGCACCGGCCGCCACTGTCCATATCAGTATAGATATCCAGCATGATATTTTTTCCCCATTGAGATCTGATGTGCTTTCAAAGTGTTCCTTTCATTTTTTTGAGTGGTGTATTAGAGGAGTATTGCGACATTTTAATGGCATTTGGGCCAGAGGACAGGAGTTAATTTATAGAAACTTTGAAAACTGACGGCAGAAAAAGACCAAGTTGTTCATCGAGTCTGCCTGTTTGTTTGTTTTTCTTTCTTTGTTTTTTTTTTTGTTACCTTTATTGTCTGACTATATTTACGGTAGAGCAAGTTTTATTTGTTGGACTGTAAGCCACATACTACCTAAATATCACACATATTTATTGCATAAACAACACAAAATTGGCAAGGATACCGAATAAATTGGCTGTAGTGTATTGTGCTTATTCAGAACTGACTCAACTCTTCTCTTCTGTCTCTCTTTACAGTGCTGCTTGCAGTGTGCCAGGCCAATCAAGAGCAAGGTAAGTCAGCAGGCAGCGAAGTCACAAAAGCAATGTACTACAATTGCCAAATACAACTAAAGTCTACATGAAAGCCCAACTGAACTTTCAGATGAAATCTGATAATTACATTCTAAGATCATCAACACCAAAAGTGTGCAAAGTCTTGTTTTCTTTAGAAAGTAGCCACAGCCTGAGTGGAAATTCCATACCCTGCCAGCATGTTGCAGAAAAGGATCCTTGTTCTCTGTGGGGAAGCAGTATTGAACTGCTTGAAATTACATAAATACATTCCAGAATCATCAAAACTATGGCAAGCCATAGACTATACAATTTTCTTTCCTTCCACCACAAGTGGAAGAAAATAAAAGTGCTCAATTCCTCCATAAGCACTCTTTCCTACTCCTATGAATGAATGAGTGACTTGTATAGCGCTCATATGCGAACTGAATCGCCTCTAGGCGCTTTTTGCAGCCAGTGTCTGCTTGGCTGGTGCGGTCAGTAGGATCTCGACACGCTTGAGACACACAGTCGTACACACATATATGGCCTCATTTAAAGTCCCAACTTCCCCCACCCCATTTTGCTATAACACATATATACATATATACTGGGCCAATTTGGACAAGATCCAATTAACCTACCAGCATGTCTTTGAAGTGTGGGAGGAAACCAGAGTACCCGGAGGAAACCCACGCAGACACAGGGAGAACATGCAAACTCCAGGCAGAGGGTGTCGTGGCCGTGATTTGAACCAGCAACCCTTTTGCTGCTAGGTGAAAGTGCTAACCACTACACCACTGTGCTGCCCTATCACATCTGAGCAGCCCATGTGACTATAGAGTCACACATGTGGGCGTATACACAGTGGTAAATGACTGGCCACTCCATTTCTCCTCCTCCATGCCCACTAATCAGCTAAACACAAAGAGGGGTGGGATATTACATGTAGATTGATGGAGGCTTCACCTCCCTCTTATTATAGGACATAGGCTGGAGGGGCGTGACACAGCCTGTGACTGTCTGAAACCTGCCCACATCATGTTATTGCCCAAAAATAATAATGATTTGATTTAAAATATATATATTTGCATGACAACTTAAAACTGTTTATTGATAGTAATTATAAAATTTTACTCTGTATTCCAATGTGACTGGAAGCTCCTCCTACTTATGTTTTCCAGCAGACAGGCTGGGAGAGAGCTGGGTCATGTGACAGCTGTATATCGATTAGGAAAAAAAGATACTTACATTTTTTATTATTAACCACTTGCCGACCGCAATATGTATACTCCCCGGTGTTTCTTTGAAGTGGTTTACTGGGATTATGGCTAAAGATATCAGCCATAAGCCTGGTATTTTTTTTCTTTTCAGCTGGCGGCTGGCTTTCCAATGAAAGCCTTCAGAGCAGTTCAGAGCCCCTGGAACGCTTTCAGAAGCAGCGGGAGGGGACGCCCCCCCCCCCCTGCCGATCCCCGGTGTTTCTCCGGCTTACCGTTTCCGGCGGTTCGCCCAAGAAATGATCCAGCAGTGCAGCCGGCTGCTCCCATAGGCGATCAAAGTGTAGATACTCTTTGATCGAATCTATGTCCTTGGAGGACCGGAGTAACGACCAGTTCGATCCAGGCTGAAAGTAAACAAGGTATTTCATTTTTTTAGAGCAAAAGATCCCCAATTTTTTGGGGGGATCTTTTGTTTTTAAAGGGAAAGGAGAGATTTGGGGTCTTTTTGATCCCAGATTTCTCCATAAAGAGGACCTATCATCCCTTATTTCTATTAAAAGTACTATTGTAATAGGAATAAATGTGATAAAAAAATTACAAATTAAAGGGGCAGAAGTGACCACATACGTAAGTCACACACGCATATGTAAATGGTGTTCGCAACACACTTGAGGTATCGCTGCAAATGTTAGAGTAAGAGCGATAATTCTATTACTAGACCTCCTCTGTTTAACTCTAAACAGGTAACCTGTAAAGGCGTTTAACCACTTGCCGACCAGCCACCTCAGTTTTACTGCGGCAACATGGCTATGTTACGTTGCTCCGCCCTGTGGCTACTAGGGGCGTGCCACCAGAGGCACGCGCGTGCCCGCTGCACGCCTCCGGAGTCAATGCGAGTGCCTGGTGGGTGCGATGACCGCCGGGCACCCGCAATCGTTCGTGACAGAGCGAGAACCGGGAGTTGTGTGTGTAAAAAGTAGCCACAGCCTGAGTAGAAAATCCTATCCCCTGCCAGCACGTTACAGAAAATGATCCTTGTTCTCTGTGGGGAAGCAGTATTGAACTGCTTGAAATTACATAAATACATTCCAGGATCATCAAAACTTATAGCTCCCGGTTCTTTCAGGGGAGAAATGACTGATCGTATGTTCATACACAGTATGAACAGCGATCTGTCATTTCCCCTAGTAAGTCCCATCCCCCTTCAGTTAGAACACAGAGAGGGAACACAATTAACCCCTTGATTGCCCCTAGTGTTAACCCCTTCACTGCCAGTGACATTTTTACAGTAATCAGTGCATTTTCATAGCCCTGATCGCTGTAAAATTGTCAATGGTCCCAAAAATGTGTCAAAAGTGTCCGATGTGTCCGCCATAATGTCGCAGTCCTGATAAAAATTGCAGATCGCCGCCATTACTAGTAAAAATATAAATAATAAAAATGCCATAAAACGACCCCCTTTTTTGTAGAATTTATAACTTTAAAAAAATGGGATATTTATTATAGCAAAAAAGTAAAAGATATTGTGTTTTTTTCACAATTGTCGCTGTTCTTTTGTTTATAGTGCAAAAAAACTACAAAAAAAAACGCAGATGTGATCAAATACCACTAAAAGAAAGCTCTATTTGTAGGAAAAAAAAGGATGCAAATTTTGTTTGGGTACAACGTCGCACGACCGTGCAATTGTCAGTTAAAGCAACGCAGTGCCGATTCGCAAAAAGTGCTCTGCTCAGGAAGGGGGTAAAATCTTCCAGGGCTGAAGCGGTTAAGGTGTCGCCTATGGAGATATTGAAGTACCGTAGTTTGTCACCATTCCAGGAGCATGGGCAGTTTTAAAGTGTGACATGTTAGGTATCTATTTACTTGGTGTAACATTATCTTTTGCATTTTACAAAAAAATTATTGGGGTAGATATTGTGGTTTTTTTTGGTTTTGTTTTATCACTAAAGTGTATTTCTTCCAAAAAGTTGCATTTGCTAAACCGCTGCGCAAAAACTGTGTGACATAAAAAATTGCAACGATCGACATTTTATTCCCTAGGGTCTCTGCTTAAAAAAAAAAAAGTGTGATGTTTGGGGGTTCTAAGTAATTTTCTAGCAAACAATAAACAAAAAGTGCCAGAAAGTGCCTGTTTGGCAAACAGTGGCGTCATCCATATACAGTGGAACCTTGGATTATGAGCATAATCCGTTCCAGGAGAATGCTCGTAATCCAAAGTACTCGCATATCAAAGCGAGTTTCCCCGTTGAAGTCAATGGAAATGAAAATAATTTGTTCCGCATTGACTTCAATGGCATGAAATACCGCATGCGGCCAGAGGCAGGGGGTGCTGGAGAGCCTCGGAAACGGCCGGAAAGGCCCGAGGACAGTTCGGCTGACCTCGGCAAACCTCGGAAAGACTCCGTTCACGAGTAGAGTTGAGCGGACACCTGAATGTTCGGGTTTGACGGGTTCGGCCAAACTTCACAAAAAAGTTCGAGTTCGGGACCCAAACTTGACCTGAACTTGACCCCGAACCCGAACTCCATTGAAGTCAATGGGGACCCGAACTTTTGAGGACTAAAATGGCTCTAAAAAAGAAATGGAAAGGGCTAGAGGGCTGCAAATGGCAGCAAAATGTTGTTAAGAGCATGAGAAGTGCTCTGCAAACAAATGTGGATAGGGAAATAACTTAAAATAACATAAAATACATAAAAATACAAAATAATAATCTTGACCTAGGAGGACGAGGTCCATATGGAGTAGGAGGTTGAGGTGGCGGTGGATGTGGCGGTGTAGGTGGAGGCGGCGGTGGAGGAGGGCGAGGTAGCCAACACTGGTTTTTGTTTTTAATTTTATTTATTTTTAAATTACGGTACACCCCAAAAGTGTGAGAAAGATCAAAATGTGTTTTTTTTAATAGAAAAATAGAGCAACAGTATCTAAAGTGTGTATCTCACACGTACAGATATGCAGGAAACGCTGCAAATTAATTTTTCGGCTCTGCTCGTTCTGGCCTGAATCCTGCTCGTTTTGCCAGACAACACACAAACAGAGTTAGGATTTTTAAGAATACAGTGCTTGTATTGCGAAACGCTCATTAACTGTGTTACTCGCAATCCTTCAATGCCATTGAAGTCAACGTGGAACAAATAATTTTTGTTTCCATTGACTCCTATGGGGAAACTCGCTTTGATATGCGAGTGCTTTGGATTACAAGCATTCTCCTGGAATGGATTATGCTCGTAATCCAAGGTTCCACTGTACAGAAATAGAAGGGACAATGTAAATGAAACAGTGTTAGTATACAGGGGTGGCAGAGCGAGTGGGGCTTTAACAAGAACACGCTGTAATGTGCGTCCATGGGCAGCTGAGGTTTTGTGCCGAGAGCGTGCTCATTAAATGCACAGTGACAGAGTTGCCATAAACAACTTTTGCTATCTGGTAATGATCGGGAGCTGGCGGGTTTGGCTCCTGACCATGTTACCATCATGATAGGCAATCACAGTGGTCATATGTTCAGGCAGTCCCCCCCCCCCCCCCCAAGTATTAAGACCCCATTAAAGGGATGCTGGGGCTGGTAGGGAAGGGGTTAAAAAATGCTTTGCTTTAGCGGTCTTGTAACAGATGCTTTTTCGTTCCTTCTCTGCAGAACATCAGTGTGAGCACCCTCACCAGGTTTGGGGATCATGCTGGACCGACTGTCCGGACAATTGTGAAAACTATACAGATGGAATAAGAGCCTGCAATAAGATGTGTGCACAAGGCTGCTTCTGCCAGAAACCATACATCTTCGAAAATGGAAGGTCCGGCCCCTGCACCCACTGGATGCTGTGTCCAAGAACATTCCCTGAATACTATGATCGTGCCTAACCCCATCTGTAAAGCGGCACAAACCAGTGCATAACACATGAGAAAACATTGTATGTACCATCTGTCTGAAAAATAAAGACCCGTACATCCTGCTGAAATGTGTCCCGAGCTTTCAATTAAAGGGAAACTATCATGGCGTGGGAGCAAATTTTTTAAGTTTTATTTATTACTATTTATATAAACTATTTCATTTGCTTACCTAAAGAATTATTTATTACACAGGAGGCAGGAGGCCCCCATGAGACCAGTATCACAGAACACTATGGGGTTCTGTAAAGAGACAGCACAGTAGACATCAGGGCCGGGACAAGGGGTGGGCAGGAGGGGCGGCTGCCTTGGGCACTATGGTATCATGTTAGGTGGGGGGGCACCACAAGGAGATTGGAGGAGGAGATTTGTGTTGAGAAGGGAAATTTGGGGGGTGGCAGGGGGTAAGAATTGTTCTAGGAGTGAAAATTTGGGGAGTGTGCTAATAGTGGTGATTTGGGGGGGATTTGTGTTAAGAAGGGGGATGGGGAAGAGAATTTGGGGGGTTTGTGCTATAAAAGTAATCTGGTGGAGGGGAATTTTTTTTTTTGGGGGGGTGGGATGTGTGCTAGTAGGGATGATTGGGGGGTTTTGTTCTAGGAGGGTAAATTTGTGGGGGCAATTTGTGCTAGGATGGGGGATAGGGGGAGGGGAACTTGTGTTGGAAGGGGGGAAATTTGGAGTGGGGGAGGGAGAGGATTTGTGCTTAGAGGGGAAATTTGAAGGGTAGAGGTTATGTGCTAGGAGGGGGAAGACTTTTTGTTTTGCAGGGGGATTTTTTCTAGGGGCATATGGGGAGAGAGAGGATTAGGATTTCTGGGTACTTAGGGGGTGAGCATGCAGATTAGAGCTTGAATTTTGTTTTTGGGAGGGAGCAATTTGACAAGTTCGTCCTGGGCTCTAGATGACCTTGTCCCGACAGGTAGAAATGGTTTGTTTCAGGTCGCCTCTCTCCAATTGAATCTCCTTATGGTAAACAGCATGAATAGAGGAATCTTCACTACTGGTAATAGGCGCCACTAGGGTTGGTGTCACCTAGTGTGATAAAACATGGTGTCACCCCCAATAATTATTTTTGCTCCCACGGGAGGCAGATTATGGCTAAGCACATTGCTGGTGTATGTCAGAGCTTTCACCATGACCACCCTCCCTAGGAATGTCAAAAGTTTGTGTGTGGGGGAGGTGTCAATTAGGGACATGTGTCAGTGGAGGGTATCATCCTTATATCGACGATGTAATAAGAGAGTAGGTGGTAGGACTTTAAATACTTTATGTTCACCAGTAAAATTTAAAAAAACACATACTGCGTATAATTGCTTACATATTACTCCCAATATTCATCATTTGTTACGAACATGAATGACTTTAGGTTTATAGAAATTAGGTCAACGCGTTTCACAGAGATCATCACTTATTCAGGACCTTCTATCTCTCAGGTACGTTCAAATGATCAGAAGAATAACTTCCAAAGATAGAGAAACACATACCCAGATAGCAAGGATAACTTGCCACACATTTGTGGCAGTGTTGAATTGTAAGTCTTGTAAACTTGCTGCACATTTTCGCTGGTAAGTTGTAAACTTGCAGAGCACTTAAAGCACAAGTTCTAGTTGACACTTTTCCAATTTGTAGCAAATGTGCGTGGCAAGTCTCTAGCAAGAGCAAAGTTGCATGGGTGAGTCTACGGCAAGAGCTCTGCAAGTATTTAGCAAGAGCCCTGCAACTCACAGTGACCCCCTGTGGTGGGATGACTATTGTACAACATAACTAAACCAGGACCTTGCAGCAGACTTGCAGAATGTAAGTTGATCTGGAGTCATGCAATGCGGACTTGTGAAACCTGGCAAGTCTAGCAATAGCTTAACACGTCATTTTCAAACTTGCAGCACAATTGCTTGCTATCTGGGTATGTCATTTTACAAAACAGAAAAAGCATAATTAGAAAAATTTATCTAATTATGCTTTTTGTGTTTTGTAATATTACATATGTGTTTCTCTATCCTTAGAAGTTATTCTTCCGATTATTTGCACGTACCTGAGAGATAGAAGGTCCTGAAGAAGCGGTGAACTCTGTGAAATGCGTTGACCTAATTTCTATATCTCAACCTAAAGTCATGCATGTTCGCAACAAATGATAAATATTGGTAGTAATATGCAAGCAATTATACGCAGTATGTGTTTTTATATATTTTACTGGTAAAAATAAAGTTTTGTACATTTTTTTATTGTTGTACCTTTGTGATCCCTAGAGGAGTACTTAAAGTCCTACCACCTACTTTCTTACTACACCTTCCTAGGAATGGAGGCCATTGGAAGGCTAAGGTAAGGGAAGGGAGAGGATAGCACTGCTTTTAAAGGGAGCACTGCTTTTAAAGGAAGGGTGACACCCTAAAAGACAGAACCCACTAGGAACCCCCAAGTGTGGGGGTGATGGTGATGTTTGCATTTCAGCAGGCACAGGGCTGAAAAGCAAAGGTGAGGTGGTGATGAGCAGCACAGGTGATCCAAAAGGTGGGTAGTTACTTGGTCATCCCAGATCCCAGCCCCCCACATGATGAGCCCCATGGAGCAGTGTCACAGGGTGACCAGGGGGTGCAGTGAAGAGCTGGGTTCTGTGAGTTGTAGGGAACACTGGGGGCCGCATAGTCTCTTCTGAAAACAGCCAGTGCCTGGGTCTACCCTCCCCTCATCCATCCCAGCACTCTACTTCAGCGGAGTCTCAGCTTCAGCTTATCTCAGGTCCTCCCCCAGCCAATCTCCCCCACACACCATTGCGTCCCTGTGGGTGGCACTTACTTGCGAGAGCCCCTGCAAATGCTGCCAGTGCTATGCCAAATGCAGCATCCCCAGCATTGCTCTAGACATCCCTGTTTGCATAGCACCGGCAGAGTTTATGCTGGCGTTGGCCCTGATGGTGTCAGCCCTATGGCGGGTGTCACCCAGGTGCAGCCTGCACCCCCCCCCAAACCCCCATAGCAACACCACTGCTCCTGGCTACTGTATTAGCAGCACCCTGCAGCACATTAAAGCGGTAAAAAAAATAAACAAATTGTAATATATTGCCACTTACCAGTTAGATGTGGTGGCTGCATTCAATTTCCCTTTTTTTTTTCTGCATGTTAACACCTGGTGAACTGGCCAGTAACACACAGGAGTTCATCCTCATTCATTATTGCAATAATGCATTCATTTAATTAAGGATGAGAGCTAATCATATCAGTCTTTGCAATGTTTGTGAATTAAGCCCCTTGATGTTAAAGGGAAAGTATAGTGTATAGAGTTACTATTGTAGCATTTAGACATGTGCATGATACAAAAAACAAATAGCATTGCATTTTATACTCCTCCTGTCCAGATACAGACATTACCCAATAAACTTGCAAATAATCCATCACACCACAATTGGTCTTGACCCCCCCCCCCCCCCAATCTAGTATAAAATCATGTAAATACTGAGTATGTAATTTTCATTTTCCTACCTAGAGGGACAGAGAGAACACCACTCGGGATCTGTAAGTACACACTCACCTTCTTTAGAACACTTTATTAAGCCCAAAGGAAAATTATTAGGATACAAGATCACAATAATGAACGGAACAAGACACAATGGGGAGATTTACTAAAACTGGGGAACAAATAATCTGATGCAGCTCTGCATAGTAACCAATCAGCTTCTAACTTCAGCTTCTTCAATTAAGCATTGCCAAAAAAACTTAGAAGCTGATTGGTCACCCGATTTTGTGTGCACCAGTTTTAGTAAATCTCTCCCAATGACACAATAAAATTACCAATAACAGCAATTAGTACCAAATACAAACACAAAATGATCGGAGAAACGCTTTTGTCATCTTTCCATCATTCTCTATGACAATATACATATTTTCCTGTCTGGAGGAGATCTTATTCTGTAATAACTGGAAACAAAGTAACATGTTAAAGGAATGTTCAGACTAGAATTCTGTTCTATCAGTTCTAGTAATAGATAGAAAGTCTGAGCGTTTTCAGTAAGTTTATTTATAAAAAAAAATAAAAATTGCCAGTTTAAAAATGATTCCGTGCAGCATCAGATTTTTTTTTTTTAGTTTAAATATCTCTGGAAGTTTGAGAGTTTTCATTAAACTTCCCTCCATGTTAGCCAATGTGTCCATGCACGCTAGGGCTTTTTCGGGCGTTTTCAGGCATATGCTCCTACATCCCCTGGGATAAATAGTATCAAGTTGTGAAGTACAATTTTTTTTAATATAAACATTTGAAAAAAAATGTACTTCGCAACTTGATACTATTTATCCCAGGGGTTTGAATATAGATTATGATTTACATCTCTTTTTATAAATATTTAGTTAAATATTTTGTTTCTTTGTTCTTCAGAAACACTGATTAATTGCGTATCTCCTGAATATTAGCTGTAATATCGTACAATTTATATGAAAATTGGGCGAACATTTTCATCTGAGGAACTTTCGTACGATTTTCGTATAGTGTGTACACAACTTTCAACAGCCGATTCCAACTTTTCTTATCAAAATTCCCGAAGGGAACAGAACTAATAATTTTTGTTAAATTTGTACTGTTTTTGTACAAGAAAAAAATCAGAAAAGAAAGACTGCACATGATCAGGAACAATAAACAACAAAAAAAAAAGAGCCTTTGTCGTACAAGAATTTTCGTCC
Organism: Rana muscosa; assembly: GCA_029206835.1. Taxonomy (NCBI): domain Eukaryota; kingdom Metazoa; phylum Chordata; class Amphibia; order Anura; family Ranidae; genus Rana; species Rana muscosa. The sequence goes on from CM055124.1 coordinate 79,280,392, forward strand.
AAATTTTCGTTCATCAGTTTGGATTTGCTGTAAAACAACTAGGAAAATTGGACGATTGTTCGCCCAATTTTCTTATAGTGTGTACCCCACATTAGACTCTATTTTGCTTTAAGTGAAAACTATCCAGGTGTTGCTAATTTCCAGTCAATGACAGAATTTGCTATATAATGAATGTGATTAGAATCTGATTTTCATGCTTGCTTTACCTGATGAAGGATCTTAATAGATCCGAAATGTTATTTTTGCTATTTTGATGTCTCTTTGATGAGTTTTTTTACTCTCTTAACCACTTAAGACCCGGACCATTATGCAGCTTAAAGACCAGGCCACTTTTTGCGATTAGGCACTGTGTCACTTTAACTGACAATTGCGCGGTCGTGCGACGTGGCTCCCAAACAAAATTGACGTCCTTTTTTCCCAACAAATAGAGCTTTTTTTTGGTGGTATTTGATCACCTCTGTGGTTTTTAGTTTTTGCGCTATAAACAAAAATAGAGCGACAATTTTGAAAAAATGCAATCTTTTTAACTTTTTGCTATAATAAATATCCCCAAAAAATATATAAAAAACATGTTTTTTCCTCAGTTTAGGCCGATATGTATTCTTCTACATATTTTTGGTAAAAAAAATCGCAATAAGCATTTATTAATTGGTTTGCGCAAAAGTTATAGCGTTTACAAAATAGGGGACTGTTTTATGTCATTTTTATAAAAAAAAAATTTTTTACTAGTAATGGCGGCGATCAGTGATTTTTTTCATGACTGCGACATTATGGCGGACACATCGGACACTTTTGACACTATTTTGGGACCATTGTAATTTTTACAGCGATCAGTGCTATAAAAATGCACTGATTACTGTAAAAATGACACTGGCAGTGAAGGGGTTAACCAGGAGGGGGTGCTGTAGGGGTTAAGTGTGCCCTGATGTGTGTTTCTTACTGTGGGGGGCGTGGCTTAGCGTGTGACGTCACTGATCGTTGTTCCCTATGACAGACGATCAGTGACAGGCTCACTAGGAAGCACGGGGAGAAGTTTGTTTACACTTACCTCTCCCCGTTCTTCCTCTCTGTGACCTGATCGCGGGACACCGGCGGCGATCAGGTCCGCTGTTCCCGCGGGGATGGTCACGGAGAGGAGGAGCGGGTCATGAGCACGCCACCGGCGGCATGCTCGCGACCCACGGCTCTTAGCTATGATTAAACACTAAGAAAGTGTGAAACGCGTCAGTTTTGACCAGGACTTTGTGACTTGCTGTGTGTTATTTGGACTTTGAATAATTTTACATAATAAAGGCTTTTATTGGAGTGCTGCTGTCCAGAAGACTTGATCTTTTGTTTTGCATGGGCTCTTAAAGGGGACGTACCTGTACGCTCTTGTGCCTAGCCGTGCCATTCTGCCGACGTACATTGGCGTGCGGGGGTCCTTAAGTGGTTAATAAATATATAAGGTGCTTCATGTTTTGTTATAGATATATATAGATCTATATATATCTATATACATAAATATATATAGATCTATATATAAATAGATATATAAATAGATAATAATGCCATTGAATGACAGACAACAGAGATAGGAAAGAGAGAAAAGGCGAATTCCAGCAACATCCAAGATATATTAAAGGACAACTTGCACCTGTTTCCAGAGACATATTTAATATTTTATTTGTATTTTATTTTATCTACCTAAAGGCAGAAAGATGAGAATCACCAACATCCTTCTTGTTGTTACTTTCGGTGAGTAAGCACTTGACTACTCATTAGTATAAAATAAAATTCCAGTATATATCCCATAGTTTGTGGATGTTATAACTTTCACGCAAACCAATCAATATAAACTTATTGTGATTTTTCATTTGTTATCAAAAACATGTAGCAGAATATATTTTGGGTAAAACTTATGAATAAGTTAGAATTTTTTTTTTTTTTTAGATATGTTTTATTACAGAAAGTAAAAAAAAATCTATTGCAAAAATATAAAAAAAATGTCAAATACCATTAAAACAAAGCTCTATTTTTGTGAAAAAAAATGATATAAATTTTGTTTGGGTACAGTGTTGCATGACTGAGCAATTACCAATTAGTAACGCATTACCGAATAGCAAAAAATGGCCTGGTCATGAAGGGGTAAATCTTCTAGAGCTGAAGTGGAAACACTACAATAATATATACACACTATACTTCCCCTTTAAAGGGATACTAAAGGTTTGGCTTCTAAAAAAAAAACAGAAAACAAACATGTCATACTTACCTCCACTGTGCAGTTCGTTTGCCACAGAGTGGCCCTGATCATCCTCTTCTGGGGTCCCAAGGCGGCTCTCGCAGCTCCTCCCCTCAAGAACTAACCCCCTCTGGGAAGCTCTCTCCCGAGAGGGTTACCTTAGGGGCGCGCTCCCGTGTGATACACTCGGTGGCCATAGCCGCCAAGTGTATGACTCGGCCCCGCCCCCCCCGGGGCGCTGTGTCATTGATTTGATTGAAAGCAGTGGGGGAGCCAATGGCTGCGCTGCTATTAATCATCCAATGAAGAGCCGACAAGAGATGGGGGAAAGCAACGCAGGATCGCGCCCACCGAGATTTGGGGCTCAGGTAAGTAAAACGGGGGGGGGGGCGGTGACTGCAAGGTGTTTTTTCACCTTCATGCATAGTATGCATGAAGGTGAAAAAATGCGGTTTACAACCCCTTTAAGATGAAGGGCGGGCTCAACTCACCAAGCTGTGCTGTATGTCATAACCACTGCAAAAGACCATTATGCTCGGCTCTCATTGGCTCTCGGTACTGAAATGAATAGTCATTATTGCAATAAGGAATGAGGATGAACTTGAGCCTATGGTGAGAAGGACCTTTCTAAAATCCATAACACAACTTGGCATCCTTTCGTTCCTAAAACATTACCCAGTCCATATCCAGTGGCTGCCGCTCATGCAGGGCGCACAGACAGGCGACGCCCCCCTAATCTACATGTGGAGTGCCGAACGCATAGATTTCAATGGGGGGGTTTTTAAGCACATGATTAGAGCCAGAGGCTCTAATTGGCTTCAAAAAAGGGTGCAGAGCCTTGCGCCCCAAGCCCACCCACTTGTGTGACAAAAGCGAATGCATATTCGCTATTCTAGAACAATAAAGAGAATTGGATACTCTTACCGCAATGTCTGGACCCAAATCACCATACGGTGGTAGGTCAACCGAGCTTATGTCCACTACATCGTGGCAATCTGCGGGCGTCCTCTTTCCTCCACTGTCAGGGGTTCCGACCAGACCAGGATGTCAGATATCCAGGGAAATAAAATGGTAGCTCCAAACATAAATGAAATAAGAAAAAAAGAGAGATCCTCCGCATAGTGTAAAATCCAAGTCCTATTCTTAGGACTACCTGGCCAATCGTGTCTCAGGACACACTTCCTGTTCACCCAGGAAGAGAATCAATGGCCCGGCTCTACATTCCCCCTGACTCCAAAGGTAATGCCCTGATCGCCGCCGTCCCGTCTGTCTCCAACAGGTGGTCGATCGCTGCATTCCCGTCTGTCTCCCGTAGGTGGCAGGAGGGATCAAAAGCCGCATTCACATCTGTCCCCGAGGCGGGAGGGACGGGGACATGTGCGATCGCCGAATTCCCGGCCGTCTCACGCGCGCGGGGGGGGGAATTTTGCGTTAGTTTGCCGCCCCCCTATATATTAAGCACCGGCCGCCACTGTCCATATTAGTATAGATATCCAGCATGATATTTTTCCCCTTTGAGATCTGATGTGTTTTCAAAGTGCTCCTTTCAATTTTGAGTGGTGTATTAGAGAAGTATTGCTACATTTCAATGGTATTTGGGCCAGAGGACTGGTTCCCAATCTTCCAGGTCATTTATAGAAACTTAAGCCCTGTACACACGATTGTGATTTCCAACGGGAAAAGTCTGTTGGAAATTCCGACGGGAAAATTGAGAACATGCTCTCAATCCATTCCCGACCAAAAGCTGCCATCGGACTTTTTCTGTCGGGTATTCCGACCGTGTGTACAGGGCTCTAGAAAAGTGACAGCAGGAAAAGACCGAGTTGTCCATCGAGTCTGCCCGTTTTTTTGGTTTTGTTTTTTTCATTACCTTTATTGTCTGACTATATTTACGGTAGAGCAAGTTTTCTTTGTTGGACTGTAACCCACATACTACCTAAATATCACAGATATTTATTGCATAACCAACACAAAATTGGCAAGGATACAGACTAAATTGGCTGTACGTATTGTGCTTATTCAGAACTGATTCAACTCTTCTCTTCTGTCTCCCTTTACAGCGCTGCTTGCAGTGTGCCAGGAGGACAAACCAGTGTATGGTAAGTCAGCAGGCAGTGGAGTCACAATAGCAATCTAATACAATTGGAAAATACAGTGGAACCTCAGATTACGAGCATAATCTGTTCCAGGAGAATGCTCGTAATCCAAAGTACTCGCATATCAAAGCGAGTTTCCCCATTGAAGTCATTGGAAACGAAAATAATTTGTTCCGCATTGACTCAAATGGCATGCAACACCGCATGTGGCCAGAGGTGGGGGGGCGCTGGAGAGCCTCAGAAACACACAGAAAGGCCCGAGGACAGCTCAGCTGACCTCGGAAAACCTCAGAAAAAGGCTCGGGAACGGATTCGTTCTAAGTCTTTCCAAGCATTTCCGAACGGCTACGAACGGCGCCGATCGGCTCCAGCACCCCCCCACCTCAGGCCAAATGTGGTACTGCACACAGCTGTGGCTTGAATCCTGCTCATTTTGCGAGACAACACTTGCAAACCGAGTCAGGATTTTGAAAAATACAGCGCTCATATTGCGAAAACGCTAAAGTCTACATGCAGTGGCGACTGGTGGTATATTTGTAAGGGGGGGGTGCGGCATCTTTTTCTTTCTCGGCTTCACGGAATCGTGGCTTCCCCTACGTCATCTCCCTCTTCTGCCTAGGCGGCCAATAGGATTGCCTCTTCTTTCAGCCAATCAGGAAAAGGGTCTCATGATCTGATTCCTGATTGGCTTGGAGGAGAATCAGTGTGACAATAGCAAATATTCATTCGCTATTGTCACACAACTGGACGGGCTGCACTGCGCCCCAAGCCCAACCTTTTTTAAAGCCTATTAGAGCCTCCAGCTCTAATCACGTGCTTTAAAAAAAAACTCCCATTGGAATCTATGCGTCCTGTGCTCCGTTTGTGGATTATGGATAGGGGGCAGCACCCCTGTGGTCCGAATGGTCAGGCCACCACTGTCTACATGAAAGCCCAACAGATCTTTCAGATGAAATCAGATAAATACAATACAGGTATGTCGCTTCACGCACCTTGCCACAGTGAATGGAAGCGGTCAAATCATCGCCTTTGGAGATTTTGAAGTACCGTAGTTTGTCACGGGCGTGCGTAATTTTACAATTTATCATCATCTTTCACATTTTACAAAAAAATTGGGGTAAATATTGTGTTTTTTTTTTTTTTTTTTACTAAAGTGTATTTTCCCCCAAAAATGATGTTTGCAAAGCCGCTGCACAAATACTGTGTGACATAAAAAATTGCAGCAATCACCATTTTATTCTCTACGACCTCTGCTAAAAAAAGAAAAATGTATTATATTTGGGGGTTGTTAGTAATTTTCTACCAAAAAATATTGTTTTAAATAATAAGAGCCAGAAAAAGCCTGCTCGGCAAACGGTGACGTCATCCATAAACAGGTCCCAGAAGACAGCAGGGACCAGTCAGGACGCACGGTGCGACTTGCGCAAGCTCAGTAGGGAACCAGGCTGTGAAGCCTCAAGGCTTCACTTCCTGATTCCCTTACGAAAGGTGCCGGTGCCTCCACCCGGGAGCCGAGGGACAGATCAGCTTCGGGTGGGGACATAGCGGGCGCCCTGGACAGGTAAGTGTCCATATATATTTTTTTTGGTGGAACTTCGCATTAATGTTTGAGGGCTTTTATGTATAGGTTTGTGAAAGGTATTATAAATTGTTTCACATTAATCTCTTGCCACTCATATAACGCATACCTCCCAATATTTTGAGATAGGAATGAGGGACACCTACTAACAAACGTATGTAGGCATAGGACACGCCCCCTTCCACACCCCCTTAAAGGAGAATGAACCAAAAAAAAGGTTAATTAAATCCACAAGTGCTTTTTTTTACCACTACTATTCCTTTATATTGGCTTTTAAAATGTACAAATGCAGCAATTTAGAAATTGGGTGAAAGGTTTAGTACCGGGGAAACACTTTTTAAAGGTTAAAAGTGCATTTTATATACAACTATAGAGATCAGACCAAAATGAGGCGCAAATGAGGAGGAAAGAGGGACAGAGGGACATTGCTCCAAATCAGGGACAGTCCCTCGAAATCAGGGACAGTAGGGAGCCATGCATAACGCATATGTGCGGCGGCAGAGCGGGTGGGGCTTTAACAACCACACGTTGGCACATGTGCGTTCATGGGCAGCTGAGGTTTTTGTGCTGGGAGCGTGCTTATTACATGCACAGTGACCGAGTTGTCACAGACAGCTTTTACTATCTGGTAATGATCAGGAGCCGGTGGGATTGGCTCCTGATCATGTGACCATTATGACAGCCAATCACAGTGGTCACGTGATCAGGTGGTCCCTCCTGCCCCCCCCTCCGGGTGTAAGGACCAAAGACCCCATCAAAGGGATGTTGGGGCTGGGAGGGAAGGGGTTAAGAAAATGCTTTGCTTTAGCGGTCTTGTAACAGACGATCCTCTCGTTTCTCATTCCTTCTCCGCAGATACGGAGTGCGATTACCCTCACCAGGATTGGAAATTTTGTGGGACCCAGTGTCTGGACAATTGTCAAAACTATAAAGAAGAGAAAATCTGCATATTGAGTTGTAAACAAGGCTGCTTCTGCCAGAAACCATACATCTTCCAAAATGGAGATTGTGGCCCCTGCGTCCTCCCGGATGAATGTTCAAGAACATTCCCTGAATACTATGAACGTTTCTAACCCCATCTGGAAAGCGGCACAAACCCGTGCATGACACATGAGAAAACATTGTACGTACCATCTGTCTGAAAAATAAAGACCCGTATATCCTGCTGAAATGTGTCCTGAGCTTTCAATTAAAGGGAATGGCGTGGGAGCAGTTTTTTCTGTTTTATTTATTACTATTTATATAAACTATTTCATTTGTTTACCTAAATAATTATTTATTACACAGGAGATAGGAGGCCCCCATGAGACCAGTATCACAGAACACTATGGGGTTCTGTAAAGAGACAACACAGTAGAAATGGTTTGATTCAGGTCACCTCTCTCCAATTGAATCTCCATATGATAAACAGTAGACATGTGCAATTCGTTTCGTTCCCTAATTCATTTTTTAATGAATTTCGACAAATTTGTTAATTTGTAAATATCCAAATTAACGAAAACCCGTTTAACAATTTTTTCCGAATATTTGTAAATTTGAATATTCGTAAATTTGTAAATTCATAAATTAGTAAATTCGCAAATCTGAAATAATAATTAACTAATAATAACTTAACTATTACTATTAAATTATAGGTATTGGAATTCCCCATCAAATTTGGCTGTTAGTGAACGTAATGAATACAAATTTATCCGAAGTTACGAATTATTTTACGAAATAACGAATGCTGTATCTAAACGAAGCGAATGTAATGAACTAATAATAATAAATAATAATAATAATAAAAACTTTTTATTATTATTATTATTTATTATTAATTTGTTCCGTATCATTTGTTTCGATGCGGCATTTGTTATTTCAGGCAATTCTTAACTTCGGATAAATTCGTATTTATTACATTCACTAACAGACAAATTTGAAAGGAAATTACATGGGACTGTAGGTCGCACCTCCTATCATTCTAATAAAAACACACACTACAACCAATTGGTGTTTTAAATGGCCGCGGAACCCTTATTGGTATTAAAATAATAAATCAAATAACTTTATTCAAATATTAATTCAGTGAAATAATAAATAAATTATATAAAAAAAACATTAAAACAAATTCTAAATTCTCTCAGTCATAGGACTCGAGCTGTAAATAATCAATTCATGAAACCAAAGTCCCCCTTGATCCAAGGGTGACATAACCACATAATGGTGCCAGCGACAAGGGTGGGAGGGAAGGGGAGCTCAAGGCAGGGGAGGGCTGGGCCAGGGGGCAGGGTGGCAATTGCCTCCCAGGCCGCCCTAACTTATGTTCAAAATGGCCGGCAGCCGCTGCCCGCTACCATTTTCTTTTTTATTCTGGTCTAGGAAGTCGGGCTGGGGGCACGGCCATGGCGGCCGACCACTAGCTGTTGCATTCTGGGGAGTTGTAGTCCGCGCTCAAGCTTCTGGTGGGTGGAAAACACAGCAGCGCAGAGGAAACTACAACTCCCTGGGACCGAATTCATGAAAGCAGACCGAGGCAGGGCGTGCCAGGGAGTCGGAACGCAGGGCTGCTGGGCGCTGGCTGCAACTTGACCCCAGGATCAGGAGCGTTACCCCCCCAGGAGACCCTGGCGTGCAAGGACCTACTGAGCTGAGATCGCTGAGGTGAGAGTCCCTGACACCCCTAGCTGACCCCCCATCTCCCCCACCATACACCCCATGTAACCTGCCCCAGTGATCAGGCTGCATTGATGGGCACTGGAGTTGGCTGCACTGATAAGCACTGGTGAGGCTGCATTGAAAAACCAGGTGGGCCATGGATGGTGAGCTGATTCGGCGGTTCAGTGGGCCACTTGACTGGACTTGCCCCCCAGGCCTAAGGCTACCAGCCCTCTCCTGGCTCAAGCTTAAGGGCAACTGTGAGCGGGTCTGTCACGCAGGCTGTTTTATAACCTCCTGACACCTGCGGAAAACGTTTTTCCTGCTTGCTGCCTTGTGACAAGCCCGCTATTTCTTTTTTCTTTTTTTTCTTTTACGGTAACACATTTTTTTGTTTTTTAAATATAACATTTTATGGCGGTCACAACCCCATGTTGTGGGCACTTTATTGTACCCACTATTCAATACCTATATTTTAATAGTTAGTTATTATTTAAAATTTTCCAATTTTTGGGTTTTCGAATTTACCAAACTTCCAAATTTACGAATTTACGAATTTACGAACGTACAAATTTACAAATGTACTCAAATGTATGCATTTATGAATTTACGAATGTACGATTTTCCGAATGTATGAATGTACGAATGTACAAATTTACAAATAACCTGAAAAAAAAAAAAAAAAACGAATGAAACAAAAACGAAAACAAACACATTTTTTGGCAGTGCACATGTCTAGTAAACAGCATGAACTGAGCAATCTGCACTATTGGCCAGTGGCGTCACTAGGGTTGGTGTCACCTGGTGTGGTAAAATATGGTGTCCCCCCCCCCCCCAAAAAAAAAAAAATAATATTTCCATGGGAGGCAGATTCTGGCTAAGCACATTGCTGGTGTATGTCAGAGCTTTCACCATCATCACCCTTCCTAAGAATGTCAAAAGTTTGTGTGTGGGGAAGGTTTCTACTAGAAACATGTGTCAGTGGAGGGTATCATCCTTATATTGAATATGTAACTAATAAGAGAGGAGGTGGTAGAACTTTAAATACCCGTCCAGTGATCACAAAGTTACAACAATATAACATTTTTTATAAAAATTAATTTTCACCAGTAACCAGTTACCTGGGATTTGGGATCACTAAGTGACTATTCACCTCCTGGATCACCTTTGCTGCCCATCCCCACCTCACCTTTGCTTTTTAATCCTGTGCCTGCTGAAATGCCATCATCACCATTACCCCCACACTTGGGGGTTCCTGGTGGGTTCTGCCTTTTAGGGTGTCACCCTCCCTTTAAAATCAGTGCCCCCTCTTCCTTCCCTTCCCTTAGCCTTCCAGTGGCCTCCATTCCTAGGAAGGTGTAATAAGAGAGTAGGTGGTAGGACTTTAAATACCCCTCCAGTGATCACAAAGGTACAACAATATAAAAAATGTACAAAACATTATTTTTAACAGTAAAATATATAAAAACACACACTGCGTATAATTGCTTGCATATTACTACCAATATTCATAATTTGTTGCCAACATGCATGACTTTAGGTTGAGATATAGAAATTAGGTCAATGCGTTTCATGGAGATCATCGCTCTTCAGGACCTTCTATCTCTCAGGTAGGTGCAAATGATCAGAAGAATAACTTCTAAAGATAGAGAAACACATATGTATTTTACAAAACAGAAAAAGCATAATTAGAAAAATCAATCTACAGTAATTATGCTTTTTCAGTTTCAGGGATTGCCGAGACCCTGAAAATGAGCTGCAGCACGGTGGCCAAGACCATACAGCGGTTTAACAGGACAGGTTCCACTCAAAACAGGCCTCGCTATGGTCGACCAAAGAAGTGGAGTGCACGTGCTCAGCGTCATATCCAGAGGTTGTCTTTGGGAAATAGACTTGCTGCAGAGGTTGAAGGGGTTGGGGGCATGGGCGTCCGCTGAAATATTTTCAGGAGGGGGCGCTTCAGCAGCGGCAATACACAGTCACATTTTACCCTTTCTTCGACCGCTAGCGGGGGTTAAAAGCGACCCCCCCACGTTAAAATGGAAAAACACCCCACTGTGCCCCCTGCATCTTTAAATATCTTTGTCACTACTGTGTACCCCCTCTCCACAACTGCAGCTCTGGACCCCTTTACATTACACAGCAGCACCCTGCACCCCTTTACATTACACAGCAGCACCCTGCACCTCTGGACACTACACTGCACTCTGACTACTACACTGCACACTGACTACTACACTGCACACTGACTACTACACTGCACACTGACCATATGTATGACGTGTCCTATGACGTCATGTCTCTGCAGTCACACAAACACACGTGTTGTAGGACATCTCCTCCTCCTCCCTCCATACCGCACACACAGCCCGGTTCTCCTTCCTTCTCACCTTCAGCAGGTCCAGCGGGTGTGTGCAGCAGGCCACCCCGCAGGAGGCCAGGCCCCCGAGGTACTACCACCACCGACTCGAGACACCCTCCGCTCCGCCATCTCCCCCGGCTCTTTTTCTTTTTCTCCCCCCGGGCACGCTGCACAGTCCAAAGGCCAGGGGCGGAGCCGGCCCGTGCCCGGGAGAACGAGAAGAGCCGGGGCCAATCGGGTTGCAGCGCGAGGCCTAGCCAGCGCTGCCAAACCACGAGACGCGGCCACCTTAAAGCGGCGATGGGGAGGTGTGGTGGGCACCGGGGGAGGAGGAGGGAGTACATGTGCTGCGGTGCAGATCTGTGCGGGGCTGGAAGTGGGTGTAAGGGCGGCGGAGGGTGTAGAACACTGCCAATTTGGCCAACACCTTCTGAATTCCAGGGGGGCAAAAGACCCCACTTGCCCTATGGAGCGGACACCCATGGTGGGGGGTCAGCCTGTCAGTGCTCAGACCATACGCCGCACACTTCATCAAATTGGTCTGCATGGCTGTCATCCCAGAAGGAAGCCTCTTCTAAAGATGATGCACAGGGCCGCCATCAGGAATTTTGGGGCCCCTTACACAGCTTCAGGCATGGGCCCCCTGGAGCAGAGGAGGACGGGGGGGGTGTGCTGCCACCGCAAATTGAATTGGTGCCACGAATTGAGAAACAAAAAAAAAAAGAACAAAAAAAAGGGGGGGTTGCCATCTGGGGCCCTGGGGACCTCTGGGCCTTTGGGGACTCTGGGCCCCTTACAAAAAAATAAATAAATAGAAAAAATGTATAAAAAAAAAGGGGGGTTGCCATCCGGGGCCCTGGGGACCTCTGGGCCCCTTACAAAAAAAAAGAAATAAAAAAATGTATTAAAAAAAAATTAAAACTTTTTTTTTATAAAAAAAAAGGGGGGTTGCCATTCGGGGCCCTGGGGACCTCTGGGCCTCTGGGGACCTCTGGGCCCCTTACAAAAAAAAATATATAAAAAAGGGGGGTTGTCATCCGGGGCCCTGTGAACCTCTGGGCCTCTTACAAAAAAAAGGGGGGGTTGCCATCCAGGCCCCTGGGGACCTCTGGGCCCCTTACAAAAAAATACAAAAAAAAATAAAAATATATTTTGTTTTTTTTATTTTAAAAAAATGGGGGTTGCCATTCGGGGCCCTGGGGACCTCTGGCCCCTTACAAAATGGTGGTGGCCCTGATGATGCACAAGAAAGCCCAAAAACAGTTTGCCGAAGACAAGCAGACTAAGGACACGGATTACTGGAACCATGTCCTGTGGTCTGATGAGACCAAGATAAACTTATTTGGTTCAGATGGTGACAAGCGTGTGTGGCGGCAACCAGGTGAGGAGTACAAAGACAAGTGTGTCTTGCCTACAGTCAAGCATGGTGGTGGGAAAGTCATGGTCTGGGGCTGCATGAGTGCTGCCGTTGTCTTGTCGAAAAAGTTCCCCCGGCGGATAAGGACCTCCTGTACTGCGCAGGCGCGGCGCTTGCGCAGTACTAACCTCAACGGAGCCTCCGAAAATAGCCAAAGTTGTAGAGCTGAGAGTTAACTCTACACGGTGCCTGCGCAATGACTATGACACATATGCCGCACGCTCACGATGCTAGTTCTACTCTGCAAGGGGCTGGGGTGATTATAGCAATAAAATACACACCTTAGCGTGGCGTGTTAAAACAAATGAAGGGCGGGCCCATCAACATTGAAAAATCCGCCCATTAACATTGCAAAACCAGCCCTTCATTTGTTTTAACATGCCCCGCTAAGATGTGTACTTTATTGTTATAATCACCCCCGCCCCTTGCAGAGTAGCACTAGCATCGGGAGCGTGCGGCATATCTGATAGTCATTGCACAGGCGCCGTGTAGAGTTGACTCTCAGCTCTACAACTTCGGCTTTTTTCGTAGGCTCCACTGAGGTAAGTACTGCGCAAGCGCCGCACCTGCGCAGTACAGGAGGGTCCTTATGCGCCGGGGGAACTTTTTCGGCAAGACAACGGCACTGGTGAGCTACAGATCATTGAGGGAACCATGAATGCCAACATGTACTGTGACATACTGAAGCAGAGCATGATCCCCTCCCTTCGGAGACTGGGCCACAGGGCAGTACTCCAAGATGATAATGACCCCAAACACACCTCCAGGAGGACCACTGTCTTGATAAAGAAACTGAGGGTAAAGGTGATGGACTGGCCAAGCATGTCTCCAGACCTAAACCCTATTGAGCATCTGTGGGAAATCCTCAAACGGAAGGTGGAGGAGCGCAAGGTCTCTAACATCCACCAGCTCCGTGATGTCATCATGGAGGAGGGGAAGAGGACTCCAGTGATAACCTGTGAAGCTCTGGTGACCTCCATGCCCAAGAGGGTTAAGGCAGTGCTGGGAAATAATGGTGGCCACACAAAATATTGACATTTTGGGCCCAATTTGGACATTTTCACTTAGGGGCGTACTCACTTTTGTTGCCAGCGGTTTAGACATTAACGGCTGTGTGTTGAGTTATTTTGAGGGGACAGCAAATTTACACTGTTATACAAGCTGTACACTCACTACTTTACATTGTAGCAAAGTGTCATTTCTTCAGTGTTGTCACATGAAAAGATAGAATAAAATATTTACAAAAATTTCAGGGGTGTACTCACTTTTGTCAGATATTGTATGTGAACTCAAACAAATAAAGGGATAGCAGCACTTAACATATTGTACATAACAATAAAAAATACCATGTATAGAACGTAAATGCGCCTATCCAAAACAACAGTGCTAAAAAATCATTGATAGCATCAATTATAAAACATTGTTTTTCACAAACAGAGTGAAAAAACTAAGCCAAACGTGAGTCCATGGTTTAAATGAATGAAAAAAGTCCCATATACAAGGTAGTGTAATCAGGTATAGATTCCCAACAACCATTCAGAGGTGATTCTTCCTGAATAAATTTGTGATCCTATTTAAATACAACGTGATCCACTGCACACAAAAGAGGATTTGCCTCTTACCAGATGGATTGACCTTTGCAGGTCTAACACAGCCTTTTTGCAGCTTTTTCAATGCAAGCAAAGATCTATGGGATGACACTCCCTTAGCAAATCCAGGCTCTCAGTATGGATGGAAAAAACACATCTCATTAACATAAAGCTGTGCTAGTAATCCACACTCCAGCTTGTTGTGTCACGCATGAAAAAGGAGGAAACAACTCTGCGCAGACATCCTTAAAAAAACAATTTAATGATATAGTAGACATATTCTTACAAGAAAGAAGGATATTATAGGCAAATCGGTTACACACAGCTTCTGACGTCCTTACAGACGCTAAGACATCACCGCTACCACTAACGCCCGACGTATGTTTCGTTCTAATGAAGGTCATCACTGGGGCACCATGAAAACTATTCCTGTTGCCCCAAATTAGGACAACTCATGCGTCAAGACATGTGGTTGCCATCATCCCGAGTTAAATAGGTATGAAAAAACCTCTAAAGTTTGGGATTATGGAGGCAACAAAAAATTGTTTATACAAAAATATATTTATTTAAATACAAAAAGAAAATCATAATATACAGTACACAAATTGCGCTGATATCGATGATTGAGACATAGGTGATACAATAGCCAAGATTGAACACTCCAGATCCTCCGGAGACAGTCAAAGACGATTTAATCCAACCCGTTTCAAACAATTTTATGGAAAAGTTCTTCATCAGGGATATTCAGCTTGTATCCTTGTCTATAACAGATCACAAAAATTCATTAAGTACAACGCAGGTTACCCCACTCTCCCACACCCCCAACAGGTACATAAGGAGAAAGAGGGGAAAACTTACTTCATCATGTTCATTAAAAATGTGTATTTACTTCACATTCCGGTCACATCACTGGCATGAACTCCCTCCCATTGCTCTCTCCATGTGCCTTCATAGAATGCATCATACTCATAAAAGGAATCAGGATAAAAATCCAATCAATATGGTGCCTTTAAGAAAAATATGTCATATAAGAAGAAGAGTAAATAAGAAGAAAAAGGAAAAAAGAGGGATATTCTATAGGCAGGGCTTCATCAACTCACCAAATAGTAAAGAATATCGATCCAAACCAGAAGAGTCATCCAGAAAGTACTCTAATGTTCCTTACAATCGTCTGGCAAATCTCCATATGAACATATATTCAGATCCTCTGCCATCCAGCAGAGGAAGGGGAATGACACCATGAGATTCCTCTGGCGTCCTTTTATACTTCTCTTCGTGCCTGATTGGTAAATAATGATCACATGGTGCATCAGCCGAAGGCCGTGCATCATGTATCTCCATCGCGACGCAGCGTACTTCAAGGGCAGGCCACTTCGACAGCGCATCACATGACATAGCGGCACCAATGGGCGGCATGTCCGTGATCACTATAGCGACGCGATGCGCTTGACAGGCGCACCGCATCTACCCTGGAGCCGAAACCCCGCCTATATGCTTGGGATAGGTCGCGGCGCTCATGTGACCATGCTGAAAACAACATGTGTCAAAGAAGCACCGCACATCACCAATGTAAACAGACCAAGTGGGATATCCGCAAAGCAGGAAGTGCGGAATCCACCATCTTGGAAAGGGGCAACCAAAATATCGGGACCCTGCTGGAATAGGCAGATAGAAAGAGGGGTAGAAAGGGCTAACCAAGAGAGACCAAGCAAGGTGGATGGATAGAAATTCCATTGAAAATGGAAGTTAATTCCACCAAGGATAGGGCCCATCAGTGCAACCTCACCTGTGCCCATCAATGCAGCCTCACCTGTGCCCAACAATACAGCCTCACCTGTGCCCATCAATGCAGCCTCACCTGTGCCCAACAATACAGCCTCACCTGTGCCCATCAATGCAACCTCACCTGTGCCCAACAATACAGCCTCACCTGTGCTCATCAATGCAACCTCACCAGTGCCCATCAGTGCAGCCTCACCTGTGCCCAACATACAGCCTCACCTGTGCCCATTAATGCAGCCTCACCTGTGCCCAACAATACAGACTCAATATGCCCAATAATACAGCCTCACCTGTGCCCATCAATGCAGCCTCACCTGTGCTCATCAATACAGCATCACCAGCGCCCATCAATGCAGCCTCACCAGTGCCCATCAATGCAGCCTCACCAGTGCCCATCAATGCAACATCACCAGTGCCCAATCGATGCAACCTCACCTGTTCCCAACAATGCAGCCTCACTGCTCATCAAGGCAGCTTCACCTGTGCCCATTAATGCAGCTTCACCTGTGCCCATCAATGCAGTCCCACCTGTGTCCAACAATGTAGCCTCACTGCTCATCAATGCAGCTTTACCTGTGACCATCAATGCAGCTTTACCTGTGACCATCAATGCAGCCTCATCTGCGATGCAATGCAGCCTCACCTGCGACCATCAATACAGCCTCACCTGTGCCCAACAATGCAGCCTCACCTGTGTCCAACAATGCAGCCTCCTCTGTGTCCATTAATGCAGCCTCACCTGTGTCCAACAATGCAGCCTCAATGCTCATCAATGCAGCTTTACCTGTAACCATCAATGCAGCCTCACCTGCGACACAATGCAGCCTCACATGCGACCATCAATACAGCCTCACCTGTGCCCAACAATGCAGCCTCACCCCTGTCCAACAATGCAGCCTCCCCTGTGTCCATCAATGCAGCCTCACCTGTGCTCATCAATGCAGCCTCACCTGTGCCCAACAATGCAGCCTCACCTGTGTCCATCAATGCCTCTTCACCTGTGTCCATCAATGCAGCCTCACCTGTGTTCATCAATGCCGCTTCACCTGTGTCCATCAATGCTGCTTCACCTGTTCAGGGGAAGAAAGAGGAGAGGAAGAAGATTGCCGGCCAGATCATCACAGAGTGGGGAACATCACTGTGTTCCCTGCGCTCGCCAGCACATACAGCCCCGCCTCCTGGCCTTTGATATACGTCACAGCATTGGACCGGTGTTCTGTCTATCAAAGTGCCCGGGCCAGGAGGCAGGGCTGTATGTGACGGCAAGCGCTGGGAACACTCAGCAATTCAAATGAAAGCTGTTACAGCGATGTTCCTCGCTCTCTGATGATCCGGCCGCCTGCTGTCCTCTCTCTTCCCCTGAGCGATCGCTGGGAGAAAGGCTCCCATTCAACCCCACCTGTCCCCACCCCCCCCCCCCCCCCCGAGGCAGCCCACGCTCGCACTCAATCATTTTCCACTCGCAAAATGTGAATAGGCCATAGGCCGAGTGGAAAATTTGAGGGCTGTCGTAAGTATATGTCTATACCAACAAATCGTTTTTTTAAGGATGTCTGCGCAGAGTTGTTTCCTCCTTTTTCATGTGTGACACAACGAGCTGGAGTGTGGATTACTAGCACAGCTTTATGTTAATGAGATGTGGTTTTTCCATCCATACTGAGAGCCTGGATTTGCTAAGGGAGTGTCATTCCATAGATCTTTGCTTGCATTGAAAAAGCTGCAAAAAGGCTGTGTTAGACCTGCAAAGGTCAATCCATCTGGTAAGAGGCAAATCCTCTTTTGTGTGCAGCGGAGCACGTTGTATTTCAATAGGATAACAAATTTATTCAGGAAGAATCACCTCTGAATGTTTGTTGGGAATCTATACCTGATCACACTACCTTGTATATGGGACTTTTTTCATTTATTTGAACCATGGACTCCCGCACCTTTGGACCCCTTTTACATTACACAACCTCCCGCAGATCTGGACCCCTTTACATTACACAGCCACCTGCAGCTCTGGACCCCTTTACATTACACAGCCCCTCGTAGCTCTGGACCCCTTTACATTACACAGCCACCTGCAGCTCTGGACCCCTTTACATTACACAGCCCCTCGTAGCTCTGGACCCCTTTACATTACACAGCCACCTGCAGCTCTGGACCCCTGCACATTACACATTGCCCCTCCCCCAGCTCCTGACCCCTGCACATTACACATTATCGCCCCCCAGCTCTGGACCCCTGCACATTACACATTGCCCCCCCCAGTTCTTGACCCCTGCACATTACACATTACCCCCCCCCCCAGCTCTGGACACCTGCACATTACACATTGCCCCCTAGCTCTGGACCCCTGCAAATTACACATTGCCCCCCCAGCTCTTGACCCCTGCACATTACACATTGCCCCCCCCCAGCTCTGGACCCCTACACATTACATGATGCCCCCCTTAGCTCTGGACTCCTGCACATTACACATCCCCCCCAGCTTTGGACCCCTGCACATTACACATTGCCCCCCCCAGCTCTGGACTCCTGCACATTACACATTGCCCCCCCCCAGCTCTGGACTCCTGCACATTACACACCCCCCCAGCTCTGGACTCCTGCACATTACACATTGCCCCCTCAGCTCTGGACCCCTGCACATTACACATTGCCCCTCAGCTCTGGACCCCTTCACATTACACATTGCCCCCCCCCCAGCTCTGGACTCCTGCACATTACACATACCCCCCCCCCCAGCTCTGGACTCCTGCACATTACACATTGCCCCCCCCCAGCTCTGCACCCCTGCACATTACACATTGCCCCCTAGCTCTGGACCCCTGCACATTACACATTGCCCCCCCAGCTCTGGACCCCTGCACATTAGACATCCCCCCCAGCTCTGGACCCCTGCACATTACACATTACCCCCCCAGCTCTGGATCCCTGCACATTACACATTACCCCACCCAGCTCTGGACCCCTGCACATTACACATTGCCCCCCCCCAGCTCTTGACCCCTGCACATTACACATTCCCCCCCCCCCAGCTCTGGACCCCTGCACATTACACATTGCCTCCCCTAGCTCTGGACCTCTGCACATTACACATTGCCCCACCTAGCTCTGGACCCCTGCACATTACACATTGCCCCCCCCCAGCTCTTGACCCCTGCACATTACACATTCCCAACTCTGGACCCCTGCACAATACACATTGCTCCCCCAGCTCTGGACCCCTGCACATTACACATTGCCCCCCCCCTTAGCTCTGGACTCCTGCACATTACACATCCCCCCAGCTCTGGACCCCTGCACATTACACATTGCCCCCCCCCCCAGCTCTGGACTCCTGCACATTACACATTGCCCCCGCAGGTCTGGCCCCCTGCACATTACAAATTGCCCCTTTCTACCTTACTGGGGCACGCAGAGCTGGAGACACAGCAGTGCTGAACGGAGGGTAGGAACTTCTGAAGTTAATTTTTCATGTTACCAAGGTAATGATTGGTTGCTAGGACCACCTAGCAACCAATCACCCACTGGGTAACTTAAAAAGTTAAGTCCAGCAGTTGCCGTCCTTTATTCAGCGCTGCTCACTGTCTCTCTCCCCTGCTGTGAGCGGCAGAGTGAATCCAGCGGCCGTCTCTGTGTGTCAGTCACCTGGGTACGGTCCGCACTCGGGCACCCTGTCACAGCTTGCCTCTCTCCCTGCCCTGGCTGTCCCAGTACCTGTGCCTGGCGCCTCGCTGTCACCACTTTACTCGCGGGAGGTGTCGGGCTGACACCCCCCCCCCCAATGTGTGCTACCCGGGGAGGACGCCCCCTCCGTTGGTACGCCACTGCATGTTGTTAGTCTGAAGAAATAGCTGTTTGTTTGTGTCCATGTGAATCTAATGGGAGTAGTTTTAAAACTGTCAATCGGCTGCTTCACCTGCACGGTCTGCATCCCTTTAGATGTGATTTCCATTTGGGAGTATCTCACCAAAAATTATTTTTTTGTTGCAGGGGATGCTCAAAATCTGATTTGTATTTTAGTGCAGATTTCTGGGAAAACCAGTGAGCCAATCACACAAGCAGGAAATTACATTTTCAGGGGGTGTTCTGTATTCTACCTGGGTACAGAACACCTCCAGGTTGACATATTGCATTTTACAGAAAATTACAGCGACTGCAGATTGAAAAGGAAAGATAATTTTTAATAACATTCAGTTACAATATTGACTCACGATTGTATGTGCAATATTATTATTATTTTTTTATTTTATATTTTTTCCCACAAAAGTGGAGTTACCCTTTAAGTTGCAGATGGCTTGTGAGTTCTTGCCAGTGACGGCTGGAGCTGCATTTTTTCTTTTTTTTGCAGGGGGGGGGGGGCAAACAAACTCCTATAAATGATATCAGTCATGGTCAGATTGCGGCAAAAGGTTGGGTTATCTTGACTTATCTAAAAGTGTTTGTCCAACAAACAGATCTCAGGAACATCTCACCCTTTTCATTACACAATCTCACACGATGTATATCAAATATCTGGACAGATGAATTTTTTTTTTTTACTTGGTATAAAATATGACTTCTTCTGTAAGTCCAAATCCTTTAAATATCCTTATTACGACAACAACCTCCCATACATTCTATTAGGAAATACAGGTTTCAATACAATACAATAAAATAAATAAATAAAATAAAATACAAGAGGGTCCTGCTCAGAAGAGCTTACAATCTAATAGAATGGGGCAAGTAGTACATACAAATTGTGCAAATAACATAAACTATATTACCAAAAGTATTGGGACACCTGCCTTTACACGCACATGAACGTTAATGGCATCCCAGTCTTAGTCCGTAGGGTTCAATATTGAGTTGGCCCACCCTTTGCAGCTATACCAACTTTAACTCTTTTGGGAAGGCTGTCCACAAGGTTTAGGAGTGTGTCTATGGGAATGTTTGACCATTCTTCCAGAAGCGCATTTGTGAAGTCAGGCACTGATGTTGGATGAGAAGGCCTGGCTCGTAGCCTCTACTCTAATTCATCTCAAAGGTGTTCTATTGGGTTGAGGTCAAGACTCTGTGCAGGCCAGTCAAGTTCCTCCATCCCAAACTCGCTCATTCATGTCTTTATGGACCTTGCTTTGTGCACTGGTGCACAGTGATGTTGGAACAGGAAGAGGCCATCCAAAAACTGTTCCCACAAAGTTGGGAGCATGAAATTGTCCAAAATGTCTTGGTATGCTGACACCTTTAGAGTTCCCTTCACTGGAACTAAGGGGCCAAGCCCAACCCCTGAAAAACAACCCCATGCCATAATCCCCCCCCCCCCTCCTGGGACCCTGGAAATCACTGGTCCAAATGATTTGGACCAGTGCACAAAACAAGGTCCATAAAGACATGGATGAGCGAATTTTGGGTGGAGGAACTTGACTGGCCTGCACAGAGTCCTGACCTCAACCCGATAGAACCTTAAAGTAAATTCAACCTTTGGAATGAATTAGAGCGGAGACTGCGTGCCAGGCCTTCTTGTCCACATCAGTGCCTGGTCTCAAAAAAGTGCTTCTGAAAGAATGGTCAAACATTCCCATAGACACACTCCTAAACCTTGTGGACAGCCTTCCTAGAAGAGCTGAAGCTGTCATAGCGGCTAAGGTTGGGCCAAAGGCGTCCCAAAACTTTTGGTAATATAGTGCATCTCTCTCTATATATATATGTGTAACCATTAAGCCAATCCTACTCCCCAAACTACAATCCTCCACTGACAGTAATATGTACTAATCTACCAGAATTCTTCCGCAGATCTGATTGGGAATACTGGTCAAAACGGGGGGTGAAAACCATTATGCATTTGTTCTCGGACAACATGTTTCGCCCTTTTGAGGAATTTCGTAGAGACTATAATCTACCCCGCATGGCCTACTTCCTTTATTTGCAGATACGCCATACTGCGGCAACGCAGTTCGGCCTCCGTAATATAGTTGTTCAACTCTCTCCGCTGGAACGATTACTGACTGACTCCTCTCACGCCAAACTGGTCTCCACATACTATGGATCCCTTTTACACTTCACAACTCATAGGCTCAGCAGTGTGGCCAATAGCTGGAGAGCTGACATCCCTGAACTGACAGAGGACATCTGGCAGGAGGTTCTTCCCCTTCAGGTCCCCTCTGTCATTTCTTCCCGTGGCAAGGTAATACAGACTAAATTGCTATACAGATCCTACTTCACACCATGCTTACTGTTCAAGCTAAATAGACTACCCTCCGCATTATGCTCCCGATGCGGCATGGTTGATGGCACATTCTTTCACTTGATGTGGGGCTGTCCTCCTAATAAAAAGTTCTGGTCGGAGGTCACGGCCTTCATTAGCTCCCTAACACAGATACCCAATATCTGTAATCCCCTGAGGTGTTTACTGGGCTATATTGATGATGATTGTATCTCTAAGAATATGCAAACCTTTTCGCGGATAGTATTGTTCTATGCTAAGAAATCGATAACCTTCCATTGGAAGTCTCAATCCTCACCCACCATAGCCTTTTGGCATACTACCATTAACCATGCTATACCGCTATACAAGCTGACAGATGAGGCTAGAGGGTGCCCGAAAAAATTCCTAAAGGTTTGGGGCCCTTGGGATAGCTCTGAGAGCACCATACCACCTGCTCCTTGAAATCTGCCTGAAGTCCCTGCCCCTTGGTCCTAATTGGGCAAATTGACATAGGATTTTTGGGTTGCTATGCATATCTGACATGTTTACCAGCTACCAGATCTTTGTAATGGAATGGGTGATGTTCGCTCCATATATGTGTTTGTTTTTTGTTGTATATTGTGTACTGAAAATAAATAGAATTTACCTTAGAAAAAAAAAAAAAAAAAAATCCTACTCCCCAATTTCTCCCATCAAAAGAAAGTTAATCCAGGTGAAATATATCTACATTCCTCTACCCGGAACTACAATGCACTTCCTATACATCACTATGTTCAGGCCCCTAGGTCATAGAGTATTTAAAGCAGATATCCATTTAACTTCCTTTTGGGTGATAGCCCTTACTCTGTTAATGCCCCTCCAGTGGGGACACACACACTCTATTCCTCAAAATAGCATGCATATTGTTGTATTGTAGAAAAGTTCATAAGAGGGATCCCAGGGGGTTGCAATTCTTGGGAACAGAGTATGTGCATCCCCACTGGAGGGGCATCTGTGTAGCGCAGAGTGGGGATTAAATACAACTTTAAAGTAAATTACCATAAAAAAATAAAATTCTATTACCTCTGCAAAAAAATGTGGGGTCACCATCCCTTCAGATCCTAGTACAGATTCTAAGGGTAAAGACCACAAAAAATAAAACGGCATGTCCACCTTCCCCAAATCCATGCCAACCCTTTTAATTAGGTTTGGATTACAAGAGGGGACGAGTCCTCCAAAAATCTATACCAGACCCCAATTTGAGCTATGTATTCATAATTACACTAGACCATGTGACATCCGAATGGGGGAGACCATGTTAATAAGGACAAGAGCAGAGGCATAGCTTCAAGCTTGTGGGCCCCGGTGCAAAAGTTGACCTGGGCCCCCCCCCCACTACCACCCACCACTTCCACCGTGTGTGCAGATACACCCACTGCACGCCAAGATACTTAAGCCACTTTAAGAGTTTAGAGTTCCCAGAGTTCATCCTTACATTAGAGGACAGGGATCACTGCTGGAGAATGAGAGGGCAGGGACCCCTGGCAGGTCATTTGGCAGAGCTCCTTTCCCATTCCAGCACTGTAACCAGCTCCCCCACCCACAATACAGGGCGGAAATGACATTCCTTTTTGTGTGGCTTTTATTTTTCCGTTCTGACCTGTGAAATCCCCTGGTCGGAACGGCAGTGTAGTTGCAGTAGGCAAATACACCCTGTGCAGATCATGGCTAACTGGCTGTGTTGTAAAGGAATGTGATTTCAGCCCTGCAGAGGAGGAGCAGTAGAGAGTGCTGTACTGGGAAAGCACAGCAGCGGGCATAGCACTCAAGGCGAGGGGGTGGTCAGGGGGCTTTTGGGGGGGGAAACTTAGATCTGGAGAGGCAAAGCCATGTGACATGAAATCTGGAGCTTGCAGCCCCTCAGGGGCCCCTCAGGAAGTGTTAAGGGACTTGTTTTAGCAATTCCTGAAGGTTTCTCTGTCAGTGTTGGCAGGTGTTGGGGGAAGGTCACCTCCCGGAGGTGCGTGTCTTTTCCCCAGTTGTCAGGGAAGTGGGGTAAGCGGACATCCCCGGGTGGGGGGGTACAGAGAATCCCAGGTAGTGACTAGAAGACACTGAGCGGTGTCTTACCTCACCAGTGACATTGGTTCCATCGTGGCTACAGGACGGCACTCTTTCCTCCTCTTAACTCACTGAGCTCGGTTACCATTCCATGTTGCCAGCACACAGCGCAGACACTTCCCCGTCCTGGACTGTTCTCACCCCATGCTCCTCTCCATTCAGAAAATGGCTCACAGCTTCTCCCCAGCCAATGAGAACAGAGGGGTGTGGACTGTGGAAGGCAAAGTGGAAGCCCAGTATTGGAGCATGGCTGTGGGGCCCTAGGGCAGATGGAAGCTGGACTTTGTGGAGGATATGATAATATGACAGAGAGGCTGCAGGGGCCCCCTGGAGCTAGGGGCGGGGTTGCGATTGTGACCCCTGCAACCCCTTTTACTACACCTATGGATAAGAGCCAATTCCTCAGGCTTATGTGGGGTTGTGGGGGGGGGGGGGGATTATCAGAATCTGGAAGATAAGAGGTCCCCAAATATTTAATACCTCCCTATACAGTATCCCTACTCAAGCATATAAAAATTACAATAGTAAATAAACATGCACAAACATTTGATAAGTCCTTTATTAATCCCTTAACACTGGCACCTCCCGACCCTTTAACCACTTCAGCCCCAGAAGCATTTACCCCCTTCTTGACCAGAGCACTTTAACTGACAATTGCACTGTCGTGCGACGCTGTACCCAAACAAAATTGACGTCCTTTTTTTCCCACAAACAGAGCTTTCTTTTGGTGGTATTTGATCACCTCTGCGGTTTTTATTTTTTGCGCTATAAACAAAAAAAGAGCGTAAATTTTGAAAAAATAGCTATATTTTTTACTTTTTGCTATAATAAATATCCCCAAAAAATATATAAAAAAAAAAGATTTCTTTCTCAGTTTAGGCCGATACGTATTCTTCTACATATTTTTGGTAAAAAAAAAATCGCAGTAAGCGTATATTGATTGGTTTGCGCAAAAGTTATAGCGTCTACAAAATAGGGGATAGATTTATGGCATTTTTATTAATAATTGTTTTTTTTACTAGTAATGGCGGCGATCTGTGATTTTTATTGTGACTTCGACATTATGGCGGACACATCGGAGACTTTTGATGCTATTTAGGGACCATTGTCATTTATACAGCGATCAGTGCTATAAAAATGCACTGGTTACTGTGTAAATGAACCACTCGGGGGCAAGGAAGGGGTTAAGTGTGTCCTAGGGAGTGATTCTAACTGTGGGGGGGCTGGGCTACCAGTGACATGACATTGATCACTGCTCCCGGTGACAGGGAGCAGTAGATCTCTGTCCTGTTAGTAGGCAGAACAGGGAAATGCCTTGTTTACACAGGCATCAACCTGTTCTGCAGCTCCGTGACACGATCGCGGGACACCAACTGACATCGAGTCCGGGAGATCCCGCGGGCACGGTCACGGGCACATGCGCCCACTAGGGTGACCACATTCCCAAACGGCCATTCAGGGACCCCCTTCCCAAAAATCAGTTTGTGCTGTAATGAATCACAGCACAGCTGGGGCAGCAGATGGGCGCTCTACCCAGAAGAATGGATCACACCCCCAAAAAAGGCCGCAACGCCACTTTCTCACTGGCAGCATATGTTCTGACTGGCCGAGACCTGTTTTACCTTGTTCCAATGCTGGCTTTACACTGCCCTGCTGTGATTAGACACAAGAGGTGGGATTTATGATTTCTCCAATCACAAGCAGGGGGCGGGAATTGTGCCTCTCCAGACATTCCCGGCCAGGACAAGTGCTGTCAGTGAGTAAAGCGGCGATGTGGTGGCCTTTTTTGGGGGCAACAGATAGAGGGGAGGGGGTGGCTTTGTCAGCTTCATGTCCTGGAATGAAGGTGCCCAGGACCTGGGACAGACCTGCAAAATGCAGGACTGTCCCGGGCAATCTGAGACACGTGGTCACCCTAGCGCCCACACTGCGGGATTTTCGAAGCAACGTATAGGTAAGTTGCTTTGCCCACACGAGCCATTCTGCCGGTGCATATGTTCGTAAAGCAGTCGGCAAGTGGTTAAGAGGTTTCTGATGCCGGAAGCGGGGCGGGGTTGTTGATCATGTGACCTCCACGATTGGCTGTCACGGTGGTCACACGATCAGAAAGCTCCCGTTCACAAGTAGAGATCTGGAGGTTTCCGCTAACTGCCAGCAACTGCACCGGGAGCACGTAGGGTAAGCGCTCTCAGCACAGCTCTGTTTACATTCTGGTATGCATACAGTATATGAGGCCGCTCAACGTTAAGGCCCACTGAGAGGCCACATATATGCGTAAAGGAGTTAAAAGGAAAGCCCCTAAAAATATCCAACATTGAAAGTCATCACTAAAATTAGCATTCCCCAGTCCCCAGCATTAGCCCTACTACACATCATGATCGGAAGTATTCCACATCCATTCAGAATGGTTACAAACCATATCTTCCTAGCAGCGAAACTAAACATAACCAAAATGTGGAAATCTAGTAAAGCCCCTACTATTAAAAATACACTAGAACTAGTGAACGTTCATTCCACTTCCGAAATTCTGATGGCCTTTAGTAGAGGGACTTACACTAATGCCCTGTACACACGATCGTTTTTTCCGATGAAAAAAGTCCGCTGGACATTTTTCATCGGAAAAAACGATCGTGTGTGGGCCCCATCGGACTTTTTTCCATCGGTGTAAAAAAATAGACATTAACCTTGTGGAAACCATGGTTGAACTGGATTAAGACAACAAAACTAACATAATCCCCAAGCATTAACCACTACAGCCCCGGAAAAATTTACCCCCTTCCTGACCAGAGCACTTTTTGCACTGCGTCGCTTTAACTGACAATTGCGCGGTCGTGCGCCGTGGCTCCCAAACACAATTGACGCCTTTTTTTCCCACAAATAGAGCTTTCTTTTGGTATTTGATCACCTCTGCGGTTTTTATTTTTTGCGCTATAAACAAAAAAAAGAGCGTAAATTTTGAAAAAAAAAGCAATATTTTTTCCTATTTTGGATAATAGATACCCCCCAAAAATATATATAAAAAAACACATTTCTTTCTCAGTTTAGGCCGATATGTATTCATCCACATATTTTTGGTAAAAAAAATCGCAATAAGCATATATTTACTAAAAAACTTTAGAAGGGGCGGGTCTATACATTTAAAATACTGAGAGGGAGTTCCCCATCAGGTCCGCTCAGGCACAACCAATAAAGGACAGCGCTGGACATCGGGATCGCCGCGGGACACTGGATTTCACCGCTGGAATGTTTTTTGTTTTTTTTTAAATAAAGGACTTTTTCAAGGTGTTTGTGTGTTTTTTTAAACATTTTTTTACGCTTTCTTCGTGAAATGGTAGGGGTACAATGTACCCCTTACCAATTCACATAGGGGGGGCCGGGATCTGGGGGTCCCCTTTGTTAAAGGGGTCTTCCAGATTCCGATAAGCCCCCCGCCCGCAGACCCCCACAACCACCGGGCAAGGGTTGTGGGGATGAGGCCCTTGTCCCCATCAACATATGGACATTCTCCCCATGTTGAGGGCATGTGGCTTGGTACGGTTCAGGAGGGAGGGGGGGCCGCTCTCTCGTCCCCCCCTTTTCCCCTGCGGCCGGCCAGGTTGCGTGCTCGGATAAGGGGTCTGGTATGGATTTTTAGGGGGACTCCACGCCATTTTTTTAAAATTTGGGGTGGAGTTCCCCTTAAAATCCATGCCAGATCTGAAGGGCCTGGAATGGATATTTGGGGGAACCCCACATCAATTTTTTTTTTAATTTGCGGCGGGGTTCCCCTTAATATCCATTCCAGACCTGAAGGGCCTGGTAATTGAATTCTGGGGAACCCCCACGCTTTTTTTTTTTTTTTTTTTATCAATGACTTTTGTATGTATTGCCGGGAGCCGACAATTCATTAATAGCCGCGAGTCAGTTTTAAGACTTTTTTACTTTCAAAAATGACATTTTTTGCAGGCACAGTTCTAAGCACGGGAAACATGCGCCACTTTACATGCATATCATACACACCCCCCAGATACGAAATTTAAAGGAATATTTCACTTTTATTTTTTCATTTTAAGCATTATTAAAATCACTGCTCCCGAAAAAACGTCAGTTTTTAAAACTTCTTTTTGCATTGATACATGTCCCCTGGGGCAGGACCCGGGTCCCCAAACACTTTTTAGGACAATAACTTGCATATAAGCCTTTATAATTAGCACTTTAGATTTCGAACGTTCGAGACCATTGTATATAATAGGGTTCTAAAGTTTACACGAACATTTTGTCTGTTCGCAGGTTCTGGTGCGAACCGAACAGGGGGGTGTTCGGCTCATCCCTGGCAATGGCAGTGATCAGCGATTTTTATCGTGACTGCAACATTATGGCGGACACATCGGACACTTTTGACACTATTTTGGAACCATTGTCATTTATACAGCGATCAGTGCTATAAAAATGCACTGATTACTGTGTAAATGACACTGGCAGGTAAGGGGTTAACACTAGATGGCGATGAAGGGGTTAAGTGTGTCCTAGCGAGTGATTCTAACTGTGGGCGGGATGGGCTACCTAGAACATGACAGAGATCACTACTCCCGATGACAGGGAGCAGTAGATCCCTGTCATGTTGCTAGGCAGAACAGGGAAATGCCTTGTTTGCATAGGCATCTCCCCGTTCTGCCTCTCCATGAGACAATCGCGGGCACCCGGCGGACATCCAGTCCGCGGGACCCGCGAGCACGCGGCGAGCGTGCGCATGCCCGCACGGTGGCAAATTCAAAGCGATGTACAGGTACGTTGCTTTGCGCAGCTGTGCCATTTTGCTGACATATATCGGCGTTAGCCGGTCGGCAAGTGGTTAAGGGATACAATTTTTGCAATTGAAAGTCATGATTTCCATAGGCATACCACGTTTAATGGGTAAGCTCACAAGTAACACCATAATAAAAACAAGTATGTTCGCCTGTATAATGCTTTAAACCTCCTATTGCAAACTACCAAAATGAGGAAGTGGCGTGCAGGTCTCACTCTGAAGCCTCGTACACACGACCGAGTTTCTCGGCAAGAAACGACAAGAAAACTGCCGAGAGAGCTTTCTTGCTGAGAACCGTTCGTGTGTATGGTTTCTCTTCGAGAAAACTGGCCAGAATCTCGACGAGAAAAATAGAGAACCTGCTCTCTATTTTCTCGTCGAGATTCTCGTCGGCCTGTTTCCCGACGAGAAAAGTGTGTGTGTGTGTACACTTACCTGTCGCCATGGAAACCCGCGCATGCTCGAAATGACTTTGACGCATGCGCGGTAGCTTCCTAGGCATAGGTAGAGTGTAGCAAGATGGTGGCGACGGCATCGAATGTGACGAGCGCACGCTCGTCGTAGTCGATGACGTCACCGCCTTCGTTCCATTCAAAAGAAAGGCGGTTCTTTGAATGGATCGTGTGTACACTCAGCCGGGACAAGATTATTGTCCAAGAATCTCGTCAGGAAAAACGACGAGATTCTCGGCCGTATGTACGAGGCTTAAGGCACAGTTTGTTCCCACACGGGGTGCCTGGAGGGAAGACACTATACGCTACCTTGTTGTCGAACTCGAAAACTCCCTGAGATGTCATGTGGAATATAAACAAATGGGTGGGAATGGTGGCTAACATTACTGACCAAATATGGCCATTTGGTCTATAGACATGGCCACATTTAATCAGTGATGTCATCTACGATCCATGTCCCTTTGTTTACATAGCCTGGGATTCCCGACAAACAAATACATGAGCCGGGTGACGTCACCGGTTGCTAAGGACGCAGCGGGTCCCAGCACCTACCAGTTTCTTAGCAACTATTGACAGGAAGGAACCTGTCATGTATAGTAGTAGTAGTACTACCACTAATATACATGATATTCAGCCTAACGGGTAAAAGTCTGGGCTTTGAGATGAGTACAGGAACAAACAAGGCTCGCTCCAAACTCTGAGCTCATCCATAGTATGGAGACATATCGGTTTATCAGGTTTGTCAGTTTAGCAGTTAGGATGCTCCTAAAACCAGCAAAATGATATCAGCCATGGTCAGTTTGCAGCCGATGTTTGAAGGTCGGGTTATCATGACTTCTGGAAGTATTTGTTCAACAAACAGATCCCAGGCACCTCTCGTTCTTTTCATTACACAATTGCATACAAACCATATCTGATATCTGCACAGCTCAATTTTGCTTGAAAGGAATTTTTACTTTGTATAGCACCAGATTTCTTCTCTTTGGACTAATTCATGATGTCTGAGATGGAAACTAAATAGGTAACACAGTTACGTAACTAATAGGAAGGGATGAGCAGGGTCTTTCTAAAAATCTATCTTACTGAAAAATTAAAAAATTATAATTTTTTCTCAAAAAAAAAAAATGATTAGAATTGTTGCATTAGAGTTAGGGTTAGCATGAATGTTAAAGTTAGGATTAGATAAGCATTAGAGACAGGCTTGGTGTTAAGCCTGGTACACACGATCAGATTGTTGGCTAGCCGAGCGTCTGATTTTTGTCCTCAGGGCGTGTGCCTTGTCTTGCATACTAACGGCACACAACTGTCGGCCAACAAACACGAACGTAGTGACGTACTACGGGGAATTTCTGCTCTTGAGTGCCACCCTTTGGGCCCCTTCTGCTAATTTTGTGTTTGGTGATGTCAGGAACGAGTATGGAGATCGAGATGCTAAGAGGGCTCCCCTTGCGGCTGAGTGCAGCGCGCCCCTGGAGTTGGGAACAGGGAGCGCGGTGCCCACAGAAGCACGGTTGGCCAGGTGCTTGCTTGCAGTCTGATGAGCTCAGCCACTGAGGGATGGCGGAGGCAGGCAGAACTGAGCTTGTTATATTCAGATGAACGGAGATATCGGAAGCCAGGCCGGGGGTCAAACACAGGAGATCAGTCCAGAGCATATACAGGGGCGAGCCGGGGTCATACACGTGCAGGGTCCAGGTACGAGCCGAGGGTCAAACCGGGTGGTCAGGAAGCAGAAGCAGAGTCCAGAAGCAGGCCGAGGGTCAAACACAGGAGAACAAGAAGCGAGGTTAAGGCAAGCCGGGTCACAACGGATAAGCACGGATCAGGAGACAAGGTCAAGGTACACCGGAGACTGAAGAGATAATCCAGCAATGAGCAGCTCCAGCAGCAGGCTTAAATAGACCAGGAAGTTAGTCATGTGATCTGTTCAGGTTACAAGGAGGAAGTACCGCCCACCTTAGTCATGCTGTGCACCATGGCAGCCATGATTGTCTTGGGCAGAATTGCCAGTCCTTCTTCGGCTATTTCCCTGACAGTGCCCCCCCCCCGAGGGGCAGCCTCTGGATGCCCAACCTAGACCATCTTTCTGGGTACCTGTTGCGGAAATTTTGCAAAAGTCTTGGAGCATGTAAATTATCCATTGGTTCCCAAGAATTTTCCTCTGAAGAATACCCCTTCCATTTAACAAGAAATTGAGTCTGCCTACCTCTTTTCCGGCAATCTAGGATGGCTTCAACTTCATATTCGGTATCGTTACCTATGATAACTGGTGGAGGTGGCAACTCCTCTCTTCCTGGAAATGGACTTGGCACAGCTGGTTTCAGAAGGGAGACGTGGATCACCGGATGGATCTTGTAGGAGGCCGGTAAAGCGAGTTCAAAAGCCACAGGGTTCACTTCCTTCTTGATCTCGAATGGACCCACAAACCTTGGACCAAGCTTCCTGGAAGGGCAAGAAAGTCTGAGGTTAATAGAGGACAGCCATACCTTGTCACCCACCTTGTAGATGGGATTCCCTCTCTTTCTCCTGTCATGTTGTTTCTTGAAGTCTTCCTGAGCCTTTCGCATGGTCTCCTGAAGGATTCGGTAATTGGTTTGGAAGAAGTTTATCCTATCCTGAACGGCTGGTACCGGAGATTCAGGAATGGTGTTGGGAAGAAAGGATGGGTGAAAGCCATAGTTTGCCCAAAAGGGCGACTGATTGGTGGCCGTGTGTATGGTATTATTGTATGAAAATTCCGCACAAGGTAGCAAGGAGACCCAGTCATCTTGGGAGAAAGAGCAGAAGCACCGCAGGTATTGCTCTAAGGTCTGGTTCGTTCTTTCTATTTGGCCATTACTTTGAGGGTGGTAAGCAGAAGAAAGACATAAGTCAATTGACAAGATCTTACAAAGATTCTTCCAGAAACCAGAGGTGAATTGAACCCCTCTATCGGAGACTATATTGTCGGGTAACCCATGAAGTCTGACTATCTCCTTAATGAAAACTTTTGCAGTGTCCATGGCGGAGGGGGTGCCAAGCATGGGCAGGAAGTGGGCCATCTTTGATAGTCGGTCCACTACTACCAAGATTGTTGTAAAGTTCTCTGATGAAGGGAGATCGACTATGAAGTCCATAGAGATGTTTTTCCAAGGCTGCTCCGGAACTGGTAAGGGTCTTAATAGACCCCAAGACCTGGTCTTGGGACCCTTGTTACGCTGGCAAACCAAACAGGACTCAACATATTTTTTACAGTCTGATCTTAGGGAAGGCCACCATAGGTAACGTTGGACAAGGTCGATCGTCTTCCGGATCCCGAAATGCCCGGCCAGCTGGTGATCATGAAATCTTTTCAAGGCCTGCAGTCTGACTTCCTGGGGGACAAAAATTTTGTCCTGATGCCACAGAAATCCCTCGTGACTCCTTAAGGTAGAAATTTCCGACTCTGGGCAGTGAAGAGAGGCTTGTACAATGGATGCTTTTAGGTCTGGCTGAATCAGAAGGAAATTTTGTGTGGACAGGATTGTACCGGGAGTGGTTTCTTCAGGGGTGTCTGGGAACATCCGAGACAGAGCATCCGCCTTTCCATTTTTAGATCCGGGACGAAACGAGATGTGAAAATTGAATCTCGAAAAGAATAACGCCCACCGAGCTTGACGCGGTCTCAAACGTTTTGCAGTCCTCAGATATTCTAAATTTTTATGATCGGTAAAGATCATAATGGGATGTGCTGCACCTTCAAGTAAATATCTCCACTCTTCCAGGGCTGTTTTGATGGCCAAAAGCTCCCGATCTCCGATGTCGTAATTTCTTTCCGGTTGTGTCATTTTTCGAGAGGAAAAGGCTACAGGATGTAACAATGATTTGGGGCCCTGTCGTTGAGAAAGGATAGCTCCTGTGGCCACTTCGGAGGCATCGACTTCCAAAATGTAGGGCAATGCAGGGTCAGGTTGCTGAAGAACTGGCGCTGAAACAAACACTGTTTTAAGTCTGTCAAAAGCTGCCTGAGCCTCCGGGGACCACTGGAATCTGGAATGCAAACGGGTTAGTTGGGTAATGGGTGATATAATGGCTGAAAAGTTCTTAATAAATCGTCTGTAAAAGTTTGAAAAGCCAATAAACCTTTGAACACCCTTCTTGTCGGAGGGGACAGGCCACTCCAGGATCGCTTTTACTTTCTGGGGATCCATGGCCACTCCTTTCGTAGATATGACAAGACCCAAAAACTGGATAGATTCTTTCTCAAAGTCACATTTTTCGGCTTTTACATATAGTCCATGCGTTCTTAGAATAGTTAGTACCTTTTTCATGTGCACTCGATGAATCTCCAGCGTGGCCGAGAAGACAAGGATGTCATCCAGGTATACAATGAGGAAGTTGTCAAGATGGTCTCGGAAAATGTTGTTCACAAAGTGCTGGAACGTGGCTGGAGCATTGCAGAGGCCAAAAGGCATCACCAAATATTCGAAATGTCCGAAACGAGTTCGGAAAGCTGTTTTCCACTCATCCCCCTCTCGAATACGAACCAGATTATAAGCACCTCGTAAGTCCAGTTTGGAGAAAACTCGAGCAGAACGGAATCGTTGGAAGAGTTCCGGGATGAGAGGGAGTGGATAGCGATTTTTGATAGTGATCTTATTCAGATCTCGGTAGTCTATACAAGGCCTAAGCGTTTTATCCTTTTTTTCGACAAAAAATATGCCAGCACCTGCAGGGGAAGAAGAGGGACGAATGAATCCCTTTGCCAGGTTTTCATCGACATAGAGTCGTAATGTTTCGAGTTCAGTCTCTGATAAAGGGAAGATACGACCAAAGGGAATTTCGGAGCCTGGGAGCAAGTCAATAGGGCAGTCATAGGGACGATGAGGTGGAAGGGAGTCTGCTCCCTTCTTGTCGAATACATCCAGAAATTCTAGGTAGGCAGAGGGTACATGAGGATTGGAACTAGAAACAGGTTGTATGGTCAGGCAGCTGGTAAAGTCCTTAGGGCCAGGGGGCAGACAATTCTGCTGACAGTAAGCAGATGAAAACAGCACTTCATTCTTCAGCCAGTCAATGTGAGGGTTGTGTGCTCGTAACCAGGGGACTCCCAGAATGACCGGAAACAGAGGAGAGCACAAAACATCGAAACGTACCAGTTCCTTGTGGCCAGAGCTGGTTGTCATAGGGATTGGCAGGGTCTCATGGGTTATCAGTCCAGAACTGGGTAGAGATCCATCAGCCAAATGAACTGTTAACTGCTGCTTCTTGGTAACAAGGGGAATTCCAAGTCCTTTGGCCAAGTTGATGTCTAGGAAGCAGCTGCAGGCCCCAGAGTCGATGATGGCTGAAAGACGGATCTCTTCCCTGGCCACCGATAGGGAGATAGCGAGGACAGGGTGAGATGAGGTAAGTCCTGACACTTGACAATGTACTGGGGGTTTGAAGAATGGTTTCTTTGCCCTGAGGTGGCAATTTTGTAAGAAATGGCCATTGTCTCCACAGTAAAAGCAAAGGTTCGCCTTTCGACGGTAGAGTCTTTCCTCAGGTGATAGAGCAGGCCGAAACAGGCCCATCTGTCTGGGCTTGACTTCAGGTATGGGTGGATTGGAGGCGAGAGAAAAAGAGGATTCTGGCAGTCCTTGAGCTGATTGGAGAGTCTGAGACTTCTCGAATAGACGTTCACGTAGGCGTCTGTCCAGTTGTATGGCTAACTGGATGAGGCCCTCCAAGGTATCCGGGATTGCTACCCTGGCCAGCTCATCCTTGAGGGACTCCGATAGGCCCAGACGATATTGGTACTTCAGGGCAGCTTGATTCCAACATGTGTCTGCGGCCCATGTGCGGAAGTCCACAGTGTAATCCTCTGCGGGAAGTTGCCCCTGCTGCAGGGTGTGCAGGGCATTCTCGGCCGTAGTCATACGATGGGGATCATCGTACAACTGGGCCATAGCTGTGAAGAAAGTGTCAACAGAGTCAGTAATGGGGCTCTTCTGTTCCAGTAGCCCGTGGGCCCACACCTGGGGGTCGTCCAAGAGTAAGGAGATAATGAAACCAACTTTAATATTCTCCAAGGAGAAAGTTCTTGGTTGAAGAGCCAGGTATAGTAGGCAGGAATTTTTAAAAGTCCTAAACTTTCTTCGGTCCCCCGAGAACCGTTCAGGGGTCGGCACACGTGGTTCAGGAAGCGGGATCGGCACGGTGAGAGGAACCTCCTGAGACATTGCAGCAGACGGAGTACAACTGGAGGTAGGTCTTGGATCAGGAGATATAGGATTGGAAGACAAGTGATGCAGGTGACCCTCTAATTGCTCATAGGCGTCTTGTAGTCTTTGCACTGTTTGGGTAAGTGCGGTGATCTGCTGGCACATAGCCTCTATAGGGGAAGCGCCTCTGTCGATCTCTGACATGGCTGGATTATACTGTCCGGAACGAGTATGGAGATCGAGATGCTAAGAGGGCTCCCCTTGCGGCTGAGTGCAGCGCGCCCCTGGAGTTGGGAACAGGGAGCGCGGTGCCCACAGAAGCACGGTTGGCCAGGTGCTTGCTTGCAGTCTGATGAGCTCAGCCACTGAGGGATGGCGGAGGCAGGCAGAACTGAGCTTGTTATATTCAGATGAACGGAGATATCGGAAGCCAGGCCGGGGGTCAAACACAGGAGATCAGTCCAGAGCATATACAGGGGCGAGCCGGGGTCATACACGTGCAGGGTCCAGGTACGAGCCGAGGGTCAAGCCGGGTGGTCAGGAAGCAGAAGCAGAGTCCAGAAGCAGGCCGAGGGTCAAACACAGGAGAACAGGAAGCGAGGTTAAGGCAAGCCGGGTCACAACGGATAAGCACGGATCAGGAGACAAGGTCAAGGTACACCGGAGACTGAATAGATAATCCAGCAATGAGCAGCTCCAGCAGCAGGCTTAAATAGACCAGGAAGTTAGTCATGTGATCTGTTCAGGTTACAAGGAGGAAGTACCGCCCACCTTAGTCATGCTGTGCACCATGGCAGCCATGATTGTCTTGGGCAGAATTGCCAGTCCTCCTTCGGCTATTTCCCTGACAGGTGAGCATTGATTCCGAGCATGCGTGTTTGTACTTTCAACTTTTGTGTGATGGATTTGTGTATTGACCATCAGAAAATCTGACAACCGACCGCTGTCCGTGGAAAATTTACTAGCATGTCATCCAACATTTGTTGGCAGAAAGTTGGACAACAATTGTCTTAAGGAGCGTACTAACGGTCAGATTTTAGGCCAACATTCTGTCAACAGACAATCCCCTACCAACAATCTGATTGTGTGTACGAGGCTTTAGGGTTAAGTTAGGGTTAGCATTAGGATTAGAGTCGAAGTTAGTGTTATGGTTAGCATTAGGATTAGAGTCGAGGTTAGTGTTATGGTTAGCATTAGGATTAGAGTAAGGCCTCGTACACACGACCGATTTTCTCGTCGTAAAAAACACGTCGTTTTTTTCGACGAGATTCTTGTTAAGCTTGTCGATTTTCTCGTCAAGCTTTCTATGCGTACACACTGTCATTTTCCAATTTCCTCGTGGTTCTCTGCGCTCACGTCCAGCACGTACGACGGCACTATAAAGGGGAAGATCTTTTTTCTTGGCGCCACCCCTTGGGCTGCTTTTGCTGATCTCGTGTTACCGCGTGTGAAGTAAAAGTTTGGGAAGAGACTATTCGCGCTTTTCAGTATTCGTACTTTTCAGATCGTTTTCTGCCGTTCAGTTTGTGCTTGTGGGTTCGTATCTTGACTTTCAGGGCGTCTAGGCAGGTCGTATCTGTTTTACAGTGCGTTCTTGCCTGTTCGTTTCTGAATTTCAGTTCGTTATTCATAGGCCTTGCTGTTCTAAAGTGCGTTCTGTTCTGTACGTTCTGATTAGACGACCGTTTCCTAGCCATGTCGCCTGGACGTTCTCGTCGTCGAGTTCGTGTTGTGCGTGCGCTTGGTGTTGGTCTGCTTGTTTTGGACCAAGACCAGTCCATGAATGGTGTGAGGAGGAGTTCATGGACCAAGAATTGGTTGCTCCAGCGGGACCAATTCTGCCACATGCCTCTGCTGCGGGAGATCGTCGAGAATAATCCTGAGGACTACAGGAATTTTCTGAGGATGTCTGACCCCGTTTTTCAGGAACTGTTGGCTTTGGTGTCCCCCTATATTACCAGGAAGGACACCGTTATGCGGGAAGCCATCAGTGCTGAGCAGAGGCTCATCGCCACGTTGCGTTACCTGGCGACAGGGAGAAGTCTTCAGGACTTGAAGTTCACCACAGGCATCTCCCCCCAGGCTCTGGGCCTCATAATCCCAGACACCTGTTCTGCTATTATACAAGTCCTGCAGGAGGACTATATTAGGGTAAGTTTTCTCCCTTAACATCACATTTTATGTATTACATGTATGCTAATGTATTGTATTTCTTTCATCCTTCCCTAATTACCATGATTGTAATATGCTGAGAATGTCCCCTTTGTCCCCATGCATGTTGGAAGCTTTAGATTGCCCCTTTTTTTTCCTCCCTAAATATTTCCCCTCACTAACTTTTCCAGCAGGGGCGCCTGTTGCTCCAAATGTTGGGGGGTTCCAACCCCAATTTCGGAAATAAACTTCCTCCTTTTTTGCTCTGTTGCCTAATAAACGCCCCCAGTTGTCCCCTCCAATGCAGCCATTTAGTCCCCTCTAATGCAGCCAGTTTCCCCACAGCCCTGCACTTACCTTCTTGTGGTCAGCGCCATCCTTCTTCTGTCCTTGATGTCTTCTCCTTCCCTTCATGTTGCATCAGCCAATCATGTTACCATTAAACAGACTTGGTGAACATGATTGCCAGAGCAGCCTGTCAGTGTTTACACAAGGAATGCCCCCTCCTTGCGTCCCCGATTTTTCTTTGAGGAAGCCAATTACATCCCTCAGGTTGGAATTTGCAAGACTTTTTTAATACCTGTTTCTGCTCTGCAATTTTAACCCCCTAAATGACGCAATTATTCATATGTCGGTCGCTTTACAAGAGGCCATCCACCTGAATAGTGTGCGGCATAGACAATACATAGGTTCATGCAACGCATGAACCTATGTATTGTTCTGAGTGATGGGCACAGGAGAGAGGGGACAGTGCTCCAGCGCCCACTCTGGACGCACCGCCACTGCAATGCTATCCTGTGGCCAAACACATCTCCCCCCCCCCAAAATAATTTAGTAATGGCCCATCAGAGGGGGTGATGAATATGATAAATGAGCCTTCCATTATACTTTTTTTACACACCTTAATAAACGTATAATTAGATTGATGTTGGTCTCTAATTTTTTGGGATAGAATTTCCTTGTAATGTATGCCTTTGTTTTTCTAATATTATTTCATCTTGTTTCACTCCACAGCTTCCTTCCACGCCACAGGAATGGCAGACTGTGGCATTGGAGTTTGCCACGCGGTGGGACTTCCCCAACTGCGGTGGGGCCATAGACGGGAAGCACGTCCGCATCGTGCCGCCACCCCGTTCTGGATCCTACTACTACAATTACAAGGGGTTTCATAGCATTGTGCTGATGGCGGTGGTGTCAGCACGGTATGAATTCCTCTATGTTGATGTAGGGAAGAATGGCCGGATGTCCGATGGGGGATCCTTCATCCAGACGGAGTTTGCCCTCCGTCTCCAGAGTGACGACCTTGCATTGCCACCGGATGCAGGGAATATTGAAGGACTCCCCTTTGTTTTCTTGGCTGATGAAGCCTTCGGACTCGGACGGCATCTTATGAGGCCATTTCCACAGAGGACCCTGACCCCAGAGAAGAGTGTGTTCAATTACCGGCTGGCCAGGGCCCGAAGAGTCGTTGAAAATGCCTTCGGCATAATGGCCAGCCGGTTCCGCCTTTTTATGACTTCCATCCACTTGGCGGACTACAAAATAAACTATGTAGTGTTATGCTGCTGTGTGCTACACAACTTTCTGAGCCAAAAATCAAATTCCTATATGGCCTCAGTTTTGCCAGAGGCTGGACTTTCCCCTGCAAATCCCCTTCCGGGCCTGGAATCTGCCCGTCTTGGCTTGCCCCCCCAAAATGCCCGTGTGGTTCGGGACAAATACATGGAGTATTTCACGGGTAGGGGGGCAATTCCTATGCCAGCCTATGTCTAAGTATCCCAATAAAAATCTTGTTTAAACCTTTAATTATTTGTTCTTTCCTGTCTCCTAGTTTGTCTTTGTGCATTTGTAGTGGCAAGTGTATTTTACTTTAGTAAATAACAACCAATTTCACTA
Organism: Rana muscosa; assembly: GCA_029206835.1. NCBI lineage: Eukaryota > Metazoa > Chordata > Amphibia > Anura > Ranidae > Rana > Rana muscosa. The sequence goes on from CM055124.1 coordinate 79,319,796, forward strand.
TGTTACCTTACAAAAGAACCAAATAAGCTTAGAGAGTATTATAAAAAGAAGCTACACGTTGTTTGTGGTCAAATTTTTTACTCTCTGCACATTTTTTTTGTTTTACTTTGGGGTTGGCCTGGCCACAACCCGGCAAATTTTGGCTTATGAAAATACAAAAATACCACTTGCATTTCTAAAATGACAACATTGGATACCTCTGAGCAATCTGAGACATTCAGTTACACAAACTATGTCTCTATGTGCCCGTCCTAATATGGGGTCCTGCCACCCCTTGCCCAGCCCAAAATTCAATAAGCACACATTTTAACTTTTTTGCAAATAGGAAGTTTACAATCCTGATCCCTATTGTCAACATGTGCTATCTGCCATCAGGGGTGATCAATGGACGTGTTTTGGGGGTGCATCCCCTTCCTCAGTTCACCGACTTTTGATACGAGGAAGGGGTTGCACCCACAAAAGACGTACATGGATATCCCCTGATGGCAGATAGCACATGTTCACACACTGTGTGCATATTCAATTTTTGGCTGCTTTGTTACTCAAAAAATTAGAAAAAATATAAAAACAAACATGTAAAAACAAATGTGTTTGGATGGCTTATTGAATTCTCCCCAAAACATCGAGAATGTCTTTAAATGTTTGTTCCATCACATGGATTCTTTGTTTAATTAGGTCCAGTTCCGTGCTACATTCCATCACTTGCTGGATGAGGCGGAGGGCACTGTCAGCAGAGAACGGTGTGCTATCCTTCACAACATTTCCATCCCCTAAAAAGCATAAAAAAAAAATAATCAAACTCTGCAGGCCTACCTCGCTTACCTTAAGCTGTGGTGTCAGATACTGACCTGTTGTGGTGACCAGATCCACAACGTCATCCACCTCTCCTTCCTGCACTTCTCCTTCCTCCACCTCAACTTCCTGCACATCTTTCGGTTGTGGATCTTTGGGAGTTTGGGGTTGCTTGGAAGTTGTGGGGTGCATGTGCTCCCTGGAGTGTCCTCCTCCCAGGCTTCTCTCCCCTATGAGAATAAAACCAAAGGTCTATTTATCACACTGTAAAAATCTCATTGTTAAACTTAAAACAGGCTAAATTGTTTGGAAGTGGGGTACAAGTGTGTGTTTGTGCGGAATTTAAAGAAAAATGCATTATTTATGACCCCAAATATGTTTAGTATTCACATTTGGATGTAATTTTTTGGACATGGAGGCACCACAAATAAACTCTGATGCACCTGTGTGGGACACCCAAAAAAGGCGGGTCTGGTGGCCCACACTATAGTGCTCCAAAGTACAGATGTGGAAGCAGCTGCTGAGTGTCCTCTCCTTTACACTGATTAAAGTTTGCATTTCATTCTCCTTACAAACACATCATCTAGACTTAAAAATTATCCACAATACTTGATCAAAAATGGCAGATGTCTAATTACTTTTGGGGGTCTTAAATAAGCCAAAACCGTGGATATTGGCCGAACGAAGTGTCGGTAACGTAACGAACGATTACTGTGCCCAACCTAGTTCAAAATATTACATTTTGGAAGGGAGTACAATATGATAAAAAAAAAAAAATGTCAGTTTCTAAAAAGATTAATAGCAGAAAGGTCGTCATTTTACTTACTTTTAGCGAGCATCCTCTTTATGATCCTCAACTGGTCTGGCTCCCTCAGTTTGAGGTCTGACCACCTCTTTCTGAGCTGCTCATTTGAGCGTTTCACCCCGAACTTCGCCCTCAGACTCTTCACAACTTTAGTGAGGATTTTGGCCTTCCTTCTATTTGGTTTGATATACGGCCCATGCTTGGCATCATAATCAGCCTTGACCAAGATGTCCACCATCTCCGCCATCTCCGCAAAAGACATATTCGATGCCTTGAATCTCCTCCTTGATCGTGACGTGTCCTCGGTCTCCGGGCTTGTCTCTTCGCTAGTTGCGGAATTATCAGACACCTGCTGTAACTCCGCCATATCTGTCTGCGCGCCGAAAGAGAAGGGGCGGGGAAAAGATGTTAGTTAGAACGTCATGGGCGGGCGACTTGTGCGGAGCGACGTGCTCGAATTTGGACGCATGCGTGGTGTGTATATAGCAAACACACATGTGACTATAGTACGTTCGGTGTGCGGAGAGAGGAGTTCAAGTGACGGACGTGCGAACGAAGGTATGTGATTTTGTGAGACTTGTAAAAATTGTTGGCCTATACTGTCTTGAGATTGGTGGAGGATATATATGGTGACTAGGATGTGAAGGAGGTTAGACTGTTTGCCTCACATTATTTAAATATAATTTATTTAACTTGCAGATACAATATGAATGTCTTTATTAGCGACAAAGAGTTCATGGCGGAATTTATTGACCGGGTAAGGGAGCTGCCGGCTCTGTGGGAGACCAAAAACCCCATCCATAAAAAAAAAGGGGTGAGAAAAGCAGCGCTGGAGAAGCTGCTCCCATTTGTGCATACCAAGGTGCCCACAGCCACAGCAAAACAAGTGGACACTAAAATTGGGAGCTTGAGAGGTACCTACGGGACTGAACGCTCTAAGGTGCTGGCTTCTCAGAGGTCAGGAGCAGCAGCAGATGATGTTTATGTCCCGATTTTGTGGTACTACAGCAGGATGTCCTTCCTGGATGACCACATTGAGCCAAGGCCATCACTCTCCACTCTTCCCCCCAGACTTCCCTGCAGCCAACCTGAGCCTTCTCTGGAGCAAGAGGAGGCAGCCATCCTGGATGATCCTGATTTGTCCATCTGGAGCCAGGTATAGTATTAACTGAAAATGTAGTGGGATAAAATTAATGTTTCCCAAATATGTCAGGATGAGAAACATACATTATTTTGTATTACACAAGTGAAAACATGATCTGTAGACATTATTCTGCACTTAATTGTGTGGTAAATAGTCAAGCTGATGTAGTGGTAAATTTAAAGCAAGGATTTATGCATTTACATTCTAATTGCTTCCATCAGGATTACAAAGTTTGATGCAAAGATTAAACCAACATATTAAACTATGTTTCTTTTTCATACACAGGATGAAATCAGCCAGGAGGAGGGTCTGGAAACTGTCAGGCAGGAGGAGGAAGGGCCCAGTGGCAGCCAGGAGGTGGCAGGGCCCAGTACCAGCCAGGAGGTGGCAGGGCCCAGTGGCAGCCAGGAGGTGGCAGGGCCCAGTGGCAGCCAGGAGGTGGCAGGGCCCAGTGGCAGCCAGGAGGTGGCAGGGCCCAGTGGCAGACAGGAGGTGGCAGGGCAAAGGAGAAGCACCAGATCCCAGGTGCCTCCCATCAGGCTTCACAAAAGAGGCAGGAGGGACAGGACCACCAGTGAGGCAGCAATGGCCCTTATTAAAGAGGCCCATGCCACCCTCAAGGAGCCCACATCCCCTGAAGAGGCCATTGCCGGCCTAGTGGAGGCTAAGTTCAAGGTGATGAGCATGGAGCAACGCCTCCTATGCGAACCCCTGCTCATCACCTTGCTCAACAAGGGGGTGATGGAGCAAATTACCCCCAATACCGCCATATGTGAGGTGGCCCAACTGACCCAACCTCAACCTCCACCTCCACCTTCCTCTTCTGCCCCACCCCCTTCTGCTACACCTCCACCTTCTGCCCCACCCCCTTCTGCTACACCTCCACCTTCTGCCCCACCCCCTTCTGCTACACCTCCACCTTCTGCCCCACCCCCTTCTGCTACACCTCCACCTTCTGCCCCACCCCCTTCTGCTACACCTCCACCTTCTGCCCCACCCTCTTCTGCTACACCTCCACCTTCTGCCCCACCCCCTTCTGCTACACCTCCACCTTCTGCCCCACCCCCTTCTGCTACACCTCCACCTTCTTCTTCTGCCCCACCCCCTTCTGCTACACCTCCACCTCCTCCTCCTGACAGGAGTACCCCTCCAGTGGGCCAGCCTCCAGCTAAACGAAGAAGGAAGGCTGCAGGAAAGGCTGCAGGAAAGGCTTCAGGAAAGGCTTCAGGAAAGTCTGCAGGGAAGGTTGCCAGGAAGAAGAGGAAGTGATGGCCTTGCTTCATTGTGGTCGCACTGGTCGGACAGAAGGCAGCCTGTTGTAGTACCACACACTTGGGACATATATCTCACCTGCTGCTGTTCCTGACCTCTGGGAGGCCAGCATCAGATTGTGTTCTGAAATGTGGGCCTTCTCAAGCTCCCAATTTTAGTGTCCACACAGGGTTGCTGTGTGCTCTGGGGTCCCTGGGATGCACAAATGGCAGCAGCTTCTCCAGCGCTGCCTTCTCTTTATTTAATTTATAAACATGAATAAATGTGTTTTTTGTTTAAGTTCATACTTGACTATGTGTATTTTTAAATAAAAAAAAACAAGCTTTGGAGTAAGCAGATACATTTGACTGACAATAAAAGGCACAGATATCACCCCCCCAAAAGAATAACTAAATCTGATTAGCTCAAAAACATGGTGTGAAATTTTAAAAATATAGATTAGAAAATTAAATGGGAGATCGCTATCAAAACATTGAGAAATTATAATTAACATCATTTTGAAAAATCTAACCATTTAAATTATTCCTAAAAACTTGCACGATATAATACACATAAATCTTATAAAGAGCAGCATGAAAAAGGTTAAAAATAAGGCAGAACTCTGTGTGAATATCAGCAGCAAAAGAAGGTCTCTCGTTTTGATTAATGTAACATTCTAACGAAGAATTCAATGCAGAACATTTAAACGATGAAATATTTATGAGCGTGACGAATGTGCTCTCTCCATTATGAAGGCTTGTTTTACCAGAAGATGCGCTCCCGTCTCATAGTTGCTTGTGAGCATGCGCGCTTTTGGAAGAGTCGTAAAAGCATACGCACGAACCATTTTCTCGTCACAAAACAGGCCGACGAGAAACACGACGAGGAAATCTGGAATCCTGACGAGAAAATAGAGAGCAGGTTCTCTATTTTCTCGTCGAGATTCTCGTCAAGTTTCTCGTCGTAAAACCATACACACGAACGTTTTTCTAGACAAAAAAACTCTCGCTGCACTTTTCTTGACTGTTTTGGACGAGAAAATCGGTCGTGTGTACGAGGCCTCAGGCTTAATGTTAAGGTTAAAGTTAGGGTTTGCATTAGGATTAGAGTTGGGGCTAGTGTTGGGGTTAGCATTAGAGTTTAAGTTAGGGCTAGTTTTAGGCTTATCACTAGTGTTGGATAAAGGTTAAAGTCAGGGTTAAGGATGAGAGTCGTAATTAGTGGTTTGGTTAGCATTAGGATTAGAGTTAGGGTTAGTGTTGGGGTTGACGTTAGGATTAGAGTTAGGGTTATCATTTGGGTTTAAGTTAGGGCTAGCTTTAGGCTTGTCATTAGGGTTGGATAAGGGTTACAGGTAGGGATGAGCCGAACACCCCCCGGTTCGGTTCACACCAGAACATGCGAACAGGCAAAAAATTTGTTCGAACACGCGAACACCGTTAAAGTCTATGGGACACGAACATGAAAAATCAAAAGTGATAATTTTAAAGGTTAATATGCAAGTTATTGTCATAAAAAGTGTTTGGGGACCCGGGTCCTGCCCCAGGGGACATGTATCAATGCAAAAAAGTTTTAAAAACTGCAGTTTTTTCGGGAGCAATGAATTTAATAATGCTTAAAGTGAAACAATGAAAGTGAAATATTCCTTTAAATTTCGTACCTGGGGGGTGTCTAAAGTATGCCTGTAAAGTAGCGCATGTTTCCTCTGTTTAGAACTGTCCCTGCACAAAATGTCATAACTGAAGGAAAAAAAGTAATTTAAAACTACTCGCGGCTATAATGAATTGTCGGGTCCTCGGCAATACAGATCAAAGTCATTGAAAAAAAAACGGCAGGGGTCCCCCCCCACAGTCCATTACAGGCCCTTTGGGTCTGGTATGAATATTAAGGGGAACCCTGAACCAAAATTAAAAAAAGCGTGGGGGTCCCCCCCAAATTCCATATCAGGCCTTTCAGGTCTGGTATGAATATTAAGGGGAACCCCACACCAATTTTTTTTTTAAAAAATGGCGTGGTGTCCCCCCCAAAAATCCATACCAGAGCCTCCAGGTCTGGTATGGATTTTAAGGGGAACCGTGAGTGTGTATGCTTACCTGGCCCCAGGTAAACCCGCGCATGCTCGAAAAGACTTTGATGCATGCGCGGTAGCATACAAGGGCAGTGTAGGGTGTAGCAAGATGGTGGCGGCGGCATTGAATGTGACGAGCGCAGGCTCGTCGTAGTCGATGACGTCACCGCGTTCTTGCCATTCAAAAGAACGGCGGTTCTTTTGAATGGCCGTGTGTACACTTGGCGTGCAAGACAAGCTTGCCGGGAATCCCGTCGGGAAAACCAACGTTTTTTTTTTCCAACGGGATTCCCGCCCGTGTGTACGAGGCTTCAGGTTTCGAGTTAGGTTTAGCATTAGGGTTAACATGAGTGTTGGAACTAGGGTTAGTTTAAGATTAGTGTTAGGGTTCTTCTGCTCCTCAATATTTAATGTCACATTCTTGGCTAACAAGGTGACTTATCTTTAATTCAAGAACATGTCTGAGATAAAATATGGTTGAAAGAAGCTTCTGTAACCCATTAGGAGCCATTTAAAGCTCACAGATCCCTAAAAGAAAAATCACAATTACCTTCACTGAAATGTTGGGTGATGAAAAGTCTCAGTCTTGCTCATCCCTGTTAGTAAAAGGTGATGTCCATGGACTTTGAAGGTTTTTGTCAGAAAAAAAGTCCAAATAACCCCCCCAGAGCAATGCTTGTTATTTTGTGAAAAAAATATCCTTCAGGACACCTGAACCCTTTCGCTGCCAGGTCCGTACCACAGCGGGGGGTTTACCACACAATCCGATGGCTCCAGATTGTGTGTGAAACTGACAGGCAGACTTCTGCCTGTCAGGTGAAAGCATTTGGGAGGCAGCGCTGCCACTCAATTGCTCACACACCCCCCTGTACCGGAACCCCTCCGCGCCACTGCGCCACCGCACCCCGCCATGCTTTCCGGGCTTCACTTGCCCATCTGCGGGCCCAGGAGCGAGAGGGCAGGTGCCGTTGGCTGTGGGGCAAGGAGAAGTTGCAAACAAAAAAAGTTAAAGTGGAGCTCCACCCTAAAGTGGAACTTCCGCTCATCGGAACCCTCCACCCCTCTGGTGTCACATTTGGCACCTTTCAGGGGGGAGGGGGGGTGCAGATACCTGTCTAAGAGTCCTCTCTGCGGGTATTCTGTGGGTAGAACGTCACTTCCCGCAGAATACCCATTGTGTTCTGGGAAACACACGGCTCAGTTTCAGGGTCTTGGCAATCTTCTTATAGCCTAGACCATCTTTATGTAGAGCAGAAATTCTTTTTTTCAGATCCTCAGAGAGTTCTTTGCCATGAGGTGCCATGTTGAACTTCCATTGACCAGTATGAGACAGTGAGAGCGATAACACCAAATTTAACACACCTGCTCCCCATTCACACCTGAGACCTTGTAACACTAACGAGTCACATGACACCGGGGAGGGAAAATGGCTAATTGGGCCCAATTTGGACATTTTCACTTAGTGGTGTACTCACTTTTGTTGCCAGCGGTTTAGACATTAATGGCTGTGTGTTGAGTTATTTTGAGGGGGCAGCAAATTTACACCGTTATACAAGCTGTACACTCACTACTTTACATTGTAACAAAGTGTCATTTCTTCAGTGTTGTCACATGAGGAGATAGAATAAAATATTTACAAAAAAGGTGAGGGGTGTACTTACTTTTGTGAGATACTGTATATATCTATATATCTATATAGATATATAGATCTATCTATATAGATAGATAGATCTATCTATCTATCTATCTATCTATCTATCTATCTATCTATCTATATATAGATCTATCTATCTATATATAGATCTATCTATCTATCTATCTATATCTATCTATATCTATCTATCTATATCTACCTATCTATATCTACCTATCTATCTATATCTATCTATCTACCTATCTATATCTATCTATCTATCTATCTATCTATCTATCTATATCTATATCTATATCTATCTATCTATCTAGATAGATAGATAGATATCTATAGATTATATATATATATATATATATATATATATATATATATATATAGATAGATAGATAGATAGATATAGATAGCTAGATAGATATAGATATCTATATATATAGATATATATCTATATATAAAGATATATATATCCAATCCATATATAGATATTTTTTTTCTATCTTTAAATGATAGATAGGATAGTATATAGAAAAGAAAGAATTACATTTTATACCCCTCCCCATGCTCAGAGACAGAAATTGCCCAATGAACTTGTAAATAATCCATCACACCCCAATTGGACTGGATCCCTCCTCCCACCTCTAACATAAAATCACATAAATACTGAATTTGTCATTGTCATTTTCCTACCTAGAGGGACAGAGAGAACACCACTGGGGGACTGTAAGTACACACTCACCTTCAGGTACAGACCATTCCATCAAAATGATCGAAGAAACTCTTTTATCACCTTTTCTTGTTCTCTATGACAATATAGATTTTTTGCTGTCTGAAGGACATTTTATTTCTATAAAAAAAAAAGTGGAAACAAGGTAACAAAAGAATGTATACCAATGAATTTAATATGTTTTTTTTTTAATGGACAGAAAGTAACTTTTTCAAAGAAATGTGTACCAATGAGTATAATACTTTAAAGTTATTCAGAAAAGAGAGTTTTAGGTAAGTTTGTTTATAAGAAAATATTTATAAAAGAAACTCAGCGATTTGTAGCAATTATAGAGCAGATTGTCTGTTTAAAAATTACTCCACACAGCTTCAGAGTTTTTGAATTTTTAGATTAAAATGTCCCTGGATACAGGTGGACGTCTTTCTAAAAGAATTCTATATTTTTATTATACTTCTCTTTTTCTTTTTTCTTTTTTTTTATTGGCTACAGTGACTGACAAAATTACAAATGGGAACAGGGAAGCAACTTTGGCATTAAAACTTCTTAAAAACCAAACTTAAAAAAAATAAATAAATTTTAATTAAATATTTAAAATTAAAAAATATATATTTTTTTGGAGCTCAAGACCTTAACTTATTATACTATAGATTAGTTATAACAAAATGATTGATGTTAACTGATTTAGATTTATAAAAAACAACAATAACTTTATAATATGTCTATGTCAAGAAGAAAATTATAATAGATATTATAATTATTATATGATATTGGCACTGATTGGCAGACAGCTGAGACAGGCAACTACAGAGTGAGAGGAGAATTCCATTAAATGGAAACACTTAAGCCGTGTACACACGATCGGTTTTACCGATAAAAACAGTCCGATGGACTTTTTTCATCGGACAAACCGATCGTGTATGGGCCCCATCTGTCTTTTTTGCATTTGGGTTTAAAAATAGAACATGTTTTGAATTTATCCGATGGAAAAAAAAAAAACGATAGCAAATTCCGATCGTCTGTGTGGAACTCCAACGGAGAAAAAACCCACGCATGCTCAGAATCAAGTCGACGCATGCTCAGAAGCATTGAACTTCAGTTTTCTCAGCTCCTCGGACGAGTTTTTTATGTCACCGCGTTTGGGACGGTCGGATTTTTGTCTGATGGTGTGTAGGCAAGACTGGTGGAAGTCAGCTTCATCGGATTTTACGATGGAAAAATCCATCGGATTAGAATCCATAGGAAATCCGATCGTGTGTACAGGGCTTTAGAAGGTTATCAAAAGACAACCTGTACCTGTGTCCAGAGGCAGATTTATGTATTTATTATTAATAATTATCATTAATAATAATAATAATAATTATTATTATTTATTTATTTATTTATTTATATTTATTGTTTATGTTATTTTAGAAAACTTGCAGCAAAAAAAAAGATGAGAGTCACCGGCATGCTTCTCATTGTCACACTGGGTGAGTGAAAATTCAGACAATTATACATTTTACTGTTTAAAAATATATTGTGTATCTGAGCCCTACAAATGCCTTACTGTGTAATGCTCAGGTGATAAAGTGTTCTGCTGTATATTATATTTAATACAAATAAGGGAACAAAGCATTTGTGCAAGGAGCGTGTTGATAGAAGAGAGCAGAGTGATGGAGGGATGAGCTCAACTGTCTTCTGCTTCTCCTTTTACTGTCCAATCACAAGGTGGAGGGGAGGGGGACAAGCCATGTAAGTGTTACTGAACTTCGGAAGGGAAAAATCAGGTCTTCTGCCCTCCCAAAAAGGACTGTGCTTATGTGGCAAAGCTGTATAACTCCCCTTTTATCTGAAATATAGCTTTTGGGTGGGCTGGCTGTGTTTCTGCCATAATAACTTTACAGCTCATGTTACCTACATACTACCTAAATACACTATATTGTCAAAAGTATTGGGACACCTGCCTTTACACGCACATATACTTAAGGGGCATCCCAGTCTAAGTCCGTAGGGTTCAATATTGAGTTGGCCACCCTTTGCAGCTATAACAGCTTCAACTCTTCTGGTAAGGCTCTCCACAAGGTTTAGGAGTGTGTCTATGGGAATGTTTAACCATTCTTCCCGAAGCGCATTTTTGAGGTCAGGCACTGATGTGGACAAGAAGGCCTGGCTCGCAGTCTCCGTTCTAATTCATCCCAAAGATTGAATTTACTTTAAGGTTCTATCGGGTTGAGGTCTGGACTCTGTGCAGGCCAGTCAAGTTCCTCCACCGAGAAGGCCTGGCTCGTAGTCTCTGCTCTAATTCATCCCAAAGGTGTTCTATCGGGTTGAGGTCAGGACTCTGTGCAGGCCAGTCAAGTTCCTCCACCCCAAACTCGCTCACCCATGTCTTTATGGACCTTGCTTTGTGCACTGGTGTGCAGTGATGTTGGAACAGGAAGGGGCCATCCACAAACTGTTCCCACAACGTTGGGAGCATGAAATTGGCCAAAATGTCTTGGTATGCTGATGCCTTAAGAGTTCCCTTCACTGGAACTAAGGGGCCAAGCCCAACCCCTGAAAAACAACCCCACACTATAATCTCCCCCTCTATGGGAATGTTTGACCATTCCTGCCCCTCCATAGGCTCCTCCCCTCTTCAGTCTATCATGAATGCTGCTGCCACACTCATCCACCTTACCAACCGCTCAGTGTCTGACAACCCTCTCCTCCAATCCCTACATTGGCTCCCAATCGTCCAGCAAATTAAACATAAAATACAAAACACAACATACAAAGCCATTCACAACTCTTCCCCGAGCTACATCACCAATCTTATTAGAGCTGCAACTAATGATTATTTTGTCTGTCGACTAATCTAGCGTTTATTTTTTCGATTAGTCAATCGACTATAACGATTATTTTTATTTTCTTTTTTTACTTAATCTAGTGTTCTTTTTTTTCATTAGCTAATTAATCCTTTGGATAACTTTACAAAAAATGATAAGTACATAAAAAAAAGGTAAGATAAAAGAATATAACTACATACATATATATTGTATATATGTATGTAGTTATATTCTTTTATGTTATCTTTTTTTTTATGTTCTGTTTTTCTTTTCTGTTCAGAAGTTCATGAATGCTTATAATTTATTTTTATTTTTTACAATGCTTTCTTTTTTTAAGGGGGGGAGGGGGGGTGTGGGGACAGTGTCAGTGTTTTTTTATTATTATTATTTTTTACTATTTTTTTTTAATTATTTATTGCAATTTTGTTTTTTAATCAGCCCTGTTGGGGGGCTATGGTGAGATATCAGGGGTCTTAACAGACCTCTGACATCTCTGACCTCTGACATCCCCCATTTGAGACAGGGAATGGGACTATGTAAAGGACAGATGCACGGAGGAGAGAGGGAGACACAGAGCAGCATGGAAGGGGACAGCAGCATAGAGGGGGACAGATGCACGGAGGAGAGAGGGAGACACAGAGCAGCATGGAAGGGGACAGCAGCATAGAGGGGGATAGATGCACGGAGGAGAGAGGGAGACACAGAGCAGCACGGAAGGGGACAGCAGCATAGAGGGGGACAGATGCACAGAGGTGAGGGGGAGACACGGAGCAGCATAGAGGGGGACAGATGCACGGAGGTGAGGGGGAGACACGGAGCAGCATTGAGGGGGACAGATGCACGGAGGAGAGAGGGAGACACGGAGCAGCATGGAAGGGGACAGCAGCATAGAGGGGGACAGATGCACGGAGGAGAGAGGGAGACACAGAGCAGCATGGAGAGGGACAGATGCACGGAGGAGAGAGGGAGACACAGAGCAGCATGGAAGGGGACAGCAGCATAGAGGGGGACAGATGCACGGAGGAGAGAGGGAGACACAGAGCAGCATGGAGAGGGACAGATGCACGGAGGAGAGAGGGAGACACAGAGCAGCATGGAAGGGGACAGCAGCATAGAGGGGGACAGATGCACGGAGGTGAGGGGGAGACACGGAGCAGCATTGAGGGGGACAGATGCACGGAGGAGAGAGGGAGACACAGAGCAGCATGGAAGGGGACAGCAGCATAGAGGGGGACAGATGCACGGAGGAGAGAGGGAGACACAGAGCAGCATGGAGAGGGACAGATGCACGGAGGAGAGAGGGAGACACGGAGCAGCATGGAAGGGGACAGCAGCATAGAGGGGGACAGATGCACTGAGGAGAGAGGGAGACACAGAGCAGCATGGAGAGGGACAGATGCACGGAGGAGAGAGGGAGACACAGAGCAGCATGGAAGGGGACAGCAGCATAGAGGGGGACAGATGCACGGAGGTGAGGGGGAGACACGGAGCAGCATTGAGGGGGACAGATGCACGGAGGAGAGAGGGAGACACGGAGCAGCATGGAAGGGGACAGCAGCATAGAGGGCGACAGATGCACGGAGGAGAGAGGGAGACACAGAGCAGCATGGAGGGGGACAGATGCACGGAGGAGAGAGGGAGACACAGAGATGCATGGAAGGGGACAGCAGCATAGAGGGGGACAGATGCATGGAGGAGAGAGGGAGACACAGAGCAGCATGGAAGGGGACAGCAGCATAGAGGGGGACAGATGCACGGAGGAGAGAGGGAGACACAGAGCAGCATGGAAGGGGACAGCAGCATAGAGGGGGACAGATGCACGGAGGATAGAGGGAGACACAGAGCAGCATGGAAGGGGGCAGCAGCATAGAGGGGGACAGATGCACGGAGGAGAGCAGGAGAAACGGAGCAGCATGGAGGGGGACAGATGCACGGAGGAGAGAGGGAGACACGGAGCAGCATGGAAGGGGACAGCAGCATAGAGGGGGACAGATGCACGGAGGAGAGAGGGAGACACAGAGCAGCATGGAAGGGGACAGCAGCATAGAGGGGGACAGATGCAAGGAGGAGAGAGGGAGACACAGAGCAGCATGGAAGGGGACAGCAGCATAGAGGGGGACAGATGCACGGAGGAGAGAGGGAGACACGGAGCAGCATAGAGGGGGACATATGCACGGAGGAGAGAGGGAGACACAGAGCAGCATGGAAGGGGACAGCAGCATAGAGGGGGACAGATGCACGGAGGAGAGAGGGAGACACGGAGCAGCATAGAGGGGGACAGATGCACGGAGGAGAGAGGGAGACACGGAGCAGCATGGAAGGGGACAGCAGCATAGAGGGGGACAGATGCACGGAGGAGAGAGGGAGACACAGAGCAGCACGGAAGGGGACAGCAGCATAGAGGGGGACAGATGCACAGAGGAGAGAGGGAGACACGGAGCAGCATAGAGGGGGACAGATGCACGGAGGAGAGAGGGAGACACGGAGCAGCATGGAAGGGGACAGCAGCATAGAGGGGGACAGATGCACGGAGGAGAGAGGGAGACACAGAGCAGCATGGAAGGGGACAGCAGCATAGAGGGGGACAGATGCACGGAGGAGAGAGGGAGACACAGAGCAGCATGGAGGGGGACAGATGCACGGAGGAGAGAGGGAGACACAGAGCAGCATGGAAGGGGACAGCAGCATAGAGGAGGACAGATGCACGGAGGAGAGAGGGAGACACAGAGCAGCATGGAAGGGGACAGCAGCATAGAGGGGGACAGATGCACGGAGGAGAGCGGGAGACACGAAACAGCATGGAAGGGGACAGCAGCATAGAGGGGGACAGATGCACGGAGGAGAGAGGGAGACACAGAGCAGCATGGAAGGGGACAGCAGCATAGAGGGGGACAGATGCACGGAGGAGAGCGGGAGACACGAAACAGCATGGAAGGGGACAGCAGCATAGAGGGGGACAGATGCACGGAGGAGAGAGGGAGACACAGAGCAGCATGGAAGGGGACAGCAGCATAGAGGGGGACAGATGCACGGAGGAGAGCGGGAGACACGAAACAGCATGGAAGGGGACAGCAGCATAGAGGGGGACAGATGCACGGAGGAGAGAGGGAGACACAGAGCAGCATGGAAGGGGACAGCAGCATAGAGGGGGACAGATGCACGGAGGAGAGAGGGAGACACGGAGCAGCATGGAAGGGGACAGCAGCATAGAGGGGGACAGATGCACGGAGGAGAGAGGGAGACACAGAGCAGCATGGAGGGGGACAGCAGCATGGAGAAGGACGGATGGGGACTGGAGGAGGATAGGGGACAGTCAGCGGTGATCATGTGTGGGAGAGAAGCACCGCGCTGAAAGCCGCGGTGGGGGTGTATTGACCTGCAACTCGCAACGTGTGATGCGTCGACATCTTTCACGCACATCAACGTATTTCTGTAGTCGACGTAATCGATTACTTTGACGCGTCGTGGCAGCTCTAAATCTTATCTCCAAATATCACCCAAACCGTCCTCTCCGATCTTCTCAAGACCTCCTACTGTCAAGCTCTCTCCTCTCCTCCTCCCATGCTTGTCTCCAGGATTTCTCTAGAGCCTCTCCCATCCTCTGGAACTTGCTACCCCAACCTGTCCGGCTATCCCCTACCCTTGCTACCTTCAGGCGATCCCTGAAAACTCATCTCTTCAGGGAAGCCGATCACACCTCCAACTAATCTTTTACCACTTCCATCAGCTCATTTCCCACTCATTACAACCTTTTGTACCACCCGCCCCAACCTATTAGATTGTAAGCTCTTCTGAGCAGGGCCTTCTTAATCCTCTTGTATTTTATTGTATTTTCACTGTATTGCCTCCCTTTTATATTGTAAAGCGATGCATAAACTGTTAGCGCTATATAAATCCTGTAAAATAATAATAGAGTAATTGTACATATTGTCCTTATTCATAACTAATTAGACTCTTCTCTTCTGTCTCTCCTCACAGCGCTGCTTGCAGTGTGCCAGGCTAGACCAGGTGGAGGTAAGTCAGTTTAGGGGTAGATTAGGGGCCGGGCCTATGGATTAGGGGGTCGCCCCTAATGGAGCGGCCATCACTGCGTCTACTGGAGCGGCCGCCACTGCGCCTAATGGAGCGGCCGTCACTCCCCCACAGTTAGAAACACCTCCCTAGGGAACACTTAACCCCTTGATCGCCCCCTAGTGTTAACCCCTTCCCTGCCAGTGACATTTATACAGTAATCAGTGGATATTTTTAGCTCTGATCGCTGTATAAATGTCAATGGTCCCAAAAAGTGTCAAAAGTATCCGATCTGTCCCACTAAAAATCGCAGATCACCACCATTACTAGTTAAAAAATATATAATTAACATGCCATAAATCTATCCCCTATTTTGTAGACGCTATAAATTTTGCACAAACCAATCAATATACTCTTATTGTGATTTTTTTTAACCAAAAGTATGTAGAAGAATACACCTTGGCCGAAGCTGATGAGCCTTCTCCCAACAATATTTTTTACTTTCTGCTGTAAAACACATCCAATAAAAAACGTAAAAAAAAAAAAAAATCATCAATTTAGGCCAATTTGTATTCTGCTACACATTTTTGGTAAAAAGAAATCCCAATAGGCGTATATTGATTGGTTTGCGCAAAAGTTATAGCGTCTACAAACTATGGGATAGATTTATGGATTTTTTTTTTTTACTAGTAATGGCAGCGATCAGCGATTTTTGGCAAGACTGCGACATTGCGGCGGATAAATTGGAGACTAAGTGACACTTTATTGGGGACCGGTGACATTAATATAGTCATTAGTGCTGAAAATATGCACTGTACTAATGACGCTGGCAGGGAAGGGGTTAACATCATGGGCGATCAAAGAGTTAAAGCGGAGGTCCACACAAAAATGGAACCTCCGCTTTTCGGAACCCTCCTCCCCCTCCAGTGTCACATTTGGCACCTTTCAGGGGGGATGGGGGTACAGATACCTGTATAATACAGGTATTTGCACCCACTTCCGGGCATTGAGTCAAGCCCATTCCCCCCCCACCTGTCTTCTGGGAAACACACAGGTCCCAGAAGATAGCGGGGACCAGTGGGATTGCGCAGCGCGAGTCGCGCATGCGCAGTAGGGAACCCGGGAAGTGAAGCCGCAACGCTTCACTTCCTGTTTCCCTCACCGAGGATGGCGGTGGGGGCAGCCGAGAGCCAAGCGATTGATCGGCTTCGGCTGCCGACATCGCGGGTACCCTGGACAGGTAAGTGTCCATTTATTAAAAGTCAGCAGCTGCAGTATTTGTAGCTGCTGGCTTTTAATATATTTTTTTTTAGGCGGAACTCCACTTTAAGTGTGCTCCTAGGGAGTGACTTCTAACTGTGTGGGGATGGCTTAACTGGAGGAAAACAGAGATCTGTGTTTCTGTCTGTTATTTTTGTCTGTATCTCCATTGCAGGGGAAAATCTCTCTAAAGTTGGCATGCATGATACATTCCATTTGTAAAATTTCTAGGGATGTCCCGATACCGATACTAGTATCGGTATCGGCACCGATACCGAGCATTTGCCTGAGTACTTGTACTCGGGCAAATGCTCCCGATGCTTCACCCGATACTTGTGATCAGCAGTGATCAGTGCGGTGGGGGAAGTTACCAGCACCGATCACCGCTGTATATATTTAAAAGTAGTTTCTCCGAGTCCACTTCTCTCTCTCTCCCCCCCTCGCGCGGGTATCAGCTGCTTTAAAATCAGCGGTGATCGGTGCTTGTAGCTCCCCCACACACGATCACCTCTGATTGTCCCTGTATCCTCCTCCAGCCCCCTCCGTTTTGCTGCTGTCCCAATCCGTGTGTCCCTCCGTGCTGCCGTCCCAATCCGTGTGTCCCTTCGTGCTGCCGTCCCAATCCGTGTGTCCCTCCGTGCTGCCGTCCCAATCCGTGTCCTCCTCCGTGCCGCCGTCCCAATCCGTGTCCCCCTCCGTGCTGCCGTCCCAATCCGTGTCCCCCTCCGTGCTGCCATCCCCCTCTGTTCTCCTCCTCCACCCCCTCCATCTGTCAGGATAGAGAGCGGAGGTAGGAGCCGGTAAATCTGGCTCCTTACTGTTCGGAATGTACAGAGTCAGTGATCACTGACTCTGTCCATTCACATAACTGAAACATCGTAAACTGTGTTTACAATGTTTTAGTTTATGAATGAAGAGAAGCCGCGGTCTTCTCTCCATTCATTTTCAGCGCAGCAGAGGCTGCTGAGAAAGGGACTGGGGAATCTGTCCCTAGTCCCTTTCTCTGTCTCAAAGGGGAGATGTCAGAGGTCTGTTAAGACCCCTGATATCTCACCAAAGCCCCCCAACAGGGCTGATAAAAAAATAAAAAATTTAATAAAAAAATAAATAATAAAGAAATGAATTGTAAAAAATAAATAAAATAAAATAGAAGAAAAAACACACTGACACTGTCCACCCCCCACCCCTTAAAAAAAGAAAACATTATAAAAAATCAATCAATAAATAAATAAAAAAAATTGTAAAAAAATAAAAAAAAATTGTAAAAAAAAAAAATTTTTTTTTTTTAAAAGAGATAAAAAAAAAGTATCGGTATTCGGTATCGGCGAGTACTTGGAAAAAAGTATCGGTACTTGTACTCGGTCTTAAAAAAGTGGTATCGGGACAACCCTAAAAATTTCCTTTAGACCCCTTTCACACTGAGGCGTTTTTCAGGTGCTTTTGGACTAAAAATAGCGCCTGTAAAGTGCATGAAAAACAGCTCCCCTGCCGTCTCAGTGTGAAAGCCTGAGGGCTTTCACACTAAGGCGATGCGCTGGCAGGACGTTAAAAAAACTCCTGCAAGCAGCATCTTTGGAGCAATGAAGGAGCGGTGTATACACCGCTCCTCCACCGCTCCTGCCCATTGAAATGAATGGCCACCAAACCACCAGCAAAGCGCCGCTGGAGCTGGCGGTAAAGCGCCGCTAAAAATAGCGGCGCTTTACCACCGCCGACGCCTCGGTGTAAAAGCACCCTTAGATTTACCAAAACTCTTTAATAGGAGCAGGGCTGCTGTTAGATATCACAGGGTCCCATACAGCCTACCTGACAGGGCCCCCCCCCCTTTGGCTGGAAGTGTTTGAGGACATACTGTAGATTTAATTTGTTCCCTTTCTTTGCAGCCTCAGTTGCAAAGATGAATGAATTAGAAGCGTTCTGAAGCATCTTGCTCATTCACAAACTTAAGCATAGTAAACAGTTTACTATGCTTCAGTGATGAATGGACACAGAAGTGATTGGTACCAGAACTTTTTTTTTTTTTTAGCACTGATCACTGTATTGGTGTCACTGGTCCCCAAAAAGTGTCAGATTTGTCCACCGCAATGTCGCAGTCCGGCTAAAAATCACTGATCGCCGCCATTACTAGTAAAAACAAAAAGTCCCTAAATCTATCCCATGGTTTGTGGACGCTATAACTTTTGTGCAAACCAATCAATATACGCTTATTGGATTTTACCAAAAACATGTAGCAGAATACATATTGGCCTAAATTGATGAAGAGAATTGATTGTTTACATTTTTTTATTGGATGTGTTTTATAGCAGAAAGTAAAAAAAATATTGTTTTTTAAAAAAAATTAAAAATTGTCGGCATTTTTTTGTTTATAGTGCAAAAGATAAAACCGCAGAGGTGATCAAATAACACCAAAAGAAAGCTCTATTTGAGGGGGAAAAAATATGACGTCAATTTTATTTGGGTACAGCGCCACACGACCACGCAATTGTCAGTTAAAGAAACGCAGTGCCGTATTGCAAAAAATGGCCCGGTCAGGGAGGGGAGCTGAAGTGGTTAATAATAAGATGTACAGTGACACGGTTAACGAGCATTTCGCAATACGAGCATTTAAAAAAAAAATTAAATCCTGCAGGATTCAAGCCAAAGCGGGGGGGGGGGGGGCGCCAGAACGGAAGCAGAGCCGAGCTGAGCCGATTGGAGCCGTTTGGAAAAACTCGGAAATACTCTGTTCCCGAGCCTTTCCGAGGTTTTATGAGTTCAGCCGAGCCATTCTGAGTATTTCCGAGGCTCTGCAGCGCCCCCCCCACCTCTGGCCACATACGGTATTGCATGCCATTGAAGTCAATGCGGAACAATATATTTTTGTTTCCATTGACTTCTATGGGGGAAACTCGCTTTGATATGCGAGTGCTTTGGATTACGAGCATTCTCCTGGAACGGATTATGCTCGTAATCCAAGGTTCCACTGGTAATGGAGTTTGAACAATAAGACTGTAGAGCGTTACCCCTGAGATAGCAGTAAAAAAAAAAAAAAATAACCCATCTCGCTTTTTCCAAAACAGAAAAAAATAAATGTATTCACTTTAATTTTGCCAGACAGGTAGCATTTTCAGAAGACGATCAGAAAGGACACCTCTCTTAGTACAGGTTAAGGTTGCGGTGGCTTTTATGATTTGTGAATGTTGTTGTTGACTGTTTCACATTAAGTGAATGTCTTGCTTTAGCGGTTGTGTAACTTGCACTCTTGTCCGCAGAACACCAATGCAAGTTCGATCACCAGCGTTGGAGAGCTGATGGGACTGCCTGTGAGGACAATTGTCAAACCTACGGAGCCGAAGGCAAAATCTGCACAATGAATCTTGTACAGGGCTGCTTCTGCATGAAACCACACATCTTCCGAGACGGACAGCGTGGCCCCTGCATCCTCCCGAACCAATGTCCACAATAATTTACTGAATACTGCGGATAATCTGTGTCTAATGCCAGCCCAACAGCGGCACACACCGAGAAAGTATTGTATATGCCAGCTGTCTGCCAATAAAGACCCGTACATCCTGCTGAAATGTGTCCTGAGCTTTCAATAGGTTTATACATTACCAAACTATTGATTTATTTATTGATTGACGTTTTACTATTTATTAAGAATATTTAATTTCTTTACCTAAATAATTATTACACAGAGTGTCCCCATGAGACTGGTGTCACTACCGTGTTTCCCCCGAAAATAGGACCTACCCCGAAAATAAGACCTATCGTTATTTTCCAGGAGGGCTACAATATAAGCCCTACCCCGAAAATAAGCCCTAGTTTAAAATGCTTGTAAAGTCCTATAATCCACTCTATTACAGTAGTATATAATGTACAATGTGCGTGTTTCTGTAATATAATTGCAGGGAAGAGAGCTCAGGCGGGTCACAGAAGCGCAGAGCGGCGCTATAACGAAGGTATTTGGCACAATTATATTACAGAAACACACACACATTGTTCATTATATACTACTGTAATAGAGTGGATTATAGGATTTTACAAGCATTTTAACTCAGTTCACACTGGGGATTCCTGTCAGGCAGGGAGGAAGAGGGGGAGAGAAGATAGCACATTACATGGTAAGACCTACCCCGAAAATAAGCCCTACTGTGTTTTTTGTTGCCAAAATTAATATAAGACCAGGGGTTATTTTTGGGGAAACACGGTATGACGGTTTTCTAAAGAGACAGCACAGCAGAAACTGATTTTCTTCAGCTTGTCTCTCTCTAATTGATTCTCCATTTGGTCTTTTCTATGGAGTGGGAGCGGTCAGGGGAGGAGTTACTCCTATGACTCATTCAGCTGTGTGTCTAATCTGAGTGTTAGCCATTGAGCTCTAAAAAATATATATTGTGACAGCAGGAAGGTAAAGTCACCTGGTTGCATCCAGGGGGGTAGATATATTTCTCCCAGATTCAGGCTTTATGCCGACTTATACAACTAGGGAGGGCGTTGATGAAGCCCAGCTGAGGCTAGTGGGCTCATGGATGACTCATACCTCTAGGGAGAGTGCTGGGCGTCGTGCAGGCAGGGAGTTGATGAGACCAGCTGAAGCTTGTCAGCTCGTTCAAGGCCTCTATAAAAACTCCCAGCTTCATTAGATGTTTGCTCATGCCTGGACCCAGACCTGTGTGGACTGTCTAGGGAGAGTGAACCCCTGTGCGGTGAGACAAAGCCTGTGTGGCTATTTGTTTGGACATTGACTAAACCAGGGACTTAGGGACTAGGACAGCACCAGGCTGATCCCAGTTGTTAGTTAGGGAAACCTGCATGTTTAGTCAGAGGTCAAGCTGACCAGGATTTATTTTGTTTATGTTTCTTTTTGCTTTGCTGTGTTTTTTTTCACTGTAAATAGAGAAATAAACCGCACCTTTTGATCTTGAAAACCACAACCTCCGTCTGCTGGGCCTGTTTTTTTGTGTGGGGAGCCCATCCAGGGGGTCACACACACCCGCTACCGAGCTAACCCCCTCACAATATATATATATATATATATATATATATATATACGGTATATATATATTTTTTTTTTAGGAAAACAGATTAGCTTGGTAAACATGTGAAAGGGGTTTAACCACTTACTTACTGGGCACTAAAACCCCCTTCGTACCCGGACCAATTTTCAGCTTTCAGCGCTGACGCACTTTGAATGACAATCGCGCGGTCATACAACACTGTACCCAAATGACATTTTTATAATTTTTTTTCCCACAAATAGAACTTTATTTTGGTGGCATTTGATCACCTCTGCGGTTTTAATTTTTGCGCTATAAACAAAAAAAGAGTGACAATTTTTAAAAAAAACACAATATTTTTTACTTTTTGCTATAATAAATATCCCATTTTTTTAAAAAAAATAAATAATTTTCCCTCAGTTTAGTCTGATACGTATTCTTCTACATATTCTTGGTAAAAAAAATCGCAATAAGCGTTAATTGATTGGTTTGCGCAAAAGTTATAGCGTCTACAAAATAGGGGATAGATTTATGGTATTTTTATTAATAATTTTTTTTTTTACTAGTAATGGCGGCGATCAGCGATTTTTATCGGGACTGCGACATTATGGCGGACACATCGGACACTTTTGGCGCTATTTTGGGACCATTCACATTTATACAGCGAACAGTGCTAAAAAAATGCACTGATTACTATATAAATGTGACTGGCAGGGAAGGGGTTAACACTAGGGGGCGAGGAAGGGGTTAGGTGTGTTTCCTAGATGTGTTCTAACTGTGGGGGGAGGGGACTGACTGGGGGAGGTGACCGATGGTTGTCCCTCCCTATGTACAAGGGACACACCATCGGTCTCCTCTCTCCCTGACAGGACGTGGATCTCTGTGTTTACACACAGAGATCCACATCCCTGGCTCAGTGACAGCCGATCACGGGTAACCTGGCGGACATCGCGGCCGCCAGGCACGCGCATCGGCACCCGCGTGACACAGCGGGCACAGCAATGTGGAAGTAAACAAGAGGACGTCCAGGGAAGGCCTCCCGGCAGTTCAGGTCCGCGCTGCAGCCGTCTTTCGGCTATAGCGCGGATCTGAAGTGGTAAAAGAAAATATATATTGTTTTTTAATTTTTAAAAATCCTATACAGAAATAATAGAAGTAAAAAAGAAAAACTGCACTAAGACTAATAAACCACAACATATAGGCAGCAGCAATAATGGAATAAACATAAACAGTAATAGGAAAAAAGAGAAAACTGCGCCAAAAAATATGAAACAATCCTGAATAACGTCAGGATAAAAAATTTCCAAAGGTGTGACCCAAAATTGAAAGGGGAGGTTCCATAGGTTAGAGACAGTCCAAACAGTCAGTGTATTATGACTCCACCATATATACCACCAAGTAAACCTCCACCATACGAAATGGCTGCTTACCAGATGCAAGCAAAAAACGTGCAGTTGGCTATAACCCAGCCGCGGCCTTTAGCTTGAAAGAAATCCAACCGAAGTCCCCCAGACACTCCTCCAATGTTAGCATAGACCTCTAGATGGCTCCATTACACAAATAAAAAAGAGAGCCATAGGGTGATAATGCATTAACAGGGTAGAATAATAAACACCACCACTGTGATACATAGGTTAATGTGTGACCACCACCCTAGTAAAAAATGGCTCCTTACCAGAGGCAAGGAAGGAGCACACAATCGGCTATAACCTAGCCACGGCCTTTTTCCTGCGCCTTGGACCCAGATACAGACTCCCGGAACACTCTTCAATGTTAAGTGAGACGCTGCTTCATGCTCCGTATAGGGTACCAAAAAGAAGGGGGAGACCATAGAGTAATACCCTCTAAAAAGCGCGTTTGTTAAAAAATATATCGTACTTACAACATGGTAGATTCAATGTGCTTAAAAGACATGCCGGCCGGCATAAACAAAAGCCCTTCCTTATTCGAGCTGCGTGGTGACGTCACTGCGTAGTGACGTCACCACGCAGCTCGAATAAGGAAGGGCTTTTGTTTATGCCGGCCGGCATGTCTTTTATGCACATTGATTTGGGGTCACACCTTTGGACATTTTTTATTCTGACGTTATTCAGGATTGTTTCATATTTTTTGGCGCAGTTTTCTCTTTTTTCCAGTAATAATAGAAGGTGTGTCCAAATAGTCTATAAAAAAAAAAAAAAAAAATCTAGGACTCATTCAGCTGCGTGTCTAATCTGAGAAAGTATTGTATATGCCAGCTTTCTTGAGCTCTAAAAACACACTTATTTTAGGAAAGTAGTTAAGATTAACACAATAAACATGTAAATAGGGGTCTAAAAGGAAAACATTTTCTTTTTCATTTTTTGAAGACCTGAACAGAAATGATGAAAGAGAGTGTGCACAAAAATACTTAGGCTTCTAATTATTTATGTCACAAGCCTTCACTCTCTCGTCCCAAATTCTGACTGTACTTTACGTAACACAGTAATTTCCTATGATTTTCTGCTCCATCTAGTGGCCATAATGAGATATTTCTCCTGATTGGAGTATTTAGCAGGGGTAGGATACCTGGGGCCCTCCAGCTGTTGTGGAACTACATTTCCCATGAGGCATTGCAAGGCTGGCAGTTACAATTACTCCCAGAGGCATGATGGGACTTTTAGTTCTGCAACAGCTGGAGGGCCCCAGGTTGCCTACCCCTGATTTTAGTTCACCTTTTTATTTTTCTAAATTCCAGCTCCCCTGTGTACCAGTATAGCATTAATGTACTTATTTTGCAAAAATAAAACAGCTTTTCATTCATTCTACACCGGCTTACTTCACTCTCTTCATAGCTGTTTACCCACTTGCCTACCGGGCACTTTCACCCCCTTCCTGCCCAGGCCAGTTTTCAGCGCTCTCATACATTAAATGACAATTGCGCAGTCATGCAACACTGTACCCATTGGACATTTTTATAATTTTTTTTCTGTTTTTTGGTATCACTGCTGGGTTTTTTATAAAAAAAAAAAAAAGGACCGGAAATGTTGACATTTTTTTTTTTTTCCTAGTTTCTGTCAGTACATTTTGTAAATAAGTATTTTTTCTCCTTTACTGATGTGTGCTGATGAGGTGCCACTGATGGGCACTGATAGGCTGTACTGATGGGCACTCAGGGCTGCCATCAGGGGGGTACAGCCCATACACCTGTAGGGGGTCCGAGCATCTGGACGGACCCGGTCAGATGGGAGAAGGCAGGGGTGGGTGTAGGGCAGGGATATGCAATTAGCGGACCTCCAGCTGTTGCCAAACTACAAGTCCCATCATGCCTCTGCCTTTGGATGTCATGCTTGATGCTGTCAGAGTCTCGTTATGCCTCATGGGACTTGTAGTTTGGCAACAGCTGAAGGTCCGCTAATTGCATATCCCTGGTGTAGGGGATCTCCATGGCTGCGCTGGCTTTTGGAGTGAGTGTGAGTCGGAAGCTGTGTCACTGAGCTTGCATCGGGCTCTTTGCTGCCACCTCTGGCAAATTCCTGCATGTGCACAAGAGCTGGGACCAGGAGCACCATCTACAAGTGAAGGGGGGGGGGTGTACATGTGTGTGTTTAACGGGTACATGTGTCTGTGTACATCTGTGTGTGTGATCAATAGGTACATGTGTGTGTGTGTGTTCAATGGGTACATGTCTCTGTGTACATGTGTATGTGTCTGTTTGTATGTGTGTATTTGTCTGTGTACATGTGTGTGTGTGTATGTGTCTGTGTACATGTCTCTGTGTACATGTGTGTGCACATGTCTGTCTGTGTGTCATATATACACACATGTGAGGGGGGATGAGAGCATACAGGTGTGGTTTGGAGTATAGCTAGATCTGGTGGACTTCTTGTTTCCTTATAATATGGTATATTCTCTAGTATTAGTTTACCAGCTAGGATGCTCCACAATCAGTAAAATGATATCAGTCATGGTCATGTTGCGTCAAAGGTCGGGTTATCATGACTTCTCTGAAAGTGTTTGTCTAACAAACAGATTCAATCACGTGCAAAGCATATCTGACATTGAGGCAACTGAAAATCACTTGAAAGTAGGGCTGTTACTGATTACAATTTTCGTGTTCGATTAATCAATTTTTTTTTTTAAATCGATTAATCGACTAATTTCGATTAATTATAACGCACATACAGATCCAACTACTTTTAGCTGATCTCCTTGCAGGCCGATTCCCAGTGCAGCTACCAACCACTAGAAAAATGGATAGCAGGATACAAAAAACACACAAAGGCAGCGCTCGATGGGAATAGCATTAAAACTTTTATAGTCTTCAAGTAGGTAACAAAATAAATATTGCACTGGAGATAAAATCGATGTAGCTACATAAACTGTAAAAATGGTGCGAGTAATACCAAACGGTGGCAAAAGCAGTCATAAAAACATGTAGCTAAGTATGATACTGGTATAAAAATGTGTACAACGATACCACTGCTGAATCCAGATGAGGAGGGGCTAACATCAGTCTGTCGGCATGTAGATGTCCCGTGAAGGGAACTATTACAACTCCCAGTGGATGGCTGTAGAATCCCAGGTTGATAGAGGGAAGCGATAGAGGGAAGTGTAACAGCCCTTGCGTGTGGCAGATAGTAAGGTCCCGCCGGCATGCAGATATGAAGGCACAGCAAAGGAGCCATTCAGATAGACAAGGCAAGCCCCGCTGGTGTCCGTGATGTCACCGGATCTCCGACGGAACTCCCTGAAGACCCGGAAGCCGGCGGAGACGTGAGTACCGATCAAAAGAATTTTGATCGATCAAAAAAATTTATCGATTAATCGAGGAATTAATAGTTAATTTCCACAGCCCTACTTGAAAGGCATCCTTTTTACATTGTATAAAATATGACTTCTTCTGTCTGGACTAGTCTATGATGTCTGAGAAGGAAATTGAAGAGGTAACACAGTTACATGATTAATACAACAGGATGCGAGTTATGACCTTGTCCAATTAGCTTTTGTCAGAAAAATTTCCCATTTTTGTCTTTAAATACATTTCATTAAAATTATTTAAAGTTTTGCATTAGAGTTATGCCGCGATCACACGATCGGACCTTTTTCCGACCAAACTCCCATCGGAATTTCATCGAAAAAAAAGAGAACAGGTTCTATTTTAAAATTCCGATGGAATTCATCGTAATTTCTCCAATGGGGCCCACACACGGTGGGAATTTCCGATGAAATAACTCAGATGGACTCCGTCTGATTTTTTTAATCGGAAATTCCTATCGTGTGTACAAGGCATTAGGGTTGTTAGGAATGTTAGAGTTAGGATTAGAGCCAAGTGTAGTGTTATGCCGCGTACACACGATCGGATTTTCCGTCGGAAAAACCTTGGATGTTTTTTCCGACGGAATTCCCGTTCCAAGCTTGGCTTGCACACACACGGTAACACAAAAGATTTGTGAACTTTCGGGCGTCAAGAACATTACAAGTACAACATTACGACAAGCCGAGAAAATGAAGTTCAATGCTTCCGAGCATGCGTCAAATTGTTTCCGAGCATGCATCGGAATTCTGCGCGTCGGAATTGCTACAGACGATCGGATTTTCCGATAGGAATTTTTTTCCGTCTGAAAAATTGAGAACCAGCTCTCAATCTTTTGCTGGTGTAAATTCCGACAGCAAAAGTCTGATGGAGCATTCACACGTTCGGAATTTCCAACCAAAAGCTCACATCGGACTTTTGCTGGCGGATTTTCTGACCGTGTGTACGCAACATTAGGGTTAAAGTTAGGGTTAATGTTGGGGTTAGCATTCGGGTTTAACGTATAACTAAAGGCATTTTTTTTTTTTTTGTTTTGAATGGAGTGGAGAGGGATTAGAACCCCTGTCAGTTTCCATTGCTGTCTGTTCCCCTGATAAGGAGATTCACCCTCTCTATTTGTCCTGTTTACCATTATCATTGAAAGTGAAAGTAAAGAAAAGCCCAAATTTAGGGTTGTCCCCAGGGGAAATCTTCCAATGGGGACACCAATTCTGGTGACCTGGGGGTCCCCAAAGGATTCCCTCTCACTTCCTTTTTGGCCAATGGGACTAGAAGGGAAGGGAAATCTCCAAAATGGGACAGCGGTTATAACCTATATCCAAAAACAAAACAAAAAACATTTTGCCTATAGTTCTACTTTTAGTTAGGTTTAGTTTTAGGCTTATCATTAGGATTAGCATTAGATTAGGGTTAGTTTATCTTAAAGTTAGAGTTAGTGATAACATTTGGATTAGTATGAGGGTTAGGAGTAGACATGTTCAATTTGTTTAGTTCCGAATTAGTTTAACGAATTTCGACAAATTATCGGAATTAACGGAATTTCAGAAATATCAGAATTAACGAAAATCCGTTTAACAAATTTTTCCAAATATTCGTAAATTTGAATATTCAAAAATTCAAAAATTTGTATATTCGTAAATTCGTAGAATCGTACATTCATACATTCGTAAATTCGTACATTTGTAAATTCCTACATTTGTACATTCGAAAATCCGGATATCTGAAATAATAACTAACTAATAATAACTTAACTATTACTAACTATTAAATTATAGGTATTGGAATTTCCTTTTAAATTTGGCTGTTAGTGACTGTAACGAATAGGAATTTATCCGAAGTTAGGAATTATCCGACTCAGAAGAGCCCCCATTCTATTAAAATTGAGATAAATACCCGTGGGAGGTTCTACAGTCTTTCATGCAGCATCATCCAGACAATGGTGTGAATATAGAGTCTGGATCCACCCCCTTTCCTGTCATTTTGCTTGATTGATGTCGACTCTCCTCCCTCTGCTTGTTTCTGAGACTTCACAGAGGTAGCTGCTCCCCCTCCCTATCTATCAGCACAGCCACGTCTCCTAGGGGAGTGGGGACAGAGGCAACTTTTCAAACTGAAAGTGGACCATTTTTGCCAGCTGAAGGAAAGTTCATGTGCACATACTGTAAAAACTAAAAGAGGTAGGAAAAAAAGATTAGCTGATATGTGACTAATGTGATATGTACTGGTTATTTAACCCATCCCATACTTCTCCTTTAAGCAGGTTATGCATTCCCATACAAGTCTATGTGTCTGCAAAACTCACTTGAAGCAGGACAGACAGCTTAGAATTAATTCTATTGCACCAGTCGATCATGGAATTTTGAATAATATTATGCCCTGTACACACGATCAGAATTTCCGATGGGATAAAATCAGATGGAATTTTCCGTCGGAATTCCGTTCAAGCTGTCTTGCATACACACTGTCAGACCAAATTCAGATCTTCAAGAATGCAGTGACATACAACACTACGACGAGTCGAGAAAAATGAAGTTCAATGCTTCCGAGCATGCGTCGACTTGATTCTGAGCATGCGTGTTTTTTTTCTCCGTCGGAGTTCCACACAGACGATCAGACTTTTTTCATCGGAAATTCCGATCGTGTGTACAAGGCATTATTAGATGTGTCTAAAACTGATGGCTAACCAATGCCATCAACAAAAGCCAAAAACCTGTCGACACAAGCCCTTAGAGATGTTCTTCGAGTAAAGCCTCGTACACACGGCCGAGTTTCTCGGCAAGAAACGTCAAGAAAACTGCCGAGAGAGCTTTCTTGCCGAGAAAACCGTTCGTGTGTATGGTTTCTCGTCGAGAAAACTAGCCAGAATCTCGACGAGAAAAATAGAGAACCTGCTCTCTATTTTCTTGTCGAGATTCTCGTCGGCATGTTTCTCGACGAGAAAAGTGTGTGTGTGTGTACACTTACCTGTCGCCATGGAAACCCGCGCATGCTCCGAAATGACTTTGACGCATGCTTTCTAGGCATAGGTACGGTGTAGCAAGATGGCGGCAATGGCATCGAAGGTGACGAGCGCACGCTCGTCGTAGTCAATGACGTCACCGCGTTCGTTCCATTCAAAAGAACGGCGGTTCTTTGAATGGGTCGTCTGTACACTCGGCCGGGACAAGATTCTTGTCCAAGAATCTCGTCAGGAAAAACCACAAGTTTTTTCCTGACGAGATTCTCGGCTGTCTGTACGAGGCTTTAGGGTTACTGTTAGGGCTTGAGTTATTCTTAGCATTAAGCCTCGTACACACGATCGCTGTTTCTGCGGTACAGGAACTATCACATCACTCCCGGCTCAGATGCTTTGACTTCCTCTGCTGACACCGCAAACCTGCCTCCAGCCTTCCTCTCATCTGGGACCTACATCTCCCCCCGAGGACCGCCTCAGATGACACCGGACCACCATTAACCCCTTACATGCCTTATATTGTCCTGCACCCTAGCCTGCTTCTGCTTATGGTAGCTGCCGCTGGTGCTTGCATCATTATTGAAACTCACTGACATTTGGATTTTATGCTCTGCCAGAACCTTATTTGCGCCATTTTTTCTTTTTTCTTTCTTCCTTTTTTACACGATCGGATATCCTATGGATTGTAATCCGATTAAGGCCTAGACAACGGCGCAGGCGCACTGAGTGTGCCGTTAGTTAAAGCGGAGATCCGGTCAAATTTTATTTTTATTTTTTTTGCACTGATTGGAATTGTTACCTATCATATTCCACATAACATAGGAATCGCTGCCCAGCCGTTTAGTTAAAATAGTTTATCAGTCACCTTGTTTGTTTCAGCTCCTCATCTGGCCGTATCCATGATGAGTGTGGGCATTGTGAAGCCCAGCTCATTATCCTTCCTGGAATTCATCCAGCGTTGCATGCTGGGTAACCAGCATGCATCGCTACATTTTGCGCCTGCACATTCGAACGGCGCTCGTAGCGCTGTTTGTTTATTTATGTAGCCATGACAATGGGCGGCGACTGAGGAACGTCCCGCCCCGTTGTAACAAAAGCTACATTACAATAAAAGTCCCATCCCCTTTCCAAGCAGCCTGTGTGCAGCGCTTGGATAAGGGGTAGTTAGAACCATGAAGTGATCATTGCAATATATAGATATTCCAGAGGAAATGAGTGTAATCATTTCCCATGATGCAATGTGTCTTAGGACAGGAAGTTCTCTCACCGCGGACTAGGAACTAGGCAGAAAACATATTCTGCCTAGCAACAGACATATATAGAAGTGTCCAAAATTTTTTTTATTTTTTAATTAAAAGACAGCTGTTCATGAAAAGTTAATTTTAGGGTGGACCTCCGCTTTAAGGCGATCGCTGCTCCGACCAATCATAGCGCCGGAGCAGCGATACCCGGAAGTCACTCGGGTATCATGGCGGCGGCGGAGGAGAGGAAGGAGAGTCGCTGTGGTGGCTTCAATCTCAGGTAAGTAATTCATAATGAGCTAGTATGCTATGAAACATACTAGCTCATTATGCCTTTCTCTTGCAGGGTCTTTTTTTTTTAGGAAAAGTTTTAGAGGGTTTACTTCCTCTTTAAATATAACATTAGGATTATCATGAGGGTTAGTTTAGGGTTTGCATTAGGGTTCTTTTGTTCCTCAACATCTAATGACACATTTTTGGTTATTTTTATTTGCAAGAACAAATCCAGGGTTAAGCCTCTGGAACCCTATAGGAGCCATTTAACCACTTCAATACAGGGCACATTCACCCCCTTCCTGCCCAGGCCATTTTTCAGCTTTCAGCGCTGTCACATTTTGAATGACAACTGCGCGGTCATGCAACACTGTACCCAAATGAAATTTTTATCATTTTTTTCCCACAAATAGAGCTTTCTTTTTGTGGTATTTGGTCACCTCTGCGGTTTTTATTTTTTGCGCTATAAACAAAAGAAGAGGGACAAGTTTGAAAAAAAACACAATATTTTTTACTTTTTGCTATAATAAATATCCATTTTTTTTCAACAAATTTTTTCCTCAGTTTAGGCCGATACGTATTCTTCTACATATTTTTGGTAAAAAAAATCGCAATAAGCGTATATTGATTGGTTTGCGCAAAAGTTATAGCAGGGGGATAGATTTATAGCATTTTTATTATTTATTTATTTTTACTAGTAATGGTGGTGATCAGCGATTTTTATCATGACTGCGATATTGCGGCGGACACATCGGACACTTTTGACACATTTTTGGGACCCTTCACATTTATACAGCGACCACTGCTATAAAAATGCATTGATTGCTGTATAAATATGACTGTCAGGGAAGGGGTTAACACTAGGGGGCGATCAAGGGCTTAAATGTGTTCCCTAGGGAGTGATTCTTACTGTGGGGGAGGGGACTGACTGGGGGAGGTGACCGATGGTTATCCCTATGTACAAGGGACACACCATCGGTCTCCTCTCCTCTGACAGGACGTGGATCTCTGTGTTTACACACACAGATCCACGGTCCTGCTCAGTTACTGGGCAATCGCGGGTGCCCGACCACCATCGCGGCCGCCGGGCACGCACATCGGGTCCCCAGTGATGCGGCGGGTGTGCGTGCGTGCCCCCTAGTGGCTTGGGAAGGCGGGACGTCATATGACGTCTGCCCAGAACGAGAGAGTCTTCGCGCCGCCGTCATATGACGGCAGGCGGTGGACAAGTGGTTAAAGCTTAAAGCCTCGTACACACGATCAGATTTTCCGCAGACGAAGCGTAGGACTTTTGTCCGAAGGGCGTTGGCCATGAATTGTCGGCCAACAAACACGAAAATACGTGTTTTTTTCAGCTCTTTAGCGCCACCCTTTGGGCAACTTCTGCTAATGTTGTGTTATGGTTAGCATTGCTTCTGAGCATGCGTGTTTGTACTTTGGATTTTTTTCCGACGGACTTGTGTACACACACGATCGGATAATCCGACATCACACATTTGTTGTCGGAAAAGTTCAAAGCACGCTATCTCACATTTCTACCCAAATTCCGACAACAATTGTCCGATGGAGCATACAAACGGTCGGATTATCCGACAACATCCTGCCATCACACGATTGTTGTCGGAAAATCCGGTCGTGTGTACGAGGCTTTAGACTTTAAAAAAAAAAAAAACACAGTTACCTCTAGACCTTCACTGAAATGTTGGGTAATGGAAAGTATTAATTTTGCTCATCCCTGGTAATAAAAGCCGATGTCAATGGATTTTGTAGGTTTTTGCCAGAAAAAAGTCAAAACAACCCCCCAAGAACAATGAATTATTATTTCAGTAATTCTAACTGTTAATAGTTGCATTCCAAAACGTAACTGCCTTTACTGTGAATAATCCCTTCCAAAACTGGTGTAAAATTGAGACTATACTAGTATTTGTGCATTCAAGAGGGGCACAGTTAACATTCAGTGGGCCACTAGGTCAAACCCCTGTCGAGGATCCTTATTTATAAAACATCCTTCCATACATTCTATCAGTCTTGAGTAAAGCCTCGTACACACGGTCGGACTTCCATCGGACTTTTCCGTGGATTTTTGTCCGAATGGAGTTGGCCGGGCACACCCATAGCATACACACCACAGGACTTTTCTGCAAACTTCCCCTAAACTTTTTCCAACATCACGTGGTTTTTCTGCTCTTTACCGCCACCCTTTGGTCAACTTCTGCTATTGTTGGTTGATTTTAACATTATTTGTTTTGTCCATCGGACAAAAGTCCGATGGTTTTCTGTACACACGGTCGGACTTTGCTCCATCGGACTTTTGTTGGCCAAAAGTTTGTCCATTTGCAGACCGAACTTTTGTCCGATGAAAACCAAAAAAAAAAAAAAAAAAAGTTTGTCCGATGGATCGTACACACGGTCGGATTGTTGGTCCAACTTGCTCAAAATGAACTTTGTTGGCCAAAAGTTTGACCGTGTGTACGGGGCTTAAGATAGAAGGAGCTCCCAGTGTACAGAAAACTGCAACTTTGATGTACGGCAGTGGTGGCCCATCAATAGCCCCCCCCCCCCCCAAAGCTACTTATTAAAAATAAAAAATAAATAAATAAATATTTTTTTTTTTTTTTTTTTTTAAGTGTCCCTTTAAGTGGGTGTGTTAAGGGCGCTGGACATGGGGTGCTATTG
The DNA here is from genome assembly GCA_029206835.1 of Rana muscosa. NCBI lineage: Eukaryota > Metazoa > Chordata > Amphibia > Anura > Ranidae > Rana > Rana muscosa. The sequence continues at coordinate 79,353,205 of CM055124.1, forward strand.
GAGGCATGACTTGTGTGTAAACACGTGATTGGGGCTAAGAAGCTCTATTGGCATAGTTTAGAGTGTGCTCGGGGCGCAAAGCTTAGCGCCCCTAACACTCCACCTCTAGCATTAGGTTTCCAGTGCTTGTAATTGATTGGGTCCATAGGGTGGGGCTTTAATCAGACCTGCAGCGTCATTGGCTCACAGGCTGCCTGTCTCCTTCAGTAAGTGAGGGGGGAAACCCAGCAGAAGAACAACTGCTCAGGGCAGACAGGGAGTGATAGGTCCTTGCAGAGGCAGCTGCCATTTATCTCCCTGTGACACAGACTCGGCGAGTCGGCATCAAGCAAGCAGTGCACACAGAAATCTCCAGGTACAATACATGCCAGGATTGAAGGGGGAGGGGGGCAGAAGGGGCTTTTATCACTGTGTCCTGAGAGACTTTACAGCAGCATTTTTAATCTCCAACTTTACTTCACCTCTCTCTGTGTAATGCAGGTCTGTACACCTTCCCTATATCATACATCCCCCTTCCCCCCTTCATTAGCTTCTGATTGCATAGTTCACTGCTCACTAGTGATGAGCCGAACACCCCCGGGTTCGGTTCGCACCAGAACCCGCGAACGGACCGAAAGTTTGCACGAACATTAGAACCCTATTAAATACAATGGATGCGAACGTTCGGATTCTAAAGTGCTAATTATAACGACTATTATCCATGTTATTGTCCGAAACAGAGTTTGGGAACCCGGGTTCTGCACCAGGGGACATGTATCAATGCAAAAAGAAGTTTTAAAAATGACGTTTTCCGGGAGCAGTCATTTTAATGATGCATAAAGTGAAAAAAAAAAGTCAAATATTCCTTTAAATATTGTCTAAAGTATGCCTGTGAAGTGCCACGTGTTTCCCGTGTTTAGAACTGTCCCTGCACAAAATAACATTTCTAAAGGAAAAAAAGCCATTTAAAACTGCTTGCGGCTTTAATGCAATGTCTGGTCCCGGTAATATGGATGAAAATCTTTAGGAAAAATGGCATAGCTACCCCATCAACCCCCCCCCCACCCCAGCCCATTACCAGCCCCTTTGGGTCTTGTATGGATATTAAGGGGAACCCCGCACACAAAATAAAAAAGGACCTATATACTCTGAACAGCTGTATACAGGCGGTGCATACAAGACAGGGACTGTAGGTTTGTTCTTATGTAGAATCTGTTTGTAATTTTGAACAGCTGCATTGTTTAAGTGGAGCTCCATGCCAAATTCCTTTTTTTTAGGTTTTTGTAAAACATAGGGAACGGTTATCACCCCTGTCACATTTTTTTTGCTGTCTGTGCCCCTGTTCAGAACATTTCACCTCACTTTGCGTCCCAATGACAACTGTTTTTGAAATGTGGTGTTTTTATTGAAACAAGGATTGGTGATAAAGCATCAGTAGAGAGGAGACACCTTTCTCCCATATTAATTCTTACAGGAGAGAATTTTCCTTCCAAGGGGTAGATTTCCTCTCACTTCCTGTTGTCTTCTTCCGTTTGCAAGTAGTAGTAGTTTGTAAGTTGGATGTTTGAAAGTAGGGACCTGCCGTATATACTCTGCAGAAATTGGCCCCTTAGGTGTTGGTGTTGGCACAACACTGAAAGCACTCACAGTTATTCTTGGTGGGTGCTGGAACGCCCTGCTGTCAACTATTATATCAGGAATTGTAATAACATATAATTGTTGATCAGTGGTAGTAAAAATTGGGCCTTTGATGGTGGTGCTGGTGCCACAACACTGTAAGGCCTGACAGTTACTCTTGGTGGGCGCAGCAATGGGCCCTGCTGTGAATTATTAGATCAATAATTATAATTGCATGCCCCTGTTGAATAGGGGCTGAAAAATTGGGCCTTTGGTGGTGGTGGTGGTGGTGGTGGTGATGGTGGTGCTGGTGCCACAACACTGTAAGGCCTGACAGTTACTCTTGGTGGGCGCAGCAATGGGCCCTGCTGTGAATTATTCGAACAATAATTATAATTGCATGCCCCTGTTGAACAGGGGCTGAAAAATTGGGCCTTTGGTGGTGGTGGTGATGGTGGTGCTGGTGCCACAACACTGTAAGGCCTGACAGTTATGCCCCATACACACGATCATTTTTCATGCCGTTAAAAATGCCATAAAAAAAAAATGGCCATTAAAAATGATCGTGTGTATGCTCCAGAGCATTTTTAACGACGTGAAAAACGGGCATTAAAAATTTCGAACATGCTCTCTTTTTTCACGTCGTTTTTCATGTCGTTTTTTTTAACGACGTGAAAAACGATAGTGTGTATGCTTTAACGACGTGAAAAAAAATGCGCATGCTCAGAATCAAGTCTGAGACGGGAGCGCTCGTTCTGGTAAAACTAGCGTTCGTAATGGAGATAGCACATTCGTCATGCTGTAACGGACTGAAAAGCACTAGACTGAAAAGAGCGAATCGTCTCTCAACAAACTTTACTAACATGAAGGGTGGCGCCATTCGAACGGAACTTCCCCTTTATAGTGCCGTCATACGTGGTGTACGTCACTGCGCTTTTCTTGAACATTTTTTAAAATGATGGTGTGTACGCAAGACAGGCTTGAGAGGAAACAAGAAAAAAATGACGAGAAAAACGTCAGTTTTAAAAATGACATTAAAAATGATCGTGTGTATGGGGCATTACTCTTGGTGGGCACAGCAATGGGCCCTGCTGTGAATTATTAGATCAATAATTATAATTGCATGCCCCTGTTGAACAGGGGCTGAAAAATTGGGCCTTAGGCACTGGTGGCACAACACTGCAACCCCTCACAGATACTGTACTTGGAGCACAGCAATGAGGCCTGTTGCAAAGTATTGCATCAAAAAATTTAATTACACGCCCCTGTTAAACAGGGGCTGAAAAATTGGGCCTTAGCCACTGGTGGCGTCACCCATAAACCAAAATGATCTTCCAAGCTATCATCATTAATCGTATCATTGAGGAGGAGGAGGAGGATAGCCAGTCAACATAACAGCACAGGCACTCAGCATCAGCATCAGTCTTGAAGGGATGTGACATTTTAAAATCAATTAGTCTGTTATATCAGCATCTGGTGTGTGGTAGCTGGTGGTGATCCAAGACTGGTTCATCTTGATGAAAGTCAGTCGATCAACCGAGTCGGTGGACAGGCGCACCCTGTGATCCGTGACAAATCCTCCAGCAGCACTGAATGTGCGTTCTGAAAGAACGCTGGATGCAGGACAGGCCAGTAGCTCAATTGCATACTGTGCAAGCTCTGGCCAGTGATCCATCCTCAAGACCCAGTGAGCCAGAGGATTTTTGGTGGGGAAGGTGTCCAAGTCTGACCTTGCCCCTAGGTATTCCTGGACCATGTATATCAGACGCTGGCTAGGGATGAGCTTCGTGTTCGAGTCGAACATACGTTCGACTCGAACATCGGCTGTTCGATCGTTCGACGAAGATCGAACGATTTGGGCCGTTCGCGCCAAATTCGAGTGACGCGAACGGCCCACAATGCACTATGCCATCGCAGTGTCATCCAGGCGCTGTGATTGGCCAAGCATGCACTGTGACCCCGCATGCTTGGCCAATCACAGCGCCGGCAGCGAGGAGAGCAATGATTGGCCACAGGCAGGATGCCTGTGGCCAATTATTGCTGAGGGTGTTTAGTACACGCCCCACACTATAAAAGGCCGCCAGCACGGCGGCCTAGTGTAGTGTGTTCCGGAGCAGGGAAAGAGCAGCATAGGCAGGGACAGTGACTTTTATTTCTTTCTTGCTTAACCTGGATTCCTTTAGTTTAGGGAAAGAGAAGGATAGGTAGGGAGAGTGTCAGTGTGTTTTGTGCTTGTGCTATAGTGTGCTTAAAAAAAACATTTTTTCTAGGGACAGAAAACTGTAGGTAGGGAGAGTGTCAGTTTCTTTCACTGTGCAAGTCCTTGTTTCTAGGGACTGGGAAGGACAGTGAGTGAATTCTCCTTGTGCTATAGTGTGCTTAAAAAAAACATTTTTTCTAGGGACAGAAAACTGTAGGTAGGGAGAGTGTCAGTTTCTTTCACTGTGCAAGTCCTTGTTTCTAGGGACTGGGAAGGACAGTGAGTGAATTCTCCTTGTGCTATAGTGTGCTTAAAAAAAACATTTTTTCTAGGGACAGAAAACTGTAGGTAGGGAGAGTGTCAGTTTCTTTCACTGTGCAAGTCCTTGTTTCTAGGGACTGGGAAGGACAGTGAGTGAATTCTCCTTGTGCTATAGTGTGCTTAAAAAAAACATTTTTTCTAGGGACAGAAAACTGTAGGTAGGGAGAGTGTCAGTTTCTTTCACTGTGCAAGTCCTTGTTTCTAGGGACTGGGAAGGACAGTGAGTGAATTCTCCTTGTGCTATAGTGTGCTTAAAAAAAACATTTTTTCTAGGGACAGAAAACTGTAGGTAGGGAGAGTGTCAGTTTATTTCACTGTGCAAGTCCTTGTTTCTAGGGACTGGGAAGGACAGTGAGTGAATTCTCCTTGTGCTATAGTGTGCTTAAAAAAAACATTTTTTCTAGGGACAGAAAACTGTAGGTAGGGAGAGTGTCAGTTTCTTTCACTGTGCAAGTCCTTGTTTCTAGGGACTGGGAAGGACAGTGAGTGAATTCTCCTTGTGCTATAGTGTGCTTAAAAAAAACATTTTTTCTAGGGACAGAAAACTGTAGGTAGGGAGAGTGTCAGTTTCTTTCACTGTGCAAGTCCTTGTTTCTAGGGACTGGGAAGGACAGTGAGTGAATTCTCCTTGTGCTATAGTGTGCTTAAAAAAAACATTTTTTCTAGGGACAGAAAACTGTAGTTAGGGAGAGTGTCAGTTTCTTTCACTGTGCAAGTCCTTGTTTCTAGGGACTGGGAAGGACAGTGAGTGAATTCTCCTTGTGCTATAGTGTGCTTAAAAAAAACATTTTTTCTAGGGACAGAAAACTGTAGGTAGGGAGAGTGTCAGTTTCTTTCACTGTGCAAGTCCTTGTTTCTAGGGACTGGGAAGGACAGTGAGTGAATTCTCCTTGTGCTATAGTGTGCTTAAAAAAAACATTTTTTCTAGGGACAGAAAATTGTAGGTAGGGAGAGTGTCAGTTTCTTTCACTGTGCAAGTCCTTGTTTCTAGGGACTGGGAAGGACAGTGAGTGAATTCTCCTTGTGCTATAGTGTGCTTAAAAAAAACATTTTTTCTAGGGACAGAAAACTGTAGGTAGGGAGAGTGTCAGCTTCTTTCACTGTGCAAGTCCTTGTTTCTAGGGACTGGGAAGGACAGTGAGTGAATTCTCCTTGTGCTATAGTGTGCTTAAAAAAAAAATTTTTTCTAGGGACAGAAAACTGTAGGTAGGGAGAGTGTCAGTTTCTTTCACTGTGCAAGTCCTTGTTTCTAGGGACTGGGAAGGACAGTGAGTGAATTCTCCTTGTGCTATAGTGTGCTTAAAAAAAACTTTTTTTCTAGGGACAGAAAACTCTAGGTAGGGAGAGTGTCAGTTTCTTTCACTGTGCAAGTCCTTGTTTCTAGGGACTGGGAAGGACAGTGAGTGAATTCTCCTTGTGCTATAGTGTGCTAAAGCATTCCTCATCAACCATCTTTGAAATCCTTGTTTTTTGGACAGTCAGGGAAATTGTCGTTGTGCTATTCTGTGCAAAAGCAATCATCCTGAACCATATTTAGAAATCCTTAAGTAAAGGGACAGAGAAGGACACCTGAAGGAAGCCCTTATTGCTTTTTTCCCATCTCCCTGCAGGCCATCTATTAGAATGTCTGGAAGGCAAACAAGGAGAGGCAGACAGTCAGGAGGCAATAAAAGAGGGCAAGCAGGCTCTGTGTCTGGGGGCAACAGTGCTGGTCGTGGACGCGGTGCATTGTCATCAGCACATGGCCATGGGACACGCTTGTCCTTCTTTTCGGCAGCTGGACATGTTGAGCCACATCATGCCGAAGACTTGGTAGAGTGGATGACCAAGCCCTCCTCCTCCTCCTCATCCTCTCTCACCCAGGCTCAGGGTACTGGCAAAGCAGCTGCCAAAGCGTCCTCTTCCCTGGTATCAATGTCAGACTCATCATCAGTCACTCCTTCCCTAGACCCACCATGTCCTCCTCCTGAGGAGTCCCCCGAACTGTTTGAGCACAGTGTTGGGTACATGCTCCAGGAGGATGCCCAGCGTTTCGAAGGGTCTGATGATGAAACCCAGCTACAGGAAGGCAGTAGGGTAAGAGCAGACAGAGGGGATGCTCAAGAAGGACACCAATCTGGCAGTCATGTTCCAGCAGCTGCAGCATACTGCCAGATTGGCTCCAGTGATGAGGAGGGAGGGGATGATGAGGTCACTGACTCCACATGGGTGCCTAATAGGAGAGAGGAGGAGGAGGAGGATGAGGAGGAGGCACATCTCCAACGAGGCAGGATGCCCTTTGGTGGCCAGCGTAAGGGCAGTACACCGACGGAATCACACCGCAGAGCTCCGCCTGTGCAGGGCGCTGCCTCTGCCCGTCATTCAAAAAGTTCCTTGGTGTGGGCCTTTTTTGAGGCTAGTGCATCAGATCACACAGCTGCTGTTTGCAACATATGTCTCAAGCGTATATCGCGTGGCCAAAACATCAGCCGCTTGGGTACCACATGCCTGACCAGACATATGTTGACCTGCCATGCAGCTCGTTGGCAAGCCTACCTCAAAGACCCACACCAAAGAACAAAGCGGACCTCTCCTTGCACCGCATCAGCTGGGATCTCCAACCCCACTATAACTTCAGTCCTCTCTGAAACATGCACTGAGAGGAATGAAGGTGTAGAATTAGGTGTGTCACAGCCAAGTACTTGCGGCCACTCTGCTAGCAGTACACCGACGTCCGATTCTAGCAGGCAAATTTCCCTGCCCCAGCTGCTGGACCGTCGAAAGAAGTTCACTCCCAGCCATCCACATGCCCAGCGGTTGAATGCTAGCTTGGCTAAATTGCTAGCGCTTCAACTGCTGCCTTTTCAGTTGGTAGACTCGGCCCCCTTCCGTGAGTTTGTGCAATGTGCGGTTCCTCAGTGGCAGGTTCCCAAACGCCACTTTTTCTCACGGAAGGCTATTCCGGCTCTCTACCGGCATGTGGAAGGCAATGTCTTGGCCTCGCTGGACAGGGCGGTCAGCGGTAAGGTGCATATTACCGCTGACTCATGGTCCAGCAGGCATGGACAGGGACGTTACCTTTCTTTCACGGCCCATTGGGTCACTCTTTTGGCAGCTGGGAAGGATGCAGGACAAGGTGCAGTAGTGTTGGAGGTTGTCCCACCGCCACGCCTCCAAAATGCTACTACTGGTTGTGACACACCTCTCTCCTCCACCCCCTCCTCTTCTTCTTCCTCCATGGCCTCTTCCTGTGGTTTGTCCTATGAACCAGCGGTGCTCCGTAGCCGTTCACGGGGCTACGCAAGTACGCAGGCAAAAAGATGCCATGCCGTGCTTGCGCTGGTGTGTTTGGGGGACAGAAGCCACACTGGGGCAGAGGTCCTGTCTGCTCTGCAGGGCCAGGCCGAGAGGTGGTTGACGCCACGCCAGCTTAAGCCAGGAATGGTGGTTTGCGACAATGGCACCAACCTCCTCTCCGCCCTTCGACAGGGACAACTGACCCATGTGCCCTGTGTGGCTCACGTCCTTAACCTGGTGGTGCAGCGTTTCTTGGGCAGGTACCCGGGCTTACAGGATGTCCTGAGGCAGGCCAGGAAAGTCTGTGTGCATTTCCGCAGATCTTATAATGCCAGTGCTCGCCTGGCTGAGCTGCAAAAGGAGTTGAACCTGCCCAAGAACCGCCTTATATGTGACATGCCCACCAGGTGGAACTCAACGTTGGCCATGCTGCAGCGGCTGCACACGCAGCAGAGGGCCATCAATGAGTACCTGTGCGACTACGGCACCAGGACAGGGTCAGGGGAGCTTGGTTTTTTTTCTCCACGCCAGTGGGGCATGATCAGGGATGCATGCACTGTCCTGGCACCATTTGAGGAGGCCACGAGGATAGTGAGCAGTGACAGTGCATGCATCAGTGACACTGTACCTCTTGTCCACCTGTTGGAGCACACGCTGCGTGGAATAATGGACAGGGCACTTGAGGCAGAACAGAGGCAGGAAGAGGAGGACTTCCTTGCCTCTCAAGGCCCCCTTTACCCAGACAGTGTTCCTTCTGTCCCACCCATCGCACAGGAAGAGGAGGAGGAGGAGGAGGAGGAGGATTGTGTCAGCATGGAGGTGGAGGCTGGCACTCAGCATCATCAGCAGCAGTCTTTTAGGGATGATTTACAGTCCCAAGAAACCAGTGGACTTGTACGTGGCTGGGAGGAGGTGACTGCGGATCATGTCGTCCTTAGTGACCCAGAGGACTCCGGAGCGAATGCCTCAGCAAACCTACGCTGCATGGCCTCCCTGATCCTGCAAAGTCTGCGGAAGGATCCTCGTATTCTTCGGATCAAGGAGAGGGACCATTACTGGCTGGCCACTCTCCTTGATCCACGGTACAAGGGTAAGGTTGCGGACCTTATGTTACCGTCGCAGAGGGAGCAGAGGATGAGACAACTCCGGGAGGCCTTGCAGAAAGGTCTGTGCAACGCGTTCCCAGAGACTGGGAGGTTACAAACTCCTGGTCCTGGACAACGAGTTGCTGAGGCTTCGGCCAGTCAAAGAAGGAGCGGTGGGGAAGGTGGCCGTCTGACCGATGCGTTCAGACAATTCTTTAGTCCGCAGCCCCAAAGTATGATCGGTTCCAGCAACCATCGCCAGCGTCTGATAAACATGGTGCAGGAATATCTAGGGGCAAGGTCAGACTTGGACACCTTCCCCACCGAAAATCCTCTGGCTTACTGGGTCTTGAGGATGGATCACTGGCCAGAGCTTGCACAGTATGCAATTGAGCTACTGGCCTGTCCTGCATCCAGCGTTCTTTCGGAACGCACATTCAGTGCTGCTGGAGGATTTGTCACGGATCACAGGGTGCGCCTGTCCACCGACTCGGTTGATCGACTGACTTTCATCAAGATGAACCAGTCTTGGATCACCACCAGCTACCACACACCTGATGCTGATATAACAGACTAATTGATTTTAACATGTCACATCCCTTCAAGACTGATGCTGATGCTGAGTGCCTGTGCTGTTATGTTGACTGGCTATCCTCCTCCTCCGAGTCCTCAATGATACGATTGATGATGATAGCTTGGAAGATCATTTTTGTTTATGGGTGCCGCCACCAGTGGCTAAGGCCCAATTTTTCAGCCCCTGTTTAACAGGGGCGTGTAATTACAATTTTTGAAGCAATACTTTGCAACAGGGCTCATTGCTGTGCTCCAAGTACAGTATGTGTGAGGGGTTCGAGTGTTGTGCCACCAGTGCCTAAGGCCCAATTTTTCAGCCCCTGTTTAACAGGGGCGTGTCATTACAATTTTTGAAGCAATACTTTGCAACAGGGCTCATTGCTGTGCTCCAAGTACAGTATCTGTGAGGGGTTGCAGTGTTGTGCCACCAGTGCCTAAGGCCCAATTTTTCAGCCCCTGTTCAACAGGGGCATGTAATTACAATTATTGATCTAATAATTCACAGCAGGGCCCATTCCTGCACCCACCAAGCAAGAGTAACTCTGAGGGCTTACAGTGTTGTGGCAACACCACCACCACCACCACCACCACGAAAGGCCCAATTTTTCAGCCCCTGTTCAACAGGGGCATGCAATTACAATTCTTGATCTAATAATTCACAGCAGGGCCCATTGCTGCACCCACCAAGAGTAACTGTCAGGGCTTACAGTGTTGTGGCACCAGCACCACCATCAAAGGCCCAATTTTTACTACCACTGTTCAACAATTATATGTAATTACAATTCCTGATATAATAGTTGACAGCAGGGCGTTCCAGCACCAACCAAGAGTAACTGTGAGTGCTTACAGTGTTGTGCCAACACCAACTAAGGGGCCTATTTCTGCAGATTATATACGGCAGGTCCCTACTTTCAAACATCCAACTTACAAACGACTCCTACTTGCAAACGCAAGAAGACAACAGGAAGTGAGAGGAAATCTACCCCTAGGAAGGAAAATTCTCTCCTGTAAGAATTAATATGGGAGAAAGGTGTCTCCTCTGTACTGATGCTTTATCAGCAATCCTTGTTTCAAGAAAAACACCACATTTCAAAAACAGTTGTCATTGGGACGGAAAGTGAGGTGAAATGTTCTGAACAGGGGCACAGACAGCAAAACAAATGTTACAGGGGTGATAACCCTTACCTATGTTTTCCAAAAAGTTTAAAAATAGATTTTTGGGCTGGAGCTACACTTAAACAATGTACCTGTTCAAAATTACAAACACATTCTACATAAGAACAAACATACAGTCTCTGTCTTGTATGCACCGCCTGTATACGGCTGTTCAGAGTATATAGGGCCTTTTTTATTTTATGTGCGGGGTTCCCCTTAATATCCATACAAGACCCAAAGGGGCTGGTAATGGGCTGGGGTAGGGGGGGGGGTCATGGGGTAGCTATGCCATTTTTCTTAAAGATTTTCATCCATATTACCGGGACCAGACATTACATTAAAGCCGCAAGCAGTTTTAAATGGCTTTTTTTTCCTTTAGAAGTGTCATTTTGCGCAGGGACAGTTCTAAACACGGGAAACACGTGGCACTTCACAGGCATACTTTAGACACCCCCCAGGTACGATATTTAAAGGAATATTTGACTTTTTTTTTTTCACTTTATGCATCATTAAAATGACTGCTCCCGAAAAACGACCGTTTTTAAAACTTCTTTTTGCATTGATACATGTCCCCTGGTGCAGAACCCGGGTTCCCAAACCCTTTTTAGGACAATAACATGCATAATAGTTGTTATAATTAGCACTTTAGAATTCGAACGTTCGCATCCATTGTATTTAATAGGGTTCTAATGTTCGTACGAACTTTCGGTCCGTTCGCGGGTTCTGGTGCGAACCGAACCCGGGGGTGTTCGGCTCATCACTAACGCTGGCGATGGTTGCTGGAACCGATCATACTTTGGGGCTGCGGACTAAAGAATTGTCTGAACGCATCGGTCAGACGGCCACCTTCCCCACCGCTCCTTCTTTGACTGCCCGAAGCCTCAGAAACTTGTTGTCCAGGACCAGGAGTTTGTAACCTCCCAGTCTCTGGGAACGCGTTGCACAGACCTTTCTGCAAGGCCTCCCGGAGTTGTCTCATTCTCTGCTCCCTCTGCGACAGTACGATAAGGTCCGCAACCTTACCCTTGTACCGTGGATCAAGGAGAGTGGCCAGCCAGTAATGGTCCCTCTCCTTGATCCGAAGAATACGAGGATCCTTCCGCAGACTTTGCAGGATCAGGGAGGCCATGCAGCGTAGGTTAGCTGAGGCATTCAGTCCGGAGTCCTCTGGGTCACTAAGGACGACATGATCCGCAGCCACCTCCTCCCAGCCACGTACAAGTCCACTGGTTTCTTGGGACTGTAAATCATCCCTAAAAGACTGCTGCTGATGATGCTGAGTGCCAGCCTCCACCTCCATGCTGACACAATCCTCCTCCTCCTCCTCCTCCTCCTCTTCCTGTGTGATGGGTGGGACAGAAGGAACACTGTCTGGGTAAAGGGGGCCTTGAGAGGCAAGGAAGTCCTCCTCTTCCTGCCTCTGTTATGCCTCAAGTGCCCTGTCCATTATTCCACGCAGCGTGTGCTCCAACAGGTGGACAAGAGGTACAGTGTCACTGATGCATGCACTGTCACTGCTCACCATCCTCGTGGCCTCCTCAAATGGTGCCAGGACAGTGCATGCATCCCTGATCATGCCCCACTGGCGTGGTGAAAAAAAACCGAGCTCCCCTGACCCTGTCCTGGTGCCGTAGTCGCACAGGTACTCATTGATGGCCCTCTGCTGCGTGTGCAGCCGCTGCAGCATGGCCAACGTTGAGTTCCACCTGGTGGGCATGTCACATATAAGGCGGTTCTTGGGCAGGTTCAACTCCTTTTGCAGCTCAGCCAGGCGAGCACTGGCATTATAAGATCTGCGGAAATGCACACAGACTTTCCTGGCCTGCCTCAGGACATCCTGTAAGCCCGGGTACCTGCCCAAGAACCGCTGCACCACCAGGTTAAGGACGTGAGCCATACAGGGCACATGGGTCAGTTGTCCCTGTCGGAGGGCGGAGAGGAGGTTGGTGCCATTGTCGCAAACCACCATTCCTGGCTTAAGCTGGCGTGGCATCAACCACCTCTCGGCCTGCCCCTGCAGAGCAGACAGGACCTCTGCCCCAGTGTGGCTCCTGTCCCCCAAACACACCAGCGCAAGCACGGCATGGCATCTTTTTGCCTGCGTACTTGCGTAGCCCCTTGAACGCCTACGGAGCACCGCTGGTTCCGAGGACAAACCACAGGAAGAGGCCATGGAGGAAGAAGAAGAGGAGGGGGTGGAGGAGAGAGGTGTGTCAAAACCAGTAGTAGCATTTTGGAGGCGTGGCGGTGGAACAACCTCCAACACTACTGCACCTTGTCCTGCATCCTTCCCAGCTGCCAAAAGAGTGACCCAATGGGCCGTGAAAGAAAGGTAACGTCCCTGTCCATGCCTGCTGGACCATGAGTCAGCGGTATTATGCACCTTACCGCTGACCGCCCTGTCCAGCGAGGCCAAGACATTGCCTTCCACATGCCTGTAGAGAGCCGGAATCGCCTTCCGTGCGAAAAAGTGGCGTTTGGGAACCTGCCACTGAGGAACCGCACATTGCACAAACTCACGGAAGGGGGCCGAGTCTACCAACTGAAAAGGCAGCAGTTGAAGCGCTAGCAATTTAGCCAAGCTAGCATTCAACCGCTGGGCATGTGGATGGCTGGGAGTGAACTTCTTTCGACGGTCCAGCAGCTGGGGCAGGGAAATTTGCCTGCTAGAATCGGACGTTGGTGTACTGCTAGCAGAGTGCCCGCAAGTACTTGCCTGTGACACACCTAATTCTACACCTTCATTCCTCTCAGAGCAGGTTTCAGAGAGGAGTGAAGGTATAGTGGGGTTGGAGATCCCAGCTGATGCGGTGCAAGAAGAGGTCAGCTTTGTTCTTTGGTGTGGGTCTTTAAGGTAGGCTTGCCAGCGAGCTGCATGGCAGGTCAACATATGTCTGATCAAGCATGTGGTGCCCAAGCGGCTGATGTTTTGGCCACGTGATATACGCTTGAGACATATGTTGCAAACAGCAGCTGTGCGATCTGATGCACTCGCCTCAAAAAAGGCCCACACCAAAGAACTTTTTGAATGACGGGCAGAGGCAGCGCCCTGCACAGGCGGAGCTCTGCGGTGTGATTCCGTCGGTGTGCTGCCCATACGCTGGCCACTCAAGGGCATCCTGCCTCATTGGAGATGTGCCTCCTCCTCATCCTCCTCCTCCTCTCTCCTATTAGGCACCCACGTGGAGTCAGTGACCTCATCATCCCCTCCCTCCTCATCACTGGAGCCAATCTGGCAGTATGCTGCAGCTGCTGGAGCATGACTGCCAGATTGGTGTCCTTCTTGAGCATCCCCTCTCTCTGCTCTCACGCTGCTGCCTTCCTGTAGCTGGGTATCATCATCAGATCCTTCGAAACGCTGGGCATCCTCCTGGAGCATGTACCCAACACTGTGCTCAAACAGTTCGGGGGACTCCTCAGGAGGAGGACATGGTGGGTCTAGGGAAGGATTGACTAATGAAGATAATGATACCAGAGAAGAGGACGCTTTGGCAGCTGCTTTGCCAGTACCCTGAGCCTGGGTGAGAGAGGATGAGGAGGATGAGGTGGGCTTGGTCATCCACTCTACCAAGTCTTCGGCATGATGTGACTCAACATGTCCAGCTGCCAAAAAGAAGGACAAGCGTGTCCCATGGCCATGTGCTGATGACAATGCACCGCGTCCACGACCAGCACTGTTGCCCCCAGACACAGAGCCTGCTTGCCCTCTTTTTTTGCCTCCTGACTGTCTGCCTGTCCTTGTTTGTCTTCCAGACATTTTAATGGATGGCCTGCAGGGAGATGGGAAAAAGAGCAATAAGGGCTACCTTCAGGTGTATACTGTGCAGGAGGCTTAGCAACAATGACACTGACACTGTCTCCTGCCTATCCTTCTCTGTCCCTAAACACAAGGATTGAAAATATGGTTCAGCAAAATTGGTTTAGAACAGAATAGCACACTGACACTTTCCCTCACTGTCCTACTCTGTCCCTCCCTACAAACAAGATTTAGCACAGAATAGCACACTGATAATTTCCACGAGTGTCCTTCTCTGTCCCTAAACTCAAGGATTGAAAATATGCAACAGCAAAATTGGTTTAGAACAGAATAGCACACTGAAACTTTCCCTCACTGTCCTACTCTGTCCCTCCCTACAAACAAGATTTAGCACAGAATAGCACACTGATAATTTCCACGAGTGTTCTTCTCTGTCCCTAAACTCAAGGATTTGAAATATGGAACAGCAAAATTGGTTTAGAACAGAATAGCACACTGACACTTTCCCTCACTGTCCTACTCTGTCCCTCCCTACAAACAAGATTTAGCACAGAATAGCACACTGATAATTTCCACGAGTGTCCTTCTCTATCCCTAAACTCAAGGATTTGAAATATGGAACAGCAAAATTGGTTTAGAACAGAATAGCACACTGACACTTTCCCTCACTGTCCTACTCTGTCCCTCCCTACAAACAAGATTTAGCACAGAATAGCACACTGATAATTTCCACGAGTGTCCTTCTCTGTCCCTAAACTCAAGGATTGAAAATATGCAACAGCAAAATTGGTTTAGAACAGAATAGCACACTGAAACTTTCCCTCACTGTCCTACTCTGTCCCTCCCTACAAACAAGATTTAGCACAGAATAGCACACTGATAATTTCCACGAGTGTCCTTCTCTGTCCCTAAACTCAAGGATTTGAAATATGGAACAGCAAAATTGGTTTAGAACAGAATAGCACACTGTCAGTTTCACTCACTGTACCTCTCTGTCCCTAAACTCAAGGATTGAAAATATGGTTCAGCAAAATTGGTTTAGAACAGAATAGCACACTGACACTTTCCCTCACTGTCCTACTCTGTCCCTCCCTACAAACAAGATTTAGCACAGAATAGCACACTGATAATTTCCACGAGTGTCCTTCTCTGTCCCTAAACTCAAGGATTTGAAATATGGAACAGCAAAATTGGTTTAGAACAGAATAGCACACTGACACTTTCCCTCCACTGTCCTACTCTGTCCCTCCCTACAAACAAGATTTAGCACAGAATAGCACACTGATAATTTCCACGAGTGTCCTTCTCTGTCCCTAAACTCAAGGATTTGAAATATGGAACAGCAAAATTGGTTTAGAACAGAATAGCACACTGACACTTTCCCTCACTGTCCTACTCTGTCCTTCCCTACAAACAAGATTTAGCACAGAATAGCACACTGATAATTTCCACGAGTGTCCTTCTCTGTCCCTAAACTCAAGGATTGAAAATATGGAACAGCAAAATTGGTTTAGAACAGAATAGCACACTGAAACTTTCCCTCACTGTCCTACTCTGTCCCTCCCTACAAACAAGATTTAGCACAGAATAGCACACTGATAATTTCCACGAGTGTCCTTCTCTGTCCCTAAACTCAAGGATTTGAAATATGGAACAGCAAAATTGGTTTAGAACAGAATAGCACACTGTCAGTTTCACTCACTGTACCTCTCTGTCCCTAAACTCAAGGATTGAAAATATGGTTCAGCAAAATTGGTTTAGAACAGAATAGCACACTGACACTTTCCCTCACTGTCCTACTCTGTCCCTCCCTACAAACAAGATTTAGCACAGAATAGCACACTGATAATTTCCACGAGTGTCCTTCTCTGTCCCTAAACTCAAGGATTTGAAATATGGAACAGCAAAATTGGTTTAGAACAGAATAGCACACTGTCAGTTTCACTCACTGTACCTCTCTGTCCCTAAACTCAAGGATTGAAAATATGGTTCAGCAAAATTGGTTTAGAACAGAATAGCACACTGACACTTTCCCTCACTGTCCTACTCTGTCCCTCCCTACAAACAAGATTTAGCACAGAATAGCACACTGACACTTTCCCTCACTGTACCTCTCTGTCCCTACAAACAAGGATTAGCACAGAATAGCACACTGACACTTTCCCTCACTGTACCTCTCTGTCCCTACAAACAAGGTTTAGCACAGAATAACACACTGTCACTGACACTCTCCCTACCTATCCTTATTTGTCCCTAAACACAAGGAATCCAGGATTAGTAAAGGAAAAAAATGACACTGTCCCTGCCTATGCTTCTCTTTCCCTGCTCCGGAACACACTACACAAGGCCGCCGCGCTGGCGGCCTTTTATAGTGTGGGGCGTGTACTAAACCCCCTCAGCAATAATTGGCCACAGGCATCCTGCCTGTGGCCAATCATTGCTCTCCTCGCTGCCGGCGCTGTGATTGGCCAAGCATGCGGGGTCACAGTGCATGCTTGGCCAATCACAGCGCCTGGATGACACTGCGATGGCGTAGTGCATTGTGGGCCGTTCGCGTCACTCGAATTTGGCGCGAACGGCCCAAATCGTTCGATCTTCGTCTTTAGATACTTTTATCGTTTAGATACTTTAATACGTTTAGATACTAGTATCTTTAGATACTTTTAAATTGAGGTTTTTCCTCCCCTTTTTTTGCATTGCCTCCAAAATCCCAACATTAGAGGTTTTCTCATTTTCCACATATATTCGGGATGATGGCAATTACATGTTGGGTTGCATGAGGTGTTACACTTTTCACGTATTCATAGGGTGGATAATACACCCACAAACCTCGTTTTTATACCCATGCACCCATACATGGACCCCATTTTTGTGTTAAATTATAATTAACTCGGTGCACTATTTTTCCCATATATCTGCCATCTTGGAGAAATCCAATATTGGCAGGAGTGTGGTGCACATATTTTGAGAGCTGATATTTATTTTTGAAATACAGCTATAATAGTATAAGTCTTTTGTGTTTTGAAAATTTGTTTTCTCACTGACCATTGAACATGGGGGACCTTCAGGGAGATGGATGGGAGGAGCTCATGTCTGGGATTCAGAAGAACTATCAAGGGACTGAACAACCAATCTCAGATTTATCATCCCTATTTTTCAATTTTAGGAAAACATTAGAGAAAAAATCTGCCCTATATTGGCATATTAACTCATTCGATAGGTATATTAGAGAACATATTAATCCTATCGGTCTGAGGATTCAGATATTTCCTATTTTTGGAAAATATCAGTAAAAACCTTAAGACCAACTGGGAAACCAAATTAAATGAATGTTCAATGAATTTGATGATGTTATTACAGGAGGAATATAAGCAGCAGCTGGTTGTTTTGGATATAGAAATTGAGTCACTATATGCTCGCCTCTCACTTTTAAAAACGCATAAAGAATATAGTAATTTGGAAAAAAACCTTAAAGAACATTTGGAAAATTTTGGTAAAACAATACTTATTAAAAAAGAGAAAAAGTATTGGAGAGACAAAAATGCGTTTAGCGAGGGCCGAGCATATAGATGGAATTAAGAGAAAAAATATAGAAACAATCAATTTAATAAAAATAAAAATCGAGGGGGAGATACTAATGTACAAAATGATTATTTGTCTGATACCCCATCCAACTCTTCCTCTTCAGTCTCCTCAAATACAGGTCGTATGTTTGGGACAAAAAGGAAAGGCCCCTCACCCAGATCCAATGAAATTGATGGAGAGGTCTTACAATGTAACAAAAAGGCAACAGCGGATTCTAAGGTATTTTCCACACAAAATGGAAGAGGGAGTGGACATAGTCGGGGTTCATACAAGAACAACCCCTAGGGATCTACCACTCGAAGTAAAACGGCCTCTCAGAGGGAATTGGGGGCAATACCCAAATCTGGGGCCATCTCTAGAGTCCAATCACTTTCAGTGGAGGATTTTTTAGAGAAGGGCAAAATACATCCAATCCCACCCTCGCCCATGACACAACTAGTCATGGAACCTTTTGTGACCAAGATAACTCCGGGGGAAAACTCAACATTATAAATTTATCCTCTTACAAGCTATCTGATTTAGAACATGAAGTATTGTCATTGGGCCTTTCTTTTTGCCCAACCAGCAATACGGATAATTTTGAAACAGTTAAGGATATTCACCTGTTTGCTCGTAAGCTTTTTTATAAGAGCTTATATGCTAAACAAGAGAATCAAGAAAGTGAGGTAGCACCTAATCTTAAAGCTGCCGACTTTAACCACTTCAATACAGGGCTTTTTGTACCTATTCAATACCGGGCCTATTTTGGCACTTCTCTCCTACATGTACAAATCATCATTCTTTTGCTAGAAAATTACTCAGAACCCCCAAACATTATATATGTTTTTTTAGCAGACACCCTAGGGAATAAAATGACGGTCATTGCAACATTTTTTCTTGCACAATATTTGCGCAATAATTTTTCAAACGCCTTTTTTTTAAAAAAAAATGGTTTCATGAATATAAAATAACAAAACAGTAAAGTTAGCCCAATTTTTTGGGAACATATGAAAGATAATGTTACGCCGAGTAAATAGATACCTAACATGTCACGCTTTAAAATTGCGCACACTCATGGAATGGCGCCAAACTTCGGTACTTAAAAATCTCCATAGGCGACGCTTTAATTTTTTTTACAGGTTACCAGGTTAGAATTACAGAGGAGGTCTAGTGCTAGAATTGTTGCACGCGCTCTAACGCACGCGGCGATACCTCACATGCGTGGTTTGAACGGCGTTTACATATGTGGGCGACTTACGTGTGCATTCGCTTCTGATCGCGAGCTACCGGGGACAGGGGCGTTTTAAAAAAAAATTTTTATTATTTATTTATTTATTTTACTTATTTATTTATTTTTTTACAATGATTTTACTTTTTTTTTTTTTTTGATCACTTTTATTCCTATTACAAGGAATGTAAACATCCCTTGTAATAGGAATGTGTGTAACAGGTTCTCTTTATTGAGAGATGCGGGGTCAATAAGACTCCACATCTCTCCTCCAGGCTGGAAAGCATGAGATCAGTGAAAATTTTTTCACTGATTTCATACTTACAGCCGCAACGGCGGCTTTGTTTACATTTTTGAGACCCGGGCGCGACGTCATCACATCGCCTCCGACGATCATAGAGATGACTGGTGACCATCTGGTCACCAGTCATCTCTATGCTCATCACGTGACTCCACCAACGATGCCGGAAGATTCGCTCCGGGTCCCCGATCGCACGGGGGAGCCCGGAGAAGCACCGGATGGCGGCGGGAGGGGGGGGGGTGTCCCCTCCCGCCGCCTATAAGAACGATCAAGCGGCGGAACCGCCGCTATGATCGTTCTTATGGTGCACAGAATCGCTGGCACTTCAAAAGGATATCTGAATGATGCCTCTTGCTGCAGGCATCATTCAGATATCCCCCTACAAAGCCGAGGACGTCATATGACGTCCACCCAGGATGGGAGATCCCATCTGTGGACGTCATTTGTCTATGGCTGGGTAGGGAAGTGGTTAAGGCCTTGAGGGACCTAAATCTCCTACTTCAGGAAAACGCCCCCTTGAGTCAGACATGGGGGAAGAATTTGGAGGAAGAGGAGGGTGATGATGGGGAAAATAATCGGACACTTTTTACCCCCGAAAAATTTAAAAGGAAATCTCATAATTTCCCACCAATTAACCAGAACCCGGCTCTAGCTCTATTTGTAAGACAAACATCTAAAGAGATTGAGGTCCTAAAAAAAGACACTTCACATTCTAATCTCAACCCAGAACAAAAACATGCCCTAAAAACTCTTAAGAACAATGTTAACATTACGATCAAAGGCTCGGATAAAGGGGGTAACATCGTCCTTATGGACAACCCAGATTATGAGGAGATGTGCATGAAAATACTTAGGGATCCTAAGTGTTATCGCAAAATCTCTTCATCCACGGTGGATAGAATGAATAGCGAATTCTATCAATTGGTTGATGAATCCTTTAGAGATGGTGCCATAAACCAAGATATCTGGGACTTTATTCGAACCAGACACCCACGTACCCCTACGATGTATGCACTTCCTAAAGTGCTCAAAAACCTGTTGAGGCCACCTGGCAGGCCCATCATGTCAGGTAATGGTTCCATCTCTGAAGGTGCTAGCCAAGTTATTGACCAGCACCTCAGACCTCATGTGATGGATCTCCCTTCGTACACCAAAGACACAATCCATCTTCTGCAAATATTGGAAGGTCTTGTCATACCACCATCAGCGCTCTTGGTTACTGTAGATGTAGAGTCACTCTACAACAGCATACCACACGATCTTGGCATTTTAGCTGTCCAAAGAGTGCTACGACAACGCCCAACCACGGATTGGAAGTTTAATCAATTCATCATACAGATGCTTGATTTTATTTTACAGCATAAAATTTTTCTGTTTCAGGGCTCCCACTACCTCCAGGTACAGGGGGTGGCTATGGGGACGTGCTGTGCACCCTCATATGCCAACCTGTACCTGGGGGAGTGGGAGAAGGATTTCCTCCTGGGAGATGATGTGTCTATGTGTGCCTGCCACATTCTCATGTGGCAGCGCTACATAGACGACATCTTCATCATCTGGGATGGGCCTGAAGACATGCTCAAGAGAGTTTTGGAACTTATGAATACTAACAACCTAAATTTATTTTTTACCATGTCTTATGACTCTGAGAAAGTCCGTTTTCTTGATATCCTTATATCGAAAGATATACAGGGGAAAGTCCAAAGTAGACTGTTTAGGAAGGAAACGGCTGGCAACACGATGTTGCATGCAGCCAGTTTCCATCCAACAACACTGAAAGAATCCATACCTTTCAGCCAGTTCCTCCGGATTAGGAGGAATTGTACATCAGATGATGACTTTCAACTTGAATCTAATGAATTAAGTAACCGTTTACTAGAGAGAGGTTACAGTAGATCCACCCTAAAGAAAGCTTTCAATAGAGTAAAGGGAATGGAAAGACATACTTTGGTCTTTAAGACTTCAAAGAAAAAGAAAAAAACTCAAGAAGATAATATTTCAAGAATCATTTTCAAATTCTCTAATGAGCACAAGAAAATTAGACAGATTCTAACCAAATATTGGCCGATCCTTACCGAGGACCCAATCCTGAAGACACTAGTACCATCAAAACCAGTAATCACTTTCAAAAAGGCAGAATCTATCGGTGGAATGCTAGTCAAAAGTGAATACAAGGGAGAGGCAAGAAAGGACCCATGTAAAATCTTTGGGACCTATCCTTGTGGGGCATGCTCTCAATGTACTGTCATTGGCGGAGGATCCACACTCACTTTACCCAATGGGGAGACCTTCACACTTAGGCACTTTGCCAATTGTAAGACACAAGGTGTGGTTTATTTAATGGTCTGTCAGTGTGGATGTTTTTACGTCGGAAAAACAAGACAGGAATTTGGGAAGAGAGTGGAAAAACATATACATAGCATGAGGATAGGGAACCTCTATTTGCCTCTTGGGAGACATGTAGCCAAAAAACACAGGTATAGAATGCCCAAAGTAATTTTTTCAGTTGTTGAAAGGATTCATATTCCATGTAGGGGGGGTGACTGGAACAAGGTCCTGCTCCAGCGGGAAATGCGCTGGATCAGGTACGTTAGGGCAACTACGCCCCCAGGTTTGAATGAAGTTGAAAGCTTTCGTCCATTCCTGGAGGGCTTTAGTTCGGGGAAGACTGATTAGCCTTGTTGATATATTCTGGCGTGATGTTCCACCCACCCCCAGTTATGAGCCCTGACATTCCAGCTTTTCTCCATGTCTATGGATAGAGGAGAACTTTTCTAATTTTTTCTAAAAGCACACTGACACACATGTGGGGTTTTGAGATATATAAACTTTTATATCATATATATTCTGGATGCTCAATGTTCCATAATATTTTTTCTGCGGAGGTATCTTTTTTGATGCTTCGGCTGATTTTTTGACGTGCCCCCATGCATGTGTCCCATATTGGTTTGTGATCTAGCCAGAGTTCCGTTTTGGTGTGGCCCGTTTTTTCTCTCTATCTAGGATCCCTTCTTTTTCAATTTCACATGTGCATATCCGGTGCCGGGGAGGTGGTTTTCCAATGGAATTCATCCCCCACCATTTTTTCCTGGCCAGGAGAAACTTTTTTGTTCCTCCCGTAGGTTTAAAACGGCACTTGTGGTGTTAGTCCCTGGTCCGCTCCCCGTCCATATACAACTGTTCTGGGATAAGGATCTATATCCTGGGCACGAGTTTACAATGGTAAACTGGTGCTAATATTCAATGTCTGATTGCCCCACGGCAATTTAGTTCCATCCTTTCCATCTAAACCATTCTTTCCATCTGGCATCCCTTTACTTTGCCCACATTCAAGATGGCCGTCTATGCACTTCCTGCGGTGCGGGACGGATCGGAATGGGGACTGATCCAGCAGAGGGGTCGTTTATCATACCCTTGCTAAAACAGCGGGGTATGATGGGTGGCGCTATAACGGTTCAATGATGCGGCCGTGGGCTTTTTCATGCCGCGCTCCCTTGGTGTTTTGCTGCTGATATGCAATGATGGCAGACGCACCGCTGATTGGTTTGGTTGCGTCATGTGATCGGCGCTTGACGTGGCTTGACCTGGGAAGCGCGGCGTCTCCATGGCTACATGAGGCTCTGCTCTATGAGCAGGTGCGTCATGTGACCTGGTCTGGACCAATCAGACATAGCAGAGGGATATAAAGGACGCCAAAGGAGTTATATGGTGTCATTCTTTCCCTCTGCTGGCAGGCAGAGGATGTTTCTGTATGGACCTCTATTGCATGGAAACTTTTTTGGATAATTATCGGGATTTTTGATCCTTTTGACAGGTAATACTCAAAAACTTTTGGAGACGTTTTATTTAGAAGAGGGAAGAATTTTTCTTCTCTCTTTTGATTGATACAATTTTTATTGTTTTCTTTAATTATTTTTAGGACATATATCTTTGGACTCAAGCATCCTTTGGTCCTGTCTCTTTACATGAGTTATACTTGCCTGATGAATCTGAATCCTAGATTTCCATTTTTCTATCTACAGGTACCACATTCTCTCTAGGCACAATTATTTTATTCCCCAACAGAATTACATCCATACTTATGTATGTTATATATTTTTTGTTTAAGGCACCTATTTTGGACCAATTTATTTAGATGTCCGTACTTCTTATATGGACATGTGTTCTGACAGAGGGTTTTCCTGGCATTTTGAGGGCATCGGGGAATCCACCCCTGGAGTTTCTGGAACCTGGGATGCATGTATGGGAACATTGATGGTATAATTTATATATGATTTTTTGTGTAAGTTTGTTTCCTTTGTATTGCATTTTATATAATGGTTGAAATTAAAGTGAAAACTTATCTTATTGTCTCTGTATTTAACAGAAATTTGATCTCTTAGAAGCAAATGCATTTGAAAACCCTGATGAAGGACAATTACAGTTTGAAACGCGTTGGATAAGCCTCTCTTGATCTGCTTCCGGTGGGAGTGGTCAATCAGGCTATTGTATTGCTTCTTGAAAGATTTGTAATATGTTAGATTTATGCAGTTATTGTACAATATCCATGTTTATATGTGCCTTTTTGTACAATTTTGTAATTTTATATATGTGTCCGCTTTATGCGGTTTTGTTACAAATAAATATTTAGATACTTTTAAATTGAGGTTTTTCCTCCCCTTTTTTTGCATTGCCTCCAAAATCCCAACATTAGAGGTTTTCTCATTTTCCACATATATTCGGGATGATGGCAATTACATGTTGGGTTGCATGAGGTGTTACACTTTTCATGTAGTCCCTTACCTAAGAGAATTGCATGAACCAGAGTCTTAGGAGGGAGAGAATGGAGAAGTACAAATCTCAGCAGGCTGGCGTGCAATGGGTTAACCTGATCTCTCCAGGAGAGGGTGGAGAACTTCATGTCCCGGCAGGTTATAGTATGGGGCTCCAAGGAGGATGGGTGCCCGTGCGATGCTGGGACTTGTAGTCCCATAATGGGGGATTGCATGCACCATAGTCCTATGATGCTGGGATTGTAGTCCCACACATACATAGGGAACTAAATCATCCGGGGACCTAGCAGATTATAACTAAAAACTCGAAGGATGGGGCGTGGCCTGACGCAGCATGTGAGCAGACGTTCCTCTCTGCAGCTCCAAGATCCCTCTGCACAATCCTTCGCAATCCTGCTAACCTGCCAAACCAATCGGCCCAAAACTTTCTCCAGACACCCAAGAGGGACCCTGCTACTCATCCACGGAAGAATTTTGGTGGATGGGAGGAAGAAAAGGGAGAAAACAGCCCCCGGTCAGGATGAATATTACCACTCGGTCCTCCCAAGATGGCCGCCGCTCCACCATGCTACATGTGCCTCTCTCATCTACACCGGAACTCTTCGGTGACGATCTGGACCCCTCACTACCACCATCCCCTGGGGCTTCAGCCCCTTCAATACCCCTGGCCCACCCCGCTCCGAGTGATGATGGTCTCGAGGAGGGGCCGGAACCGGAGCCCACCTTGCTGGATGTTCTCAAAATCCTGAAGGTAAATCATTCTGATATTATGGGGAAGGTGGAGGAACTAAAGCTGGACATTACTATAATGCGCCAGGACATGCATAAGGTCAGGGACCGGGTCGCTGAGACAGAACGCCGCATTAGTGACCTGGAAGACACTGTAGGCCCGGCCCTGCCTGTGCTGAAAACCCATGGCGATTTATTTATTTTTTTCCAGGTTGCAAAATGCAGATATATGCGATTTACTAACAGTAATTTTTTTAGTTTGTTTGCGTCGATCTGTAAGGCTACGCTATATACCATAATCTGTGATGCTGGGGCTGTATACTCTGTCCTGTGATGCTGATCTCTATACTCCTGACACTATGAGTGGAAGCAAGTGGAATACAGGGGATGGAGTGGGTGGATTATATAAGGGGTGTGGCTTATGAGAAGTGGGATGGGTCAATGTGGAGGGGCGGGGTCTTGCGCCCCCCCCATCCTAAAACTTCACCAGCCGCCACTGATGTACGGTCTATACGACATTTATTGAAAGTATAAGCACATTAGACATGTGCAATTCGTTTAGTTACGAATTCGTTATTCGTCAAAATTCGTTATATTCGTTAATTCGTAAACATACGAATGAACGAACGGTTCACTAAAATTACCAACGAATTATCGAAAAGAATGAATATGGAAAACAACGATAATACAAAATTATTAAATTAGAAACAGCGAAAATACGAAAGAGTGAAAAAACTAAAACATAGAAACAACGAAAATACCGAACAAAGATTCAAAATAACGAAAATTAAAATGAACGAAAACTCGAAATTACGAATATTCGGAAAACAGAAATCAAAACAACGAATTCGTTAGTTCTGAAATATTTCTGGACGTTGGCCAATAAGCTTGTCCCTTCCCCTGAAGAGGTTGTCCCTTCCCCCAATGAGCTTGTTTCTTACTCCCTTGTCTGTTTTTCTGTGTTAGACTGCAGTGCATTCCATCCACAGTCCAGATTGGTGGATTTGGATTTCATGCTTTAAAAAAAAAACAAAAAACAGTAAAGTTAGCCCAATTTTTTTGTATAATGTGAAAGATGAAGTTATGCCGAGTAAATAAATACCTAACATGTCACGCTTCAAATTTGCACACGCTTGTGGAATGGCGGCAAACTTAGGTAATTAAAAATCCCCATAGACGACGCTTTAAATTTTTTTACTGGCTACATTTTTTGAGTTACAGAGGAGGTCTAGGGCTAGAATTATTGGTCTCGCTCTAACGTTCGCGGCGACACCTCACATGTGTGGTTTGAACACCGTTTTCATATGTGGGCGGGACTTGCGTATGCGTTCGCTTCTGCATGCAAGCACACGGGGACAGGGGCACTGTAAAAAAAAAAATGTTATTGTTAATTTTACTTATTTCTTTTTTATTTTGACACTTAGAAAAAATAAAAATAATTTTGATCACTTTTATTCCTATTACAAGAAACATTCCTTGTAATAGGAATCTGGCATGACAGGTCCTCTTTACAGTGAGATATGGGGTCAATAAGACCCCACATCTCACCTCTAGGCTTGGAAGCCTAAAAAAAACGATCACCGCTTCAAAGCCGAAGCGGCGCCGTTTTTTTGAATGCAGAGGCCGGGCGTGACATCATAACATCGTGCCTGGCCTCCGACGATCATAGAGACTCCGGCGACCATCTGGTCCACCGGAAATCTCTGTGATCTACATCCGGGGGCCGGTGGATCCTGTCACCGACTCACCGATCCAACAGGTGAGTCGGTAGAAGCACCGGAGGGAGGGGGGGACGTCCCCTTCCGCTGCCCGTAAGAACGATCAAGCAGTGGAACAGCCGCTATGATCATTCTCATGGTGTAGGGAATCACCAGCTGAAACCGGCAATATCTGAACGATGCCTGTAGCTGCACCCATCATTCAGATATACCCCCACAAACCCGATGATGTCATATGACGTCCTGTGGGCCTGAAGTAGTTAAGTTGTGACTTGTGAGAGAGAAATTCTTTGTTTCTTAAGCCCCGTACACACGGTCGGACTTTCATCTGACTTTTCCGTGGATTTTTGTCCGAACGGAGTTGGTCGGGAACACCCATAGAATACACACCACAGGACTTTTATGCAAACTTTCCCAAAACTTTTTGCAACATCACATGGTTTTTCTGCTCTTTTCTGCTCTTTACCGCCACCCTTTGGTCAACTTCTGCTATTGTTGGTTAATTTTAACATTAGTTGTTTTGTCCATCGGACAAAAGTCCGATGGTTTTCTGTACACACGGTAGGACTTTGCTCCATCGGACTTTTGTTGGGCAAAAGTTTGTCCGTTTGCAGACCCAACTTTTGTCCGATGAAAACAAAACGAAACGAAAAAAGTTTGTCCGATGGAGCATACACACGGTCGGATTGTTGGTCCAACTTGCTTAAAACGAAAGTTGTTGGGCAAAAGTCCGACCGTGTGTACGGGGCTTTAAGCATACTCTGTCTAGATTCTAATTCCTATATTACGAATTATGCCACGATTGCGAATCTACGAAAACAATGTTACGAAAGTACCAATAAATGAGCCGGTCAATCTCACGAAAGTACGAATTACAAAATTACGACAAGTAGTGTTTCGAATAAACGGAAAATGTATTCTAACGAAAGTACGAATGTAATTAAATCTACAAAAGTACGATTTTCCAATCAATGGAAATTAGACACAGAAATACGAATCATTGCGAATTTCGAATCAACGGGAAAGAAAACGGAAAAACAAATCAACAGAAAAATAACCCTTACGAAAATACGAAAGAGTCCGAATACGATAACCCACGTCTTACGAAATGACGAATCGCTACGAATCAACGGAAATGAACAGAAACGAAACCAAACTAAACAAATTTTTATGTTGTGCACATGTCTAAAGCACATGTACATCAAGCCAATGCGTTTCGGGGAATAGACCCCCCTTCTTCAGGGCACTCTTTCTATCTTACCCAAGACTTCTTGCTGAAACAACCATAAGGAAGTATCAGAAAGGTAACAACCCCAGCCCCAAAAGAGGGCCCACCACCACCTCTGTTGGGCATGATCCACTGAAAGGGACCTTTTCCTCTTTGTCCCCACAATCACCCATCCACGACCAATAACTGATCCGGTCAGTCTAGTGCTGTCTCCAGCACAAACCAGATACTTGCTATCAGGAAGTACAGGTTTCTAAATACATTGCTCCACCAGATCTCAGATAGTAACAGCTTCTGTCTTAGAGCCCATTCACACAGGGGCAGCACGACTTGTCCCGCGACTCTGCCGGGCGATCTGAAGACGACTTCAAAGGTGACTTGCAAAATGACTTCTGTATTGAAGTCAATGGAAGTCGCCCTGAAGTCGTCTTGAAGTAGTACAGGAACCTTTTTCTAAGTCGGAGCGACTTGAGTCGCTCCTATTAGAATGGTTCCATTGTACAGAACGGGACGCGACTTGTCAGGCGGCTGAGTCGCCTGACGAGTCGCCCCTGTGTGAATGGGGTCCAACCATAAATACATAAAAAAAGAAAAAAAGAAATACATGTTTGTTTCCATCTTCCAATTTCATATAAAGATTGATAGAATATATTTTTTACCCCTCCCCATATTCAGAGGCACAAATTGCCCAATGAACTTGGCAAATAATTAATCACACCCTAATTGAACTGGTTCTCTCCTCCCACCTCTAACATAAAATCAGGGAAAAAAAACGGAGTTTGTGACTTTCATTTTCCTACCTAGAGGGACAGAGAGAACACCACTCAGGGACTGTAAGTACACACTCACCTTCAGGTACAGACCCTTCCATAAAAATGATCGGAGAAACTCTTTTATCATCTTTCCATTGTTCTCTATAACAGTATAGATACTTTCCTGTCTGGAGATTTTATTCTGTAATAACTGGAAACAAAGTAACATGTCGTAGGAATGTGTAGAAATTAGTATAATTCTGTTATTTTTAATAGATATAAAATATAGTAACTTTTATTTTAAGAAAATATTCATAAAAAGAAACTCATTAAAGTGGAGTTCCACCCTAAATAAAAATAAATAAAAATAACACCAAAATCCTGCAAAAAAATTGAAAAAAAAAATATATTTACTTACCAGAAATTGTGGTTGCTATGCGGATGTTCCTAATCTGCCTCTTCCTAGTCCTCGGCAGGTCTTCTTCCTCTTCCTCCCGCGTTGTCTTCTGGTGAATGGGGCCCGCTGCTTTCTAGGAACTGTGTGTATCCCAGAGAGCAGCCGCCCATTCATACAGATTCACGCGCACGCGCAGTAGGAAAACGGGCAGTAAAGCCGCAAGGCTCCACTGCCTGTTTCCCTTAGGGCCAGTTCACACCATAGAAACACAATCCAGATGCGTTCCAGGTGCTTTTTTGCCTGCGCGTTTTTGACGCGTTTTTGATGCAGCCCAGTGCTTTTTTTTCACCCCTCTTTTTTATTAACCTTAGATAAGGACAAGTGTGTTCCAATGCGTTTTTGGTGCATTTAGGTGCGTTCCGGTGCGTTTTTTGATGCGTTTTACAGCGTTCCAGTACAGTCCAGTGCAGGTAAAAGTTCTACTTTTTTTTTTCTGGAACTGGAACGCACTGGAACTGCAAGCACTGGTGTAAACTATGCCATTGAAAACCATATAACCTACTTTCCATGTGTTTTTGATGCAGAAAAAAAAACGTACTGGACTGCATGTGGTGTGAACTGGCCCTTAGTGAGGATTGCGGCGCCGGGACCTGCCAGGATCAAGGGATCGGCCTCAGGGGGCCAACATCGCGGGCACCCTGGACAGGTAAGTGTCCTTATTAAAAGTGAGCAGCTACAGTGTTTGTAGTTGCTGACTTTAAAAGAAAAAAAAAAATTGTGTGTGGAATCCTGCTTTGATTTGTATCCATTAACAAGGATCCACCCTTTTTCTGATATTTGTTGTTTACAAGTAAAAATCTGCATTTTGTGCTGGAAAATCACGTAGAACCCCCACACATTATGATTTTTTTTTTTTATCAGAGACCGTAGAGAAAAAATTGACTGTCGTTGCAATTTTTTTATGTCACACGGTTTTTGCGTAGCGTTTTTTCAAACCCAGTTTTTTTGGGAAATTTAGAATAGAATGCATTTGAATAGAAAAGAATAGAATATAAATATAAAAGAACAGAATAGAAAATAAAATAATAGAAGAGAAAATAATAGAATATAGAATAAACAAAAGTAAAAAGAATACAATTAAAAAAAGAATAGAATAGAAAGAATATAACCATTTTCCAAAATTCAAATATACTGTATATACTCGAGTATAAGCCAAATATTTCAGCACATTTTTTTTGTGCTGAAAATGCCCCCCTCGGCTTATACTCGAGTCACCTTTTTGCGCCTGATCTCCCGGAATTTGAGGACCCGGTACCGCCCCGCCATAGGTCCCCTGGATCCCAATCTTGGCACACATGTAGCACCACTCTTCCTCTACAAGTATGCAAAGTTTGTTGTCCGGGGAACCTACGGCCGAGGAGCACCGATTTTTCAAAGCCGGGCACCCCTTCCATAGACTCCCATGTTAAACAGTAATTTCTCCGGTGGTTTTGGGGACTCGGTACCGGCCGGTCGTAGGTCCCCTGGACCCGAATCTTGGCAAAAATGTATCCCCATTTCTCCTCTACAAGTGTGCAAAGTTTGTTGTTTGGGGGACCTACGGCCGGGGAGCACCCATTTTTCAAAGCCGGGCACCCCTTCCATAGACTCCTATGTTAAACCTCAGTCTAGTCATTGGCACAGTGAGGCAAAGTGAGGCACAGTGAGGCATGCAGATAGACACCCTAGGCTTATACTCGAGTCAATACGTTTTTAATTTATTTGGTTGTAAAATTATGTGCCTCGGCTTATATTCGGGTTGGCTTATACTCGAGTATATACGGTAATCAATTCAAATTTGAATAGAATAGAAAAGCATAGATTAGAATAGGAAGATGGTTGTATTCATTCTATTCTATTCTATGCTGTTGTTTTTTTCTATACTATTGTGTTATTTTCTATTCTATTCTACTCTATTGTTTTCTATTCTATTCAAATTCAAACTGATTCTATTTGAATTTTGAAAATGGTTATATTATTTCTATTCTATTCTTAATTTTTTAAATTGTATTCTTTTCCATTCTATTCGAATTTCAGAAGATGGTTATAATCTATTTAATTATATTATTTTTTTATTCTATTCCTTTCTATTCTATTCTATTCTATTCTCTTCTTTAATTTTCTATCCTATTTTGTTATGTTTTACTCTATTTTTTCTATTCTATTAATTTTTTTTCTATTCTATTCCTTTATTTTCTATTCTATTTTATTCTCTTTGGAAATTGGAAAACTATTTAAATTCGAAAACGATTCGAATTCTAAAACAATTTGAATTTGAAAACTATTTGAATTCCAAAACTATTCGAAATTGATTGGAAAACTTTTTTAAGTTTGTTTCCCGCGTTGTTAAACGCAAAACTCTTATTCCTCCCGTATTGAATTGTATTGTAATTGTACTGTCTGCCGTCACATTGTAAAGTGCTGTGCAAACTGTTGGCGCCATATACATCCTAGATAATAATAAAAACCATGAATGTAATATATTGCAGCTTACCAATATTTTTTTTTCCACCTGGTGATCTGGGCAGTAACACACCTCTTGTATTAGAGAGAACCCCCACTCTGGATGAAGTGGCACAGGGGGCACCTTTGGACAGCCGCATTGTCAGTCTTTGGGGGGAGGGGAGTTCTAGATGTACTAGCAGATTTAGATACACAAACAAACTGAAGCCAAACTTCAGCTCATGCTGAAGTTACACAATCAGTTACACCAACAGTTGACATAACCCCAGATAGCAAGAAATCGAGCTGAAAGTTTGAAAATGACTTGCTAAGCTATTGCTAGACTTGCCGGGCTTCCCAAGTTTGTTGCACAATTGCAGCAAGTCTACATTGCATGACTCCAGATCAACTTTCTTTGCAAACATTCTGCAAGTTCTGGATCAGTTTTGTTGTGCAATAGTCATCCCACCATAGGGGGTCACTGTGGCTGAATTTTTATGCTGTAGACTTACAGAGCTCTTGCTGTAGACTCACCACTGCAACTTTGCTCTTGCTAGAGACTTGCCACGCACATTTGCTACAAATTGGAAAAGTGTCAACTAGAACTTGTGCTTCAAGTCTTCTGCAAGTGTACAACTTGCCAGGGAAAATGTGCAGCAAGTTAACAAGACTTACAATTCAACACTGCCACAATTTTGTGGCAAGTTATCCTTGCTATCTGGGATAGCCTCCAGATCAATAGAAGATGTTTTTTCCCTTGAAGAAGCCCCCAAGGGTGAAACATGTTGGGAATTGTAACTTCTATACCATTATGGAAGTGACCACAATGAGTGTACAACTTGCCAGTGAAAATGTGCAGCAAGTTAACAAGACTTGTGTAGCGGGGTCTCCTTTAAGGCCTAAGGACTACGGTACCCAGAACCCCGTTTGGCACCCAAGGTGCATTGCCAACCGCAGAGACTCATGGGGTGGGCTATGAAGGTGAAGC
Organism: Rana muscosa; assembly: GCA_029206835.1. Classification (NCBI taxonomy): domain Eukaryota; kingdom Metazoa; phylum Chordata; class Amphibia; order Anura; family Ranidae; genus Rana; species Rana muscosa. The sequence goes on from CM055124.1 coordinate 79,385,323, forward strand.
GGAGGCGGAGCTCGGCCTCTTTGGGACACTGCGCTTCTAGCAAGAGGATTCCCTGTGCGGACTTGCTGCTGGTGCAAGGCCTGAAGCCTGGGCCTTGCGCACTTCCAAAAAACCTTCCACTCCACTGCGGAGCCTGTGTGGCACCTGATCTCCTTTTGTTTCTCACTGACCTCAGGAGAACCGAAGACCCGGCTATCGCAGAACCTGTGTGCGGATACACAGCGGTGGAAGTTACGGACGAGGACTAAGTCCGGTGTGGTGAGAGAGCACTTGCTCAAAGTTATAGCCAAGTACTTTGTTTAGGCCTACTGACTGCTTTGGCCCTTCATGCTACATCAACTATCCTAGCAGGAGACTATTTCCAGAACTGGGTTTGATAGTCTCCTGGGAGTTGTTGCTTTGCTGAGATACAATCCCGTTGGATTACAAATTGTTGTTCCTGATGTGCACCACCGATTTCCTTGCATGCGAAGATTCTTCACCCTAAGACTGTACCTTACTTTAAGTCAGGCCTGACTGGGTAGCGTAGGACATTATTGGGCGCCATATTGCTGACGGGGAGGATAGCTGCAGCGTGGGGTGCTAGTTATTTCTATACAGTATTGCTAAGTGTCACTAATATTGCAGGGCTCTGCATATGTTATGATTTACTGTACTTCTATCTAACTTTTATACTAAAGTAAAGTTGCTATAGTTAAGTACTCCCGTATCAGTGTCAATTACTATACTTTATCACTGTTACCAGTCTATCATTCCCTAGACTAGCTGTGCCAGGGGAGGGTCAAGTAGATTGCCAGGGGTTGGCAGTGCTGTGTACAGGGCCCAAAATAATATCAGCGGCTCTCTGAAGTTGGGGGTTTCGCTACACTTCCAATTACGTTATTCTTGCTCTCTGGGTATTTATTCATGTCATGTCCCAGATAGGAAGGATAACTTGCCACAAATTTGTGGCAGTGTTGAATTGTAAGTCTTGATAACTTGCTGCACATTTTTACTGGTAAGTTGTACACTTGCAGAGCACGTGAAGCACAAGTTCTAGTTGATACCTTTCCAATTTGTAGCAAATGTGCGTAGCAAGTCTCTAGCAAGTGCAAAGTTGCAGTGGTGAGTCTACAGCAAGAGCTCTGCAAGTCTACAGAATGAAAATTCAGCCACAGTGACCCCCTGTGGTAGGATGGCTATTACACAACATAACTGAACCAGAACTTGCAGCAGACTTGCAGAATGTTTGCAAAGAAAGCTGACCTGGAGTCATGCAATGCGGACTTGCTGCAATTGTGCAACAAATGTGTGAAGCCCGGCAGGTCTAGCAATAGCTTAGCAAGTCATTTTCAAACTTACAGCACAATCTCTTGCTGACTGGGAAAAAGCTGATCATTGCAAGCACCCCTGTCAGTGGTAAATGATTTGTCTCAATCCTTTAAACCAGTGGACTCCAAACTGTGGCCCGAGGGCCAGATGTGGCCCTTTGTTTACTTTTACCTGGCCCTTGGGGCATTATTTTCCTCCAGTGATGCCAACAATGGGGCACAATTCCCCCCACTGACACACATGAAGGGGCAGAGTTACTAGTCAGTCACAATTGCTCCAAATGACACCAAAGATGGAGCACAATTCCCCTCAATGGCATCAACAATGGGGCCCACTGATTGCAATGATGGTGTACAATTCTTCCCACTGACACCAACGATGGGGCATTGTTTATTCCAAGGACGTCAGGACCTTTTCTACTCCCAATAGCCACAGTGCGGCCCCACAAAAGTCTGAAGAACAGCCCAGATAGCAAGTAATTGCGCTGCAAGTTTGAAAATGACTTGCTAAGCTCTTGCTAGACTTGCCAGGATTCACAAGTTTGTTGCACAATTGCAGCAAGTCCAGATCAACTTTCTTTGCAAACATTCTGCAAGTCTGCTGCAAGTTCTGGTTCAGTTATGTTGTGCAATATAGTCATCCCACCACAGGGGGTCACTGTGGCTGAAATTTCATCTTTGCTCCCTGCTGTGTGTAAGGTTCTTCTTTAATTGGTGCTGGGGCAGCCATTGAATCACTTTGGGAGTGGTGTGCAGAGAGGTGAGTGGTAACCATGAGATCTGATATGGAGTTCGGGGAAGTAGAAATCATGGAGTGACTAACCCTAATATCCCATTGGTGTAGCACAATTTGGAATGTTTTATTTTTCCTTGTTTATATGCTGAGATTTAGCAGAAAATGTGTGTATTTAACGAGAGGTAGAAAATAAACCTCAAAGACCCGGTGCAAGAAACCTGGTAGTTTACCACTCACCTCTCTGCACACCCCTCCCAAAGAGATTATATGGCTGCCCCAGCACCAATTAAAGAAAAACCTTACACACAGCAGGGAGCAATGATGAAAATTCAGCCACAGTGACCCCTGTGGTGGGATGACTAATACACAACATAACTAAACCAGAACTAGCAGCAGACTTGCAGAATGTTTGCAAAGAAAATTGATCTGGAGTCATGCATTGCGGACTTGCTGCAATTATGCAACACACTTGTGAAGCCCGGCAAGTCTAGCAATAGTTTAGCAAGTCATTTTCAATCTTACAGCTCAATTAATTGCTATCTGGGTTGTTTCATAGAAACAAATATTTTTTGTATGATAGATGAATTATTTTATGCAATGACACAGGGTTTATCATTAAGTAGGATTGTTGGATTTGAATGTATTTCAAATATGTACAGTAAGGGATTAAGTTAATAGCAGTAACAATATGGGAAAAACTCCCCCAATTGGGTATTGTCGCAGCAAATTACACAAATTCAAAGAAGTAAAAAATTGTTTTTAATTGAAGGATAATAATATAAAGTAGACACATAGTTGTTTAAAATGTGAGCTCTGGTCAGGGGGTAAAACACCATTACATTTTTTTTACAAACATATGTAAACATATAAAGATGCATAGCATTATAGTAAAAATGTCTGGTATGCAAAATTCCCAACGTGTTTCGACCTGCGTGGTCCAAGTCTTCCTCAGGTGGCTGATTTGCTGTCAAAGAATATATATATATATATATATATATATATATATATATATGTTGTTTACACTTATCAATATCATTTCATAACATATATAAGTGTAGCGCCCACCTCACTCCCCTCTCTTGCTCTCTCTCGTCTGTCTCTTGTCTAGGGGTATCTCAGAGGGGAGGGAGCGGGGACACCACGCCAGGCCTCCACCACATGTATCAGTGCGGTATAGACAACGTACTTAATTTACCTTCGGGTCAGTATTGTGCACCTGGATCCTCCCTCCGAGAGTCACCTTGAGCCATGTCCATCAGAAATGAGCCCCACACCATTAAAGTCCAACACTCCTTTATTCTCATGCGAACGAACACAAACAGTTGAACTCCCTTGAAGAACAGAACAGAAAAGGAGGTGTGGATGCGAGTAGGCCCAGACACAATCGTTCTCCACTTTCCTTCCTGAAAGTGGGTTGCGGTCTCCGCACCAGGGGGATTTCCTTCCAGGCGGTCTCTGACGAGAGACTCACCCGTCACCGGCAATATGCTGCACCGGGTCTTCAAGTGAGGAGCTCCCCCGGTCCATTGCGCCTTCCGGATTCGGGTACCCAATCCCTGGGTTCCCTAGGATCTCCTTCCCTCACAGAACTCAGTGTTGGGCACTGAGCTCCGGACCTCCATTCAAGTACCTCACCCCAGGCTAAAGGTGCCTGAAATGGAACACGATCTCCGGTGGTCCTCCAGGCCTAGGCCACCCAGAGGACCGGCACGAACCACCATCCGCAGACTAAAGGTGTCTGGGACTACGACCCCTGTGACCAAGATGGCCGGCCCCTTTATACCCTCTCCCAGCAAGCATGGCGGGTTCCCCGCCCCACCATACCGCTGCCGAGGGAGGACAAAAAGAGGTACAGCACACAGCAATGGTTCAACCCCCAGCCTGTGGCGACAGCGCCACCTTCAGGGCCGCAGGGAATCACACATCACTGGTGTCACCGCCAGATTCAAATTTACACCCGGGAAAGTGCATACCCGCTACATAAGATACAATTTGCATTATGTTGTCAAAGCAATAAAGTTTACATGGAATATATTTACCAATGAAGCGTGTATAGATAAAGTGTCCCCTGACCAGAGTTCCTCTAAAATCGATCAGATGATCATCCCCTGAGGAAGACTTTGACCACGCAAGTCGAAACGCTTTGAGAATTTTGTATACCAGACATTTTAATATAATGCTGTGCATCTTTGTATGTTTACATATGTTTGTAAAAATTTGTGTAGCACTACCCCCGTAGGAGCTGCTGGTTAGTTTTGGGTTTTGCACGTTACCTCTTCAGCTTCGTTGTCCGGGTAGGAAAGTCTGTAGTAAATGCAATGTCCACACAGATATAAAACCTTCAACAGTCAGGCTTTATTTTCTTCTGCAGTATAACTTTGAGAGAAATTAGAAGGTAGAAGAAGAGCAGGGGAAGGTTCAGGCACTCGGCACAGAATGCAACAATCAGTTCAAAGTCATTCACCACTCTCAATGTTAGAGTGGGTATTGGTCACCCGGATAGTCCCCTCTCACATGGCCTAGCAGCCGGGATGACACACGAACCAGGAAAAGAGCAGTCTCTGCCACAGACTGTCTCTGCCACAGACCTTTTAAAGTTGAGCAAATGGATAGTCCAGGAATCCTCTGCCACAGGATTTCAAAGTCCCAAACTTCCAACCGTGCACTAAAAGAGCCTTTAAGCCAATCCGGCAAACTGCAGGGCTTGTGGTATAGTGGATCCCTCCTCAATAAAGTTACCAGGCCTCACCCAAGACTAGTGATGAGCCGAACACCCCCGGGTTCGGTTCGCACCAGAACCCGCGAACGGACCGAAAGTTCGCATGAACATTAGAACCCTATTAAATACAATGGATGCGAACGTTCGGATTCTAAAGTGCTAATTATAACGACTATTATCCATGTTATTGTCCGAAACAGAGTTTGGGAACCCGGCTTCTGCACCAGGGGACATGTATCAATGCAAAAATAAGTTTTAAAAACAGACGTTTTCCGGGAGCAGTCATTTTAATGATGCATAAAGTGAAAAATAAAAAAGTCAAATATTCCTTTAAATATTGTACCTGGGGGGTGTCTAAAGTATGCCTGTGAAGTGCCACGTGTTTCCCGTGTTTAGAACTGTCCCTGCACAAAATAACATTTCTAAAGGGAAAAAAGCCATTTAAAACTGCTTGCGGCTTTAATGCAATGTCTGGTCCCGGTAATATGGATGAAAATCTTTAGGAAAAATGGCATAGCTACCCCATCAACCCCCCTTCCCCTACCCCAGCCCATTACCAGCCCCTTTGGGTCTTGTATGGATATTAAGGGGAACCCCGCACACAAAATAAAAAAGGACCTATATACTCTGAACAGCCGTATACAGGCGGTGCATACAAGACAGGGACTGTAGGTTTGTTCTTATGTAGAATCTGTTTGTAATTTTGAACAGCTGCATTGTTTAAGTGGAGCTCCATGCCAAATTCCTTTTTTTTAGCTTTTTGTAAAACATAGGGAACGGTTATCACCCCTGTCACATTTTTTTTGCTGTCTGTGCCCCTGTTCAGAACATTTCACCTCACTTTGCGTCCCAATGACAACTGTTTTTGAAATGTGGTGTTTTTATTGAAACAAGGATTGGTGATAAAGCATCAGTAGAGAGGAGACACCTTTCTCCCATATTAATTCTTACAGGAGAGAATTTTCCTTCCAAGGGGTAGATTTCCTCTCACTTCCTGTTGTCTTCTTCCGTTTGCAAGTAGTAGTAGTTTGTAAGTTGGATGTTTGAAAGTAGGGACCTTCCGTATATACTCTGCAGAAATTGGCCCCTTAGGTGTTGGTGTTGGCACAACACTGAAAGCACTCACAGTTATTCTTGGTGGGTGCTGGAACGCCCTGCTGTCAACTATAATATCAGGAATTGTAATAACATATAATTGTTGATCAGTGGTAGTAAAAATTGGGCCTTTGATGGTGGTGCTGGTGCCACAACACTGTAAGGCCTGACAGTTACTCTTGGTGGGCGCAGCAATGGTCCCTGCTGTGAATTATTAGATCAATAATTATAATTGCATGCCCCTGTTGAACAGGGGCTGAAAAATTGGGCCTTTGGTGGTGGTGGTGGTGGTGATGGTGGTGCTGGTGCCACAACACTGTAAGGCCTGACAGTTACTCTTGGTGGGCGCAGCAATGGGCCCTGCTGTGAATTATTAGATCAATAATTATAATTGCATGCCCCTGTTGAACAGGGGCTTAAAAATTGGGCCTTTGGTGGTGGTGGTGGTGGTGATGGTGGTGCTGGTGCCACAACACTGTAAGGCCTGACAGTTATTCTTGGTGGGCGCAGCAATGCTCCCTGCTGTGAATTATTCGATCAATAATTATAATTGCATGCCCCTGTTGAACAGGGGCTTAAAAATTGGGCCTTTGGTGGTGGTGGTGGTGGTGATGGTGGTGCTGGTGCCACAACACTGTAAGGCCTGACAGTTACTCTTGGTGGGCGCAGCAATGCTCCCTGCTGTGAATTATTCGATCAATAATTATAATTGCATGCCCCTGTTGAACAGGGGCTGAAAAATTGGGCCTTTGGTGGTGGTGGTGGTGGTGGTGATGGTGGTGCTGGTGCCACAACACTGTAAGGCCTGACAGTTACTCTTGGTGGGCGCAGCAATGCTCCCTGCTGTGAATTATTCGATCAATAATTATAATTGCATGCCCCTGTTGAACAGGGGCTGAAAAATTGGGCCTTTGGTGGTGGTGGTGGTGGTGATGGTGGTGCTGGTGCCACAACACTGTAAGGCCTGACAGTTACTCTTGGTGGGCGCAGCAATGGGCCCTGCTGTGAATTATTCGATCAATAATTATAATTGCATGCCCCTGTTGAACAGGGGCTGAAAAATTGGGCCTTTGGTGGTGGTGGTGGTGGTGATGGTGGTGCTGGTGCCACAACACAGTAAGGCCTGACAGTTACTCTTGGTGGGCGCAGCAATGGGCCCTGCTGTGAATTATTAGATCAATAATTATAATTGCATGCCCCTGTTGAACAGGGGCTGAAAAATTGGGCCTTAGGCACTGGTGGCACAACACTGCAACCCCTCACAGATACTGTACTTGGAGCACAGCAATGAGGCCTGTTGCAAAGTATTGCATCAAAAATTTTAATTACACGCCCCTGTTAAACAGGGGCTGAAAAATTGGGCCTTAGCCACTGGTGGCGTCACCCATAAACCAAAATGATCTTCCAAGCTATCATCGTTAATCGTATCATTGAGGAGGAGGAGGAGGATAGCCAGTCAACATAACAGCACAGGCACTCAGCATCAGCATCAGTCTTGAAGGGATGTGACATTTTAAAATCAATTAGTCTGTTATATCAGCATCTGGTGTGTGGTAGCTGGTGGTGATCCAAGACTGGTTCATCTTGATGAAAGTCAGTCGATCAACCGAGTCGGTGGACAGGCGCACCCTGTGATCCGTGACAAATCCTCCAGCAGCACTGAATGTGCGTTCTGAAAGAACGCTGGATGCAGGACAGGCCAGTAGCTCAATTGCATACTGTGCAAGCTCTGGCCAGTGATCCATCCTCAAGACCCAGTAAGCCAGAGGATTTTCGGTGGGGAAGGTGTCCAAGTCTGACCTTGCCCCTAGGTATTCCTGCACCATGTATATCAGACGCTGGCGATGGTTGCTGGAACCGATCATACTTTGGGGCTGCGGACTAAAGAATTGTCTGAACGCATCGGTCAGACGGCCACCTTCCCCACCGCTCCTTCTTTGACTGCCCGAAGCCTCAGCAACTCGTTGTCCAGGACCAGGAGTTTGTAACCTCCCAGTCTCTGGGAACGCGTTGCACAGACCTTTCTGCAAGGCCTCCCGGAGTTGTCTCATCCTCTGCTCCCTCTGCGACGGTACGATAAGGTCCGCAACCTTACCCTTGTACCGTGGATCAAGGAGAGTGGCCAGCCAGTAATGGTCCCTCTCCTTGATCCGAAGAATACGAGGATCCTTCCGCAGACTTTGCAGGATCAGGGAGGCCATGCAGCGTAGGTTAGCTGAGGCATTCAGTCCGGAGTCCTCTGGGTCACTAAGGACGACATGATCCGCAGCCACCTCCTCCCAGCCACGTACAGGTCCACTGGTTTCTTGGGACTGTAAATCATCCCTAAAAGACTGCTGCTGATGATGCTGAGTGCCAGCCTCCACCTCCATGCTGACACAATCCTCCTCCTCCTCTTCCTGTGCGATGGGTGGGACAGAAGGAACACTGTCTGGGTAAAGGGGGCCTTGAGAGGCAAGGAAGTCCTCCTCTTCCTGCCTCTGTTTTGCCTCAAGTGCCCTGTCCATTATTCCACGCAGCGTGTGCTCCAACAGGTGGACAAGAGGTACAGTGTCACTGATGCATGCACTGTCACTGCTCACCATCCTCGTGGCCTCCTCAAATGGTGCCAGGACAGTGCATGCATCCCTGATCATGCCCCACTGGCGTGGTGAAAAAAACCCGAGCTCCCCTGACCCTGTCCTGGTGCCGTAGTCGCACAGGTACTCATTGATGGCCCTCTGCTGCGTGTGCAGCTGCTGCAGCATGGCCAACGTTGAGTTCCACCTGGTGGGCATGTCACATATAAGGCGGTTCTTGGGCAGGTTCAACTCCTTTTGAAGCTCAGCCAGGCGAGCACTGGCATTATAAGATCTGCGGAAATGCACACAGACTTTCCTGGCCTGCCTCAGGACATCCTGTAAGCCCGGGTACCTGCCCAAGAACTGCTGCACCACCAGGTTAAGGACGTGAGCCATACAGGGCACATGGGTCAGTTGTCCCTGTCGGAGGTCGGAGAGGAGGTTGGTGCCATTGTCGCAAACCACCATTCCTGGCTTAAGCTGGCGTGGCGTCAACCACCTCTCGGCCTGCCCCTGCAGAGCAGACAGGACCTCTGCCCCAGTGTGGCTCCTGTCCCCCAAACACACCAGCACAAGCACGGCATGGCATCTTTTTGCCTGCGTACTTGCGTAGCCCCTTGAACGCCTACGGAGCACCGCTGGTTCCGAGGACAAACCACAGGAAGAGGCCATGGAGGAAGAAGAAGAGGAGGGGGTGGAGGAGAGAGGTGTGTCACAACCAGTAGTAGCATTTTGGAGGCGTGGCGGTGGAACAACCTCCAACACTACTGCACCTTGTCCTGCATCCTTCCCAGCTGCCAAAAGAGTGACCCAATGGGCCGTGAAAGAAAGGTAACGTCCCTGTCCATGCCTGCTGGACCATGAGTCAGCGGTAATGTGCACCTTACCGCTGACCGCCCTGTCCAGCGAGGCCAAGACATTGCCTTCCACATGCCTGTAGAGAGCCAGAATCGCCTTCCGTGTGAAAAAGTGTCGTTTGGGAACCTGCCACTGAGGATACGCACATTGCACAAACTCACGGAAGGGGGCCGAGTCTACCAACTGAAAAGGCAGCAGTTGAAGCGCTAGCAATTTAGCCAAGCTAGCATTCAACCGCTGGGCATGTGGATGGCTGGGAGTGAACTTCTTTCGACGGTCCAGCAGCTGGGGCAGGGAAATTTGCCTGCTAGAATCGGACGTTGGTGTACTGCTAGCAGAGTGCCCACAAGTACTTGCCTGTGACACACCTAATTCTACACCTTCATTCCTCTCAGAGCAGGTTTCAGAGAGGAGTGAAGGTATAGTGGGGTTGGAGATCCCAGCTGATGCGGTGCAAGAAGAGGTCAGCTTTGTTCTTTGGTGTGGGTCTTTAAGGTAGGCTTGCCAACGAGCTGCATGGCAGGTCAACATATGTCTGATCAAGCATGTGGTGCCCAAGCGGCTGATGTTTTGGCCACGCGATATACGCTTGAGACATATGTTGCAAAAAGCAGCTGTGCGATCTGATGCACTCGCCTCAAAAAAGGACCACACCAAAGAACTTTTTGAATGACGGGCAGAGGCAGCGCCCTGCACAGGCGGAGCTCTGCGGTGTGATTCCGTCGGTGTGCTGCCCATACGCTGGCCACTCAAGGGCATCCTGCCTCGTTGGAGATGTGCCTCCTCCTCATCCTCCTCCTCCTCCTCTCTCCTATTAGGCACCCACGTGGAGTCAGTGACCTCATCATCCCCTCCCTCCTCATCACTGGAGCCAATCTGGCAGTATGCTGCAGCTGCTGGAGCATGACTGCCAGATTGGTGTCCTTCTTGAGCATCCCCTCTCTCTGCTCTCACGCTGCTGCCTTCCTCTAGCTGGGTATCATCATCAGATCCTTCCAAACACTGGGCATCCTCCTGGAGCATGTACCCAACACTGTGCTCAAACAGTTCGGGGGACTCCTCAGGAGGAGGACATGGTGGGTCTAGGGAAGGATTGACTAATGAAGATAATGATACCAGAGAAGAGGACGCTTTGGCAGCTGCTTTGCCAGTACCCTGAGCCTGGGTGAGAGAGGATGAGGAGGATGAGGTGGGCTTGGTCATCCACTCTACCAAGTCTTCGGCATGATGTGGCTCAACATGTCCAGCTGCCGAAAACAAGGACAAGCGTGTCCCATGGCCATGTGCTGATGACAATGCACCGCGTCCACGACCAGCACTGTTGCCCCCAGACACAGAGCCTGCTTGCCCTCTTTTTTTGCCTCCTGACTGTCTGCCTCTCCTTGGTTGCCTTTCAGACATTTTAATGGATGGCCTGCAGGGAGATGGGAAAAAGAGCAATAAGGGCTACCTTCAGGTGTATACTGTGCAGGAGGCTTAGCAACAATGACACTGACACTGTCCCCTGCCTATCCTTCTCTGTCCCTAAACACAAGGATTGAAAATATGGTTCAGCAAAATAGTTTTAGAACAGAATAGCACACTGACACTTTCCCTCACTGTCCTACTCTGTCCCTCCCTACAAACAAGATTTAGCACAGAATAGCACACTGATAATTTCTACGAGTGTCCTTCTCTGTCCCTAAACTCAAGGATTGAAAATATGGAACAGCAAAATTGGTTTAGAACAGAATAGCACACTGTCAGTTTCACTCACTGTACCTCTCTGTCCCTCAACTCAAGGATTGAAAATATGGTTCAGCAAAATAGTTTTAGAACAGAATAGCACACTGACACTTTCCCTCACTGTCCTACTCTGTCCCTCCCTACAAACAAGATTTAGCACAGAATAGCACACTGATAATTTCTACGAGTGTCCTTCTCTGTCCCTAAACTCAAGGATTGAAAATATGGAACAGCAAAATTGGTTTAGAACAGAATAGCACACTGTCAGTTTCACTCACTGTACCTCTCTGTCCCTCAACTCAAGGATTGAAAATATGGTTCAGCAAAATAGTTTTAGAACAGAATAGCACACTGACACTTTCCCTCACTGTCCTACTCTGTCCCTCCCTACAAACAAGATTTAGCACAGAATAGCACACTGATAATTTCTACGAGTGTCCTTCTCTGTCCCTAAACTCAAGGATTGAAAATATGGAACAGCAAAATTGGTTTAGAACAGAATAGCACACTGTCAGTTTCACTCACTGTACCTCTCTGTCCCTCAACTCAAGGATTGAAAATATGGTTCAGCAAAATAGTTTTAGAACAGAATAGCACACTGACACTTTCCCTCACTGTACCTCTCTGTCCCTAAACTCAAGGATTGAAAATATGGTTCAGCAAGATTGGTTTAGAACAGAATAGCACACTGACACTTTCCCTCACTGAACCTCTCTGTCCCTACAAACAAGGATTAGCACAGAATAGCACACTGACACTTTCCCTCACTGTACCTCTCTGTCCCTACAAACAAGGATTAGCACAGAGATGGAACACACTGACACTTTCCCTCACTGTCCCTCTCTGTCCCTACAAACAAGGATTAGCACAGAATAGCACACTGACACTTTCCCTCACTGTACCTCTCTGTCCCTACAAACAAGGATTAGCACAGAGATGGAACACACTGACACTTTCCCTCACTGTACCTCTCTGTCCCTACAAACAAGGATTAGCACAGAATAGCACACTGTCACTGACACTCTCCCTACCTATCCTTATTTGTCCCTAAACACAAGGAATCCAGGATTAGTAAAGGAAAAATAATGACACTGTCCCTGCCTATGCTTCTCTTTCCCTGCTCCGGAACACACTACACAAGGCCGCCGCGCTGGCGGCCTTTTATAGTGTGGGGCGTGTACTAAACCCCCTCAGCAATAATTGGCCACAGGCATCCTGCCTGTGGCCAATCATTGCTCTCCTCGCTGCCGGCGCTGTGATTGGCCAAGCATGCGGGGTCACAGTGCATGCTTGGCCAATCACAGCGCCTGGATGGCACTGCGATGGCGTAGTGCATTGTGGGCCGTTCGCGTCACTCGAATTTGGCGCGAACGGCCCAAATCGTTCGATCTTCGTCGAACGATCGAACAGCCGATGTTCGAGTCGACCGTATGTTCGACTCGAACACGAAGCTCATCCCTACCCAAGACATCAGCACTTTGCCGTTCTCCTCCAGGGCAGGTCGTCCCCTGGTCTCCTTCACTATGTCAGCTTACTCCCCATTTGGACGGACAGCTTGGGATCCCTTCTCAGAATGTAGGCCCCAGCTAGACTAGCTGGGCCTACTGGATAGCAATGCAGCCTCGGGCCAACGTGGCCCCTAGACCGGAACCACACACAACAAACCTCACGCCCGGAGGGCCACGAGGCGAAGACCCTGAACAATGGTGTCTGCCCCTTAAGTATCCCCTCCCAGCAGGCACAGCGGGTCGACCACTCCCACTGCACCGTTGCCGAGAAGGGCCACTCAATGCACCATGGTTTGCCCGTGTTACAACAGGTGCCTGAGGTGGTAACGCCACCTACAGGTAATAAGGGAAACTGCTATCAGGCAAACCACAGCTAGAACAGAGGCAATTTATGCGAATTGACAGTCTGAGCCCAACTATAGGCTCAGACACCCTTAAATTTCAGAATAGCGTCCCCATCATTGGGCTAGGGCGCTACGTTTGAATGGTGTTATACCCCCCTGACCAGAGCTCATATTTTAAATGTTTATGTGTCTAGTTTATGTTTTTATCCTTCAATAAAAAACGATTTTTTCTTTAACAATATTTTTATTGATATATTCAAATAAAAATACAATAAATAATGTTTGTCAGTTTCCATACGTAGAAATCACATATACATTTTCATATACATAAATCTTAGTGGGTTCAGTTGTGTAGATATAAGAGATATATGCATTCGAGTTTTTATGATGCATCACATAAATTCCCACAGGGTTCGAAGGATCAATCTGACAAAAAAAAAAAATTCAAACTAGAAGGAGAAAGAGAGGGAGAAAGTAAGAAAATAAAAGAAAGGGAATAGAAAAAAGGAAAGAAAAGAAGAGTGAAGCCTTGTACACGCGGCCGGTTTTCTCAGCAAGAACCGGCAAGAAAACTGCTTGCAGAGCATTCTTGCCGAGAAAACCGGCCGTGTGTACGAGGCTTTCAGGTTTCTCGTCAAGAAAACTGCCCAGAATCTCGACGAGAAAAAAAGACCTGCTTTCTTTTTTTCTCGTCGGGATTCTCGTCGGCCTGTTTCCCGACAAGAAATCTGAGTGTGTGTACACTTACCTCCCGCCGTGGAAACCCGCGCATGCTCAAAATGACTTTGACGCATGCGCGGTAGCTTCCTAGGCATAGCAAGATGGCGGCGACGGCATTGAATGTGACGAGCTCACGCTCGTCGTAGTCGATGACGTCACCGTGTTCGTGCCATTCAAAAGAACGGCGGTTCTTTTGAAAGGTACGTGTGTACACTCAGCCGGGACAAGATTCTTGTCAAAGAATCTCGTCAGGAAAAACAACGGGTTTTTTTCCTGACGAGATTCTCGGCCGTGTGTACAGGGCTTTAGTGTATTTTAGTCCGAGAAGAGGATTAATTATGTTAAGTTTATTGTATTAAAAGAAAAACGATTTTTTACTTTGAATTTGTGTAATTTGCTGCGACTATACCCCACTGGGGGAGTTTTTCCCATATTGTAACCTATCCGGGGGGCGGCAGCACTTTTATCACTCGTATCATGTGTCTTCCCTATGTTATGTTTTTAGGTTAATAGGTTCACTATCACCAGATTGTGAGATTATAGATTTGTGCTGCTTGCATAGCTCTGGCTATAGACTTGCAGGGCTCAAAATGTAGAATCACCACTGCAACTTTGCTCTGCCATGCAAATGTGCTACAAATTGGAAAAGTGTCAACTAGAACTTGTGCTTCAAGTGCTCTGCAAGTGTACAACTTACCAGTGAAGATGTGCAGCAAGTTAACAAGACTTACAATTCAACACTGCCACAAATGTGTGGCAAGTTATCCTTCCTATCTAGGAGTGAACTGGCCCTTTGTTTAGAACGTTTGGAGACCCCTGCTCTAAACTGATACATCTGCAGGAGAGCTTGTTTTGTTAACCACTTAACGACCATGCACTGTATATATACGTCGGCAGAATGGCTCGTACAGGCACAATCACGTACATGTACGTCCCCTTTAACTGCCCGAAGTAGGGGTGGCGCGCACGCGACCCCCCTGCCTTCCCCATGAGTCGGACCGCGGGTCCAGCGGACTCGATCGCCGCGGGAATCACCGCGATCGTCTCACGGAGGCATGGAGCGGGGGAGATGTTAGTGTAAACACAACATCTCCCCGCTCCCCTACTGACAATGTCAGCGATCTCCGCTCTGTGTAATCAGAGCGGAGATCGGTGACGTGTCACTCGTAGCCACGCCCCCACACAGTAGTTATCACTCCCCTAGGTCACACTTAACCCCTTCAGCGTCCCTAGTGGTTAACCCCTTCACTGCCAGTGTCACTTTCACAGTAATCAGTGCATTTTTATAGCACTGATCGCTGTAAAAATGACAATGGTCCCAAAATGGTGTCAAAAGTGTCCGATGTGTCCGCCATAATGTCGCAGTCACAAAAAAAAAAAAACGCTGATCGCCGCCATTACTAGTAAAAAAAAAAAAGAATGAATAAAAATGTCTTAAAACTGTCCCCGATTATGTAAATGCTATAACTTTTGCGCAAACCAATCAATAAACGCCGATTGCGATTTTTTTTTTTACCAAAAATATGTAGAAGAATACGTATCGGCCTAAACTGAGGAAAAAAATCTTTTTTTTATGTCTTTTTTGGGGATATTTATTATAGCAAAAAGTAAAAAATATTGCATTTTTTTCAAAATTGTCGCTCTATTTTTGTTTATAGCGCAAAAAAAAAAAAAACGCAGAGGTGATCAAATACCACCAAAAGAAAGCTCTATTTGTGGGAAAAAAAGGACGTTGATTTTGTTTGGGAGCCACGTCGCACGACCGCGCAATTGTCAGTTAAAGCGACGCAGTGCCGAATCGCAAAAAGGGGCCTGGTCTTTATGCTGCGTATTGGTCCGGTGCTTAAGTTGTTAAAAAAACAACAGACTTAGGCCCCTTTCACACTGGCACATTTTTCAGGTGGTTTAGCGCTAATATTAGCGCTGTTATACCGCCTGAAAAAATCGTGCCCTGTATTCTTCAATGTGAAAGCCCGAAGGCTTTCACACTGAAGCGGTGCGCTAGCAGGACCGCTCCAAAAGTCCTGCTAGCCGCATCTTTACAGCAGTGAAGGAGCAGTGTGTTCACCGCTCCTTTACCGCGGCTGCCCATTGAAATCAATGGGACACCGCAGTAATACCGCCCGCAAACCGCGGCAATAGCCGCGGTTTGCGGGTGGTATTAACCCTTTTTCGGGCGCTAGCGGGGGTTAAATTCACCCCGCTAGCGGCCGCATACCGCGGTGATAACGACGGTATAGCGGCGCTGAAAATCGCGCCGCTATACCACCACCGCACCTGCCCACCCCAGTGTGAAAGGGGCCTTACTGGCCAGATTACCAAATGAAAATAAAGGAAAGAAAGTCTAATAAATAAAAAAAATGGATGCAGCCATTACATCTAAGAATTGGCAAGCCACAACCCAAATAACAAGGATAACTTGCCACAAATGTGTGTTCGTGTTGAATTGTAAGTCTGTTAACTTGCTACACATTTTCACCTGTGAGGCCCCATGCACACGAGACGCTGTTATTTGCTGTTGAACGCGTGTTCAGAGGCAGTTGGACGCTTTTTTCAACTGCCCCTGAACCCATTCAATGTTATCCTATGTGTCCATGCACACACTCTCGTTTTTTGGCGTTTACAAGCAGTTGCGTTTAACCTCGTTTTTCCAGAAGCAAAAAAATGGGTTCAGACGCAAAAGTTTTCCACGTTTCAGACGCTAAACGCTGCTAAACGCGGCTAAACGCGGCTAAACGCGGTACCGGCGTTTTGCCGCGTTTGCGTTTACAAGCATTTTTAAAGGGGACCTATTTTTTAACATTAGAAATTCAAAAATGATGGCAAATGATGAAAAACTATTAAAAAATATCAAAGAAAACTGTAATTGCTTGCATTGCATTGTGGACAATCCACAACTTGTGGCAGGTAACGTGGCAAGTGGACAATCAACAACTTGTGGCAGGTGACGTGGCCAGGTGACGTGGCAGGTGACGTGGCAAGTGGACAATTCACAACTTGTGGCAGGTGACGTGGCCAGGTGACATGGCACGTGATGTGGCCAGGTGACGTGGCAAGTGGACAATCCACAACTTGTGGCAGGTGACGTGGCCAGGTGACGTGGCAGGTAACATGGCCAGGTGACGTGGCAGGTAACATGGCTAGGTGACGTGGCCAGGTAACGTGGCAAGTGGGCAATCCACAACTTGTGGCAGGTGACGTGGCCAGGTGACGTGGCAAGTGGACAATCCACAACTTGTGGCAGGTGACGTGGCCAGGTGACGTGGCAGGTAACATGGCCAGGTGACGTGGCAGGTAACATGGCCAGGTGACGTGGCAGGTAACATGGCCAGGTGACGTGGCAAGTGGACAATCCACAACTTGTGGCAGGTGACGTGGCCAGGTGACGTGGCAGGTGACGTGGCAAGTGGACAATTCACAACTTGTGGCAGGTGACGTGGCCAGGTGACGTGGCACGTGATGTGGCCAGGTGACGTGGCAAGTGGACAATCCACAACTTGTGGCAGGTGACGTGGCCAGGTGACGTGGTAGGTGACGTGGCAAGTGGACAATCCACAACTTGTGGCAGGTGACGTGGCATGTGATGTGGCCAGGTGACGTGGCAAGTGGACAATCCACAACTTGTGGCAGGTGACGTGGCCAGGTGACGTGGCCAGGTGACGTGGCCAGGTGACGTGGCAAGTGGACAATCCACAACTTGTGGCAGGTAATGTGGCAAGTGACACGCTAAGTACAAGTACACTGCTGCTCTCTCAGCTGCTGCTACTCACTCTGGTCTCACAAACTGGCTGAAATGGTTAAAATTTACTGTTTTTTGAGCTTAGGGAGGGTCTATGATGAAACGCTTATAAACGCAAACGCGGTAAAACGCGCTAAACGCCGCTAAACGCGGCTGCAAACGCGGCAAAACGCGCGTTTTTAAACGCCGGTTTCAGCGTTTAAAAACGTGTGTTCAGCAGAGTTTGCACCTGCGTCTCGTGTGCATGGGGCCTAAGTTGTACACTTGCAGAGCACTTGAAGCACAAGTTCTAATTGAAACTTTTCCAATTTGTAGCAAACTTGTATGGCAAGTCTCTAGCCAGAGCAAAGTTGCAGTGGTGAGTCTACAGTAAGAGCTCTGCAAGTCTACAGCATGAAAGATCAGCCACAGTGACCCCCTGTGATGGGTTGTCTATTGCACAACATAACTGAACCAGAACTTGCAGAATGTTTGCAAAGAAAGTTGATCTGGAGTCATGCAATGTGGACTTGCTGCAATTGTGCAACAGACTTGTGAATCCTGGCAAGTCTAGCAATAGCTTAGCAAATCATTTTCAAACTTGCAGTTGATTTTTTTACCATCTGGGACAGAGGTGTAACTAGAAACCTCTGGGCCCCGGTGCAAGAAATCACAAAGGGCCCCCCCTCGAAAAAGCATGATTTTGATACTTTTTTTTGAGGGGGGTTGCAACGGCGGTAGTTGAGGGGGGATGGCAGCTGTGGTACTTGAGGGGGGTGGCAGTGGTGGTACTTGAGGGGGGTGGCTGCAGTGGCAGTGGTGGTGCCATCCTCTCCCACCACCACCTGTGCCTCTTACTGATCCCATCCTCCCACCACTGATCTCATCCCTATCCCCCCCATCACCTCTGTTGTAGAAGTAATGGGGGGATAGGGATGAGATGAGTGGTGGGGGGATGGGATCAGTAAGAGGCACAGGTGGTGGAGGTTGGCATCGATTGCTTAGCTCTGCAAAATGTCACTTACCGTCAATCAATCGATTCCCCGGGAATTCCGTTCGATCGGTCACGGTCACCGTGCCTTCTAATCTCCCGCCAGGATGCCTTCTTGCCTCATGGGTAGACCGTATAGGTATTCCACGCAGAGAGGAAAGTGTCAAGTAATTTTGGACCGACTCTCGTTACAAGTCAAGATATTTTATTGCATATGCAAGAGAAATGGTTAAATGTATATCTTCTGCTTCAGAGATCCATTTCTGCCTGTCATAGATTCACATTCAGCTTTTATAACCCTTAAACCTTCCCTTTTCCTGCTCGTAACGTCCTGACCATGTATAATTTCAACCTTTATTCTGACGTTAGCAGGAAATAGGGAAATATCCTTTTTCAGCCAACACCTTATGACAGGATATTTCATACAATGGATACATAAATTATCTCATGGTTCGCAGCCCATATTTTGACAGATGTAAGAGTCAGCACATCTTTGCACAATAGAATATGGTCATATGACTTATTCCAGTAATTAGGGTTATTAGAGCTTATTCAGCATATTTAAGTATTAATAGAGTTATATAAAGCAAACATTTTAACTTTAGAAGATATAGTCATATTAATATGCATATTCATAGTTGACATTTAAAGTATAATTTCTAATTTCTCTAACAGCTGCTCCCTTTTATACTTATAATGTCAATAATTCAAATATCCAGGTTCTTTATTTTACCAGGTATTATCATTTAGACAAATAAGTCTTTTGAAAGGACTGTAAGTTCATCTTCATCAGGTTCCGGGTATAGTTCAGTGTTGTTCTGAAAAAACATAGTCTTTGTTAGTGATGTGTCAATCAGTCTTTGAAGAATTCCTCTAATACAAGGAATGCAGCAACATCCACACAGCGTAAGGACCGTGGCTGCCATGACAACAGAGATGAGCAAACCTTTTGCAAGATCACCCCATTTACCAAACCATTTTTCAAAGAGTCCTGTTAAGGGGTTCTCTACACCAGAGTTCTCAGTTAGTTCCTGGGATAACATTTGTAGGCCTTGCAAAGCCTTGGTGATACTTCCATCAGGTGCCGTATTATTTGGAATAAAAGTGCAGCAGAAGGTGCCGAACATTTCGCATACCCCGCCCCTTTCTGCCAGCAACATATCCAATGCTATACGGTTCTGCCACGCTGTCAAAGAGGTGGCGTCCAATTGTGCTGCTATACCTTTGATAGCATCTCCGGTGTAATTCACAAACCTCTGCTGGTTGTAGTAAATGTAGTTTATCCAGTCGACATTCTTATTGGGCTGTACCCATAGGAAGAGTGAGGTGAGTCCTGCTGTTACTTGATTCTGTGCTTTAAATTCATCCGGAACTCCTCGTGGAACACCTATTGAGTCTATATATACCTGGTTGTCAAAATGATTCTGGACACTTAAGTCTCTTAAAATAGTGTTTACCTGGTAGTCTCATCAATTTATTAGTCATAGGAACAATATAAAAGGGAAGCAACAGGCGGGTAAGGGCACAACTACCCTCCCATCTAGGTGGCAGTCTGAGCCTTAGTTTCTTGTCCCCACACAGCCACCAAACATCAGCTAGTTGCCGTTTCTGTTCCTGAAACCATTTTAGTTGATACTTAATGTCTGTAGTTGATGTTATGGTCGCACAGTATTCAGGAGATAGAGTGCCAACCTTTGTACCATCCTTATCTTTGTTAGAGAAACTAGAAAAATTTCCTGGTAATGCTTGTAGTGAAGGGGGTGTACTTTGCATTTTAGTTTTAGGGTATCTCTTTTTCTCATTTGCACATTCAGACCCAGTAATATTTTCTGAAAACAGTCTTATTATGCAAGCTAAATCTGTTTCCTCTTCAGGGAGAGGAATGGTAGCTAGTTGTGGTCTTGGGTTTGCACAAGAAATACAATCACTTTTTTTTTTAACAATTTCTTTTTATTGCTTATTTGAAATTTTTACATGACATCCATACACACACAGCTGACCTGGCTAAAACCGCCAGGTCAGTACTGGACCAAACAGGGCCCAGGACCACTTAAATACAGGCATCAAACGAAAAAAACCTGAGTATCTAGCATTGCATCTACCGACCTAATACTAACACTTACATATATACCCCTCCCCCCCCCCCCTCTTTTTTTTTTTTTTTTTTTTTTTTTTTTTTTTTGCTCAGTTCCCCCCCCCAGTCCAGGAGATTGTGATCAACCAGGAAGGAAAAACACTTAATATCGCCCCACCACCCCCTCCCAACCCCCCGACATTATATAGTTATACATTTACACCTTCATACATTAAGACATTAAGACATGCCCCACATAGTTCTGAGAAAGCCCCTTTCCTCAAAACAGGATAGTTAAACAAGCTCCCCCTTGCTACCCATCTTTCTTTAACCCACAGTCTTGTCCGAGTTATACCAGGCCTGCCACACCCTGTCAAATTTCTTTCCACATCCCCTAGATAAGTAAGTGGCTCTGTAATATGGCATTATAGCATTTATCTGGCTTTTCCAGAAGCACACATCCGGTGCCCCTGGCTTGCGCCAGCGCATCAATATGGATTTCCTCCCATAGAATAGGAGAATGCTCAGTAAAGTTCTATGTGCCCTGGACGGAACGACCTCCTCCACCAGTCCCAGGAGACATACTCTAACTGTTATTGGGATCGGGACCATCAATACCTCTGAAATGCATGAGGTGACCTCCTGCCAAAAATGTTTGACCAGAGGGCAGCTCCAGAACACATGCTCAGCATCCGCCGGAGCATAGGTACATCTCCAACACTCTGCCGACACCATCGGGTAAATGGAGGCCAGTCTAGCCGGCGTATAATATATCTTGTGTAAAAACTTGAAGTGGATCAGTCTATCTCTCGCTGCTACCAGGTGTTGAAAAGGGTGAGACCACATGTCCTCCCAATCCTCCCCCTGAATATCTGGAACCTCGGCCTCCCACCATTCCCTGCACTTACGCATCCTCACAGGGCTCGTCACAAATAGTTTTTTATAAGAAACCGAGAGCGTCTTTGGAAGGTCCTCAGTTGTTAGTAATTTTTCCAGGTCTGACGGGACAGATTCAATCGTCATATGTTTAAATTGCGTGAGAAATGCGTGTTTCAATTGAATATACCGAAAGAAATGAAAATTCGATAGGTCATGTCGGGCTTTTAACTGGTCAAAAGTCATCAACTCTCCAAACACTGTGATGTCTCTAAGAGTTTTTATCCCCATAGACACCCACCCCATTGGGTCATCAAAGGAGTAGAAATGCAACAATTTAGGATTCATCCAAATTGGGGTGGACGGGGAAAAACCCTTGTAATGGGGACACGCCAAACCCACCGCCTCCCCCCACGCTTTAACCGTGGCCTTCATAGATGCTGTCAGCGGAAGGTCCATCCTGACCCCCCTATGAACGGCAACCCGCAGGGACTCATACGAGCCCAATTGAGCTGCCTCTAGAACCGTTGCGGAGTCTCCATTGTCTTCAGTAAGCCACCTATGCACAAAAACCATTTGCCCCGCCAGATAATATCTGCGCCAATCAGGCAGGGCTAAACCCCCCTCCCCCCACGGTTCCTGCAAAACTTTCAGCCCTATCCTCGGTTGTTTAGGTGCCCACAAGAAAGTACTGGTAAGGCTATCCAATTTTTTGAAGAAAGACCCAGGGATCCAGACGGGAGCATTCCGCAAAAAATACAGGATTACTGGGAGTATTTTCATTTTCAGAAGATTAATACGCCCTATAAGAGACAACGGTAGCTTCTGCCAAGCCACAACCCGCTGCTTAAAAAAGACAAGAAGCGGAGTCAGATTCAGAGGCATGTAATCACTTACATTCGCTGTAATTTTTACACCCAGATATGTAATTTGACTGACCCACTGCAACGGAAGAGCCGGGTCTGCTACAGCCCTGGCCCCAGCATCCAGTGCCAAGATAGAAGATTTAGACCAATTGACTCTCAAGCCAGAAAATTTTGAGAAGGTGTTCAATACGCCCAACGCTGCCTCTAGCGACTCTCTAGGGTCCTGCAGAAATAGCAGCATGTCATCCGCATATAATGCCAGCTTTTCGTCAATATTTCCCACCCGTATCGCTTTAACCTCTCCATTTGTTCTCAGAGCTATCGCCACAGGTTCCATCATCAGGGCAAACAGGAAAGGCGACAGTGGACAGCCCTGTCTAGTGCCCCTACCAAGCTGAAAGAAAGGGGAGGTATGAGTACCCATACGAATCGCCGTTCTAGGAGCCCTATACAATAACGAAATCCACGTTCGAAAAGTCGGGCCAAAGCCCATCCTCTCCAGGACTGCCAACATGAATTGCCAGTCAATGGAGTCGAACGCCTTTTCAATATCTATTGAAACCACCACCCTAGTGGTGGCGGACAGATTTGGAATTTGAAGGTGGGTAAATAAACGTCTGAGGTTGGTGTCTGTAGATTTACCAGGCATGAACCCCGTCTGATCAATATCCACTAGGGAAGCTACTACTCCCGCCAGCCGCCTAGCCAGAACTTTTGTAAGGATTTTCAGATCCATATTTAGTAGGGCAATCGGCCGATAAGAAGCACATTCCATAGGGTCTTTACCCGGTTTGGGAAGCAAGATCATATATGCCTCCATCATAGACTGCGGCAGCTGCCGTGTCTCTAAACAATGTGCCAAGAGGGATGTAAGCCTAGGCGCCAATTGATTTACGTACGCTTTGTAAAAGTCTGCTGGAAAACCATCCGGACCCGGGGCTCTATGAGGGGGAAATGAAAAAATTGCAGCTACAACTTCCTTATTTGTGATCTCAGCCTCCAACAACCCACACTCATCCTCCGAAAGTCTCGGAAGAGGAAGACCTTTTAACAGGTCCCCCATCTCTAAACTGTCATAGGGAGGGATAGGCGCATATAAAGAAGAGAAAAAATCCTGAAATTCCGTGAGTATGTCCGCGGGGTCCCTGGCCAGCCCTCCATTTTTACCTCTAATAACAGGAACTACTGACAGCTGGCGAGTATCAGCCACCAATCTGGCGAGGAGCTTACCATTTTTGTCTCCCTCCGCAAACTGAGATTCAGCTCTATGTCTAGCTTCTGTATGCGCTAAATTGTTGAAGTGCAACGTTAGGTTCCTTTGGGCCTCCAACAAAGCCGTGTACGAGGCTCCCGAGGGAGCCGTGGCATTGGCTTCTGCACATTCCCTCTCCCTGTCTTGCATTAACTGAATTTCCGCCTGTTGTTCCACCCTCTCCTTTTTTATAGCAGATATACTTTCCCCTCTAACCACCGCTTTGAACGCGTCCCATACCATGCGAGGGTCAGCCGAATCCTGGTTCTGTTCCCAATACTCAGTGACCGAAGCCTGTATATGCGTATTGACATTCTCATTCTGAAGCCACCCCGGGGAGAGTTTCCACCCCCTGCCCCCCCTCCCAGAAGAGAGGGCCAGGGAAATGGAAAGTGGGTTGTGATCAGACAAACCCCCCGCCAAATAAGTAACCTCTTTAACAAACGACATCATCACCGGACTACCAAACGCTAGGTCTATTCTAGCCGATGAGCGATGCGCCTGGGACAGGTGAGAGAAACATTTAACATATGGATTTTTAGCTCGCCATATTTCAGACAGACCAGCCACCGCTGTCCAGGTCATCAAATCCGGGGAGCCCTGTCTTCCCACATTTGAGGAGTCCAATGCTTCCAATGTAGCATTGAAATCCCCCATAAACAACATTGGGAGATGTGTATGAGGGGCCAATTTAACCAACATGTCATACAAACATTGCACATTAAAAGGAGGGGGTATATAGACATTCACCAGTAACATTTTACAGTAATTTATATCCACCACCAGGGCCACATACCTTCCCCCCGGATCCACAAATACCTGATGAATATTGCAAGAGACAGCTTTACTGACTAGAATTGCTACCCCCCTTGCATAATTAGAGTAAGTGGCATGAAATGCCCGCTGAATCCATGGCCTCCGCAAGGCCAGAATTTTGCTGCCGTCCAGGTGTGTCTCCTGTAAAAAAACGACATGTGGCCTGACCAGCTTTAAATATTGAAATACCGAGGCTCTTTTAAACTTACTATTCAGGCCACGTACATTCCAGGACACAACCTTGACCAAATTAGCCATTGTCATATTCCCCGACTAATGAACATAGGATTAGACCTCCCGTCTTCAGAGGCTGTGAGGCAATGGTGTACCCCCACTTCTTAACAGTGGGGATCCCCCGACCTAGAGAGCAGAGAACCGAGCAAAAAACATCCCTTTTACTTATGTAGACGAAACCCCCCCCCACCCCCCCTGCCATTATACCAGACAAAACCAACACAAAACAGAACAACAATTTCCGGTATGCAGCTTTGAGTCCCAAACAAAAACAAAAAACCTGCGAACAAAATTGGAAGGTCATAACCGTCCGTCTATAGTCCAGCAGCACCAACCAAAAAAGAAAACAAAAAGTTGGTCTTTTGAGATCCGTGAGCTCCACGTCAACCCAAAAATAAGAAAAAAATTATATATCCAGGGAGCATAATCAAATATCAGCACTCTGTTGTTCAATTTAGCATTTACAAAGCACTACCGCCACCTATGGGCAGATCAACAAAACCACATTTTAGAACAAGCAATAGTTGCAAAGAAATGGCTATGACACCACAATATCTAGTCCAGGAGCAAAATATAAAAATATGAAGAAGAAATACAAATTTTCTCTTTGGTACTTTTCCTCTCTTCTCTTTTTCCTTTTTATGAAAAGAAACAGTCGAAGTATAAAAATAAGGTATACTAGAAAAAAGAAAAATACTATCATAGTTCCCTTTATAGAGGAGCTTCACAACATTAGCACACAGTGAGATAACCCATAACAGTTCGTAGGATCCGGGCCTTCAAACAAACCCAAAAAGTGTGCAAAATAGTTCCCCTACAGGATGCCAAAGTAATGAGGCACAGCAGATGAATAAAACAATACTTGCATGTTTTCTCATGATTCTCGCCGTTGTCATGGGTGTCTATCCAGCCATTCCGAAGCTTCATTCGGATAATCAAAGAACTTGACTGCATCATTATATTGCACCCGCAGCTTACTTGGGTACAGCATACTGTAAGGGATATGCCTGTCTCTCAACCTCTTCCTCACATCGTTAAAGGAGCGTCTTTTCCTCTGGGTCTCCGCAGAGAAGTCCGGGAACAGCATTACTTTGGCATTTTCAAACTTCAATTCAGGACGCTTCCGAGAGGCAGCCAAAATCATATCGCGGTCCCTGTAATTAAGGAACCGTACCAGGAAGGGACGGGGGTATTTTCCAGGAGGATGCCGGCCTGTGGGCACACGATGGGCCCTTTCCACCACATAAGTTGGTGGAAGTTCCCCTAAGTCCAGCAGATTCTTAAAGAGCGATTCCGCAAAAGAGGCAGACTGGGACCCTTCCACTCCTTCTGGCAGGCCAACCACTCTCACATTATTTCTCCTCTGCCTGTCCTCTGCCTCTTCAGCTCTGCTTTGCAGTGACTTCACCATATCCCTCAGTTCTGATAACATGTTGCCCTGAGAGTGTGTCACATCCTCCACCCCAGAAATCCTGTCCTCTGCCTCAGTCAGCCTGCCCCTCATTTTGTCCAGATCATGTCTTATTAAATTGCATTCCATAGTTAGGTGGTCTATGCTCACCATTACAGCCGATTTACTTTCATTTATAGCCTCCAGGATGGGCCTGGTGATCGCCTCTTGCGCCGAGTCCACAACCGGGGGAACCGATGGAGATTCCTTATTTGAGCTTTCAGAGCCCGACCCCGACCTCGCAGCGGCAAGCGCTGCCGCAGACGCCATTCTCCTGGCTTTCTCCCTCTCTGCCTTAGTATAGCTGGGGGAAGGCAAGATGGCGGCGGCGGGACTCGTGTCAGGGCCTCGTGTAGAGCGGGTCCTGCGCTGGGACTTCTGCTGCTGATTTCCCGCCCTCGAGGCTCCCTTTTTCATGCCCACTGACACTCAGCACTTCCTGGTAGTGAAAGTACCGAAAAACCGGACTATTTGGCTCCCAAATCAGGATGTAGGAGCAGGATAGACGCGGAGCTCACCGATACACGTCCTGCCGCCTTCACATCCGGTCACGCCCCCAGAAATACAATCACTTAACCCCTTAGATTGAGTTGTGTATCTGACCCATTCTATCCACTAATTTTTGTCTCCAAATCCTGTTTCTATACTTAATTGTTCCTTGTAAGTAAAATCTGTTTTAAACAAAGAGGTATTAAGTTGAAACTGAGTTGGCTCGGGGGCTGGGGTGTTCTGACCAGGGGTTACAACCTAAATAGTGATTCTCCCTAGTAGGTCAGATATTGTACCATATACCAATTAGTTGTATTGTTTAGTTTACAAAATTGGAGCCATTGTTACTGTAAATCAGCGCAGGGATCCCTTGTCGTGGAATCACCTCTTTGATTAGTACTTTGGCTACTGACTGTCCATCCATGTGCGCCATAGGAAAAGTTTCCACCCACTTTATAAACCTGTACACAATAACCAGACAGTACTTATTCTCACATTTGTTCAATTCAATAAAATCCATGCATATTGTGTGAAAGGGATAAGGGGGTTGTGGGAAATGACCCCTTAAGGCTCTTAGGGCACCTTGTGCATGGTATCTGTTACAAATCGGATATGTGAGACAAAATTTTCAGAGTAGTTTTGTAAACCCATATGTTGTGTATACCCAGTACCATCCCTCCTTTTGAGGTATGGGCCTACCCATGACTCAATAACACAGCATACGTGAATAGTGATGTAGATAAGTTAGGTTTACCTTCTGTACATGTGTATATACCATTGACCAGTGTTGACCCTGTATATAACCACTTTGATTTTCACCTGCCGGTGATGTTTTCTGCATTTCTGATAACCATGTTTCATCAATAGCTCTCTGTACCTCATCATTTACTTGGGAACTGTATATGTTTGTCATTGCTGTCCTTCAGAAGCTTCCTTTGCTGTCTTGTCTGCTAGTGCATTCCCTAGGGTAATTGGATCTGTTCCCTTTCTATGTGCCGCACATTTACAAATAGCCACTTGTGCTGGTTTTTGTACATATTCTAGAAGGGCAAGAATGAGATCTCTGTGTGATCGGTTTCCCATGGCAACGTAATCATACCCCTTTTTTCCATTGCTGGGCAAATATGTGTAGAGAAAGCGTATTGGCTGTCAGTATAAATATCTATTTATTTTTCCCTTCCCCTAGACTGCAGGCCCTTGACAGGGCTATAATGTCAGCTTGTTGTGCAGAATAGGAACTGGGAAAAGGTCTAGCTTCAATGACCTGGTCATGTGTTACTATAGCATAAGCCGTTTGATTGTAATGTCAGCATCTAGAAAGGGAACATCAGTGAGATCCTTCCTAGGGAGTACCCGTTCATCAATTTTGAGCTGCACAATCATGTGGATCCCCATCACCAGGTGTTGGCATTAGTGTAGCAGGATTCAATGTAGTACACTTCTTGATTGTAACGTGTGGTTGTCCCAGAAGTGTAGTCATACATGATAAATGCCTGACTGGAGATAAATAGGAGATTCTGTCTTATAGTAAGATCACCTAAATAACATGTGAGACCTTTAAGTACCAGGGGTGGAACAATACTATCAATGCAGATGACCGTATGGCCAATGAGGCTGCTACTACAGCTTGTACACAGTGGGGCAAATTAGTTAAGTAAAATGCAACTAGTTTGTGTTCGTTCTCATAAACCTGAGTGAGAGCAGAAGTCATGTACCCCTCTTTACAATCTACAGTCTGCTAAAGGGTTTCTACTGTAATTGGGTAGGCTAAGCACAGTAGAACCCACAATGAGGTGCTTCACCTTTGTAAATGCATCCTCTGCTTGCACATTCCACTGGATGGAACCTTTTGCAGACATTTGTGTACCATAGATGAGATCAGAAAGAGGCACCACCTCCGTAGCATAATTAGCTATCCATGCTCTACAAAAATTTGCCATGCCAAGAAATTACATCATTTCTTTATTTTTACGTGGTTTGGGGGCTTGAAGGATGGCCTCTTTTCGGATCTCATCTGGATGTCTGCCTTTTTGAGATATAATGTAACCCTGGTATTTCACCTTGTTTTTCAAAAGTTGTATTTTATTTTGCTAACCTTGTGACCTTGTTCTGCGAGGAAATGCATCAGAGCCAAGGTGTCAATTTTACATTGTCGCTCCAGAGGAGCCGCTACCAGAATGTCATCCACATACCAGAGAATTTGACTCCCACTGGGAGGTACAACTCGAGACAAAGCATTGAACATTTCTTGTGAGTTTTCCTTTGTACATAAGTGCAAACCAGAACTGACTGTCTGTCTTAATTAGCCCTACGTCTGTCTTTCCTTTTGATCACAAGAAATCGGGGATGTCTTTTAAGGCATCCCCTTCCCCTTTGGTCAAAAAGTGTCAGTCACTGTCTTTTGTCAAAACTTCAATCACGCAAGTTCTGGTTGTACATTCAACAAACCACGCTAATCTGTACCTCTGATTCCCTCTGGATTTCAGTTCCCCATCTGTTAATTTGACCCAGTCTGTGATAAGTTCTCCCAGCTCATGCCATGATACCTCAGAGTTCCGCGTGACCGAAACATGAGGTACAGTATCCTGCCTGTATATTTGCAGAATAGGCTGTGGTAGGAGACAAGTAGCCATGTTATTTCCTTCCTTATCACAGTACAGGTATCTTAAGAGCACTTCAGTGTTAGTGCAACTCATTAACTGTTTCTCATAAGACCTATCAGGCCCAGTGGTCCTTTTGTAGTAGATAGTGCAATAGAGGTTCGTCTGGACCTTGTACCTTTCCTCACAGGCTCTTCAATTCTTTCTGTCAGGATTTTGGGCATCTTTAATCCCTCAGTTTGTAAATCCAAGCTGTACCAGTATCAGGGCTCATTATCCACAGCTGTGATTTGTTTTTCACACAGCCGATGGGCTTTGAGGCCCCCCTCCACTGGTACGACAGAAATATCAAGAGCATGCAACATGTCTCTACCCAACGAATTAACAGGACATTTAGTTGACATTACAATTTTACACTGAGCCTTTTTACCTGTCTGTGGATTTTCCACAGTAAGGCCTTCAGACACGGCCTCCTGGTGCATCAACCCATTTGCAGATTTTACATATACTAAACCTTTTCCCTTTACCCCTGGTGGCATATCCAGCGGGTGTATCAGGGTCCTACAAGCCCCAGTGTCACAGAGAAATGTTACCCAACTACTCTTTGCAACCCAGGTTATTTCTGGCTTGGCTTCAGCATGCAAACAAGTTTCAACATTACACACATCCAAAATATCAGATTCTTTCCCATCCTTCTGCTTCTCTCTCTGCAGACACACTTTTACCATACAGGAAACACTCCCCCCTCATCCTTTTCTTTACTTTCTTTTTTGGTTGGAAGTGCCCCTCAGCATGCCTCACATACTTGATTAGCTCCTAGAGTCTGCAGATCCTATGGTTAATCATGTGTTCGTTAACAAAACTTGATATAAGGACTAGCAGCCCCTTCAGGATTGCATTCTTTAGCTGTTGTTCATATGGGCTATCGTTCACTTGATCTACTGGGATTTCTATCCCAGAGTGGTTTTTAAAATTCTTCTTTATCCTAACAATGAAATTATCCACTGTTTCCTCTTCTCCCCATATACACTGATTTATAATGGACCAGTCGACTTGACGTATCCATCTATCCTCTCTCTATCTTTGCTATAAGAGCATTTCTTCTGTTTTTGAGTGCTGCATCATCCTGAGGCAACACCCCTCCCTGGTTGTTTAATCCACTCCAATCTCCCACTACATGATGCCAGTCAGGTCCCAGTACCTGTCTGGTGACCTGCTCTATTTCCCTCACATTGAGATGATAGCTAGCAACCATTCCCATGATACCATCCCTGAATTGAGCTATGTGGACCTTGGGATTGCTGTAAGGAGGGTCAGCGGGGTAACTTGTTGCATACCTCTGTCCCATCTGGTGGTGGGGACTGCAGGTCTGCAATAGGGAATTGGGAGCGGGTGGTGAAGTCAGAGGGGGAGCAGCGTCTGTCGGTGGGATTGGAGAATCCTCTAAAGGGTGTGTAGGGGCTGTCGGGTGCATTAGGTTTGTCGCATTTTGTTCAGTCAATTCTTGCTGCACTAAACTTCGGAGGACGGTCATATTATTGTCCTCCTCTTTGTCTAAAAACATAGTCTTTTTATGATTTTTTTTTTATGATTTTAACCTACAGTTAGCCTCCTCAAGCCATTTCTTTGCCTGGGGAAGACCTAATTTATTCTGTTTCCTTATTTTTCTTTTCTTTTTTTTTTTTTTATATATATATATATATATATATATATATATATACACATATATACATACATATATATACACATACATACATGCCGGCATAATTTTTATTTATTTTTTAAGCTTTCTACACAACACAGTATTACACAACAATCCTTATTTAAAAATGCAACAAAATCATACTTTGTTTTTCATGTCTTAAGGAGTTTCACATTCTCTTTGTCTAGACTACACATATACTTTGCATCATCATTCAAACCATCAGACTTTCCATGGATCATACTCATTTTAACGTGCACACGGAGTTTTTTTTTGTAAGGTCTTCTCACACTGACACAATACCTGCACACAGTATCTTATCACTTCTGCAGCTACTCACAAACTTTCTAGTCGTGACATATCACTTCTAGATTATTGATCTTGTGTGCTGTTATAATACTGGTGTCTTGTCTTCTTACTTAATGTTTTATTCATTTATAGGGAGAATGAACAGAATTACAAGGCGAACGTAAATTCACCTGACTGGTCAACCCCCCCTGATCAAAACATTAATATTTCAGTAAACTGTAGGGAGCATGAACAGAATTACAAGGCGAACGTAAATTCACCTGACTGGTCAACCCCCCCCTGATCAAAACATTAATATTTCAGTAAACTGTAGGGAGCATGAACAGAATTACAAAAGAGAC
This sequence comes from Rana muscosa, assembly GCA_029206835.1. Lineage (NCBI taxonomy): Eukaryota > Metazoa > Chordata > Amphibia > Anura > Ranidae > Rana > Rana muscosa. Next base: position 79,416,617 of record CM055124.1, read on the forward strand.
TTAATTTCTCTCGACTGTTGTTCCCACACTTTATCAAAACATTAATATTTGTTGATTCAACGGTATTTATAAATGCCTGTACAGGTTTTTTACACAACATACGAGGCTGGCTGAGCGCAAGGGCTCGTCAAATTACCTCTATTTGTTACCTGGAAATCTATCAGGCCATACCTTTGTATCAACAGGGGTTCGTGTTTTTGATGTAGGAATATTTATGTGTCCCCCACGGGAATTCCTGCAGTTTACAAGGCTGTCAGGACCTAGGTCCTTTGTCGACAAATTTCCTTTATCTGCACCCGGGTATTGGAATGGGACCATACTCCTATATCAAAGGGATTTAAACTACGGACGTATCTACTTATATTCCCTCAACTTGGATAAAGCAAAACATATACACAACAGATAAACATTCAATTAATCTCTATATTAGATGTATGTAACAAAAATCCCTTAATTCATTAAATCCCTAATCACATTTAGGCCTAAAAGTATAATATAATAAATGAAAATATCTTACCTTGCCCCGAGAGCGGTCTCTTGTGCTGATCCGGTAAGTCGCTGCCCGGGAGGCACTAGTTCAGTGAGCCGGCCTCTGTTAACGTCAAATTTAAGACGGAGGACTTACAGTTTTTTGCCGTACGGACATCGGTTCACTGGGTTGTTGGCTAGTGCTTTCCAGGAATTTGGACTTCCGGCTCGAAGGACCAAAATGTCAAGTAATTTTGGACCGACTCTCGTTACAAGTCAAGATATTTTATTGCATATGCAAGAGAAATGGTTAAATGTATATCTTCTGCTTCAGAGATCCATTTCTGCCTGTCATAGATTCACATTCAGCTTTTATAACCCTTAAACCTTCCCTTTTCCTGCTCGTAACGTCCTGACCATGTATAATTTCAACCTTTATTCTGACGTTAGCAGGAAATAGGGAAATATCCTTTTTCAGCCAACACCTTATGACAGGATATTTCATACAATGGATACATAAATTATCTCATGGTTCGCAGCCCATATTTTGACAGATGTAAGAGTCAGCACATCTTTGCACAATAGAATATGGTCATATGACTTATTCCAGTAATTAGGGTTATTAGAGCTTATTCAGCATATTTAAGTATTAATAGAGTTATATAAAGCAAACATTTTAACTTTAGAAGATATAGTCATATTAATATGCATATTCATAGTTGACATTTAAAGTATAATTTCTAATTTCTCTAACAGAAAGCTCCTCCCTCACCTTCTCTCATTGGTGTCAGCAGGTCTGCTGACTTAATTTTTCATTGTCTGCCCCCAGTCTCATTGCTGCCTCTGCCCAGGCCCAGATTTACTCCCTTTGCCGCCCCAAGGCCAGGTCCTTCAATACCGCCCCCCCACACACACCATCACATAGGGGGACTCCCCAGAGAGCCCCCCTTACATCAGGGACCCCAGAGAGCCTCCCTACTTACATCAGGGTCCCTAGAGAGCCTCCTCCTACATTAGGGTCCCCAGAGAACCTCCCCTTACATCACGGTCCCCAGAGAACCTCCCCTTACATCACGGTCCCCAGAGAACCTCCCCTTACATCACGGTCCCCAGAGAACCTCCCCTTACATCACGGTCCCCAGAGAACCTCCCCTTACATCAGGGTCCCCAGAGAGCCTCCCTACTTACATCAGGGTCCCCAGAGAGCCCCCCCTTACATTAGTGTCCCCAGAGAGCCTCCCCTCCTACATTAGTGGCCCCAGAGAGCCTCCCTTCCTACATTAGTGTCCCCAGAGAGCCCCTCCTTACATCAGGGTCCCCAGAGAGCCTCCCTACTTACATCAGGGTCCCCAGAGAGCCTCCCTATTTACATCAGGGTCCCCAGAGAGCCTCCCCTTATATCGGGGTCCCCAGAGAGCCTCCCTACTTACATCAGGGTCCCCAGAGAGCCTCCCCTTATATCGGGGTCCCCAGAGAGCCTCCCTTACATTAGTGTCCCCAGAGAGCCTCCCCTCTTACATTACATTAGTGTCCCCAGAGAGCCCCTCCTTACATCAGGGTCGCCAGAGAGCCTCCCCTACACCAGGGTCCCCAGAGAGCCTCCCCTTACACCAGGGTCCCCAGAGAGCCTCCCCTTACACCAGGGTCCCCAGAGAGCCTCCCCTTACACCAGGGTCCCCAGAGAGCCCCCCCTTACACCAGGGTCCCCATAGAGCCCCCCCCCCTTACACCAGGGTCCCCATAGAGCCCCCCCTTACACCAGGGTCCCCATAGAGCCCCCCCTTACACCAGAGTCCCCAGAGAGCCACCCTTACACCAGGGTCCCCATAGAGCCCCCCCTTACACCAGGGTCCTCAGAGAGCCCCCCTTACACCAAGATCCCCAGAGAGCCCCCCCCTTACACCAGGGTCCCCAGAGAGCCCCCCCCCTTACACCAGAGTCCCCAGAGAGCCCCACATTACACCAGGGTCCACATAGAGATCCCCCTTACACCTGGGTCCCCAGAGAGCCCCCCCCTTACACCAGGATCACCAGAGAGCCCCCCCCCTAACATTAGTGTCCCCAGAGGCCCCCTTCCTTACATTAGTGTCCCCAGAGGCCCCCTTCCTTACATTAGTGTCCCCAGAAACCCCCCCCTCTTACATCAGGGTCCCCAAACAGCTGACTCCCCCCTTGCAGGGGTTCCCCTGTACCTGGCTGGTGGAGGTGGCGATTGGCAGCTCTATGGTGTCCACAGGCAGGGGGGTCTTGCTGGGGCTAGTAGTTCTATATCCGAACCATGTATACAGCAGAGGGGGGAGGGGCCTCTGACCCGGGCATCAGCAACATTGTACAAGCAGAGTGAAAGTGAAACTAATACCTGCCCGGGTCAGAGGCCCCTCCCCTCCCCTCTCCTCTGTATACACACTGACACTCGAGTACTACAAGCCCCAGGGAGATCCCTGCCCACACAGGCACCATAGAGCTGCCGATCGCCGCCTTCCACCTCCTCCCACATCTCCCCACTGCACTCTAAACGGCCAGCCAGAGGTGCAGGCAGGGGAGATGTCTTGGGAGTCTTGGGGGGGTTGCCGCGGTGCCGCCCCTGCATCCACTGCCTTATCAGCACCCGATCCCTGCGGCAGAACGGCTCCTCATACTGGCGGGCGGTGGGCGGGCCCCTCACACGGGCGGCGGGCGGGCCCCCCAGACTTCACGGAACTACAGGGCCCAGTCACAGCTGCGACTGCTGCGACCCTGAAAATTCCGCCACTGATCTGGGAATATAATAAATGTTTGCTTTTGGGTTTGTTACCTGCTTAGGTCTGCTACAAGTAGAGAATTGTAATGTATAATAATGACATTGATTGACAAACAGAGACAGGCCCACAACAGAATATTACGAGAATCCCATTAAATGGAAACATTTAGAAGGTTATCAAAGGGCAACTTGTACCTGTTTCCAGAGGCAGATTTAATATATATTTTTTTAATTTTAGGAACCTCAAAGCAGAAAGATGAGAGTCACCAGCATGCTTCTCATTGTCACATTGGGTGAGTGAGACAATTATTAATTTTACTGTTTAACCACTTGCCACCCAGGCCAATTCTGACATTTCTCTCCTACATGTAAAAATCATCATTTTTTTGCTAGAAAATTACATAGAACCCCCAGACATTATATATATATATATATATATATATGTGTGTGTTTTTTAGTAAAGACCCTAGAGAATACAATGGCGGTTCTTGCAACTTTTTATCTCGCACGGTATTTGCGCAGAAATTTTTCGAATGTGTTTTTTTGGGGGAAAAAAAAGTTTTGTGCTTTAAAAAATAAAAAACAGTAAAGTTAGCCCAATTTTTTTTGCATTCTGTGAAAGATGAAGTTACATCGAGTAAATAGATACCTAACATGCCAGGCTTCAAAATTGCACAAGCTCGTGGAATGGCGCCAAACTTTGCTACTTAAAAATCCCCCTAGGCAACGCTTTAATTTTTTTTACTGGTTACATGTTTTGAGTTACAGAGGAGGTCTAGGGCTAGAATTATTGCTCTCGCTCTAACGTTCTTTTTTTTTTTTTTTTGTTAATTTTACTTTATTTTTTTTAGTTTGACACTTTTAAAAAAAAAAACGATCTTGGTTTCCCAGCCGAGGCAGCGCCGATTGTTTTAATGCAGAGGCCGGGCGTGTCGTCATAACATCGTGCCCGGCCTCCAACGGTCATAGAGACTCCGGCGACCATCTGGTCCACCAGAAACCTCTATGGTAGACATCCGGAGGGGCGGCGGGAGGGGTGATGTCCCCTCTCGCCTTCTGCCTTCCGTAAGAACGATCAAGCAGCGGAAAAGCCGCTATGATCATTCTTATGGTGTAGGGAATCGCCGGCTGAAAAAGCCGATATCTGAATGATGCCTGTAGCTGCACCTATTATTCAGATATCCCCGCACAAAATAAGGGACGCCATATGACGGCCGGTGGGCGGGAAGTGGTTAAAATTATATTGCGTAAATGCCTAATTACTGTACACTGCTCAGGTGATAGATTTGTATTAAAGAAAATTAGAAAGAAAGAGTATTTTGCTCTATATTGTATTTAATATGAATAAAGGAGCCAATCAGAGACAGAGAGAGCTCATTGGTCCTCTGTTTCTCATTTCACTGTCCAATCACAGGCTGGGGAGGGAGAAGACCTGTAAGCGTTACTGAACTTCAGCAGATAAAAATCAGGTCTTTTGCCCTCCCAGGCAGGATTGTGCTATGTGGCAGAGCTGTTTGACTCCCATTATATCTGGAGGAGTCCCCATGGGACCCCCCTATAGCTCCCTATATCTGAAATATCTTTTTTGGGTGAACTGGCTTTATTTCATAATCTACCTGGACAACATTACAGCCCGTGTAACCTAAATATCACACATATTTAACCGCTTGCCGACCGCCGCACGAACTTATGCGTTGACAGTATGGCACGGCTGGGCAAATGGGCGTATACATACGTCCCCTTAAATTTGCCGCCAGCGGCCCGCTCGCGACCCTATCGTGAGTTCTGTGACCGTGCCCGCGGGACAAGCTGACTCAATGTCCGCCGGTGTCCCGCGATCGTGTCACGGAGCTGAAGAACGGGGAGATGTCAGTGTAAACACAACATCTCCCCGTTCCTCCTAGTGACATGTCGCTGATCTTCTGTTCCCTCTCATCGGGAGCAGCGATCAGTGACGTGTCACTCGTAGCCACGCCCCCTAACAGTCAGAATAACTTGCTAGGACACACTTAACCCCTTCAGTGCCCCCTACAGGTTAACCCCTTCACTGCCAGTGTCATTTTTACAGTAATCAGTGCATTTTTAGGCCCCTTTCACACGGACGGATAGAATGGTGCTTTTAGCTGCGGATTTTCTAGTTTTCTACCGCAGCTAAAAGCACACAATGCTTTCCTATGGCCCCATTCACACACAGCGTTTAGCTGCAATTTAGTTACATGCGGTTCGGTGCGAATAGAAAAAATAGAATTGAATGCGTCCAGGTGCGATGTAACGCAGCTATCTGCACATAACTGCAGGTAATCGCAGTGCACTATGTCAGCTGCGGATAGCAGCGTGAACAAAAGAAAAAACAACAGGAAGCACATCAAAATAAAAATGGTTGCTATGGGGATGACAATAATGGCCAACCGCAGCTAAACGCAGCCGCATGTAAACGCACGTAAACGCAGCTAAAAGCAGTGTACAAATGCAGCTGATCGCTGTGCCTGGGGTCTTGAATTTCAAAAGAAAGAAACATGCTTTTAACTGCGGCAGAACAGCCGCCCGTGTGAAAGGGGCCTTATAGCACTGATCGCTGTAAAAATTACAATGGTCCCAAAAATGTGTCAAAAGTGTCCGCTGTGTCCGCCATAATGTCGCAGTCACAATAAAAATCACTGATCACCGCCATTACTAGTAAAAAAAATATATAATAAAAATGCCATAAAACTATCCCCTATTTTGTAGACGCTATAACTTTTGCGCAAACCAATCAATAAATGCTTATTGCAATTTTTTTTACAAGAAATATGTAGAAGAATACATATTGACCTAAACTGAGGAAAAAATTATTATTTTTTATGTCTTTTTTGGGGATATTTATTAGAGCAAAAAGTACAAAATATTGAATTTTTTTTTTTAATTGACGCTCTTTTTTTGTTTATAGCGCAAAAAATAAAAAACGCAGAGGTGATCAAATACCACCAAAATAAAGCTCTATTTGTGGGGAAAGAAAGGACGTCAATTTTGTTTGGGTGCCGTGTCGCACGACCGCGCAACTGTCAGTTAAAGCGTCGCAGTGCCGAATCGCAAAAAGTGGCCTGGTCTTTGGCCAGCCAAATGGTCCGGGACTTAAGTGGTTAAAAAATAGTCAACAAACAAAATTGGCAAGGTTATGGAATAAAGTAATTGTACATATTGTCCTCATTCAGAACTAATTAAACCCTTTTCTTCTGTCTCATTCCAGGGCTGCTTGCAGTGTGCCAGGCTAAATATGGGAACGGTAAGTCAGCAGGCAGTGGAGTCACAATAGGAATCTTCTACATAAAAGTCAAACTGAACTTTCAGATTAAATCATATAAATACAATTCAGGATCAGCAACTTAATCACTTAAGGACCAGGCCTTTTTTTGACATTTGTTGTTTACAAGTAAAAAAAATAATTAAAAAATCATAATACAGTGGAACCTTGGATTACGAGCATAATCCGTTCCAGGAGAATGCTTGTAATCCAAAGCACTCACATATCAAAGCGAGTTTCCCCATAAAAGTCAATGGAAACTAAGATAATTAGTTCCGCATTGACTTCTATTGCATGCAATACCTCATGTGGCCAGAGGTGTGGGGGGGGGCGCCGGAGAGCCTCGGAAATACTCGGGGACAGCTCGGCTGATCTCGGAAACCCTTGGAAACACTCGAGAACGGAGTATTTCTGAGTGTTCCCAAGTATTTCCAAGTGATTCTGAGTATTTCCGAATGGCTATGAACCATTCCGAGTGTCACCGGCGCCCCCGCACCTCTGGCCGAACGCAGTACTGCACGCCCCATTGGCTTGAATTCTGCAACACTCGCAAACCGAGTCAGGATTTAAAAAAAAAAAAAGTTGCTCGTCTTTTAAAACGCTCGTTAACCGCGTTACTCGTAACCAAGGTTCCACTGTATATACCCCAATTTTTTTTTTAATATGAAAAATGATGTTACACCGAGTAAATAGATACCTAACATGTCATGCTTTAAAATTGTGCACGCTCGTGGAATGGCGCTAAACTGTGGTACTTAAAAATCTACACAGGCGACCATTTAAACATTTCTTCAGGTTACCAGTTTAGAGTTACAGAGGAGGTCTAGTGCTGGAATTATTGCTCTCACTCAGGCATCGATACCTCACATGTGTGTGTACAGTAAAAAACACACTGGGGTTCTTACCCCCTAATAGAAGCAGATGGAGGGGGTGGGGGGGGGGTTCATGCATATGCTTGTGAATGTTAATATAAACTGTCTCACAATAAATTAGTGTTTTTGCTTTAGCAGTCGAGTAACAGGCGCTGTTTCGTTCACAGAAATGGAGTGCAAGTACGATCACCAGCGTTTTGGTCACGAGACCGCCTGTGAGGACAATTGTCAAAACTATAAAGAAGGACCGAGATCCTGCACAAAGCAATTAGTACAGGGATGCTTCTGTGTGAAGCCATACATCTTCCGAGGCGGACAGCGCGGCCCCTGCATCCGCCCGGAGGATTGTCCAAATTAAATTACCGAACGCCGCAAATAATCTGCGTCTAACGCCAGCCCAACAGCAGCACAAACCGGTGTATGACACATGAGAAAACATTGTACATACCAGCTGTCTACCAATAAAGACCCGTACATCCTGCTGAAATGTGTCCTGAGTTTTCAATGCATTTATACACGACTAAACACATGATTGATTGATTGACTTATTGATTTTTTTAAGTATTTTTTTTTTTACCTAATGAGACTGATGTCACTGAACACTATGAGGGTTTCCTAAAGAGATAGCACAGCAGAAACTGATTGTTTTCAGATCGTCTCTCTCTAATTGAATCTCCGTATGGTCTTACCTAAGACCTACCATGGCAGGAGAGTTGTTGGTGGGAGGAGTTACTCCTATGACCTGTTCAGCTGTCTCCCTAATGTGAGTGTTATGCCCTGTACACATGATCGTTTTTTCCGATGAAAAAAGTCCGATGGACTTTTTTCATCGGAAAAAACGATCGTGTGTGGGCCCCATCGGACTTTTTTCCATCGGTGTAAAAAAATAGAACATGTTTTAAATTTTTCCGATTTAAATTCCGATCGTCTGTGTGAAACTCCAACGGAGAAAAAACCCACGCATGCTCAGAAGCATTGAACTTAATTTTTCTCGGCTCGTCGGAGTGTTTTACGTCACCGCGTTTTGGACGGTTGGAATTCTGTTTGATGGTGTGTAGGCAAGAATGATGGAAGTCAAAAGTCCATCGGAAATCCGATTGTGTGTACAGGGCATTAGGGATTGAGCTCTAAAAAGGACTTTCTCAGTCCTATTGACAAACAGCTGAAAAACTTCCTCAATAAGTCTCTCTTTCTCAGCTGTACATAGGTCCAGACAACTATCAGGTTTTTTGCTTGAGCAGTACAAACGGTAGCTAGACAGAACAGATGAATCTTGGAATGAAAAAAGGAGAGAAAACATTAATTGCGCAGCGCTGCAGGTACTACAAGCAATGATATTCCAATTGCTCATCTCACTCACGTGACCATAGACAAAGTATGCGCACAGTAGCCACTATCCAGCTCAGTTGGAGCGATTTCCTTCACTTGCTGCGGCTTCCAGTTCCTTCGAACACCGCTAGCGTGACTAGGCTCCTCCCCCTACGCGTTACGTCACACGTCACGTGATGTGATGTGTGACGTAACGCATAGGAGGTAGAGCCTAGTCATGCTAGCGGTGTTCTAAGGAACTGGAAGCCGCAGCAAGTGAAGGAAATCGCTCCAACTGAGCTGGATAGTGGCTACTGTGCGCATACTTTGTCTACGGTCACGTGAGTGAGATGAGCAATTGGAATATCATTGCTTGTAGTACCTGCAGCGCTGTGCAATTAATGTTTTCTCTCCTTTTTTCATTCCAAGATTCATCTGTTCTGTCTATCTACCGTTTGTACTGCTTAAGCAAAAAACCTGATAGTTGTCTGGACCTATGTACAGCTGAGAAAGAGAGACTTATTGAGGACGTTTTTCAGCTGTTTGTCAATAGGACTGAGAAAGTGCATGTGTGGAATTCTCCTGGCTGTTGTAAGCTAGCCATCCTGGTGTAGAGGCTTCTCAGCATTGGTATTAGGAGACTTATACACACATTGTCTCAAGGTTGTTGAGTATTGTTTTTTGCACTGTTTCTTGCACTGTGGATATCACTTATGTTTCACTATTTGCATTTGTTTTATTTGTGCATTTTTGGATTATTATCCAGTTATACTGTATTCACTGAGGGTTGATTTATAGCGCATCAATACTGTTATTAATTTTCACATATGTTTTGAGTTTCAGATCATTTTGATTGAGTGCAGCTAGAATCATTTAGGTATCCTTTGTTGATTGTTTCCCACTACTTTAAGCACTGTTTTTTTTTGCACCATTTTTTAGCGCTTCAGTATTCTATATATATTTTTTAGGAAAGCAGTTAAGATTGGCCTTGCAAACATGTGACAGGGGTCTAAAATATATATATATATATATATATATATATATATCCTGAACAGAAACAATGAAAGACGGTGTGCACAAAAACACTTTGTGGTCTTTTTATTAACCGCTTCAGCCCCGGAAGATTTTACCCCCTTCCTGACCAGAGCACTTTTTACAATTCGGCACTGCGTCACTTTAACTGACAATTGCGCGGTTGTGTGACGCTGTACCCAAACCAAATTGACGTCCCTTTTTTCCCACAAATAGAGCTTTCTTTTGGTGGTATTTGATCACTTCTGCGGTTTTTATTTTTTGCGCTATAAACAAAAGAACAGCGACAATTTTGAAAAAAAAACACAATATTTTGTACATTTTGCTATAATAAATATCCCAATTTTTTTTTTTAAATCATCTTTTCCTCAGTTTAGGCCGATACGTAATCTTTTACATATTTTTGGTAAAAAAAAAATCGCAATAAGTGTATATTGATTGGTTTGCCCAAAAGTTATAGCATCTACAAAATAGGGGATAGTTTTATGTCATTTTTATTAATATGTTTTTTTTTACTAGTAATGGCGGCAACCTGCGATTTTTATCGGGACTGCGACATTATGGCGGACACATCGGACACTTTTGACACATTTTTGGGACCATTGGCATTTATACAGCGACCAGTGCTATAAAAATGCACTGATTACTGTAAAATTATCACTGGCAGGAAAGGGGTTAACACTAGGGGGCGATCAAGGGGTTAATTGTGTTCCCTCTCAGTGTTCTAACTGAAGGGGGGATGGGACTGACTAGGGGAAATGACTTAGTATGAACAGACGATCAGTCATTTTTCCCCTGAGAGAACCGGGATCTGTGTATTTACACACACAGATCCCGGTTCTCGCTGTGTCACGACTGATCGCGGGTGCCTGCCGGTCATCACGCCCGACGGGCACTCGTATCGGCTCCGGGGGCGAGCAGCGGGCGCGTGTGTGCGCCCCTAGTGGCCACAGCGTGAAGCGACGTAACATAACGTCGTTTCGCCCAGCCGAGCCATGCTGCCGCAGTAAAACTGTGGCAGCTGGTCGGCTAGTGGTTAAACAACTAAAAAATCTCTAGAAAAATGGCACAAGCGTTTGCTCATCCATCACAAATTCTGACCAGGCTTTGCTTAATCACTTCCCGCCCAGCCTATTGTAATATGGCGGCTGGGGCAGGGCATTTCTTGTCTCGGGTGGACACAGCCTGATCAGTGTACCGACCCACTGCTGGTACCGTGTGATCACTGTGACCAATCACAGCAGATAATGTAACAACTGTACATAAGGGATGGCTTCCTTTCATGTCATTCATTGTGTAGAATTGTGTTGCTAGCTGTGATTCACAGTGATCACATGGTATGGACAGGACCAATCACAGCCCATCTGTACCATGTGATTAGCTGTGGCCAATCATAGCTAATCACAATAGTAAACACTTAATGAATTTGTTTTATTCTGTAAAAATGGTTGCTTATACCAGTGAAATTTAATATAAGCCATCATTATAATGTGTTAAAAAAAAAAAATCCTGATCACTTCCCCAGAGTGGTGTAATGTTACTATAGTAACGCTGTAATGCTCTGGTCACAGTGTAATTGGGATTTTTATTTTTTCCTACACATTATGATGTGTCCCTGATGACAATCACACCAGTTGCATGATGACACTGCACTGGTGACAGTATGTAAAATAATACAATTGTGAAAAAAATAGTTTTTTTTTAATTTCTTAATTTTCCCAAAAATTGTGCCCAAAAAAAACAAACAACTTAAAAAAACTTGCCATGCCTTTTACTAAATACCTTGGAGTACCTACCTAATTTGGGGAATATTTGTACTGTCCTGGCATTTTTGAGCCTCCCTCCTTCACTCTGGCTGATCCCGCAGCTGAAGGAGATAGAGGTGAGGACACAGCAGCCCTGCCCGGTTCTTCATCTGCAGGCATGAAGCATGCTGTAAGTTACTGCAGTGCACAGTGTCACTACATAGAGTCCTAACCTTCCCTATACCACCCAAACCTGCCCTGTGCCACCCTAACTTGCCCTATACCACCCCAACCTGCCCTGTGCCACCTTAACTTGCCCAGTGCCACCCTAACTTGTCCTGTGCCACCCAAACCTGCCCTGTACCACCCCAACTGGCCCTATACCACTTCAACCTGCCCTGTAGCACCCTACCCTGACCTATACCACCCTACCCTGCCCTGTACCACCCTACCCTGCCCTATACCTCCTCAACCTGCCCTGTATGACCCTATCCTGCCCTATACCACCTCAACCTGCCCTATACCACCTCAACCTGCCTTGTACCACCCTACCCTACCTTGTACTACTCAACACTGCCCTGTACCACCCCAACATGCCCTATACGACCTCAACCTGCCCTGTACCACCCTACCCTGTCCCGTACCACCCTAACCTGCCATATACCACCCCAACCTGCCCTATACCACATCAACCTGCCCTGTACCACCCTACCCTACCCTATACCACTCTACCCTGCCCTATACCACCTCAACCTGCCCTGTACGACCCTATCCTGCCCTATACCACTTCAATAGATAGATTCATGCATAGTGTCTGAACTAGTCCATGATGTCTGAGAAGGAAAATGAAGAGGTAACACAGTTACACAATTAATACAAAGAGGTGATCTTGCCAAGTCTAATTTTACTGAATAACTCTAATTTTCTCTTTGAATAAGTATTAGTATTATTATTTTAAGGTGGTTGTAAACCCTTTCATATTCTTTCTCAGTGAAGTGACAAAAGATCATACAAATCCTCCAACATAAGTTGTACCTGGCAACCTCCCAGGCTCTCCAGGTTCCCAGCCATACTAAAAGTGTATGAGTTAAGGGTGGACTTTGATGGGGCACCATTTGTTAAGGTAGACACTCATGTAAGTGTTGACCCTGATGTAAGAGGTGATGCTGATGGAGACCCTCATATGGGGGTGGGGGGGCTTTGATGTATAGGGGAATTCTCCCATATGGGTGGACCCTGATGGGGACTCCTACATAAGGCTGGCAATACATGGGTCCATTTTTTCATTTAATCAGCAATTTGAACATATGGTTTCACACGGTCTCCCATATTGGTTCATACGTGAGTATTGACTAGGCATGGACAGTCATTACTCTTTTTCATCCCTATCCTCCATTTGGGTAGTCACATTGTATCATTGGTTTCTTTTATTTCCTTCCTTTTTATAATCTGATGCATCGTGCTCCTGACGAGTGGGTATAAGCCCATGAAACGCGTCAAGATTACTCCTGATGCATCTATTATATTCCAATAATTTTAGATGGTTTTACCATGTTGTTAGACTTCATTTTGTGACCTCTTTTAACCACTACATGGGGGAGTATGTATGCAAAAAAATCTTTTGTACCATGCGCTGTATTGCTATATAATGTCATCAGTATAATGAAATTCTTCAGCTCTCATGAAAATTATATTGTTAATAAATATTATTTATCTATACCCATATGATTATGTTTTGGTTCCACCACATACACCTCATATAAAGTCCCAACCTTCCCCCCTTTACGTCTTTGAACAAAGAAACTGACCTGATTCCCCCCATCCACTCATTTGATGTGTATGAGGAAATCCCCCCCCACGGGTCATTGTATTCTGACAGCGGAGAGACTCCCCCACCATCAGAATACACAGATCAGAACTGAATCCTATTGCCTGTAGTGCTGATCTATCAAGAATCTACTGATAGGGCAGTTGAACCGAAGTTGAATCGTAGATCAACCACAGTGGCCACACATGGATCAAAATTTCAAGCCAGTCCCTGATGAACCAGCCAAATTTTGATCCATGTATTGTATGGCCAGGAAAGGAAGGACTCTGATTGGAACTCTGATGTAAAAAAGGATTCTAAGTGGGGTCCTGATGTAAGGGGGACTTTGATATAATAGGGGTCTCTGATTGGGAAATTTTTTGCTTTCTTTTAATGAAGTTCTTTCTCTACTGTTCTGAATTTTATCATGCTGATTATAAAAAAAAAAAAAATCCAAGTAAAGTGTATCCATTAAATGGTATTAAATGTATTTATAAAAGTAATTTTTTTTTGACTACACATTTTTCTAAAATAGAAGATGTGTCCCTCGTACTGAAAAGTTTGGAGACCCTTATTTTGGAGACGCTCAAAGATCACACTATGACCTTACTGTTGGCAAAAGCTTTCAGGTCAGGCTATCCTGACTCCAGCGTACCCGTCAGTTCATTAATCATTTGTGAAATGTTTGCTGGGATACTGGACAACAGTCGATTAATTTACCAATAAATCTTGGTGTAACGAGCCCCTTGCTCGCTCGGTTCCAGTCTCCCGACACTCCTCTGCTACTATTGGATCATATTGCAGATCGCAACGTCTGATGGTTCGGTCATCCGATGCTCCAGGATTCAAACTACAGCTATGTGACATTCTAATCCATTTGTGATAGCTCAGAACAAACACCAGGCAGGCTGTATGTAAGTTCAAACAGGAATCTCATTTTATTGGATGCACACACTTTTATACAGCAGTTTGAACACCCTTCCCCCAACAACCACTTTCCTATTGGTCAATTGTAAAGTCCATTGTAGTTCGCAATTAGGTTCTCTTGGCCATGCAAATGAGGACTTGAAACAGGGTCAGCAGGGATTGGTCTGAAAGCTTGAATAGGAGAACTGAGATGTGTATTGACACAGGAGCCCCAGGGGGTAATTAAAGTACATAAACAAACAGTCAAACACAGAACTATGCTTTTCTTCCAGACCATGGAGCCGTCTGGAGGGGGGGTTAGCCTTAAGACAGGGCAGAAGACCCCCCACAGTGTAATAGATTCAAAGGAGAAATACTTCAGTATTCAAAGGTTCATGACAATACTCCCTCCTGGGAAATAGTCCAACAGCCACAGTGGGACCCCGAACGGGTCAACTCGAGGATGTTGGAAAAGTAGTCTTAAGGTTCCAGGTCTGTCTGCCGGGAATAACCATCCGCATTCCTGTCTTGAGGCCCTGGCCCATAATCGGAAGGCCAGAGGCTAGCGTTCAGTCCTCTCCAAAAGCCTCTGTCCCGGCTAGGTTTGTCACACATCTCCCCTTTCGGCAGGAGACTAACACAGGAGGAGACCCCAAACGGGTTGACTCTGAAGTTAGTCCATAGTTCTATTCCCCCAATGCCGGTATCCACACAGTACTCCAAATAAATTTCTCCAAACAGAGCATTACTCACACAGCCAACCTCTGCCTCTCTTGGAGAACATACCTGCCGCTATGGAGAGGCCGTGACTGGCCCTTCTCCCTGGAGTCCTTTCAGCCGCTGGAGAGAAGACAGGGTGACCGGGCTCAGTCCGTCATGCTGTTGGGGATCTGGGCCAACTGCCCAGCACTCCTGGGGTATACAAGTGAAGACTGAATTCCCATCCACTTGTGGTAGGTGAAAATCCCCTAGTGCTTGCAAAGCAAGGTTGACATCCTCCTGTCTCAGTGTCGCACCATTTTCTGGGGTTGTGTCAGTGAGGACCGAAGTCCCATCCAGTACCACAGGAACTCCCTCTTCTGTTAGTTGAGAGCAGAGGCCCACGGCACTCTGCTCTGTTGCCAGCTCTTGTGCTGGGTTGCTGTGGGTGGAGACCGCAGTCCCATCCACCGATATCCGCTCAAGGGGCAGTTGTGTGCAGCGGCCAGCAGCATTCTGCCCTGCTGCCAGTGATTTAGCTGGGGGTAAAAGCTTTACCACCTCAGCTTGTTGCTGGAGAGAGGGGCCAACTGCCCCGACTCCCTGAAACTCCACAGTTGTTTCCGGTGCTGGGCAGAGGTTGCCATCACTCTGCCCTGTTGCCAGCACTTCTGCTGGGGACTCCACCCCATCTGCTCTGGCTAACTGTTGGGGAGGGAAAAGGGCTGCTTCTCCCCCCTGCATCTCTGAAATCCACTGGGAAAGAGGAACCATCACCTTCTCACCTCGGGCCTCCAAAACTGCCACGGTGTAGAGCAGGGGTCTACAGTACTCTGTCCTGCTGCCAGTACTTGAGCAGGCGATGCATAATACATAACATCCTCCGAACAGTCCCTTAAGTCCATACCTTCTGTAATCTGTTGCTGGGGAGATAAGCCAACTGCCCTAGCTCCCTGGAACTCCATATCATCCACTTCGGCTTTTAGGGATGGCAATCTCCAGATTTTCCACTGCCGATTCTCTGGCATGCTGCGGGACAGGTACATTCCTCCATCCAAGATCATCCCAAGCAGAAACAGGATCATCAAGGTCAGTCAGCACTTCTGCTTTGGGGATGGCAATCTCCAGATTTTCCACTGCCGATTCTTCAGCCAGGATTTCATAGTTGTCCACTGGTCTGTCCTGATAGTCCCAGGCAAAGGTAGCCCCACCCTGCTGCTGAGCAGATTCTAGCAGCTGTCTGTAGGCGATCTCCGATTGCCGTATTTCCGCCATTCTCCGCTCATGTTGTCGCTCTAGTTCTCTATTTTGTCGCTCTCGTTCTCTCTCTTGACGCTCTAGTTCTCTCTTTTGTCGCGCATCCTGCAGCTGGATGCCTCTAATGGCTTCCTGTATGGCGGTCTCTGATGGGTTAGCACCATATAATGCCAAGCGCTGTTGAACTCGTTGCTGAAACAAATCTTCAACTGACCGGGGTCCTGCATCACCCTCCTTCTGGTCCATCTCGGCTCTCAAGTAGGTCTTTCAGCGTGACTTTCCTGCAGGCTGCATAGCTGGTCATTCACTGTGGTGGTTTGGAGTGTCCCAGTAACTGGAGAGCAAATCCCACCGCTGCCAACCAATGTAACGAGCCCCTTGCTCGCTCGGTTCCACTCTCCCGACACTCCTCTGCTACTATTGGATCATATTGCAGATCGCAACGTCTGATGGTTCGGTCATCCGATGCTCCAGGATTCAAACTACAGCTATGTGACATTCTAATCCATTTGTGATAGCTCAGAACAAACACCAGGCAGGCTGTATGTAAGTTCAAACAGGAATCTCATTTTATTGGATGCACACACTTGTATACAGCAGTTTGAACACCCTTCCCCCAACAACCACTTTCCTATTGGTCAATTGTAAAGTCCATTGTAGTTCGCAATTAGGTTCTCTTGGCCATGCAAATGAGGACTTGAAACAGGGTCAGCAGGGATTGGTCTGAAAGCTTGAATAGGAGAACTGAGATGTGTATTGACACAGAAGCCCCAGGGGGTAATTAAAGTACATAAACAAACAGTCAAACACAGAACAATGCTTTTCTTCCAGACCATGGAGCCGTCTGGAGGGGGGGGGTTAGCCTTAAGACAGGGCAGAAGACCCCCCACTGTGTAATAGATTCAAAGGAGAAATACTTCAGTATTCAAAGGTTCATGACAATACTCCCTTCTGGGAAATAGTCCAACAGCCACAGTGGGACCCCGAACGGGTCAACTCGAGGATGTTGGAAAAGTAGTCTTAGGCCCCTTTCACACTGGGGCGGGCAGGTGCGGTGGCGGTATAGCAGCGCGATTTTCAGCGCTGCTATACCGTCGCTCTTACCGCGGTATGCGGCCGCTAGGGGGGTGAATTTAACCCCCGCTAGCGGCCGAAAAAGGGTTAATACCGCCCGCAAACCGCGGCTATTGCCGCGGTTTGCGGGCGGTATTACCGCGGTGTCCCATTGATTTCAATCGGAGACCGTGGTAAAGGAGCGGTGAACACACCGCTCCTTCACCGCTGTAAAAAAGCGGCTAGCAGGAATTTTGGAGCGGTCCTGCTAGCGCACCGCTTCAGTGTGAAAGCCTTCGGGCTTTCACATTGAAGGCTACAGGCACAGATTTTTCATGCAGTATAATAGCGCTAATATTAGCGCTAAACCGCATGAAAAACGCCCCAGTGTGAAAGGGGCCTTAAGGTTCCAGGTCTGTCTGCCAGGAATACCCATCCGCATTCCTCTCTTGAGGCCCTGGCCCATAATCGGAAGGCAAGAGGCTAGCATTCAGTCCTCTCCAAAACCTCTGTCCCAGCTAGGTCTGTCACACTTGGTATTTGTATTTATGGTTCAAATAAAATGAAAGTATTTGTCTTTATACCATACATAATAATAATAATAATAATAATAATAACAACAATTGATATTGAAGATAATGAAGAAGAAGAAGAAGATGATGATGAAAACAACAATGATTCTTTTTAGGCTTTTTGATGAATAATATACAGTAAATAATGATACAATGGAACCTCACATTGCGAGTAATGCGGTTAACGAGCGTTTTGCAATACGAGCACTGTATTTAAAAAAAATCCTAACTCAGTTTGCGAGTGTTGTTTTGCAAAACAAGCAGGATTCAGGCCAAAACGGTGTGCAGTCCCGCGTTTGGCCTGAGGTGGATGGGCGTGGGAGCCAAGCAAAGCCAAACGGCGCCGATTGGAAATGATCGGAAAGACTCGGAAATACGCCATTCCCGAGCCTTTCCTATGTTTTCCGAGGTCAGCCGAGCTGTCCTCGGGCCTTTTCGTGTGTTCCTGAGGCTCTCCGGCGCCACCCCACCTCTGGCCGCATGCGGTATTGCATGTCATTGAAGTCAATGCGGTACAATTTTTTTTAGTTTCCATTGACTTCTATGGGGAAACTCGCTTTGATATGCGAGTACTTTGGATTACGAGCATTCTCCTGGAACGGATTATGCTCGTAATCCAAGGTTCCACTGTAATAATAAAAGTAAGAACATTGTATTGTATCATGAAACCACCTGTGTACACACATGAAATATTTATGTACTTATACTTTCCGGCTGTTCACACACACCTCATTTAAGGTCCCAATCCTTCTCTCCTTTCCTAGTAATAATATTAATAAATAATAATTTAATACTGATGATGATGATGATAGCAACAATGTCTCTTTTTTAAAACTTTTTATCTAATAATATTACTAGTACTAATAATAATAATATTAATACTAATACTAATAACAACAACAACAACAACAATAATAATAATAATACTAATAATAATAATAATAATAATAATAATTACAGTAATATTATTACTAATAAAATCATTTAATACTGATGATGATAGGAACAATGTCCCCTTTTAAAACGTTTTATCTATCTTTTACTATGCATATAATAATAATAATAATAATAATAATAATAATAATAATAAATTTAATCCTGATGATGATGATGATGATGATGATAGCAACAATGTCCCTTGTTTACAATTGTTTTATCTAACAATATTCATAGAATAATAATAATAGTAATAATATAGATAATAATAATGATGATAATGGTGATGATGATAAAAATAGTTATAGCAACAATGTATTTTTTTTAAGAAAAACTTTTTATATGCATTCTGTCATTAAAACGTTCATATTAAAAAAGACCTGTCAGGATAAAATATGTTTTTTTTTTTTTATAGATTCAAATTTAATATATTAATTACACTATATATATTTTTTAGAAATATACAAAGCAGATGATGATTTGGGGAACACACCTCACAAATACTCAAAATCAGAATACATGGGAGTATTCTGATTTTGAGTCAATATATTATTAATATATTCAGAATATTATAATATATGTTAACATATCTTAAAAAGATAGTTCACACTAAGATGATCTCGATCTCGTTTACATAAATTAATCAAAGAATCCTCCAGATGATGTTCTTATCCACTTGACCACTGGGCACTTAAACCCCCTTCCTAACCAGACCAATTTTCAGCTTTCGGTGCTCTCACAATTTGAATGACAATTACTCAGTCATACAACACTGTACCCACCCATATGAAATTTTTGTCCTTTTTTTCACACAAATAGAGCTTTCTTTTGGTGGTATTTCATCACCGTTGTTTTTTTTTATTTTTTGCGCTATAAAAGAAAAAAGACTAAAAATCCTGTAAAAAAATGAATTTTTCTTTGTTTATAAAATTTTATAAATTAGTAATTCTTCATAAATTTTGGCCAAAATTTATACTGCTGCATATCTTTGGTAAAAATAAGTACAAATTGGTGCATATTATTTGGTCTTTGTGAAAGTTATAGAGTCCACAAGCTATGATGCCAATATCTGAAAATTGATCACACCTGAAGTACTGACGGCCTATCTAATTTCTTTAGACCATAACATGCTAGAAAAGTACAAATACCCCCAAAATGACCCCTTTTTGGAAAGAAGACATTCCAATGTATTTAGAAAGAGGCATGGTGAGTTTTCTGAAGTTGTCATTTTTTCCCACAATTCTTTCAAAATCAAGATTTTTTTTTCTTTTTTTGCATACCACAAATTACTCCCCAAAACACATTTTGTTTTCTTTTTTTTTCAAATTTCATCTTTTATTTATTTAAAAGGAAGCAAGGAATACACTATGATTACAGACATCATATATTACATAGAATCCATAGCTATATACTAATCCGATATACGTAATTTCACAGATACAAAATAAATAAATAAAGACAACTCCCTATCTAGAACCAGGGTATGTCACGGGTTCTGCTCCAGGGAATCTTTCTTAAGCCTCGTACACACGTCCGGGAATCCCGTCAGGAAAAAAACTTCGGTTTTACTTAAGGGATTCCTGGCAAGCTTTCCTTGCTAAGCCATGCATACAGACGGCCATTCAAAAGAACCGCCGTTCTTTTGAATGGCAAGAACGCAGTGACGTCATCGACTACGATGAGCGTGCGCTCGTCACATTCGATGCCGTCGCCCCCATCTTGCTACACCCTACACTACCCTTGTATGCTACCGCGCATGCGCCAAAGTCTTTTCGAGCATGCGCGGGTTTACCTTGGCAGGTAAGCACGCACACTCATGGTTTTCTCGGCAGGAATCACTCTGCCAAGAATCCCGACGAGAAAATAGAGAGCAGGTTCTCTATTTTTCTCGTCAGGATTCCCGGCAGTTTTCTCGCCGAGAAAGCATACACACGCACGGTTTTCACGACAAAAAGCTCTCCCAGCAGTTTTCTTGCCGAGAAAACCATGCGTGTGTACGAGGCTTAATATATTAATAGCGTATCAAGTCCTTTCTTGCTCTCATATTTTATAAACAAAACAAATCCCCCCTCTCCCCCGCCCCCCCAACAAAAAAAAAGAAAAAGGAGAAAGCCAACTCCCGCCTCACACTCTCCTTCCTCCTCCTTAAAAAAAAACAGTAAAGTTAGCCCAATGTTTTTGCATAATGTGAAAGATGAAGTTACGCCGAGTACATAGATACCTAACATGTCACCCTTTAAAATTACACACGCTCGTGGAATGGCACCAAACTTCGCTACTTAAAAATCCCCATAGGCGATGCTTTAATTTTTTTTACTGGTTACATGTTTTGAGTTACAGAGGAGGTCTAGGGCCAAAATTATTGCTCTCGCTCTAACGTTCACAGCAATATCTCACATGTGTGGTTTGAACAGCGTTTTCATATGTGGGCAGGACTTACATATGCGTACGCTTCTGCATGCGAGCACACGGGGACAGGGGCACTTTAATTTTTATTTTATTTTTTTATTGTTAATTTTACTTTATCTTAGTTTGACACTTTTTTCCCAAAAATAAATAAACATCCCTTGTAATAGGAATATGGCATGACAGATCCTCTTTACAGTGAGATATGGGGTCAATAGGACCCCACATCTCACCTCTAGGCTGGGAAGCCTGAAATAAAAATAAAAAAAAACGATTCTGGCTTCGAACGTAGAGGTGAGTCGGTAGAAGCACCGGAGGGCGGTGGGAGGGGGGGACATCCCCTCTCACCTCCCGTAAGAATGATCAAGCGGTGGAATAGCTGCTATGATCATTCTTATGGTGTAGGGAATCGCCGGCTGAAAAAGATGATATCTGAATGATGCCTGTAGCTGAAGGCATTATTCAGATATCCCCGCACAAAGTCAAGGACATCATATGGTGGGCGGGAAGTGGTTAAAACACTTTTTTTTTTTTAACACAAAGTTGTCCATTTATACAATATTTCTAACACATAGCATGTACATACCAAAAATTACACCACAAAATAGATTCTCCTACTCCCTGAGTACGGCGATACCACATGTGTGAGACTTCCACAGCCTGGCCACATACAGAGGCCAAGTACAGCCGAGTATGGCAGAGTATGGCTGAGCATGGCCGGATATGGCTGAGTATGGCTGGGTATCACCGAGTATGGCTGGGTATCGCTGAGTATGGCTGGGTATTGCAGAGTATTGCTGGGTATCACAGAGTATGGCCAGGTATTGCAGAGTATTGCAGAGTATGGCTGGGTATTGCAGAGTATGGCTGGGTATTGCAGAGTATGGCTGGGTATTGCAGAGTATGGCTGGGTATGGCTGGGTATTGCAGAGTATGGCAGGGTATGGCAGAGTATGGATGGGTATGGCTGGGTATTGCAGAGTATGGCTGGGTATGGCTGGGTATTGCAGAGTATGGCAGGGTATTGCAGAGTATGGCAGGGTATTGCAGAGTATTGCAGAGTATGGCAGGGTATTGCAGAGTATGGCAGGGTATTGCAGAGTATGGCAAGGTATTGCAGAGTATGGCAGGATATTGCAGAGTATGGCAGGGTATTGCAGAGTTTGGCAGGGTATTGCAGAGTATGGCAGAGTATTGCAGAGTATTGCAGAATATGGCAGGGTATTGCAGGGTATTGCAGAGTATGGCCGGGTATTGCAGAGTATGGCTGGGTATTGCAGAGTATGGCAGGGTATTGTAGAGTTTGGCAGGGTATTGCAGAGTATGGCAGAGTATTGCAGAATATGGCAGGGTATTGCAGAGTATGGCAGGGTATTGCAGGGTATTGCAGAGTATGGCCGGGTATTGCAGAGTATGGCTGGGTATTGCAGAGTATGGCTGGGTATTGCAGAGTATGGCTGGGTATTGCAAAGTGTTGCAGAGTATGGCAGGGTATTGCAGAGCATAGCGGGGTATTGCAGAGTATGGCAGGGTATTGCAGGGTATTGCAGAGTATGGCCGGGTATTGCAGAGTATAGCGGGGTATTGCAGAGTATGGCAGGGTATTGCAAATGGTTGCAGAGTATGGCAGGGTATTGCAGAGTATAGCGGGGTATTGCAGAGTATGGCTGGGTATTGCAGAGTATGGCTGGGTATTGCAGAGTGTTGCAGAGTATGGCAGGGTATTGCAGAGTATAGCGGGGTATTGCAGAGTATTGCTGGGTATTGCAGAGTATGGCTGGGTATTGCAAAGTGTTGCAGAGTATGGCAGGGTATTGCAGAGTATAGCGGGGTATTGCAGAGTATGGCTGGGTATTGCAGAGTATGGCTGGGTATTGCAGAGTATGGCTGGGTATTGCAGAGTGTTGCAGAGTATGGCAGGGTATTGCAGAGTATAGCGGGGTATTGCAGAGTATGGCAGGGTATTGCAGAGTATGGCTGAGCATGGAGGGATGGCTGAGCATGGATGGATGGCTGGATGTGACTGCAATTGTCACAGAGCAGCGCTGTGGGTACTACAGATCCAGCCCACAGCGCTGTTGCCATCGATCCCTCCTCCTCTCCTCTCACACTGTACCGATCGGCACACAGAGGGGAGAGAGATGACATGATGCTGGTTTGTTAACAAGTGATCGCTCCGTCATTTGACGGAGCGATCACGTGGTAAACGGCCACTATCAGCGGCCATTTACCGTGATCCGTGATGCGCCGGGTCCTCTGGGGGCCCCAAGGGGCGCACGGGAACGCTATTCTGGGAGGACGTCAATGTATGCCCTCCCAGAGTTATCGAGCCGCCCTGTAGCCGTCATTTGACTATAGGGCGGTCGGCAAGTGGTTAAAGTATAACTCCACTTTCATGGGAAAGAATAGCAAATAAAACAAAAATAGTATAGCGTATACAATTGCTACACAAGTCATATTGTAATTGAATGTTATTAAAAATCACCTTTCCTTTTCAGTCTGCAGCAGCTGTAATTTTCTGTAAAATTCTATGCAATATGGCAACCTGGAGGCGTTCAATACACCATTGGTGTATGGATCACCCCCAGAAATACGATTCTGTAATCGTGTGATTGGCTCAATGATTTTTTCAGAAGTCTGCACAAAGATACATGTCAGGTTTTTGGCATGTCTTGCAACAAAAAAAATAAATTTGGTAAGATATTCCCAAAGGGAAATCACGTCTAAATGGATGCAGACCCAGCCCCTTTCCTCATTAGAGCCCTGCACGTGTATCAGCTGAATAATAATGAAAAAGTTACTCCCATTCTGATTTACTCAACACACAAAAAAATTCATTTTTCTTTAGAGCACAAAAAAGGTCGGGATCTGCAACAAAGTTTGTGAAAATCCGTGCAATTACACATTGATCAATTAGAGAAATTAGTTTAAAAAAAAAAAAAGTGAAGAATATCCTAAACTTTTTTTTAGCTTTGAATAAACTAAGTAGATATTAGGACCTCTGTCAGTTTTTCTTTTTGTCTACATACACCAGGACGAAATTCCCCCCAAATTTTTATAATAACATTTATAATATAATAATAACATTGTTTATAATATATGTATATTCCTGTTTTAGATAAGACACCAATTAAATCTACATTTTTATATGTTCAAAGCCCTTAACCCCTTCACGCCGGCCTAACGCAAATATGCGGTCTCACTGGCTTGGGCTTTTGTCCGTGGGGTCGCATATTTGCGTATTTTCTCTTTGTGCTGGGAGCGAGCCGCTCACTCAGAGCCCCGGGCCCAGTTCTACCGATCGGGAACATTCAATTCCGGGTCACCTGATCGCTGTGATCAGTCGCTCTGAAGCCTGCCCCTGTGTCTTCTGTCTCTTTCAATAGATGAGACAGATACATTGTATATTTTTCTGCCCTTGCAGAGTTAGAAAAAAAAAGTGTGTAGAAATAAATTAATAAAAATAATAATAAATAAAAAAATTAAAAAAAATACAGAGATCAAGGTTTGATCTAGGTCAGGGTTAGTGTTTGGGTCAAGGTCAGGGTATTTTTTGGACAAGATTATTATTTTTTATTTAGTGTCAGTGTAAGTTAGTGTAAAGCCTTGTACACACCGTCGGACTTCAAACAAACTTTTCCGTGGATTTTTGTCCGAAGGGAGTTGGCCGGGCACACCCATAGCATACACACGGCAGGACTTTTCTGCAAACTTTCCCAAAACTTTCCCAACATCACGTGGTTTTTCTGCTCTTTTCTGCTCTTTACCGCCACCCTTTGGCCAACTTCTGCTATTGTTGGTTGATTTTAACATTGGTTTTGATGGATTTCTGTACACACGATAGGACTTTGCACCATCGGACTTTTGTTGCCGAAAAGTTTGTCCGTTTGCAGAGCGAACTTTTGTCCGATGAAAACCGAAAAAGTTTGTCCGATGGAGCGTACACACGGTAGGATTTTTTTGAAAACTTGCTCATTTTGAAGTTTGTTGTCAAAAAGTCTGACCGTGTGTACGAGGCTTTAGACAGGATAAAAAAAAGAAAACAAAAGAAAAATGTGCACTATTGCTTCTGGGCTGTACGGGTATAAACAAAAGCTATGAGGAGCTGTGGCTCTCTCTCCTCTTGGCTGCTTCTCTGATGAAAGGCTATCCTTGCCCGGCCCAGTCAGTTTAGGTGGACGGTCATGTCTTGGTAGGTTTGCAGTTGTGCCATACTCTTTCCATTTTCGGATGATGGATTGAACAGAGCTCCGTGAGATGTTCAAAGCTGGGGATATTTTTTTATAACCTAACCCTGCTTTATACTTCTCCACAACTTTATCCCTGACCTGTCTGGTGTGTTCCTTGGCCTTCATGATGCTGTTTGTTCACTAAGGTTCTCTAACAAACCTCTGAGGACTTCACAGAACAGCAGTATTTATAATGAGATTAAATTACACACAGGTGGACTCAATTTACTAATTAGATGACTTCTGAAGGCAATTGGTCCCACTAGTTAGAGGTATCAGAGTAAAGGGGGCTGAATACAAATGTACGCCACACTTTTCAGATAGGTATTTGTAAAAAAATTGGAAAACCTTTTATCATTTTCCTTCCACTTCACAATTATGTGCCACTTTGTGTTGGTCTATCACATAAAATCCCAATAAAATAAATTTACGATTTTGGTTGTAACATGACAAATTGTGGAAAATTTCAAGGCACTGTATATATATATATATATGTAGCGCTACCCCCAGTTAAGAGAGACGCTGGTTTGTTTTCTCGGGCCCTGTATACAGCACCGCCAACCCCCGGCAATCTGGCTCGACCCACTCTGGCACAGTTAGTCTAGGGATAGCTTCCTATCACTCTCAGGTGTATGATACTTAACAGTTCCTAAATAGACAGACAACATACTGAGGCAGGAATATGAATAGGTAATAGCTTTACTATAAAATGGTGGCATAAAAACATGACATGCAACACTTACATGGGTCTGCAGAACCCTGTATCAACCAATGCTACAGAGGCAGCACTATAAAATGGCGCCGCGCAGTATCCACCACGCGGAGCTATTATGGCGTGCGCGCCCTAAGACACAGCAACACAAACTTTATAACTTTTTCCACCTATGTCAGGCCTGGCAGTGTATGAAATCGTCCCCTTTCCCTAAGGGAGTAAGATTTTCTTCACCGGCCAGCTTTCGTTGGTGCACTTGAAGAAATGAACCAATTGTAATCCAAAAAGGTGGTAACTCGTAGCAACAGTATGCAAACAGGGGGAGGTAGGCACTTCAACTCTGTCCCAACTACCGGACCCCCAAAGAAAACTGGTGAGTGAACAGTGGGCCTAGGCAGTCTAAAGGCCTGAATATAACTCAGTCTATGGATATGGGCAGGTGCCCTCTCACCGTTCCAGGCGCGATCCCAGCCTGGGTCTTCCACCGCGTGTGTCCGTCGCACACAGCGTCTGCAAACGATCGGGTCCCTGATCCAACTGGAGTCCTACACTGACGATCCAGGATCCACCCAGGCTCCGCAGGATGGTGAAAGGCTCTTCGGACTTCGGGTAAGGCCTTAGGCTTCAGGCTTTACCCCACAGCAGGTCCGCGCAGGATGACTTGTTGCTTGAAGCGTGTTGTCCCAAGAGAGCGAGCTTCCCCCCGCCCTTCTCTTAAGTAACCTCTCCCATGAGTCTCTGCGGCGGAACCTCCGCCCTGAGGCCGAATGGGGCTCTGGGTACTGTAGTCCCGGGGCCTTAAAGAAGACCCCGCTGCACACTCCCCCCACCTGAACTCTTCCCACCAAAAACGAGGCAGTGAACTCCCCTGCCCACAGGACACACTAACATTAGTATCCTGTCTAACTGTGCCAGAGAGTGAGCTGGGGCTGCCTCCCACCAAATGAACAGCGGGAGGGTCATGGTCTTCCATACTCCTTCTAGCAGTGACTACAGTGTCTTCCGCACTTTCACCTATCTGTGGGTAGGTTAGTCTCCTGGAAGGTTTTATTGCCCTCCACTTCCTTTGTCCTCTTGGGCTTTCTGTTGGAGCCGACTCTTCTTCTGTTGCTAACTCAGGACTTCCCCCTTCCTCGGGAACATCCGGTTCCGGAGCAGGAAGGTACATGGCTTCTCTTGGATCTTCCTTTTCAGATGGTTCACTGGCACTTTCCCAAGCATCCAACCAAGGACAGGAAGGGATAAACTCTGTTGCTTCTGCATTCAGTATGGAGTTCCGTAAGAATGATGGGCACCCGGTTGATTCCTTCACCGGGGCCCGCTGAATTTTTCCGGTGGCTTGGGGTTGTTCATCTTCCTCTTCTTGGGACTGGAACACACTCTGGCCGCGTGACCAACTCCTTCACAGTTGAAACAGATCATATCCCCCCTATCTTCCAGGGATGCGGGTGCTGAAGTATTTGGAAACAACTCCTTCCTTGGGCTGTTCCTCTCAGGTACCCTTGACTCCTTTTCCATCAGGGAGGTCAACATTCCCAACACTTGGGACATCTGTGACTTTAAGGTATCCACCTCTGCGTCTCTTTCTAAGGTCGTGGCGGCCCTGACCATCACTGGAGGGCAGTGGCGTCACTAGGGTTGGTGTCACCTGGTGCGGTATAACATGGTGTCACCCCCCCCCCCCCCCAATAATTTTTTTCACCCTAATAACACTGCATATATTGGCAACAGTAGTGTCGTTAATAACTATCAATCAACTAGCCGACGCACCAACTGCCCCAGTGTAAAAGGGGCTTAACCGAGGGCTCCAACACGATGAGTGACTTCATCGCAGCTCTGCCCCCACACTTTTTTTTTTTTTTTTTTTTTATTCTTTATTTATTTATTTTTAACAACAGGGTTTCTAAACAGTAAGTTATTCCGGAAAAAATAAAAAAATTGAAATAAAAGTAAAAACATCATTCACCTCATAATCTATTTCTTATACATCACATCTTTCAGAGATTAATTCTGTTCCATCTTCATATTATATAAATTAATTGTTTATATTTAGACTTCAACCAGAGCATATTTCTTTCTTCATACTCTCTAATTTCTATCTGTATAAATTCCTTCATCTCTTATCTACATATTCTCATCTTCCCCTATTGTCTTCCCCTTCTCCCCAATCTTCCCCCAATATCTCTATACCCATTTCCCATACCCATTTCCCATTCCTTTCAATCTCCATATTCCTCCCCTCTCAAAAAAAAAAAAAAAAAAGAAAGACAAAGTTTCTCCCCTCTCCTCTCCCCCCTCCCTCCCCCTCTCACTCTCCTAATAGCCTTTTGCCCTCTTCTGATTGCATATATATCTCCCATGGAGCCCAGATTTCTTTAACTTGTTCCCTTCTATCTAATGTTATAGGTAACAATTTCTCCATTATTCCTATCCTCCTAACTTTGTTAAGCCACTCCGAAACTGCCGGAGCTTTTGTATCCTTCCAATTTGTTGCAATACAACTTTTTGCTGCATTTATTAGGTGGCACAGAATTGAATTAGTATATCTTTTAGGTGGAATTTGTACATTATGTAACAAGAAGAAATCTGGTTCCCTTGGGATTAAATATTCAGTAAATGTCTGTGTGATTCTATGTACTGTCTCCCAAAATTGTCTAATTACTGGGCAAGACCAAAATAGGTGTATCATTGTCCCTCTTTCCTTGCATCCCCTCCAGCACCTGTCAGATAATTCTGGAAAAAATTTATTTAGGGCCACCGGTGTATAATACCATCGTGTTAAAATTTTGTAATTTGATTCTTGTATTTTAATACACCTTGATGATTTTGTAGCCAACTCTATTATGTTCTGACATTGTGCTGGAGAGAAGGCATGACCTATATCTCTCTCCCATTTACCCAGACATTCCATTTTAAAGTCATCTGGGGGTGCAATCAGCAATGCATACATTTTCGATATAACATGTGGAAGGGGTTCCCCTCCCTCACAGTAATCCTCAAATCTTGTCCGTACCCGTCTATATGTTTCCGCTGGTCCCAATTTTTCTAAATAGTGTCTGATCTGCCGAGCTTGCCAGGTCGGAATTTCATATTTACCTCCTTTTTTTGTTAGCATATCCATGGTTACCCATCCCCTTTCTCCTATGAAGTCTGACACTTGAAAAATGCCCTTTTCCCTCAATTTCCTAAACATTACTACCTCTATTCCAGGTAAAAAATCTGGGTTTCCTATTATCGGATATAGGGGTGATTTTTTATCTGTAAATTTAGGTTTCTGACATATTTTATCTCCTACCCATAAAGTCGTTCCTATCGTGGGATGTGATTTTACCAAGGGGGGCAAGGCTGTGTAGCACCATATTGCCCTATTTAGTGGAATTGGACTAATTTGCTGCTCCATATTTATCCATAGTTTATACTCCTTATGTCTGCTCCAGTCTACTAGCCTCCCAAGATGCACTGCTTGATAATATTTATATATATCTGGTGCAGATATACCCCCTACTCTTTTTGATAAGGTTAAAAGTTTTCTGGCTATTCTTGGTTTCTTACTATCCCATATAAATTTCATAAACAAAGTTTGGACCTGGTTAAAGAAAGACTTAGGAATTCTTATCGGTAATGCTAGGAACAGGAAAAGGAATTTTGGCATCACACTCATTTTAAGGATATTACATCTCCCGAACCATGAGTGCATACCTTTACTCCAGCTTTCCAGTAATTTTCTTACAGTTCTAACTAATGGTTCAAAATTTAGTTCAAACGTTTTCTCCAAATTTGCTGGTATCTGTGTCCCTAAATAATTTAAAGCTTTCCTCGTCCACTTAAACTTAAAACTTTGCTTTATTACGTTTTTAATGGGACCCGGCAGTGTCACCCCTATCGCCTCCGATTTACTATAATTTATTTTAAGATTCGATATCTTTCCATATATTTCTACTTCTTTCATACAATTGGGTAAAGAAGTTTGTGGTCTTGATAATGAAAAAAGCATATCATCTGCATAAGCAGATACTTTATATTCCTTTCCCCCCCATTCAATACCCCTGATATCCGGGTTCCGTCGAATCTTATTTAAAAAAGGTTCTAGTGTCAAAGCATATAATAGGGGCGAAAGAGGGCAGCCCTGCCGTGTTCCATTTGTAATCAGAAAAAGCTTAGAATAAACCCCATTTACTTTTACCAGTGCCCGAGGGTTCGCATACACTCCCGTTATCCATTGTACCATCTTTTCTCCTATACCCATTTGTATTAATACTTCGATCATAAATTTCCAATTAACTCTATCGAATGCTTTCTCTGCATCCGTATTCAGGAAAACACTCGATATCTTTTTTTGATTGGCTTGATGTATCAAATTTAGTACTTTAATAGTACTGTCCCTTGCTTCTCTTGTAGGGATAAACCCTACTTGATCTAAATGCACTAGTTGTGCTAAATAAGGTTGAATCCGGCGTGCTAGAATTTTTGTCAAAATTTTTAAATCAACATTTAATAAAGATATTGGTCTGTAACTACTACATATCTCAGAATCTTTTTTCTCCTTTGGTATCAAAGTAATATGGGCGGTTACAGACTCAGGGGGTAGCACCACTGTTTGTCCTACTGCATTAAATACCTTAATCATATATGGCCCTAATTGAGTAATACACTTTTTATAATATTGTATGGTAAAACCATCTGGGCCTGGCGCTTTACCATGTTCAATTGTCTTCATTATTGATTGTACTTCTTCTATGGTGATTGGCCCTTCTAATTTCCTTCTATCTGGTGATAATAATCTGGGCAGACATGCCGACGTCACATATTCCTTTATCGACACAGGAGAAACTCCTGTTTCTGGTAAGTTATATAGAGCAGAGTAATACTCTTGAAACTCTTGTGCTATCTCTTTTGGAAATGACTTCTTCAAATCTGCTTTCCCTTTGATAGTTGGAATATAAGATCGGGTCTGTTGTTTTTTAATTTTTTTTGCCAATAGCCTACCGCATTTATCTCCTGAGTTGTAGTTCTCTTTCCTTCCATATTGTAGGGCCGCTTCCACCTTGTATCTGAGTAAATCTGCTATTTGTCTCCTTAAATGTGCTACCTCCTTTCCTAGTTCTCTTTCTGATGTCTTCTTATGTTGTGTCTCTAAGTCATGTAACTTTTCTAATAAATGTTTTAACTGTTCTTCTCTGATCTTTTTTATTCGGGAGCCATGTTTAATCAATATTCCTCTAATTATCGTTTTATGGGCTTCCCAAACCATTCCCAGGTCGCTTTCTCCATTGTCATTTATTTGAAAGTACCACATAATTTCTTTGATTATATCTTCCATAATTTGGGAATTCTCTAATAAACTTTCATTTAACCTCCATCTCCATTCCAATGGGTGATTCCCCCCCACCAAGTTCATCTCCATTGTAACAGGTGCATGATCTGTCCAAGTTATGCTTCCTATTGAAATGTCACCTATTGAGTGTAACAAATGATGTGGGACTAAAAAAAGATCTATTCTTGAATAACTTTGGTGGGGGTTTGAAAAGAAAGTGTAGTCTCTCTCCCCTGGGTGTATAATCCGCCATCCATCCACTAATTGTAGTTCATGTAATTTTCGTAGAATAGACTTTCTAATCCCCTTAGATACTGATGAAGTCCCATTAGAGGTATCTACTCTTGGATCTAGTGGGATATTTAAATCTCCTCCGCATATCAGTTTTCCTTCACTAAAATCCCTTAATTTTGACAACAATTTAACCAAGAAGCTATCTTGGTGTACATTTGGAGCATAAATAGTAGCCAGAGTCACTTTTTCTTTGCCTATCATTCCTTTAAGAAAAAGATATCTTCCCCCTGGATCTGAGCATTTATCTATAAGTATCCAAGGTATTTTATTTGAAATCAGGATAGCGACTCCCTTTGTCTTGGCTTCCTGATTGGAAGCTTGATAAACGTTAGGAAAATGTCTATTTTGTAAGTATGGGAAAACCCCTTCCCTGAAATGTGTCTCTTGTATAAATCCTACATCTGTATTTGAATGTTTTAGTTCGTTCAACAGCATTTTACGTTTTCCTGGAATATTAAGCCCTTTAGCATTTAATGAAGTTACTCGTATTCTATCCATTTTTAATTCACAGAATATCGGCTATGCTATTCTTACTCCTGTATCTAGAGGGTGAGGGGGGAATAGGAGCAAAGAAAAGGAGGGGAAGAGAAAGAGAGAAGGAAAAAAAAAAAAAAAAGGGCCCCCCAGGAGGGGAGGAAGTTTTTATGGAGAGAGGATGGGTATAGGGATAAAACCTCGGCTCCTACTTGGGACTTCAAATTTTCCCGTAGGTAGCCGAATTGGGGGTGTTGGTCTGGCTTTGGCGCGAGTGGCTGAGCTCCCTCCACACCCTTCTAATCCTTTATGACCCTGTAGTTTAGTCCCTTCTCAGCCTATGTTTATTCCCCTTTTTTTACCTCACATCTCCTCCTTCCCTACATTTGCCTCCCTTCATTTATTAAATTCTTCATTTTATATCCACTTATATGACAAAATTTGGACAATTAAAATCTATTTTAATTCTGCCTTTCCTACTTTATTCCTTGACCCTCTTATTTATTCCTCTCTCACCCCTCCTTTCTTCCCTCTAAATAATAATATATATTAACTCCATATATATATATATACTTCATTTCCCAGCTAATCCTGGGCCAGATATTCTCATCCCCCATGACCCACTTCCACTGATAATACCTTTCTATCCCCTTTCTTTTTACTATTCAGTTTCACATTATTATATTTCTTTAATGTATATTATTGTCCACATAATCATAACATACCTTATCACATTAAATTCTCTATATCACTTTATATTCTCTATTTCCCCCCTTTTCCCTTTCTCTCACCCCCCCCTCTTCCTCCCTCCCTCCCCCCCCCCAAAAAAAAATAAATGATTCCCTTCTTCTAGAGGAAACACAGAGAGGGGAAGAGAGGTAAAAAAAAAAAAAAGGGGGGGAACTCATTACATATTAACCCTCTAACATTTCCCCCTCCCCCCTCCCTTCCTGCATATACATCTCCTTCCTTCCCTTTAGCATATCAAATTCAACAAAACTTATCAGATTATAAGACATTATCACACACCCCAAAAACTTATCAGATTATCAAATTATCCACTGAATCCACGCCTTCCTATCACCTCTTCCCCTTGTGATATATATATATATATATATATATATATATATATATAGTGTATAATATATCTCCGCCCCTCTATCTTTTACCCTACTCCATTCCTATCTTACCTCCCTCATTATATAAACTCAGTGTATATGAAAAAAATTAGGTTTTATAAAAATAAACTTATATAAATTGTGTCTTATTATTTTTTATGTGTTATATATGTATTATACATATATTATATGTGTATACTATATATATATTATATGTGTATACTTATTTTATGTGTTCCCTCCTAAAAAAAAAACATTCTCTATCGCCCCCCCCCCCTGCAACAAAAAAAAACAAAAACCGCACCCTCCCCAAAAACCAAACATTATTGCGTGGATTCAGTGCCATAGTCTATACAGTTTAAAATCTGAAAAAGTTTCTCCCGTAGATAAAGACTTTCATCTTGAAGTTACTCCTTGAAAAAAAGGGGGAGGGGACAAGCCAAAATTAATCTAGAAGGGTCCAGGGGGAAAGAGGGAGAAAAAGAGAAAAAAAAAATTCCCCTTTCCCTTCCCTCTCCCTCTCCCCTCTCCTCCTCTCTTTCTGTTCATAGATGGCCAACTTTCAACCAGATCCCGGGGAGAAAAGAAGAAAAAAAAAACAAAAAAAACAAAAACAAAACATGGGAAGCATATCAAACGGGTGACAGAAGGGTAGATAATCCAGTAGTTTAGGCAGTTCTTTTCATCTTAGCTCATGGCCCGGTCCCAGTCCCTACATTTTCTATAGTTTGTTCTTGACCACTCATTCTCTGTATTGGAGCACCCGATTTTCTCATTTGGGGTCCCCCTCTTCGTTGCCTTCTATCTATTGGGTGCAACCAATCTGGAACCTCACATCCCTCAACTCCCAAAAAATTAAATAAATCTGGTAAATCAGATGGTTGAGAGAGTAAAAACGATAGAGGTCCCTTCTTTACAAAAAGTGATATTGGGTATCTCCAGGTATATGACCCCCCCACTGATTTAATCTTCTCTAAGATCGGTCTCAGTATCGCCCTCCGTTGTAAAGTTGCACGAGAAAGATCTGGTAAAATTTTTATAGACATTGCTTCATATCTTATTGTCCCGATTTCCCATGCTTTACGACTGACCTGTTCTTTATGCGTATAACGGTGGAATCGTCCAATCACGTCTCTGGGTCTTTCTGGATTTAGGGACCGGGGCCCTAGGGCTCTATGTAGTCTATCAAATTCGATTTCTCTTGGTGTGGTCACTACTCCCAATTGTTTACATATTGATACAACCAATGCATTTAGAGATGTTTCCTCAATTTCTTCTGGGATCCCCCTAAACCGCAAATTTAGCCTCCGACTCCGATCTTCAATTTCCTCAAATTTTAGCTGTACCAAATAATCCTGTCCTTCTTGTATAGATGTCTTTTCCCGCTCTTCTAATCGTGTAATCCGGTCCTCCAATTTTGTTGTACGATTTCCTTCAAAAGAGATCTTTTCTGACAAAGTTTGTACCTCTTTTCTAATGGCCTGCATTTCCTTTCGATGATTCTCCTCTAAACGAGACACCAATGTCACCATTTCTTCTCTCGTTGGGAGCGTTTGTAATATGGCCATCTCGTCTCGGGTTGGTAAAGCTTGCAAAATGGACATTAAATCTAATTCTCCTGCCTTTTTATCCATTTCTATTTTCTGAGTATCCTCTGGTCTGATTTCTTCACTTATTTCTGGGGTCTGTAAAAGACTCATTCAGGGTGCTGCTCTGAGTATTTCTGTATATTCCGCTCCTCGTGTCTCTACTATTGAGGCTCTAGCTACCGCTGCGCGCGTTCGTGGAAAAAAGTCCTTAATCTCCTGTTGCACAGGTTGAGGTTTTATAAGGCACTTCTGGATCTGTTTTATTTCTTGCTTCTCCTCACCTTTGCTCCTTAAGCTTTTTATGCTTTTTATACTCTTTGTATTGCTCATCCCGTATTCATCCCATGTATTATCTCACATACACAGTAGACAGTATAGAAAAACTGTATCCAGCTGCCTTAACCACTACCTTCAATATAAATCCCTATATGAAGGCGTGTATAATATACTCTATGCATCCAAATGGCATATCAAATAGCGAGCTATCCGAAATAGACTTCTTATAGTGCTGTAATGCTTGTTCCAAAAAAAAAAAAAAGAGGTTCAAAGTTCAAAGGCAGCTATTTAAACTTATTGCATAGGTGTAGTTATATGTATAATAGGTATATTATATTATGGTATACTATGGTATAACCACAGTGTCCTATAGAACTTTTCCTGCTTTTCCTGTTTTTCCTGCCAAGGACATACAAACCCACATACTCTGTATGTGGAACGGCAAGCTAGGTCAAGGGCAATTTACGGTGCTAATTCAGTGATACTCATGTTATCCATAATGTTCATACAAATTCTCAGCAACCGTTAGACATGTCCCTCTTTACTGCTCCAGTATTCCACTGCCCACTGTCCTCAAGAAGGCATTCACATTAGTCCTCTCTTATAGCACTTTTCATTATCTGCTGTCCCCAGGGACAGATCCAATCCAGAGATCCCACTGTATGGTGATATCTGGATCGGATCTGTCCCTGGGGACAGCAGATAATGGCATCATTGGCATGATTTGGATTTTGGAACTGACCTGCTGAAACGGTGTGTTGTTTGCTGGACCGGATCTGATGGCTGCAGAGAAGATGAGAAGATGCTGTAATCTGCTGACAACAAGGCGTGTTGCTTGCTTGGACCGGATCTGATGGCCGCAGAGAAGACGAGAAGATGCTGTAATCTGCTGACAACAAGGCGTGTTGCTTGCTTGGACCGGATCTGATGGCCGCAGAGAAGACGAGAAGATGCTGTGACCTGCTGACAACAAGGCGTGTTGCTTGCTTGGACCGGATCTGATGGCCGCAGAGAAGACGAGAAGATGCTGTGACCTGCTGACAACAAGGCGTGTTGCTTGCTTGGACCGGATCTGATGGCCACAGAGAAGACGAGAAGATGCTGTGACCTGCTGACAACAAGGCGTGTTGCTTGCTTGGACCGGATCTGATGGCCGCAGAGAAGACGAGAAGATGCTGTGACCTGCTGACAACAAGGCGTGTTGCTTGCTTGGACCGGATATGATGGCCACAGAGAAGACGAGAAGATGCTGTGACCTGCTGACAACAAGGCGTGTTGCTTGCTTGGACTGGATCTGATGGCCGCAGAGAAGACGAGAAGATGCTGTGACCTGCTGACAACAAGGCGTGTTGCTTGCTTGGACCGGATCTGATGGCCACAGAGAAGACGAGAAGATGCTGCTGTGACCTTCTGCTTGCTGGATGGATCTGATGTGGGTGTGGGTCACTGTCTGCCTACACCTGTGCTGTGGTCTGTGGACACCCCCCCCCTTATCAGGCCAGATTAGGGCGGCTCCGCTCAGCTATCATACCTGGTGACACAGAGCACCCCCCCCCCCCATGAGACCAGCTTGCTCAGGGTGGGTAGGTGTGTCACTCAGCTACTGTGCCTATATCTAATATAATATATCTGTGGCCAGCAGCATTCCCCCCCCCCCATCATCATCATCATCAGACCAGCTCAGGCTGGGGGTGTCTCAGTCAGCTAATATAAATTATATTGTGAGTGTTGGCTGTCTGATAATGGGGGGGGGGCTGCTGGACACAGATATATTATATTACATATAATAGGCACAGTAGCACAGGAGTTAGCTGGTCTGGTGGGGGGAGGGGCGGCTGGACCAGCTATATTACATAGTATATATATATATATATATATATATATATATATATATAAAATCTATAGCTGTGTCTAGCAGCAGACCACCTTGCACCCCCCCCCTTCCTTATCATATCATATACAGGCCGTCAGGGGCAGGGCGCCAGACACTGAAACTGAGTCCTCCCACTGTCCCACACTAGCTCTCTTACAAAGGCAACCCCCCCCCCATACACACACCTCATCTTGTGCTCCGGCGGGCCGACGGTGGAGAACCCGCCCCCACCTGTTCTTATTCTGTGCGCCGCGCCGCCGCCAGCTGGAGTCTCAGACAGTCTGTACTCCTGGAGAGTGGAGAGGAGGAGGGCTGGGCACTGTGGGCAGCGACCGTCACACACAGCAGCCGCGCCGCCCGGGCGGAGAAAGTTGTGTGTGTGCTGCAGTGACGTGTCGTCACATCATCACAGTGCAGTGTGATGATGTGACAGGCTGAGTCGCTCGCTGGCTCTGTAGGGTAGGGAGGAGGATTGGAATTTAGGAATAGGAAGAATAAGGAGCCGGAGGACACACACCAGGCGCGGCCGCGGCGCTGGAGGTGTTGTTCCAGGCTTCCAGCCCAGCGGGGTGAAATTAATCAATGAATGGGTCAGCTGTAAAAAAAATAAATAAATAAATAAATAAATAAATAAATAAAAAAAAAAAAAAAAAAAAAAAGGAGGGTGTCACCCCTCTAGCGGGTGTCACCCGGGGGCGGACCGCACCCCCCTAGCAACGCCTCTGCTGGAGGGGGCTGCACCAGCTCAACTGGTTGGCTCCTTTTCTTCTCCTCCAGCATAGCTTCTTCTTCTCTGACTACTCGGATCAAGTCAGGGTACTCCAGGCTCTTCCCGTCCTGTCTTGTACGTAGCGCCAGTGCGATGGGATCCAGGGGTTGAGATCCTCTCATGACCTGCTGGACCCGGGCCTCATCCACCTTCTTCGGGTCAATCCCCTTCTTTAAGATCATCTTGTGCAGTATTTTATCTAGGCACATCATAAACTCTGATAGCTTCTCCCCTGCCTTCTGGTAGCAGTGCTCTAGTTGGTAGGTAAGCTCAGTGATCTTTTCTGTTCCTCCAAACACATTCTGCAGAATGTCTAGATAGTCTTGCGCAACACAGTCTTTCTTGCTCATCTTAAGGTTGCGTATGGCCTCTAGGGCAGGCCCCTTTAAGCTCTCAGCAATTCTCTGCTTCTTTCTGTGGTCTGGGACTTCCCACTCCTCTAAGGCCTGAGTAGCGCCATCTAACCACTCCTCAAATCCTTCCTCTCCTGAAGGTAAAGGCTTCCTTCCTGAAAACATTCTAAGTTTCCGGTATCCTGACATTTGGTAATCCGCAGGATCTTTCTTGCAGCGCGCTATGATTTCCCCTAGGACCGCGCATAATTCTGTGCTGAGAGCGCCCTGTGGCGACCCAGGATTCATCTCTGTCTTCACATCTTTTAAGTCGGGTGGAGCGCGTATTAACTTAAAGATTTGTTTATCCGCCGTTTCTATGCTCGGCTTCTTGAAGTCTTCTGGGACTCCATCCTTCCACTTCACCAGTACATATGTCAAAAGAGGTTCTGACCTGACATCCACTATGTATGCTTTTTGTTGCGGGGACAATGACGCCAGGTTTCACTGCATCATCTTGCCAGGTCCCTGCAAGTTCTATG
This sequence comes from Rana muscosa, assembly GCA_029206835.1. Lineage (NCBI taxonomy): Eukaryota > Metazoa > Chordata > Amphibia > Anura > Ranidae > Rana > Rana muscosa. Next base: position 79,455,220 of record CM055124.1, read on the forward strand.
ATCACTACTTCATGTGGATCTGTTTTTACTACTGCGCACCACTTAGCTATTTCTAGTGGGTCCATGCTGGTACCTTTTGGCTGCTATTTGCTGCAACAGAATCCCGGACTCAAGAGCCCCCACGTGTAGCGCTAACCCCAGTTAAGAGAGCCGCTGGTTTGTTTTCTCGGGCCCTGTATACAGCACCGCCAACCCCCGGCAATCTGGCTCGACCCACTCTGGCACAGTTAGTCTAGGGATAGCTTCCTATCACTCTCAGGTGTATGATACTTAACAGTTCCTAAATAGACAGACAACACTCTGAGGCAGGAATATGAATAGGTAATAGCTTTACTATAAAATGGTGGCATAAAAACATGACATGCAACACTTACATGGGTCTGCAGAACCCTGTATCAACCAATGCTACAGAGGCAGCACTATAAAATGGTGCCGTGCAGTATCCACCACGCGGAGCTATTATGGCGTGCGCGCCCTAAGACACAGCAACACAAACTTTATAACTTTCCCCACCCATGTCAGGCCTGACAGTGTATGAAATAGTCCCCTTTCCCTAAGGGAGTAAGATTTTCTTCACTGGCCAGCTTTCGTTGGTGCACTTGAAGAAATGAACCAATTGTAATCCAAAAAGGTGGTAACTCGTAGCAATAGTATGCAAACAGGGTGGGGTAGGCACTTCAACTCTGTCCCAACTACCGGACCCCCAAAGAAGACTGGTGAGCGAACAGTGGGCCTAGGCAGTCTATAGGCCTGAATATAACTCAGTCTATGGATATGGGCAGGTGCCCGCTCACCGTTCCAGGCGCGATCCCAGCCTGGGTCTTCCACCGCGTGTGTCCGTCGCACACAGCGTCTGCAACCGATCGGGTCCCCGATCCAACTGGAGTCCTACACTGACGATCCAGGATCCACCCAGGCTCCGCAGGACGATGAAAGGCTCTTCGGACTTTGGGTAAGGCCTTAGGCTTCAGGCCTTACCCCACAGCAGGTCCGCGCAGGATGACTTGTTGCTTGAAGCGCGTTGTCCCAAGAGAGCGAGCTTCCCCCCGCCCTTCTCTTAAGTAACCTCTCCCATGAGTCTCTGCGACGGAACCTCCGCCCTGAGGCCGAATGGGGCTCTGGGTACTGTAGTCCCGGGGCCTTAAAGAAGACCCCGCTACACACACATACATATATATATATATATATATATATATATATATACACACACAGTATTGGAACAAATTTGACCATTCTTCATAGGGATTTTGCCTCTGCATCAACTGTGGGTATAAGATTGTGTATATGGTGGTTTTCTATGTAGTTATTTTTTTCTAATGGTTGAACTGGATGGACTTGAGTATTTTTACAAACAAATCAGATAACTGTTTAAAAGAGAACTTTGGGATTCCAGAAACAAACATACATACTTACTTACTTAGGTGGATGCCGCATCAGTCCGGTGCTGCATTTCCTGGCTCTAAGGCCCCTTTCACACTGGGGCGGGGGGCAGCGTCGGTGGTAAAGCGCAGGCATTTTTAGTGTCGCTTTATGTCAAGTTTACCCCCCCTGCTAGCGGCCGGGAAAGGGTTAAAAACCACCGCAAAGCACCTCTGCAGAGGCACTTTGCCGGCGGTATAGCCGAGGTGCCCCATTGATTTCAATGGGAGGAGCGGTGGAGGAGCGGTAAACACACCGCTCCTTCACCGCTCCAAAGATGCTCCCAGCAGGACTTTTTTTACCGTCCTGCTAGCGCGCCGCTCCAGTGTGAAAGCCCTCGGGGCTTTCACACTGGAGAGACAGCAGCGGCTGTTTCAGGTCGGTTTGCAGGCGCTATTTTTAGCGTTATAGCACCTGCAAAGCGACCCAGTGTGAAAGGGGTCTAGCAAGTGGTTAAAGGAATATTTCATTTTTATTGTTTCACTTTAAGCATGATTAAAATCACTGCTCCTGAAAAAACGCCCCCTTTAAAAACTGTTTTTGTGTGTTGATACATGTCTCCTGGGGCAGTACCCGGGTCCCCAAACACTTTTTAACCACTTAAGGACCGAACCTCTTTTTCAGATATGTTGTTTACAAGTTAAAAACAATTTTTTTTGCTAGAAAATTACTTAGAACCCCCAAAAATTATAAAAAAAATTCTAACACCCTAGAGAATAAAATGGCGGTTGTTGCAATACTTTTTGTCACATCGTATTTGCGCAGTGGTCTTTCAAGCGCACTTTTCTTGGCATAATAAGACAACAGTAAAGTTAGCCCAATTTTCTTTTATATTGTGAAAGATAATGTTACGCCGAGTAAATTGATACCCAACATGTCACGTTTCAAAATTGTGCCCGCTCGTGGAATGGCGACAAAATTTTACCCTTAAAAAATCTCCATAGGCGATGTTTTAAACAATTCTACAGGTTGCAAGTTTTGAGTTACAGAGGAGGTCTAGAGCTAGAATTATTTCTCTCGCTCTAACGATCGCGGCAATACCTCACACGTTTTCATATGTGGGCGCTGCTCACATATGCGTTCGCTTCTGCGCGCAAGCTCATCGGGACGGGGTACTTTAAAACATTTATTTTTTCTTATTTATTTTACTTTATTTTATTTATTTTGACACTGTTTTAAAATAAATAAAAAATTGTGTCACTTTTGTAAACATCCCTTGTAATAGAAAAATGCATGACAGGACCTCTTAAATATGAGATCTGGGGGTCAAAAATACCTCACATCTCATATTTACACTAAAATGCAATAATAAAAAAAAAAATGGGCAGAAGTGATGCTTTGACGTCGCTTCCACCCTACAATGGTATGGAGACTGGTGGGGGCCATCTTCCCCTCACTCGTCTCCATACCCAGCCACCAGAAGGACCCGATCGCCTCCGCCGCTACCGACGGCTCCGGTAAGCGGCGGAGGGCGCGGGAGAGCGGCGGGAGGGGGGTCCTATCCCGCCGCCGATGACGTGATCTCGCAGCAAATCCGCCTGCAGAGACCACCATTATCGTAAACCGAACCGCTCACTGAAGAGATGGATACCTGGGTTATGGTGGTTAATAACTTGCCTTTAAAATTACTGTGTATATACTCGAGTATAAGCCGAGTTTTTCAGCCCTTTTTTTAGGGCTGAAAATACACCCCTCGGCAGGGCCGCCATCAGGGGGGTACAGGCAGTACACCTGTAAGGGACCCAGAGATCCCCAGGGCCCCGGATGGCAACCCCCCCTTTTTTTTTGTTCTTTCTTTGTCTGCTTTGCGGCGGCAGCACCCCCCCCCCCAGTTCTCCTCTGCTCCAGGGGGCCCATGCCTGAAGCTGTGTAAGGGGCCCCAAAATTCCTGATGGCGGCCCTGCCCCTCGGCTTATACTCTAGTATGTACCTGAAAATCTTCTTAGACTGTGGGCAGCGTCCATTGTTTAAATATTGCGGCTTTCTCCTCCTGGTCCCGTTCCGTGATAGGCGTTTCCCAGCAGGCACTGTGTTCAGTGTTCCGCCAATCACGGACGTTCTCTTGTCCGAGGATGAAAAGACGTCCGTAAATTGGCGGAACACTGAACACAGTGCCTGCTGGGAAACGGAGTCCAAGAATGAGAGGACCCCTGGGATAGGCGGAGCACTCAACACAGTGTTTGCTGGAAACGCCTATCACGGAACAAGACCAGGAGGAAGCCGCAATATTTAAACAATGGACGCTCGCAGTCTAAGAAGAATTTCAGGTACACTGACTTGGGCACAGGGTGGCTGCAATGGACACAGTGAGGTTGGGCACAGTGAGGTGGCAATGGGCACAGTAAGGTTGGGCACAGTGAGGTGGCAATGGGGACAGTAAGGTTGGGCACAGTGAGGTGGCAATGGGCACAGTAAGGTTGGGTACAGTGAGGTGGCAATGGGCACAGTAAGCTGGCAATGGGCACAGTAAGGTTGGGCACAGTGAGGTGGCAATGGGCACAGTATGCTGGCAATGGGCACAGTAAGGTTGGGCACAGTGAGGTGGCAATGGGCACAGTGAGGTTGCAATGGGCACAGTGAGGTTGGGCACAGTGACAGTGAGGTGGCAATGGGCACAGTAAGCTGGCAATGGGCACAGTGAGGTTGGGCACAGTGAGGTGTGCAAATGGGCACAGTGAGGCATGCAAATGGGCATTGTTGACCCTCTTTTCTGCTTACAGTAGCTGCTGCATTTCCCCCCCCCCCCCCCCTAGGCTAATACTCGAGTCAATACGTTTTCCCAGTTTATTGGGGTAATATTAGGTACCTCGGCTTATACTCGAGTATATACAGTAAAGCCTCGTACACACGGCCGAAAATCTCGTCAAGAAAATACACGTCGTTTTTCTTGACGAGATTCTTGGACAAGAAACTTGTCCCAGCCGAGTGTACACCCGCGGTTCTTTGAATGGAGCGAACACGGTGACATCATCGACTACGACGAGCGTGCGCTCGTCACATTCGATGCCATCGCCGCCATCTTGTTACACCCTACCTATGCCTAGGAAGCTACCGCGCATGTGTCAAAGTCATTTCGAGCATGCGCGGGCTTCCCGGAGGACAGGTAAGTGTACACACACACAATTTTCTCGTCGAGAAACAGGCTGACGAGAATCTCGATGAGAAAATAGAGAGCAGGTTCTCTATATTTCTCGTCGAGATTCTTGACGGTTTTCTTGACGAGAAACCATACACACAAACAAATTTCTCGGCAAGAAAGCTATCTCTGCAGTTTTCTTGTTGTTTCTTGCCGAGAAACTCGTTCGTGTGTACGAGGCTTTACACTTTTTGATTTTTCTTGTTCATGTCCCATAGACTTTAATGGTGTTCACAATTTTTTTGCCTGTTTACATGTTCTGGTGCGAACCGAACCGGGGGGGGGGGGGGGGTTATCGACTCATCCCTACTCCTGTTTAGCGATGCTGCAGCCATATTTTTTTTTTCTCACACTTTATTGTCATCTCAGCAATAATATTCAGGTGTCTCTGTACACAAAGGGCTCACATGGAAGCTGCTGATGTGGATTTATTTTTTCCAGACTAGAACAAATATACTTACAATTTAAACTCCATTAGAGATCAGGTTTTGTCTTTTATAGCAGAACATCTGAAGCTGAGAGCGGAGCCTTCGCTGTGTGTGAGTATTCATCCTGTGATATTGTCTACTGACCGATCAGCCAATTTACTTCTCGTCATTATATTATATACACATATTACAACTTAAATCTTTGTTTAGATTCTTGTTTTAATATGAGTCCAGTAGAACTAATGTCATCCATAGGGAGAAAATATGTATTTAAAGTGGTTGTAAACCCGGTAGAATTTTTTTTTTATATAACAACCTGTAAGAGAAAGGCATAATGAGCTAATATGACTAGCATAATAGCTCATTATGCATCACTTACCTTAGGTCGGGGCCCCCGAAGCCGTCCTCGTCTCCCTCTTCAGCCGCATCCATCGCTGCGGCGATAGCCGGAAGGTTACTTCCGGGTATCGCCGCACCAGCCAATCACAGCGCCGCTCCGGCGCTGTGATTGGCCGGAGCGGCGGAGACGTCACTCTGCACATGCGCGCGAGAGCCTTTTCATTCGGCTACGCCCAGCGATTGCTGGGAAGTAGCCGATTTTGTGAATGGGATTAACCCCATGAATGCGCCGCTGTCTACGGCGCGCATGCGCCGTAGACAGCGGCGCCTGTCATTTTTAGTAAATATCTCCTAAACCGTGTAGGTTTAGGAGATATTTCTTGCACCTACAGGTACCTTTCCATTACATACATTTAGTTTGGGAGGTGCCGCAACTGCGTTCCCCCGCGTTCCTGCTAAAAAAAAGCCCTGCATGTTACCATCATATGGTCATGGTTTAATCTAAACTCCATAGTGACTCTGTTATAGTGATGGATAATGTACATTAGAACATTTATTTTTCTTTTTTTTTTCGGATTTATTTCAAACATTCATTGCATTTTGCATGATGTTTGTTTTTAATTTCAATCGTTTTTATTGAATTTTTACAAAAAAAAATAAAGAAACATATTGCACATTAGAACATTTCAATAGACATTAATATTGTGAAAGATTAGAGCACACAATGTACAGTCACACTTTAAAATCCCAACACCAAGCCAAGTTCCCATCTTAGTAAAGATCATACAATCACATAATGATTCCTGCCTTGTAGAATGAACTTCCATACTTACAGAGCTGATGTAGGATCTGAACAAGAACGATAAAGTGAGATGACAATGTGGTCTGTTGGAGCTCTTTTATACCCTTTATGTGTCCTGTATGGGAGGAGCTATCTATAGGATGTACCTAATGATTGGTAGAATGTGTGACCCGTCCCACAATAAAGCAATTTTTATTCTAAAGACCCTGTGACCTTCAGCAAGAGGATGAGGGAGCGCATGGAAAAGAAAAATATATGCCATAAAAATAAGAAATCATGATTTTTACAAAAAAAAAAAAAAAAAATTAAACATGTTTATTAAAAATGTGTATATATACATACCTGTCTATATATATCTATATATATCTATCTATCTATCTATCTATAGATAGATATAGATATATATAGATATATGTAGATATATACCGTATTTATCGGCGTATAACACGCACCCCAAGTTTAGCAGGGAATTTTAGGGAAAAAAACTTTTAGGAGGGTAGTTAAGAAAAAAAAAAAATTACATTTAAATGCAGCCTTACCAGTGTCATTTGCAGCCTTGTCACAGTGCAGCCTTGCCAGCAGCCTTGCCAGTGTCCAGTTCAGCCTTGCCAGTGTCCAGTGCAGCATTGCCCAGTGTCCAGTGCAGCATTGCCAGTGTCCAGTGCAGCATTGCCAGTGTCCAGTGCAGCATTGCCAGTGTCCAGTGCAGCCTTGCCAGTGTCTAGTGCAGCCTTGCCAGTGTCTAGTGCAGCCTTGCCAGTGTCTAGTGCAGCCTTGCCAGTGTCCAGTGCAGCCTTGCCAGTGTCCAGTGCAGCCTTGCCAGTGTCCAGTGCAGCCTTGAATTTAAATTTGGCGCCGCCGACATCGCCGCTGATACAGGGCGGAGCGCGGCGAACGCCGCAGAGAACGCAGGGACTGGGCGGAGCCGAGATACACATAGCCGAGTGTATTCGGCTATACTCGGCTTTTCTCGGCTTCGCTCACAGTCACGCCGAGTCCCGCCCTATGATGGACATATCACAGGTCCAATGGCGGGACTGGGCGTGACTGTGAGCGGAGCCGAGAAAAGCCGAGTATAGCCGAATACACTCGGCTATGTGTATCTCGGCGGCGATCGCTCCGCTCCGCTCACAGTCAGCGGAGATCGCCGGGGATAGGTGAGTATCGGCGTATAACATGCACCCACGATTTTCCCCTGATTTTGTGTTATACGCCGATAAATACGGTATATATTTATGGTCGGAGCCCTCTGTCTGAAGAGCTATGGATCACATAAACACATCACAAGACTAACAACACAAATAAGACCTGAAGTGTGGCCTGGCCTGCTGGACGGTATGCCAAGAAAAGGGGCCATACCTTAAGATAGATATAATGGATAATTCTGTTGAGAATTGTTTAGAGAGGAATGCCCTAAAAAAGGGGATATGGGTGGGTGGGTACCGCGCACTAGAGCCGACACTGACCATCGTGGATGGTCTGCTTAAGTACCCCTCAAACTCCTCCCATAATTTCAGCCCAGCATACTGGCCTTCCTATTTATGGTCGGAGCCCTCTGTCTGAAGAGATATGGATCACATAAACACGTCACAAGACTAACAACACAAATAAGACCTAAAGTGTGGCCTGGCCTGCTGGACGGTATGCCAAGAAAAGGGGCCAAAAACTACACTTGGTTAGGGAAGGAATTGTTTTATTGTGCAAGACAATTAACTACAGAGCGAGTCTGTTAAAGACTCCTGATATTCTGTTTGAGGATTGGGGACGTATCGGGCAAAACGCGTGAATTTCCACCTGCCCATCATCCTGATTGCGTGGTCTGGAACTCTGTTTCGCGATGCTGCTAAGGCTGCTCAAATGCGAAAGAATGTCCTGAGTAACGTCCTGGGTCAAGGCCTAAGATGCATAGGAGCGTTCTGACGTAGTTGATGAACCGGTTCCCGCTTAGGGGTTCAGTTGGGAAAGGTAGTAGAGGGCTGTCAGTAGAGTTTACCAATTGCTCTAGAACGACCATGGGGCACCAGGCGCCGTGCGTCTGGAATAGTTTGATGTCTACTCCGGGACCGGATTGTAGCGTTTTCGATACCGTCACGTATAGGATGAAATGACTCTGGTGGCGAGTCAGGTGGTGCCTGCGTGGTATTAGGCATTTAGGCCTGGTGACAGTAAATTCGCTGGGCCGTAGAAAACCGTAAAAGGGCAGGTAAATGGCTGCTTGAATTACCAGGCTGGGCCATAGACCGAAGGGAGAACGTGAAAGGATAGCAGACATGTCCCGGAGTATGGCGCTGGTCACTGGTAAGCGTTTGGTACTAGAGTGTGGTTGCTGTCACCTGTAGTGTGTTGGAAGATCAGGATGCATTGACGAGGGAGGTAGCACCATGGAGGTGCTATCTGATTCCAGATTTGGTTGCGACTAATGTGGGATGCCGGACATGGTCGGGTCGGCTACGGGCTCCTGTGAAAGGATGTGGCCTGGTTAAGCGGGATAGCGTGTTGGCCGAGGTATTGCATTGACCAGGGATGTGGACCCAGAGGCTACTGAGCTGATGTTGTAGGGAAAGTAGCAACAGCCTGCGTGGGAAGGACATGATGGTCAATGATTTATTGACCTGCCTTTGTTAATGACTGTGGCTGTAGCCTGGTTGTCTGTGGCGAACGTGGCGGTCTGTCCTGCCCAGGTGCTGCCCCATACTTGAGCCGCTGCGACTATGGGGTAGATCTCAAATAGAGAGGAGGACTGACTAAACGCGGGATTGTGAGTATCTCTGATGGTCACGGTCCCGTAAACCAATGATGGCCAAAAATTGCAGCGAAGCTTGTGGAAGCTGCTACGTCCGTGATTATCTGTGGTGACGAAGGGGATGCTGATGGGATGAACAAGGGTCTACCTATCCAGTTCTCAAGGAATTGGTCCCACATGGCCAGATCCTGCTATAGCGGCTGCGTCTAGCTTAATGACTTGGTCAGGGTCTTGTGCCTGTTAGAGGAACAGTAAGAAGCCTGCGATAAAGGATCGCCCTTGAGGGACGATCCTCATCGTGAGTTGAGCATGCCCAGTAGGGATTGTAGCTGTGGGTTAGTGCACCCTTGCGTGTCGGTAGACGTATGGACGACTGTCCTGATGCGGGTCAATTTACCGAGAGGTGGTCTAGCCTGCATGGCGCGTTTGTCTAGAATGATTTCCAGGAAGGAGATGAACTATGCCGGGCTTTCTACTTTCTTCTCAGTTATGGGCACGTCAAGGTTTTAAAGACCTCTCTTGGATTTTCTAGGTCTCCTGGAGGTTTAGTATTCTTGTGAGAACTCCTCTGAGGGTATGAAGGAGTTTAACTGGGTATGTTTAGAAGAATGAGTCAGGCAGTGTAATGAGTCCGGTGTGGAACCCTGTAGTGCCCCCTGCACTAGAAAGGCTGCTAGAGAGGGAGTTGGATGTGAGGAGAGAAAAGTCGAGCCGCCCGAAGTGCACGTGGCCTAGTCAAGCTGGACTCTACTGCTTGACGCCACAGGTATTTCTAGGGAGAGCCTTCTGGTACAGGAGGCAGATGTGCAGAAGTTTGTGGTGGGGGTAAAAGCAACCCTTGAAATTAAAGTTGCTGGAGATGGCTGCGCCCCCCGGTGCTCGAATTGGACGTCCTAGTCTGACTGGGAGGACTGGTTACATCTCTAAGCCTTCCAGAGGCTACCACGAACTTTGTCACTTTCGAGTTTGCGAGCGAGCCTGGGGTCCTTGGCCATTAGGATGACTCAGACGTCCCCCTAGGCATATGACTTGTTCCCTGTTATGACCTGTACCGAAATGAGTAAGGACGCTAGGTTCATGTCCTTGCCGCCTAGGATGTCCTTCCTGATGCCCGCTGGGACAAGGTGCGAAGGAAAGGGTGCAAGCGTCGGGCGTACCTAAAAGTGGGGGGGTCGGTAACGACGGTGAAGACTGGGGCTGATGGGGGCGCGGCTGATCGTGTTTCCAGGGCCCCCTACTCTAGCCTGGACATCGGTGATTGCAGTTGCCAGTGTGGTCACCAAGGCGTGCAGCTGGGTAATTGCAGAGGATATCGACAGCAGCGGAACTTGTGTGTCTGGTAGAGCTGCCGCTGGTTATGGAAACAGCAGCCTAACAGCTTGGCTTTCCTGGCTGTGGTAAGGTAGGGAATGCCCCTATGTCGTGGTTCAGCCGTAGCCTGGGGATGGTCCAAGCTCTGGGGGACTGTGTAGCGCCGGCCGCTGGATCCGCGAAGGGTGACGGCGGGGCAGAGGCGAAGACTTTGCTGTCGGCTCGCGACATGGCGTCGGCTAAAAGGAGGGGAATGCATATGTTTAGAATAAGATTGCGAGTTTGGAGGGGATAGAAGGATTTAGAAAACGGGGAGAAAGAAGGAAAGCAGGGTGGACAGGACAAGGAGCGATAGGCGTAGGGGACAGTTTAGTTTGCGTATGAGCGCTGTTGAGTGTAATTTAGAAAACTCAAAAGAGTGCGTGGCAACCGAGGTGAGCCAGGAGGTGACTGGCTAGGTAACCGATAGCTCGGGTGCCGTCTGTGCTCGGCACAGACTGATGAACCAGAGCCCCCAGGGCGTACTGGGGCGGGTAGCTGAAGTCTGGTATACTAAGTAGGAATGTTTCGATCTGTAGTTCATTGACGTATGGTCGGTCTGCCAACTCATGCACTGCCAGCAAGGTGGATGTTGGCGACCTTGTCTGCGTGGTGAAGGATCTCGGATCGCTCTTCGAAAACAGAGTGAAGTGCACAGAAGTATGTGACAGTTACTAACGCCTGGTGAGCAAGTCCAATTGTGTATGTGAAGTACAACGTGTCGTGAAAGAGTGCGAGGAGAAATCAAGGGGGAGCCTTGAATTTACGCATCTGTCTTGTACCCTAGTAGTGACGTCTGAGTTGGGGTCGAGAAGTGGGTCGACCGGGGACCTGTAGTAAGGTGACATGGAAATACATTTTTATTTTTTTTTGTGAGGGGGATGCAGAGAGCTGTTTTGGAGCAGTAGCTGGCTCCCTGGTGAAGATGTGAGCCCTAAGATACTTCCCCCTTTTTTTTTTTTTGGATCCTGACGGGAATATTGTCCAAACCTGGTGCAGGGTGGACCAACTGGAACTCAAACTGACCTGCATGGGGAAAGGGACAGAGAAAACGGTGAGTAGCCGTGTTGCTACTGGAGATGATGAGTGGCTGATGTTTGAACCACTTGTCGAATGTTCGCAGCGATTGCGAGGAACACAGCCTTACTGAGAAGGCAAAAGAAGGAAAGTTTGTGAATTGTGAGTATGTAGGAATGACCGTCCGTGAGTAAGCTGGAATAGTTGGAGTAAGTTGTGTATGTAAATGCTTGATGGTTTTAAAAAAAAAATTTTTTATTATTATTATTATTTATTTATTTATTTATTTTTTATTTATTTATTTTTATTTATTTGTTTTTTTTATTTATTTATTTGTTTTTTAAAAAAAAAATTAAAATGTATTTCTTATTTTTTATTTTTTTGTACAGCGTGAGGTTTGGGGAATGGTTCGTACGTAATCGTAACGCTGATGCGACTGGTAACGACCTGGCACTTTGTATTGCTGACGATCTGAATCGTTTGAGCCGATGCTACGACTGGGTTCGGATCGGTTGGAAGGGTCTGTTTGTGCTGGGAAGCCGAGTCATTGAGTCGGTGGTGCGACTGGACTTGGATCGATCGATGAGGTTTGTATGCCATGGATTCGAATCTTTGGGCCGATGCTACGACTCGATTCGTGTCGGTTGGAGAGTTCTAGTTGCTAGAGATCCGAGTCGTTTGAGCCGGTGGTGCGACTGGACTTGGATGGACAGTGTTAGCCAGGGATCCAAATGTTGAGCCGATGCTACGACTGTGTTTTGGATCGGTTAGTGAGGTTGTTGCTGGAGATCCAAGTCGTTTGAGCCGGTGGTGCGACTGGACTCGGATCGGTTGGGTTTGCCGAGGATCCGAATCTTAGAGCCGATGCTACGACTGGATTCGGACCGGTTAGGGAAGTTTGATGCTAGAGATCCGAGCCGATTGAGCCGGTGATGCGACTGTGCTCGGATTGGTTGTGTTTGCCGAGGATCCGAATCTTGGAGCCGATGCTACGACTGGATTTGGATCGGTGTGGTTGTGTTGTGAGGATGGGGTTATTGATGCGTCGGGATCCGAATCACGGCGCCGGAGATGCGACTGGACTCGGATCGACTGTCTGGTGTTTCGAAGGTGAGGTTGCTTGTGATTGCCGAGGGTCCGAACTGTAGTGCCGCTGTTTTGCGACTAGGTTCAGACCGGACTGTTCGGTGTATGGTGTGTGTAGTAAGAGGTGTGGGGCATCAGTTGGGTGAAGGGAGAGTATCGTAGGAGGTGTAGGGCGTCAGTAGGTGCGATGGGGTTTGTAGAAGGTGTGGCGTGTGAGGAGCCATTAAGCCTTCGGCCTATGCAATGTGTCTGATACAAATCAGTTGTAAAATGTATAAAATGAAGCGAATACGAATTGGTAGTGAGGAGTATTAGTTAATCTGATACGAATTGGTTGTATGGTGTATGCCACCCCTTGCTCTGAAAGCTAACACCTATCAACCACCCATCCCCCCAGGCTAATCCAGTGCAGAGAAGGCACCAGGTGGGTCTAATTACCACCTTGCTCAGCCACAGAAACCCATACAAACAATACATTCTCATCGCCAAATGAATGAGACTTGAATCCCATGGACAGTGACTTTTATAACCAGTGAAGCCTATGGCGAGTGTTATCGGGCAATGACCGACAGCGGCTCGGAGACTTGGATGTACCAATGAATCGTATGTTTGGCAGAAGGAACTTATAAATGTACTACGCCTGTGCTGAATGATGCCTGAATACAAGTGACAACAACTCTGGGGCAGGCTTTTTATGCAAGGGGTACAGGATGAAAAGCATAACAAACCGCAAGATTGTACCTGATATGAAAAGTTCGGATACTACCTGCGACCGTGAGCGGGTACCGCCATCGAAGACCCCGAATGAAGAAGCTGAAATGTACCTGCGATCACATTCACCGACTCACGAATATGAGGTGAGTGGGGAAGAGTCAGCCCAGTGACATGTAGTACCGCGCACTAGAGCCGAAACTGACCATCGTGGATGGTCTGCTTAAGTACCCCTCGAACTCCTCCCATAATTTCAGGCCAGCATACTGGCCTTCCTATATATATATCTATATATAGATATATCTATATAGATCTATATATAGATCTATATATGTATCTATATCTATATCTATATATATAAAACAAATACATTTTTTAAAGTTCTCAATGGGGCACACTGAGCCCTAATTTTATATATATATATATATATATATATATATATATATATATATATATATTAGGGCTGTTACTGATTAAAATTTTCGTGTTAGATTAATCTTTTTTTTTTTTTTTTTAATCGATTAATCTACTAATTTCGATTAATTATAACGCACATACAGATCCAACTACTTTTAGCTGATCTAAGGCTTACCTGTAGGTGCAAGAAATACACGGTTAAGGAGATATTTGCATTTAAAAGCGGCGACGCTGAAGTCATGCGCATGCGCATGGGGTTAATCCCATTCACAAATTCGGCTAGGTCGCAGCATTCGACGACGTAGCCGAATTCAACGGCTCACGCGCGCATGCGCGGAGTCACGTCTTCGCCGCTCCGGCCAATCACAGCGCCGGAGAGGCGCTGTGATTGGCTGGAGCGGCGATACCCGGAAGTAACCTTCCGGCTATCGCCGCAGCGATGGATGCGGCTGAAGAGGGAGACGAGGACGGCTTCGGGGGCCCCGATTTAAGGTAAGTCATGCATAATGAGATATTATGCTAGTCATATTAGCTCATTATGCCTTTCTCTTACAGCTAGTTAAAAAAAATAAAAATAATTATGAGGGTTTACAACCACTTTAAAAGTTGTTCAACTCTGTATTTTCACTGGATAAAGAGGATTGTTTACACTAATAGTGTTAATTCCCTGTAATTCAACACCATAATATTAACACTTTACTCTAAAAAAATTAACACCAGGATTTTACCACTGGTGATCTTTCCTGTGTACAATAGCGTATTACATTAAGCCTTATGTCTTAGTAAATACCCCAATTTATTTGTTATGTGTATTTATTATTCCACAGATCAGAAAGGAAAATGATGAGACCCGTCGCTGTACTTCTTGTCTTCTCATTGGGTGAGTTCCCTTCCTAATATTGTTTACTAGACATGTGCATTCATTTTGGTTCGAATGCATTTTCTTCCGAATTTCGGGTATTTTCGTTATCGCTTTAACAAACGATAACGAAAGTGCAGAATCCGAAATATCCGACATCAACAAATGCTTTATTTTTGTTTTCGTTGCGATAACAGTTCGATATAGATAGGAGATTCGACATGACGCTGACAATAACAATCTGTGTCTATCGAACCTGCGGTCGAATGTGCCTAACCTTAAAGTGGAGTTCCAACATGAAAATTATTTTTTTACCTAAAATCCTAAAAATAATAGAAAAAAATAAATTGAAAAAAAAATAAAAATTTTTACTTACCAGAAATAGCGGTTGCTATGCGGACGTCCCTAATCTGCCTCTTCCTAGTCCGCGGCTGGTCTTCTTCCTCCGTCCTACTCACGGTGTCTTCTGGTGAATGGGGCGCGCTGCCTTCTGGGAACTGTGTGTATCCCAGAGAGCAGCCGGCCCATTCACGGCTCGCGCATGCGCAGTAGGAAACGGGCAGTGCACGGCTTCACTGCCTGTTTGCCTTACTGAGGATGGCAGCGCCGGGAGCTGCCAGGATCGAGGGATCGGCCTCGGGGGGGGGGGGGGGCGACATCGCGGGCCCCTAGGACAGGTAAGTGTCCTTATTAAAAGTCAGCAGCTACTGTGTTTGTAGCTGCTGACTTTTAAAAAAAAAAAAAAAAAATTGCGGGTGGAATCCCTCTTTAACTCTATTAGTCTGAGATTATTCTACATAGAGAGAAAAGATTTGACATTATAGAGACATGAAGATTCTATAAAGCAGCTAAAAACATACGATTGCCGCAAGCGGAAATTTATGGTCAAATGCTCCGCCCATAGGCTATAGAAGAATTCTAATGTTGGTTGACTAGTAATAATAATTAATAAATATAATTATTACTAGTCATACAACATTTGAATTCTGCTATAGCTTGTGGGTGGAATATTCGACCGGAAATGTACGATCGCGGCGTCGTACAGTTTAGCTGCTCCGTAAAAATCTTCTTAGAACATTCGACAGACACCATAAGCCTTCAATGACAGAATCAACCTTAATTCCGATTTTCGGACGAATGCATTTTTTTAACGAAACAAAATAAATAAAAACGAATTTCGGGAGGAACGAAATAAATTTATTTTTCGGACGAAAACAAAATTCCGAAACAAAATATTTCAGTGTGCACATGTCTATTGTTTGCTAAATTATTATTACGCAGACTTGTTACAATCCGAATCCCTGAGGACTGGACAGCCGCTAACAATGGGCTCAGTTTCCCGCCCTCCTGGATCTCCAGAGATCAACAAATTTGTCCCAGATCACTTTAAATGTTCTCTTGAAATGTTCCAGGTTTAAAAAACTGACCACATTCACGGTGCAATATATGTTTTATTGTTACTTTTAATTTACATTATCTAACTATAATGCTTTATAGAAAAAATTGTTCTAGAAATAAATATTTACTATACCTCATGGGGGTGTGTAAACCTTAACATTGAACTTCTCTTATTTGCTCACTTTCATTGAAAGCTTGTTGTTATATCTGATTACAACAAAAACCTGTCCATCTCTTCAGGCGGCGGTCCGGTTTACGATAATGGTGGTCTCTGCGGCGGAATCGCTGCAAGATCACCATTATCGGCAGCGGGAGAGGGCCCCTCCCGCCGCTTTCCCGTGCCCTCCAACGCTTACCGGAGCTGTCGGTAGTGGCGGAGGCGATCAGGTCCTCTCTGTGGCTGGCTATGGAGACGAGTGCGGGGCGAGCAGTGGGAGATGATGTCATCTCTCTGCTCGCCTGCTTCACCCCCAACAGTATAGCGGCCGGGCTGTGTGGGCAGAACAGCGGTGATGCGGGCGGGCGGTGGGAAATGATGTCATCTCTCTGCCCGCCTGCTTCACCCCTAACAGTGTAGCGGCGGGGCTGTGTGGGCGGAAGTGCGGCGGGGCTGTGTGGGCGGAAGTGCGGCAGGGCTGTGTGAGCAAAGTGCGGCAGGGCTGTGTGGGCGGAAGTGCGGCAGGGCTGTGTGGGCGGAAGTGCGGCAGGGCTGTGTGGGCAGAAGTGCGGTGATGGCGGCAATCTCTCTACTCGCCCGCCCGCGCAGACTTCGCGGCCCGCCAGAAAACAGGCTGTGGCCCGGTAGTGGCCCGGGGATTGGAGAACCCTGCCATAGACACACTCCTAAACCTTGTGGACATCCTTCTCAAAAGAGTTGAAGCTGTTATAGCTGCAAAGAGTGGGCCAACTCAATATTGAACCCTACGGACTAAGACTGGGATGTCATTAAAATTCATGTGCGTGTGAAGGCAGGTGTCCCAATACTTTTGGCATTATAGTGTAGGTAGAAGGCAGCACTGCTCTGTACTTCACTTAGACACATCAGATAAAGACTATCATGTCCCTAGGGGGACACCTCCCACAACATATTACTTTTGATAATATAGTATGTGTGTGTATATATAGATATCTATATATATATTAAAAAAAATTAAATGCTTTCAATAGGCTATGTATTGGAGCAAAGGGAGCAAAAAAGAGAAGTTTATCCTTACATACAATTTAAAGGATAATGCCGCGTACACACGATCGGACATTCCGACAACAAAACCGTGGATTTTTTTCCGTCTGATGTTGGCTCAAACCTGTCTTGCACACACATGCAAATGTTTCTCGGAAATTCCGAACATCAAGAACGCGGTGACGTACAACACTACGACGAGCCGAGAAAAATTAAGTTCAATGATTCCGAGCATGCGTCAAATTGATTCCGAGCATGCGTAGAATTTTTGTGCGTCAGAATTGGCAACACACGATCGGAATTTCCGACAACAAGTTTTGTTGTCGGAAAATTGGAGAACCAGCTCTCAAACATTTGTTGTCGGAAATTCCGACAGCAAATGTCCGATGGAGCCTACACACGGTCGGGTTTTCCGACAACAAGCTCACATCGAACATTTGTTGTTGGAAATTCCGACCGTGTGTACGCGGCATAACTGTAGTGAATATATAGGCTGCCATAAAATCCTAAAATCTCGGCTGTCATACCAATCCTGTGTCTTCAGTCCTGTCTGTGTTACTAACCTGGAAAAATCATGCAGATCGGGAGTAGTGAAGCCAGGCACAGCCAGGGAACAAACATTCCCAGAAGGGGTTCATCAGTGGCCGCCTCCCTATTTTTTCTCCCGGTTCGGGTTTATTTTATGGTAGAGCTCCAATGAATGGAAATGTTTTTGCACAGCACATCCCTCTGTTCCCGGGATTCATTTCATCACTGATCCCATCTCGTTATTATGTTACAAATTCTTCTACTATAAATTTTTTGTGAACTAATTTAATCTCCTTTTTATTTCTGCAGCCCTGTATTCATTTGGTGTTGATGGATCCGGTAAGTATTTTTCCTCCTTGCTGGTAAGCCGGCCAACACATGTTACAACCTGGTTGTAGAATCTCTCTACACCTTGTAGTAATATGGTCTACCTAAGCAGTCAGTCCACTTACTATACAGTGAAACCTCGGGTTGCGAGTAACGCGGTTAACAAGCGTTTCTCAATACGAGCACTGTATTTTTAGAAAATCTTGACTCGGTTTGCGAGTGTTGTCTTGCAAAACGAGTAGGATTCAAGCCACAGCGGTGTGCAGTACCGCATTTGGCCTAAGGGTCAGGGGGCGCTGGAGCCAAGCGGAGCCGTTCGGAAATACTACGTTCATGAGCCTTTCCGAGGTTTTCCGAGTTCAGCCGAGCTGTCCTCTGGATTTTCCGGGTATTTCCGAGGCTTTCTGGCACCCCCACCTCTGGCCACATGTGGTATTGCATGCCATAGAAGTCAATGCGGAACAAATTATGTTCGTTTCCATTGACTTCTATGGGGAAACTTGATTTGATATGCGAGTGCTTTGGATTACGAGCATTCTCCTGGAACGGATTATGCTCGCAATCCAAGGTTCCGCTGTATATCCTAAAAAGGATAAGGATAGACTAAAGAAGACCTTGCACACATAGTTGCTTGTATGTTACATTGTAGCACGTGTGGTCAGCGTTCCACAAAAATGTGATTAGCATTGACAGAGGAGTACAACACCGGCTTATTATATTGGAGGCAAAGTCAACTGACTCTGCATTCCCTGTTGTATGGAACACAGAAAGATCAACCCATCAATGTGAGGTGGTTTTTTTCGGGAAGTTACCAGGGGCTCAATAACTGGTTATTTTCACCAAAGAAATGTAGCAGAATAAATTTGGTCCTAAATATGAAGAAAAATTATTCACCAGTTAGTGTCCCTGATTACCGCCACACCAGTTATATCATGACGCTGTACTGCACTGGTGACAGTATGTTAAAAAAATAATAATTTTAATTAAAAAAAATATTTCCACAAAAAGTGACAAAAAAAATTACAACTTCAAAAACTTGAAAAAAAAGACATACCATAACATTCACAAACACGTGTATCATTCCTAGAATATGCATAAAACATTTAAAAAATCCTCCAAAATATGCTCAAAATTCTTAGATTCTAAAGTTCTCTCACCCCTCTCTTCATCCTCCAACAGCCACCACCACCCCCTCCCCCCCCCAAAAAAAAGGGGGAGGACACAACAACCCAAGCCACCTCCCTCTTACCAACCGTGAATTTACAGAATTAGCCTAAAATTTTAAAGTGAATTGTTTATTAACAACTTAAAGCGGAGCTCCGCCGGAAAAAAAATATTAAAAGCCAGCAGCTACAGCTACAGCAGCTGCTGGCTTTTAATATTTGGACACTTACCTGTCCTGGAGTCCAGCGACGTCCGCAGCAGAGGACGAGCGATTGCTCATCGCTCTGCTGCTCCCTCCGCCATCCTCGCTGAGGGAACCAGGAAGTGAAGCCCTGCGGCTTCATGCCCGGTTCCCTACGGCGCATGCGCGAGTCGCGCTGCGCCGTTCTGATTGGTGCTCCTGTGTTCTGGGAGCCAAGTGTCTCCCAGAACACTAAGGGAAATCTGGGGGAAGTGACGTCACTCCCGCAGATTCCCGGAGAGAGGACTCCCGGATGTGGGTGAAAATACCTGTCTTAGACAGGTATCTTCACCCCCCTTCCCCCTGAAAGGTGTCAATTGTGACACCGGAGGGGGGGAGGGTTCCAAATAGCAAAAGTTGCTATTTAGGGTGGAGCTCCACTTTAACCACTTCAGCCCCAGGAAGAATTGGCTGCCCAATGACCGGGCCACTTTTTGCGATTCGGCACTGCGTCGCTTTAACTGACAATTGCGCGGTCGTGCGACATGGCTCCCAAACAAAATTGACGTCCTTTTTTTCCAACAAATAGAGCTTTCTTTTGGTGGTATTTGATCACCTCTGCATTTTTTTTTTGTTGCGCTATAAACAACAATAGAGCGACAAGTTTTAAAAAAAAGCTATATTTTTTACTTTTTTGCCATAATAAATATCCCCAAAAACAATATAAAAAAACCTTTTTTTTTCCTCAGTTTAGGCCGATACGTATTTTTCTACATATTTTTGGTAAAAAAAAATCGCAATCAGCGTATATTGATTGGTTTGCTCAAAAGTTATAACGTCTACAAAATAGGGGGTAGTTTTATGGCATTTTTATTAATTTTTTTTTTTTTTTTACTAGTAATTTTTACTAGTAATTTTTATCATTACTGCGACATTGCTTCGGACACATCAGACACTTTGACGCTATTTTGGGACCATTGTCAGCGATCAGTGCTATAAAAATGCACTGATTACTGTGTAAATTACACTGGCAGGGAAGGGGTTAAACACTAGGGGGCGAGGAAGGGGTTAAGTGTGTCCTAAGGAGTGATTCTAACTGTGTGGGGGCTGGGTTACCTGTGACATGTCACTGATCACTGCTCCCGCTGACAGGGAGCAGAAGATCACTGTCCTGTCACTAGGCAGAACAGGGAGATGCCTTGTTTACACAGGCAACCCCACCTGTTCTGCAGCTCCGTGACACGATCACGGGACACCGGTGGACATCGAGTCCCGCAAGCTCAGTCACGGGGCTCACGGCAGGGGCGCTCCCACGTGGCGGCGAATTTAAAGGGACGTACATGTACGCCCATTTGTCTGCCCATGCCATTCTGCCGACGTAAATGTTCGTGTGGCGGTCGGCAAGTGGGTAAGGATCAACCACTGTCGTTTTCGTTGCTACTTTGACGTTAAATACTGGGGTTATGGCAGCAGCTAGCTGCCATAACTCCGGTATTTTAAAAAAAGGCGGACTGTCCTCTTTCAGATAAAAGTGGTCTCAGGGGCGGATTTATTTTATGTAAATAACGAATTGAAACAAAACAAAAAAAAAATATTTTGTTCTGTAAATGTCTATTGTTCTGGTCAAAGAGTGTTAAAAAATAAATAAATACAAAACATAAATGTAAAAAAATATAATAAAGAATAAAAAAAAATATATATATATTATTATTAGTTTTTTTTTTTCGTCCTGTCACCAGTCAGTGTCTTTTTCAAAACCTTCTGACAAATAGTGACAACTTAAAAAAATCTCGCCATGCCTCTTACTAATTCCCTTGGACTGTCTACTTTCCAAAAATAGGTAATTTGGAGGGGGGTATTTGTACTGTCCTGGCGTTTTCGGGCCTCAAGAAATGAGATCGCCCGTCAGCACATCAGGATTGATACATTTTCAGATATATATCCCATACTTTGTGGACTCTATAACTTTCCTACAGACTAAATAATATACACTGCTTTGGGTTATTTTCACAAACAAAATGTAGCAGAATACATCTTGGCCTAAATTCATGAAGAAAGATTAATTAACTGCAAAATGTTATAACAGAAACAAAGAAAAACTAGTTTTTGTTTTTACTTTTTAGTGTTTTTTCCTTAATGTAGCAAATAATAAAAACCCCAGTGGTAATTAAATACCACCAAAAGAGAGCTCTATTTGTGTGAACAAAATTATAAAAAAATGTCATGTGTGTACAGTGTTGCATAACCGTGCAATTGCCATTCAAAGTGTGACAGCGCTGAAAGCTGAAAACTGGTCTGGGCAGGAAATCGGGGGGGGGGGGGGGTGAAAGTGCCCAGTATTGAGGTGGTTAAATGAAATAATTAAAATATTAAAATGAATTGAGCAGTTTAATAATAGTAATACTTAAATTATTAATTATTAAACACTTAAATAAAATAATAAAATAACATAATTTGAAACAAACTTTCACAACCTAATTCTCTTCCTGATTTCTTCCCCAAAGATTGTGGACCAAATGAAGTGGAGCCCACTGTCAGCAGAGCTGCCAACAACAAGGAACGTTGGTGTGCCCTGGAATCTGTATACCTGGTTGCGTCTGCCAATCACCATACATCCGCCGCTCAACCAATGATAAGAGATGCGTTCTGCCAGCGAATTGCTGAGGAGTAAACTAAAACATGAACACATTTCAGGGGCCGGAGATGTGAAATGGAATAAAGACGCATTGTATTGTTTCATGTGTCTTTTTACGTCTAATAAAAAAATAACAAAAGATTCTCAGTTTTTTTGTTTTTTTATTCCATATATATACACATATTCCACATATTCATCCTTTTATTTATCGGCGTGTGAAAACACAGAGAAAAACTTTAGTTTGAAATCACCGTCCTCTGTCTGCAGTCCGCCATACAGTCCAATAAATGATTAAAATTAAAACAATACATTCTAGAACCAACAAGTACATCTCTTCCATTATTCTTCTATTATCGATCCAACTTAAAAGTTACCTTGCTGTGACAATTCCTCTACAGCTTTTAGAGCCGGTTCACACAGGGGCAACTTGGGATCCGACTTGAAGTCGCCCCAAGTCACGCAACATGTCAAATTCCATATTAGTCAATGAGACCCGTCTTAATGTACACTACTGAAGTCGCTCCGACTTCAGAAAGGGTTCCTGTACTACTTCAATCCGACTTCTAGGCGACTTGTACCCATTGATTTCAATGGAAGTCGCCTCCAAAGTCGGATCAGTGTCTTAACTGAAGCAACAATACAGGAAGAGAAAATTGTTTTCTCAGGCAAACCCCTCCCTCCCCCCTCCCTCCCACAGAGCCGATTGTTGTTTGATTGGCCACTGGTAAGTCGCCTGTCCTGGAGGCGACTTGAAGTCGCCTTGTAAGTCGCCCCAAGTCACGCTGTGGTGCACGCTCAGGTCATGTCCAGGTCGCCTCGCAAAGTCGCGGCCAGAGTCGTGTTGCCCCTGTATGAACCGGCTCTTAGGGGGAAAAAAAAACTAGGCAGCCAAACGAAACCCCTGTTTTTAATGCAAACTGTAATGCCCTGTACACACGATCGGATTTCCGATGGAATAAAATCAGATGAATTCCGATGAAGCTGACCTTCATCAGTCTTGCCTACACACCATTCGTCAAAATTCGGACTGTCCCAAACGCCGTGACGTAAAACACTCTGACGAGCCGAGAAAAATTAAGTTCAATGCTTCTGAGCATGCGTCGACTTGATTCTGAGCATGCGTGGGTTTTTTCTCCGATGGAGTTCCACACAGACGATCGGAATTTGCTATCAATTTTTTTTCCATCGGATAAATTTAAAACATGTTCTATTTTTTTATACCGATGGAAAAAAGACCGATGGGGCCCACACACGATCGGTTTGTCCGATGAAAAATGTCCATCGGTCTTTTTTCATCAGAAAAACCGATCGTGTGTACGCGGCATTAGACGGATTAATTTGGTTGGTTGCAGACTGGCTGGTGATTTGAGTTTAGGAATTTTCTTTGGTCTTGTTTTATATCCGTTGCCCTTCCATGTGCTCCTTGCAGCAAAGGTCAGTTATAGGTAGACGTGTGCGATTTTTTTTTTTCTTTTAACAAATTTCAACAAATTTGTTCATTCGGAAACATCCGAATTAACAAAAACCCGTTTAACAAATTTTTCTGAATATTCATAAATTCAAAAATTCCTAAAGTCGTAAATTTCTAAAATTCGATAATTCGCAAATTCAAAAATCCGAAAACCCGAAAATCTGAAATAATAACTGTTGGTGATTGCTCTTTATAGGGGTATATAGACTTGTCTCTGCCCTGACCAGGTTAACCCTCGAACTCCACAGGCCTGGAGAATACTCTGAAATAACTCGACATGCACACAGTGTAGTCTCTCAAAGTAATCTGAAATGCTGTATTATTGTATGGGTTATATAGACAGAATAGTAACTTTTAAGCATAAGTTTGGTCACACAGTAATTTGCCATAGTTGACAAGTACATCTGGCATATGACCTAGACAAACTTATCTTAGGAAAATACAAACGTCATTTCGGAGAAGTAATGTGATTTACAGGAAAACAAAACTACATACCAGAGAGAACTGCATGGGTCTATTTCTAAAGCTAGAACATACTACAGGTCCTTCTCAAAAAATTAGCATATTGTGATAAAGTTCATTATTTTCTGTAATGTACTGATAAACATTAGACTTTCATATATTTTAGATTCGTTAAACACAACTTGAAGTAGTTCAAGCCTTTTCTTGTTTTAATATTGATGATTTTGGCATACAGCTCATGACAACCCAAAATTCCTATCTCAAAAAATTAGCATATCATGAAAAGGTTCTCTAAACGAGCTATTAACCTAATCATCTGAATCAACGAATTAACTCTAAACACCTGCAAAAGATTCCTGAGGCTTTTAAAAACTCCCAGCCTGGTTCATTACTCAAAACCGCAATCATGGGTAAGACTGCCGACCTGACTGCTGTCCAGAAGGCCATCATTGACACCCTCAAGCAAGAGGGTAAGACACAGAAAGAAATTTCTGAACGAATAGGCTGTTCCCAGAGTGCTGTATCAAGGCACCTCAGTGGGAAGTCTGTGGGAAGGAAAAAGTGTGACAGAAAACGCTGCACAATGAGAAGAGGTGACCGGACCCTGAAGAAGATTGTGGAGAAGGACCGATTCCAGACCTTGGAGGACCTGCGGAAGCAGTGGACTGAGTCTGGAGTAGAAACATCCAGAGCCACTGTGAACAGGCGTGTGCAGGAAATGGGCTACAGGTGCCGCATTCCCCAGGTCAAGCCACTTTTGAACCAGAAACAGCGGCAGAAGCGCCTGACCTGGGCTACAGAGAAGCAGCACTGGACTGTTGCTCAGTGGTCCAAAGTACATTCAGAAATCAAGGTGCCAGAGTCTGGAGGAAGACTGGGGAGAGGGAAATGCCAAAATGCCTGAAGTCCAGTGTCAAGTACCCACAGTCAGTGATGGTCTGGGGTGCCATGTCAGCTGCTGGTGTTGGTCCACTGTGTTTTATCAAGGGCAGGGTCAATGCAGCTAGCTATCAGGAGATTTTGGAGCACTTCATGCTTCCATCTGCTGAAAAGCTTTATGGAGATGAAGATTTCATTTTTCAGCACGACCTGGCACCTGCTCACAGTGCCAAAACCACTGGTAAATGGTTTACTGACCATGGTATTACTGTGCTCAATTGGCCTGCCAACTCTCCTGACCTGAACCCCATAGAGAATCTGTGGGATATTGGGAAGAGAAAGTTGAGAGACGCAAGACCCAACACTCTGGATGAGCTTAAGGCCGCTATCGAAGCATCCTGGGCCTCCATAACACCTCAGCAGTGCCACAGGCTGGTTGCCTCCATGCCACGCCGCATTGAAGCAGTCATTTCTGCAAAAGGATTCCCGACCAAGTATTGAGTGCATAACTGAACATAATTATTTGAAGGTTGACTTTTTTTGTATTAAAAACACTTTTCTTTTATTGGTCGGATGAAATATGCTAATTTTTTGAGATAGGATTTTTGGGTTTTCATGAGCTGTATGCCAAAATCATCAATATTAAAACAAGAAAAGGCTTGAACTACTTCAGTTGTGTGTAATGAATCTAAAATATATGAAAGTCTAATGTTTATCAGTACATTACAGAAAATAATGAACTTTATCACAATATGCTAATTTTTTGAGAAGGACCTGTATATCAGTGAGACAAGGTATGCTATAACAAGATGGAGTTAGTTAAGCTCATAATATTCCTTCAATAACCAATAATTAAATTACAGGTATTGAAATTTCCTTTCAAATTTGGCTGTTAAGGAACGTAACGAATACGAATTTATCCGAAGTTAGGAGTTATTAAAAAAAAAAAACGAATGCCGCATCTAAACAAATGGAACATAGCAAATTAATAATAATAAATAACACCTTTAATAAATATTTTATTATTCTTTATTATTAATTTGTTCCGTTCCGATTGTTAACATGTGGCATTCGTTATTCTGTGGAAAATTTGTAACTTTGGATAAATTCGTATTCGTTATGTTTACTGACAGCCAAATTTGAAAGGAAATTCCAATACCTATAATTTAATAGTTATGCCGCGTACACACGATCGGAAATTCCGACAAGAAAACTGTGGATTTTTTTCCCCACGGAATGTTGGCTCAAACTTGTGTTGCGCACACACGGTCACACAAATCTTGTCGGAAATTCCGAACATCAAGAACGCGGTGACGTACAAGACGTACGACGAGATCAATGACGTTCAATAGGCAGTTTGGCTCTTCTGCTTGATTCTGAGCATGCGTGGTTTTTTTGCGCGTCGGAATTGCATACAGACGATCGGAAATTTCCGATAAGAAATTTTCTTGTCGGAAAATTTGAGAACCAGCTCTCAAATTTTTGTTGGCGGAAATTCCGACAGCAAATGTCCGATGGAGCCTACACACGGTCTGAATTTTGAACCAAAAGCTCACATCAGACATTTCTTGTCGGAATTTCCGATCGTGTGTACGCGGCATTAGTTATTATTAGTTAGTTAGCTATTCTTTCGAATTTTCAGATTTTCAAATTTACGAATTTTTAACTTTATGAATTTTCAAATTTTCAAATTTACAAATTTACGTATTTTCAGTGGCTGCGTTTGATGGTACAGTGGCTTCGCTTGAGGGCACAGTGGCTGCGTTTGATGGGCACAGTGGCTGCGTTTGATGGCACAGTGGCTGCGTTTGATGGGCACAGTGGCTGCATTTG
This sequence comes from Rana muscosa, assembly GCA_029206835.1. Classification (NCBI taxonomy): domain Eukaryota; kingdom Metazoa; phylum Chordata; class Amphibia; order Anura; family Ranidae; genus Rana; species Rana muscosa. The sequence continues at coordinate 79,481,585 of CM055124.1, forward strand.
ATGGCACAGTGAGGCTGCAATTGATGGTTTTTTTTTCTGAATTTTTCAGTTTGTTTGCGCCCCCCAAAAATTTTAAGCACCAGCCGCCACTGAGAACAAATATTATCCAACAAGGCATCATGATTATTTTTCCTACTCTAAATCTAGGGGGGGGGGGGGTTCTATCGCTGTTCATAAATCCCTATCTCATCAAATTCTGGACAGTTGGAAGAGTAGAAATTTCCATTTTTAGAAAAAAGTTTACTCTCATTAACCTATTTAATCTGTCACTGAAGCAGGCTGCAGTACCTTCTTGTTTTAACTCTACTACTATTGTTCCAATACCTAAAAAATCTGCAGTAACATGCTTAAATGATTATCGCCCAGTTGCCCTAATTTCTATCATCATAAAATGTCTTGTTTTAGTGTATTATCACATCTTAACCACTTGCCGACCAGCCGCCGTCATTATATTGCTACAGGCCGGCACGGCTACGCGAATCGCTGTAGTTGTACGTTGGCCGCTTTAAGTGCAATAGGGGGCGCGCGCGACGGAGGCAAGACGACAAGAGCCAATGCGCGTGGCCGGAGGCCGCAATATCCGCCGACCATCCGTGATCGCTCCACAGAGAACCAGAATGGGAATCTGTGTATGTAAACAAACAGATCCCCATTCTGACAGGAGTAGAGAGAGATCTGCTGTTCCTAGTGATCAGGAACAGCGATCTCTCTCCCCCTCTAGACACTACACTCCCCCCACAGTTAGAAACACCTCCCTAGGGAACACACTTAACCCCTTAATCGCCCCCCTAGTGTTAACCCCTTCCCTGCCAGTGACATTTATACTTTGATCAGTGGCTATTTTTAGCTCTGATCACTGTATAAATGTCGCTGGTCCCAAGTGTCAAAAGTGTCAGATCTGTCCGCCGCAATGTTGCAGTCCCACTAAAAACTGCAGATCGCCGCCATTACTAGTAAAAAATAAATAAATAATAAAATAGCCATAAATCTATCCCCTATTTTGTAGACACTATAACTTTTGCGCAAACCAATCAATACACGCTTAATGATTTTTTTTTTACCAAAAATATGTAAAAGAATATATATATCCACTTCCCTACTGTGCACGAAAACCCCCTTCCTGCCCAAGCCATTTTTCAGCTTTCAGTGCTGTCACACTTTGAATGACAATTGCGCGGTCGTGCGACGTGGCTCCCAAACGAAATTTGCGTCCTTTTTTTCCCACAAATTGAGCTTTCTTTTGGTGGTATTTGATCACCTCTGCGGTTTTTATTTTTTGCGCTATAAACAAAAGAAGAGCGTCCAGTTTGGAAAAAATAACTATTTTTTTCTTTTTGCTATAATAAATACCCATTTATTTTTTTTAAATAAAATTTTCCTCAGTTTAGGCCGATACGTATTCTTCTACATATTTTTGGTAAAAAAATAAATAAATCGCAATAAGCGCGTATTGATTGGTTTGCGCAAAAGTTATAGCGTCTACAAAATAGGGGATAGATTTATAGCATTTTTTTTATTTATTTTTTTATTAGTAATGGCGGCGATCTGCAATTTTTATTGTGACTGCGATATTGCGGCGGACACATCGGACACTTTTGACACATTTTTGGGACCATTCACATTTATACAGCGATCCCTGCTATAAAAATGCATTGATTACTGTATAAATGTGATTGGCAGGGAAGGGGTTAACCACTAGGGGGCGGGAAGGGGTTAAATATGTTCACTCAATGTGTTCTTACTGTGGGGGGAGGGGACTGACTGGGGGAGGTGACCGATGGTTGTCCATATGTACAAGGGACACAGCATCGGTCCCCTCTCCCTCACAGGACGTGGATCTCTGTGTTTACACACAGAGATCCACTTTCCTGCTCGTTTCCCGGGCAATCGCGGGTGCCCGGCGGCAATCGCGGCCGCCGGGCACGCGCACCGGGGGCCTTGTGAACGTGGCGGGCGCGCGCGCCTCCTAGCTCGTTTTAAAGGGAGGACGTCATATGACGTCCTCCCAGAACGAGAGTGTCCTCCGCCCGCCGTCAATTGACAGTGGGCGGGGGACAAGTGGATATTGGTCTAAACTGATGAAGAAACTTGTCTTTTAGAATGTTTTTTTGGGGATATTTATTATAGCAAAAAGTAAAAAAAATATTTCCTAACAAGCAGTCCACAAATCCTGAGAATAGGAGATCAGGTGTCTAACAATATTATTTTGAATACAGGGGTACCACAGGGATGTGTGTTAAGTCCGGCCCTGTTTACATTGTTTACAAACGACTGCACTCCTATACATGCGTCTAACACTATAGTGAAGTTTGCTGATGACACCACTCTAGTGGGACTCATACGAGATAATCATGAGACAGCTTATAGGCAGGAGATTCAACATTTGTTTGAGTGGTGCAGAGCATACAGTAGGTGCCGCCGATTTTGTGTCAATCTCGCCTCTGCTAACGGCGAGATTGACACCCTACGAGCCCCGTCGCGAGAGCCAGCGCCGAGCTGTCTCGTCATCGGGAAAGGAAAATTTTTGTTTTTCCTTTCGCAATGAGCGACACGCATTGCTGACATTGAGGCCGGTGGACGAAGATCTGACGTGGATTCCCGCCAATACCAGGCACTGTGTTTGGTATGAATCCTGAGCGGGAACTCCACGCCAAATTTTAAATAAAAAACTGGCATGTGTTCCCCTCCAGGAGCATACCAGGCCCTTCGGTCTGGTATGGATTTGAAGGGGAACCCCCTAAGCCGAAAAAACTGCATGGGGGTCCCCCTCAAAATCCAAACCAGACCCTTATCTGAGCACGCAACCTTGCAGGCCACAGTTTGGATTTTGAGGGGGACCCCCACGCCGTTTTTTCGGCTTGGTATGCTCCTGGAGGGGGAACCCATGCCGGTTTTTTATTTAAAATTTGGTGTGGAGTTCCCACTCAGGATTCATACCAAACACAGTGCCTGGTATTGGTGGGAATCCACGTCGGATCCCGTTCAATACAGTGTCGCGTCGCCTTCTCGCTATTGCAGCGAGCGCGAGATGTCGGCACCCTGTCGCCGAGATGTTGGCACCCTGTCGCCGAGAATCTCCACGATGGGATCGCGATGGATATACAATGTCGGCGGCACCTACTGTAGCTCCCAACTGTCCCTGATTTCGAGGGACTGTCCCTGATTTGGAGCAGTGTCCATCTGTCCCTCTTTCCTCCTCATTTTTCCCTCATTTTGGTCTGATCTCTATAGCTATATATAAAATGCACTATTCATCTTTTAAAAAGTGTTTCCAAGTGTTAAACTTTTCTACCAAATTCTAAATTGCTGCATTTGTAAAATTTAATAGCCAATATAATAGAATAATAGTGGTTAAAAAAAAAGCACTTGTGATTTTAACTAATCTTTTTTTTTTTTTTTTAGTTAATTCTCCTTTAAGGGGGCGTGGCAGGGTGTGTGTCCTATGCCTACATACTTTTGCTAGTAGGTGTCCCTCATTCCCATCTCAAAGTGTTGGGAGGTATAGTGTAGGTATGTTTTAACCACTTAAGGACCGCTGCACGATGATATACGTCGACACAATGGCACGGGCAGGCAAATGGGAGTACCTGCACATCCCTTCAAATTTGCAACCCAGCGGGGGCGTGTGTGCCCCCGTGTGCCTCGATGTTCCCGGGCGGCCCGCGATTGCAGTCGGCAAAGGCAGAACAGGGGAATTCCTTTGTAAACAAAGCATTCCCCTGTTCTGCCTAGTGACACGTCAGGGATCTACTGTTCCCTGTGATCGGGAACAGTGATCGCTGATGTGTCACTGGTAGCCACACCCCCTAACAGTTAGAATAACTCCCTAGGACACACTTAACCCCTTCAGCGCCCCCTACAGGTTAACCCCTTCACTGCCAGTGTCATTTTTACAGTAATCAGTGCATTTTTATAGCACTGATCGCTGTATCAATGACAATGGTCCCAAAATGGCGTCAAAAGTGTCCGATGTGTCCGCCATAATGTCGCAGTCACGATAAAAATCGCTGATCGCCGCCATTACTAGTAAAAAAAATATTAATAAAAAAATCCAATAAAAGTATCCCCTATTTTGTAGACGCTATAACTTTTGCGCAAACCAATCAATAAACGCTTATTGCGATTTTTTTTACCAAAAATATGTAGTAGAATACGTATCGGCCTAAACTGAGGAAATTTTTATTTTTTTTAATATATTTTTTGGGGATATTTTTTATAGCAAAAAGTTAAAAATATTGCTTTTTTTTCTAAATTGTCGCTATATTTTTGTTTATAGCGCAAAAAATAAATACCGCAGAGGTGATCAAATACCACCAAAAGAAAACTCTATGTGTGGGAAAAAAAGGACGTCAATTTTGCTTGGGAGCCACTTCGCATGACCGCGCAATCGTAAGTTAAAGTGACGCAGTGCCGAATCACAAAAAGTAGCCTGGTCTTTGGCCAGCAAAATGGTCCGGGGCTTAAGTGGTTAACAACCAGCTATTCTTCACACAGCATTTGAATTGGTCGATCATTTTTTGCAAGTTCTCCCTCTGTAAGGGTATGTACTTACCGAGGCCGAGATGCCGAGAGTGGTTCACCTTTGCGACTTGACGCACTCCACCCCCTGGAGTTGAGACAGAGAGTGGATGGCGAGAAGCGGCACCGGCTACCGGCAGGTGGTGGGTATTTGTAGACGGTCCGGTAGAGCTGAGTAGACTGAAGAACAGGCTTCAAGCAGGAACTATCCGGATTGGTAAAGTTCAAACAGCAGGAGATAATGGAAACCGGTGCAGGTTGAGTCCGGGTTGCAATGGCAAGGTAACAGTCCCGGCTGGGGGTCAAACGCAGTAAAAGGTAACAAGTCCAGAGAGTACCGGGAACCAGGCAGGGGTTCAAAGGAAACGTGGAAGTCCAAAAGGTACAAGCCAGAGGTCAAGGATTGGAGACAGACAGCAGATCCGAGTCACAGGCCGAGGGTCAAACACAGGAGAAGGCAGAAGTCCGTATCACAAGCCGAGGGTCAGGTCCAGGAGAGAGATCAGAGGAATCAAGCCAGTCCGGGTCACAAGGAGATTTTCAGGATAGTTTTCCAGAGTCTTGGGAATACAGGAAAGCTGACAAACCAGCAACTTGTCAGTGCAACTAGGTCTCTTTAAATAGGCCCGCCTGGATTCCTATTGGTGCGCCGCCGCGCATGCGCGCGCGCCGCTGCGTCGGCGCGCGCACCCGAGAACGTAGAAGCGTCGTCCCGCGCACGCGCATGCGCCGAAGCATCATTCCGCCGCGCGTGCGCATTGGGCGCTGATTGGCGCTGTTGGAACGATTTCCCTGACAGTGCCCCCCTCCTAGGGGCGGACTCCGGACGCCCAGACTAGACATCAACTCGGGATGTTCCTGGTGAAAGACTCTAATTAGGCGGGGAGCATGTAGGTTCCTAGATGGTTCCCAAGAGTTGTCCTCCGGGGGATACCCCTTCCATTTGATTAAATACTGTAACTGCCTGCCTCTTTTCCTGCAGCCCAGGATAGATTCCACCCCGTACTCGTTTTCACCATCAACCTCCACAGGTGGAGGAGGTGGCTCATCCCTTCCCGGGAAGGAGCTGGAGACTACCGGTTTCAACAGAGACGTGTGGAAGACTGGGTGTATCCTGTAGGAGTCGGGCAGTGCCAATTCAAAGGCCACAGGGTTGATTACTCGCTTGATTTTGAAAGGGCCTATAAATCTTGGTCCCAATTTCCGTGAAGGGATCGGCAATTTGAGGTTGGTGGCGGAGAGCCATACTTCCTCCCCAACTTTGAAGACTGGATTTTCCTTCCTACCCTTGTCATAGTGTCTCTTGTAAGACTCCTGGGCGTTTTGCATCATTTCCTGGAGTCTCAGAAAATTAGATTGAACAAAGGCTATCCGATCTTGAACAGCAGGAACAGAGCTCTCCGGAATGTCATCAGGGAGAAAGGAAGGATGGAAGCCAAAGTTGGCCCAAAAAGGAGTTTGACTGGTGGCTGAATGCACCGAGTTATTATATGCAAATTCAGCGTAGGATAATAGGGAGGACCAATCATCTTGTGAGGCTGAGCAAAAACAACGGAGATATTGTTCTAGGGTTTGATTGGTTCTCTCTGTCTGTCCGTTGCTCTGGGGGTGATATGCCGATGATAGGCAAATTTTGATTTCTAAAGATTTGCAAAGTTCCTTCCAGAATTTCGCCGTGAATTGAAAGCCTCTGTCAGAGGTGATGCTTTTAGGCACTCCATGGAGCCTGATTATCTCCTGAAAGAAGGCTTTGGCTGTATCTGCAGCAGAGGGAGTACCAACCATGGGCACGAAGTGTGCCATTTTGGAGAGGCGGTCAATTACGACCAGAATCGTGGTAAAACCTCCAGAGGGCGGTAGATCTACAATGAAGTCCATGGACACATCTGCCCACGGACGTTCAGGGATAGGCAAGGGTTTGAGTAGTCCCCAACTCTTGGTTTTGGGTCCCTTATACCGTTGGCAACGGGTACAGGAGGCAACATAGGATTTGCAATCTTGTCTCCAACCAGGCCACCAGAAGGAGCGAGAGATTAGTTCCATGGTCTTTTTGGTTCCAAAGTGACCAGCTAGTTTGTGGTCGTGGAAAGTTCTCAGAGTCAGTTGCCTTGTTTCCAGAGGGACGAAGACTTTACCTTGGGACCAGAGCAAGTCGTTACGCTTCTCCAAGGAAGAGGTTACTTGGTCAGGACAATGCTTAGAGGTGGCTCTTATGGAGGTTAGTAGATCAGCCTGTGGGATGAGCAGAAAGTTTTGTGCTGATAGGATGGTACTTGGTTCCTCTGCTTGAGGGGTCTCGGGAAACATCCTAGAGAGTGCATCCGCCTTCACGTTCTTGGAACCGGGCCTATAAGAGATATGAAAGTTAAACCTGGTGAAAAAGAGGGCCCATCGGGCTTGTCTGGGTCGAAGACGTTTTGCTGTTCTCAGATATTCTAGATTCTTATGATCCGTGAATATCATGACAGGGTGAGGAGCTCCCTCCAGAAGGTATCGCCATTCTTCCAGGGCGAATTTGATAGCTAATAGTTCCCGGTCTCCGACGTCATAATTACGTTCCGGAGAAGTTCGTTTACGAGAGGCAAAGGCTACTGGATGAAGAAGGGATTTGGGGCCCTGCCTTTGAGAGAGGATGGCCCCAGTGGCTGACTCTGAAGCATCTACTTCCAGAGTAAACGGCAGTAACGGATCTGGATGCTTCAATACAGGTGCCGATGTGAATGCTTTTTTTAGTTTATCGAAGGCTTCCTGAGCTTTCGGTGACCAGTGAAAGCGGTAGCCCTGGCGTGTCAATTGGGTTATAGGCGCCACAATAGAGGAGAACCCCACAATGAACCTCCTGTAGAAATTGGCGAAACCTATAAATCGTTGTACCCCTTTCTTGTCTGTTGGGGCTGGCCATTCCTGGATAGCTTTGACTTTCTGCGGGTCCATTGCGACCCCATTGGTAGAAATAATAAATCCCAAAAATTGCACCGTGGTTTTCTCAAAGTCACATTTCTCGGCCTTGAGGTAAAGTCTATGTTCTCGGAGAATAGTGAGGACCTTGATGACATGGATTCGGTGCAGCTCAAGGGAAGACGAAAAAATAAGAATATCGTCTAAGTAGACTACTAGGAAATCGTCCAGGTGTTCACGGAAAATGTCATTGACTAGGTGCTGGAAAGTAGCTGGGGCGTTGCAAAGCCCGAATGGCATGACCAAGTATTCGAAATGACCGAACCTAGATCTAAAAGCCGTCTTCCATTCGTCTCCAGCCCTGATCCAGATGAGGTTGTAGGCCCCTCGAAGGTCCAGTTTAGAGAAGATCCGGGCTGATCGGAATCGTTGGAACAACTCCGGGATGAGAGGAAGCGGGTATCTATTTTTAATGGTAATTTTATTTAATTCCCTATAGTCGATGCAGGGCCTCAGAGTCCCGTCTTTCTTTTCAACGAAAAAGATTCCGGCAGCGGCTGGGGAAGAAGAGGGTCGAATGAATTTCTTTTCCAGATTTTCCTCAATGTAAGACTTGAGGGCCTTCAACTCAGATTCGGACAAGGGAAAGATGCGGCCGAATGGAATTTTGGAGCCAGGCAGAAGGTCGATGGGACAATCGTAGGGACGATGTGGAGGTAGGCGGTCGGCCTGCTGTTTGTCGAAGACGTCCTGGAATCCTAAGTATGCTGATGGAACATGTGGTAGGTTATCCGGTTGAGGGGTTAAAGTAGCACAGGCAGTTGGAAGTGCGGAAAGACAGTGTTGAGAACAATATGAAGAAGTGAAGTTAACTTCCCTCTTGGCCCAGTTTATATGAGGCTCATGTGCTTGTAACCAGGGGAGGCCCAGGATGATGGGAAACATGGGAGATGAGATGAGGTCAAATCGAAGGTATTCTTGGTGGCCTGAATCCGTGATGGCAAGGACGGGTTTTGTTTCTTGCGTAATTACCCCTGAACGAGGCAGGGATCCATCCGCCAGACGAACCTGAAGATAACGGTCCTTGGTTTGCAGAGGAAAGTGAAGTTGGGAAGCAAGTGAAGAGTCCAGAAAGCAGCTGCAGGCTCCTGAATCAATAATCGCCGGTAGGCGGGTTGCTCCTGTTGGTAGCTGTAGAGAAATAGAAAGAACAACATAAGTCTGTGGTAAGCCAGAAACTGGGTAGTTCAAAGTGTCTTTGAGGGTACACTTACTAGGTCTCACTGGGCAGCTCCGAAGGAAATGGCCAGTACCCCCGCAGTAAAGACACAGATTGGCCTGACGCCTGCGCTGCTTTTCCTCAGGAGAAAGGGGAGGACGAACTAGACCAAGCTGCATGGGTTCAGGCTCGGGGGGAGAAGATGCTGTAGGAACTTGGATGGGTGGGTAGGCAGAAGCTGATCGGGGCAAAGTCCAGTTTGGACGGGTAGTCTGGAAACGCTCAGAACGCCGCTCCCGCAGGCGTCTGTCAAGCTGAGTGACAGACTGGATCAGATCTTCCAGAGTAGTTGGAACTGGCCAGCTCGTCCTTAAGAGCCTCAGACAGTCCTTGGCGATATTGGTATTTAAGGGCTGTCTCATTCCAGCCAGTGTCAGCTGACCATTTCCGGAATTCTGCCGTGTAGTCCTCCACCGGCCTTCTCCCCTGGGTTAAACTGTGGAGAACAGACTCAGCTGTAGCTGATCGCTGAGGATCGTCATACAGCTGCGCCATACTCTCGAAGAAGGTGTCCACGGAATCTAGTATGGGGCTACTTTGCTCCATCAGGCCATGGGCCCAGGCCTGAGGTTCGTCGGTTAGAAGGGAGATGACGAACCCCACCTTTACCACTTCTGAAGAGAAAGTCCTGGGTTGAAGGGCGAAATAAAGAGAACATGCGTTTTTGAAAGCCCGATATTTCTTACGGACGCCAGAAAATCGCTCAGGCAGGGGGACCCTGGGTTCAGGGGTAGCCATTACTACGGTGGGATTTGCCTGATTTTGAGACGTGGAGGCAACATTGGCAACGGTAGCAGCTGGTGATGCTGGTCCTGTAGCTCCAGTAAGTAGCTGAAAGCGGCCATCCATTTGGACATAACCTTCTTGTAATTTCTGAACCGCATCGGTTAGTGCGGTGACTTGCTGACATAGGGTCTCGAACGGTGAACGCACCCTGTCGGCCTCAGACATCTGGCTGGTTTGTACTGTAAGGGTATGTACTTACCGAGGTCGAGATGCCGAGAGTGGTTCACCTTTGCGACTTGACGCACTCCACCCCCTGGAGTTGAGACAGAGAGTGGATGGCGAGAAGCGGCACCGGCTACCGGCAGGTGGTGGGTATTTGTAGACGGTCCGGTAGAGCTGAGTAGACTGAAGAACAGGCTTCAAGCAAGAACTATCCGGATTGGTAAAGTTCAAACAGCAGGAGATAATGGAAACCGGTGCAGGTTGAGTCCGGGTTGCAATGGCAAGGTAACAGTCCCGGCTGGGGGTCAAACGCAGTAAAAGGTAACAAGTCCAGAGAGTACCGGGAACCAGGCAGGGGTTCAAAGGAAACGTGGAAGTCCAAAAGGTACAAGCCAGAGGTCAAGGATTGGAGACAGACAGCAGATCCGAGTCACAGGCCGAGGGTCAAACACAGGAGAAGGCAGAAGTCCGTATCACAAGCCGAGGGTCAGGTCCAGGAGAGAGATCAGAGGAATCAAGCCAGTCCGGGTCACAAGGAGATTTTCAGGATAGTTTTCCAGAGTCTTGGGAATACAGGAAAGCTGACAAACCAGCAACTTGTCAGTGCAACTAGGTCTCTTTAAATAGGCCCGCCTGGATTTCTATTGGTGCGCCGCCGCGCATGCGCGCGCGCCGCTGCGTCGGCGCGCGCACCCGAGAACGTAGAAGCGTCGTCCCGCGCACGCGCATGCGCCAAAGCATCATTCCGCCGCACGTGCGCATTGGGCGCTGATTGGCGCTGTTGGAACGATTTCCCTGACACCCTCATTTGTGCAAGTTCTCCCACTTAAAAAGATGAGAGAGGCCTGTAATTGTCATCATAGGTATACCTCAACTATGAGAGACAAAATGTGGAAACAAATCCAGACAATCACATTGTCTGATTTGGAAAGAATTTATTTGCAAATTATGGTGGAAAATAAGTATTTGGTCACCTACAAACAAGCAAGATTTCTGTCTCTCCCAGACCTGTATCTTCTTCTTTAAGAGGCTCCTCTGTCCTCCACTCATTACCTGTATTAATGGCACCTGTTTGAACTTGTTATCAGTATAAAAGACACCTGTCCACAACCTCAAACAGTCCCACTTCAAACTCCACTATGGTGAAGACCAAAGAGCTGTCGAAGGACACCAGAAACAAAATTGTAGACCTGCACCAGGCTGGGAAGACTGAATCTGCAATAGACAAGCAGCTTGGTGTGAAGAAATCAACTGTGGGAGCAATAATTAGAAAATGGAAGACATACAAGACCACTGATAATCTCCCTTGATCTGGGGCTCCACGAAAGATCTCACCCCGTGGGGTCAAATTGATCACAAGAACGGTGAGCAAAAATCCCAGAACCACACGGGGGGACCTAGTGAATGACCTGCAGAGAGCTGGGACCAACGTAACAAAGGCTACCATCAGTAACACACTACGCCGCCAGGGACTCAGATCCTGCAGTGCCAGACGTGTCCCCCTGCTTAAAGGGGTTGTAAAGGTTCATTTTTTATTTTCTAAATAGGTTCCTTTAAGCTAGTGCATTGTTGGTTCACTTACCTTTTCCTTTGATTTACCTTCTAAATGTTTTTTTTCTGTCTGAATTTCTCACTTCCTGTTTCTCCTCAGTGAACTTCACACCATCATCTGAGCGGTGTTTAGTCAGCCAGAACAGCTTACTGAACAGCTTACTGAGGAGGAACAGGAAGTGAGAAATTCAGACAAAGAAAAGAGAAAATTAAGTACTGTCTGTGATACTTTTTTTATTTGCACTAACATAGAATTTTTCAGGACAAGCTTTCGGGGTATGTCCCCTTCTTCAAGGTCCAAGCAGTACTCAAGACAAAGAAAACAAAGAAAAAAAATATTTAGAAGGGAAATCAAAGGAAAAGTTAAGTGAACCAACAATGCACTAGCTTAAAGGAACCTATTTAGAAAATAAAAAACGAACCTTTACAACCCCTTTAAGCCAGTACATGTCCGGGCCCGTCTGAGGTTTGCTAGAGAGCATTTGGATGATCCAGAAGAGGATTGGGAGAATGTCATATGGTCAGATGAAACCAAAGTAGAACTGTTTGATAGAAACACAACTCATCGTGTTTGGAGGAGAGAGAATGCTGAGTTGCAACCAAAGAACACCATACCTACTGTGAAGCATGGGGGTGGCAAAATCATGCTTTGGGGCTGTTTCTCTGCAAAACATCACTGCTCTAGAGAAGATATGCAAGGAGGAATGGGCCAACATACCAGCAACAGTGTGTGACAACCTTGTGAAGACTTACAGAAAATGTCTGACCTCTGTCATTGCCAACAAAGGATATATAACAAAGTATTGAGATGAACTTTTGATATTGACCAAATACGTCCTCCATAATTTGCAAATAAATTCTTTCCAAATCAGACAATGTGATTGTCTGGATTTGTTTCCACATTTTGTCTCTAATGCAGCATACACATGACCGAGTTTCTTGGCGGTGAAAACACCGCCGTGAAACCCGACGGGAAAAACGAGGACCGGCTTGGTCCCCTTTTCCCAGTCCACACATGGCCGTTTTTCATGACATGTTTTCTTATGGGAAAACTGCAGAGGAAAAAAATGCCACGATTTGCGACGAGAAAAATTAGTGCATGTTCTAATTTTTCTCGTCGTGATTCTCGGCGGTTTTCTCGTCGGGAAAAGTGCTGGAGAGCCTACACACGGCCGTTTTTCTCGTCCAAGTGAAAAAATGACATTTTTCCCCGACGAGAAAAATGGTCGTGTGTACGCGGCATCATAGTTGAGTTATACCTATGATGACAATTACAGGCCTCTCTCATCTTTTTAAGTGGGAGAACTTGCACAATTGGTGGCTGACTAAATACTTTTTTAGGTAGAAGGTTTTATATCTTAATGCATTCTATGCATTAAAATAAAAAGCCTTCTGTGTGCAGCAGTTGGTAAGGTTGAATAAAGGCACTAATCCATCCAGTTCAACCTGTGTGTGTGTTGGGAATGCCAGAATTGGATTTTTCCTTACAGTTTCACAATATCTTCCACCTGATACAGTATATAATTTGTTTGACCATTGTTCCAGAAGTGCATTTTGTGGGGGTCAGGCACTGATGTTGGATGAGAAAGCCTGGCTCGCAGTCTCCGCTCTAATTTATCCCAAAGGTGTTCTATCGGGTTTAGGTCAGGACTCTGTGCAGACCAGTCAAGTCCCTCCACCCCAAACTCGCTCATCCATGTCTTTATGGACCTTGCTTTGTGCACTGCTGCGCAGTCATGTTGGAACAGGAAGGGGTCATCCCCAAACTTTTCCCACAAAGTTGGGAGCATGAAATTGCTTGGTATGCTGACGCCTTAAGAGTTCCTTTCACTGGAACTAAGGGGCCAAGCTAGGGTTGCCACCTGTTTGGGATTCACCCGGACAGTTCGGGTTTGGAATCATGCGTCCGGGTTTCAGACTGTCTGAGACCCGGACACATTATTTAGACTGGACTAAGTCTCCCCCCTCCCCCTTCTCTCTCCTGCCTCTAAGTGAATATGCTAAGGTTAATCAGGGTTCTCAGAGCCCTCATTACATCAGAGCTCCCCTTTACACCAGAGGCCACAGTGCTCCCCCGTACACCTGAGCATCCCTTATGTTAGAGTCATCAGAGTTCTCCCTTACATCAGAGTCTGCAGAGTCCCCCCTTACAGTAAAATGGAACTCTGTGGACTCTGTAAGGGGCTCTTGTGATTAACTTCATATGATTAGAAATGTTATTTAATAGCAACATCTATGCATAGTTTATGCATACTCTAAAAAAAATTGCTGTGCGACGCAGAAGTGTTCGGGTTTGACTTGAAGAAAAGGTGGCAACCCTAGGCCAAGCCCAACCCCTGAAAAACAACCCCACACCATAATCCCTCCACCAAATGATTTGGACCAGTGCACAAAGCAAGGTCCATAAAGACATGGGTAAGCAAGTTTGGGGTGGAGGAAATTGACTTGCCTCAACCCTATCGAACACCTTTGGGATGAATGAGAGCCACATCAGTGCCTGATCTCACAAATGCGCTTCTGTAAAAATGGTCAAACATTTCAATAGACTCAAGCCTCGTATTCTCGTCGGCCTGTTTCTCTATTTTTCCGGCAGTTTTCCCGACGAGAAACCATACACACGACCGGTTTTCTCGGCAAAAAGCTCTCCCAGCAGTTTTCTTGACGAGAAAACCGATCGTGTGTACGAGGCTTTACTCCTAAACCTTGTGGACAGCCTTCTAAGAAGAGGTGAATGTGTTATAGCTGCAAAGGGTGGGCCAACTCAATATTGAACCCTACGGACTAAGACTGGGATGCCATTAAAGTTTATGTGCGTGTAAAGGCGGGTGTCCCAATACTTTTGGCAATATAGTGTAGGCAGAAGGCGGCGCTCCTCTGTACTTCACTTAGACACATCCACAGATAAAGACTATCATATATAGTCCTAGGGGCACCTCCCACAGCAGGGATGCATTGAAGGTAACATGCAATCAGACAACGGTGGATTTAATGCACCGATTCATCATTTTGACCCAAATAGGTGGTACATGGAGACTGTATATAATTTTTACCCTGGGAGATAAAGACCCCCTAAAAGAGGAATGGAGGGGGGTGCTCTCCCAGGTGTGCTACTGATACCCAGTCCATGCAAAGGGCAATGCCTTCTTTCTCAAAGTAGCAAATGCATATTTCTCCAAATGGTAATGACAGGTGGGAGTCACTGTAGTGCTAATAGTATCAATTGTATACAACAGACAAATCGCCAAGATCCCACATAAGTACTATATACATATCGAGTCCACATAACATGAAATCCATTGGGGGAGGTCTAAGCACCAGAAGCAATGTGGTAGAAGGTCTGCCTAACCAGTTTCTCAGATATTACACCAGTTGTGTCAGAGGCTAAAGATAATTACATTTTGCCTCCGGTACAACTGATGAAGTACCAGTGAAACTGGTTAGGCAGACCTTCTACCACATTACTAAAGTTCTGTGAATGGAAACTACAATGGATCATGTAGGCGATATTGTGAAACTTTGAAGAAAAATCCAACTGTGACATCCATGTATTCCTACATATATGTATGGGATAGCACTGTTCCTAACTTAGATATTCTGGGTCCCAATATTTAAGCCTACACAAAAGGGGGAACATTATAGATGCCCAGGAGGATGTTGGTTTTATTTTATCCTTTTGAATTCACTTGGCCAAGAGTCCTAATGTAGAGATTATAAGATACTTGTGTGAATAAAATATGTTTGTATTTTTGTACTAATACTACAGGTGTTGGACATGTTTCTCTACTGCCTTTTGGATTATTTTACTTTTATGGTTGATTATATAACAAATATTAATATGCATAGTGTAAGTTTGGAGTGATAGTCAAATTTTAATTTTTGAAGTTTTTTAATGGCATATTATACCAGAGACTCCTCCATTCTATTTTTCATAGATGATAAGTCTTATTATTTCTTTATTTTAGTAATAATAAAGGGTCAATTATGAAAACAAATACATTTTTTAAAGTTCTCAATGGTGCACACTGAGCCCTAATTATATATATATATATATATATATATATATATATATATATATATATATATGAAATTAAAATTGTTTTAAAAACAAACATTTATTATTTATTAATATATATATTTGTATATATGTAAATTGCGTCTCATTGTTTCTCACTGGGAACTTTTAAAATAAAATAAATATATATATGTATATATATATATTTTTTTATTTTTATATATATATATATATATATATATATATATATATATATATATATATATATATATATATATTGTGAGATGGGGGTTGTTTAGCTCAAGAGGTTAGATGCGTTTTCCCAGCGATTCAAGCCAGTCAGGAACTATATTTAAGGGCATGGTAGCCCATCATTTTTATTAACCACTTAAGCCCCGGACCATTTGGTAGCTAAAGGACCAGAGGTGAATTCAGAATTTTGCACTGCGCTGCTTTAACTGTAAATTGTGCGGACATGCAATGTTGTACCCAAACAAAATTTGCGTCCTTTTCTTCCCACAAATAGAGCTTTCTTTTAATGGTATTTGATTGCCTCTGCGATTTCTATTTTTTGCGATATAAACGGAAAAAGACCGAAAATTTTGAAAAAAAATGATATTTTCTACTTTTTGTTATAAGAAAAATCGAATAAACTCAATTTTAGTCATACATTTAGGCCAAAATGTATTCAGCCACATGTCTTTAGTAAAAAAAAACGTCAATAAGTGTATATTTATCGGTTTGCGCAAAAGTTATAGCGTTTACAAACTAGGGTACATTTTCTGGAATTTACACAGCTTTAAATTTATGACTGCCTATCTCATTTCTTGAGGTGCTAAAATGGCAGGGCAGTACAAAACCCCCCCAAATGACCCCATTTTGGAAAGTAGACACCCAAAGGAAATTGCTGAGAGGCATGTTGAGCCCATTGAATATTTTTTTTTTTGTCCCAAGTGATTGAATAATGACAAAAAAAAATAAAAAATTACAAAAAGTTGTCACTAAATGATATATTGCTCACACATGCCATGGTTATATGTGGAATTGCACCCCAAAATACATTCTGCTGCTTCTCCTGAGTACGGGAATACCACATGTGTGGGACTTTTTAGGAGCCTAGCCACGTACGGGACCCCGGAAACCAAGCACCGCCTTCAGGATTTCTAAGGGCGCAAATTTTTGATTTCACTCCTCACTACCTATCACAGTTTTGAAGGCCATAAAATGCCAAAATAGCACAAAACCCCCCCAAATGACCCCATTTTAGAAAGTAGACACCCCAAGGAAATTGCTGAGAGGCCTGTTGAGCCCATTGAATATTTTTTTTTTTTTTGTCCCAAGTGATTGAATAATGACAAACAAAAAAAAAAATTACAAAAAGTTGTCACTAAATGATATATTGCTCACACATGCCATGGTTATATGTGGAATTGCACCCCAAAATACATTTTGCTGCTTCTCCTGAGTACGGGGATACCACATGTGTGGGACTTTTTGGGAGCCTAGCCGCGTACGGGACCCCGAAATCCAATCACCGCCTTCAGGATTTCTAGGCACAAATTTTTGATTTCACTCCTCACTACCTATCACAGTTTCGAAGGCCATAAAATGCCAAAATAGCACAAAACCCCCCCAAATGACCCCATTTTGGAAAGTAGACACCCCAAGCTGTTTGCTGAGAGGCATGGTGAGTATTTTACAGCTCTCATTTGTTTTTGAAAATGAAGAAAGAATTTTTTTTTTTTCTTTTTTTTTTTTTCAATTTTCAAAACTTTGTGACAAAAAGCGAGATCTGCAAAATACTCACAATACCTCTCAGCAAATAGCTTGAGGTGTCTACTTTCCAAAATGGGGTCATTTGGGGGGGTTTTGTGCCATCTGGGCATTCCATGGCCTCCGAAACTGTGATAGGCAGTGAGAAGTGAAATCAAAAATTTACACCCTTAGAAAGCCTGAAGGCGGTGATTGGTTTTTGGGGTCCCGTATGCGGCTAGGCTCCCAAAAAGTCTCACACATGTGGTATCCCCGTACTCAGGAGAAGCAACAGAATGTATTTTGGGGTGTAATTCCACATATGCCCATGGCATGTTTGAGCAATATATCATTTAGTGACAACTTTGTGCAAAAAAAAAAAAAAAATTGTCTTTTTTCCGCAACTTGTGTCAACATATAAAATATTCCATGGACTCGACATGCCTCTCAGTATATAGCTTGGGGTGTCTACTTTCCAAAATGGGGTCATTTGGGGGGGGGTTTGAACTGTTCTGGCATTTTATACACAACATTAGGAAGCTTACATCCACTCTTCTAACCACTTGAAGACAAAGCCCTTTCTGACACTTTTTGTTTACATGAAAACATATTTTTTTTTGCAGGAAAATTATGTTGAACCCCCAAACATTATATATATTTTTAGAGCAAAGGCCCTACAGAATAAAATGGTGGGTGTTGCATTTTTTTTTTCTACACAGTATTTGCGCAGCGATTTTTCAAACGCATTTTTTGGGGAAAAAATACACTTTTTTTATTTTAATGCACTAAAACACACTATATTGCCCAAATGTTTGATGAAATAAAAAAGATGATCTTAGGCCGAGTACATTGATACCAAACACGACATGCTTTAAAATTTCGCACAAACGCGCATTGGCGACAAACTACATACATTTTTAAAAGCCTTTAAAAGCCTTTACAGGTTACCCCGTTAGATTTACAGAGGAGGTCTACTGCTAAAATTACTGCCCTCGATCTGACCTTCGCGGTGATACCTCACATGCATGGTGCAATTGCTGTTTACATATGACGCCAGACCGACGCTTGCGTTCGCCATTGGGCAAGAGCAGGGCAGGACAGGGGTGCTTTTTTTTTTTTTTTTTATTATTAATTTTGCTTTTTTATTTTATTTTTAAATTGTTCCTTCTATGTTTTTTTTTTTTTATCATTTTTATTGTTATCTCAGGGAATGTAAATATCCCCTATGATAGTAATAGGTAGTGACAGGTACTCTTTTTTTGAAAAAACTGGGGTCTAGACCCTAGATCTTTCCTCTGCCCTCAAAGCATCTGACCACACCAAGATCGGTGTGATAAAATGCTTTCCCAATTTCCCAATGGCGCTTTTTATATCCGGGGGGGGACATTCCCTCCCACTGCTTGTAAAAGCAGTCCAGAGGCTAATTAGCCACTAGGGTTGCTTTTACATTAAAGCCGGCCGCTGGCTGAAAAGAATGATACCAAGATGATACCTAAACCCGCAGGCATCAATCTGGTATAACCATTCAAAGTCCAGCAACATACCAGTACGTTGCTGGTCCTTGTTGGACATGTATTGTAATCTTTTTTTTTCATGCAGCCAGGTGGCTGAACGAAAAAAGAGATTGATCGGTGGGTATGCCCACCATTAGAATACCGCCCTTCATCCACCCACTTCTAATGATGGGCATACATGCACCATTTATATATGCCGAAGCATGGGGGCATCCTCCCGCAAAAAAGTTATGCCGCACACACATGGTCGGACTTTTCCACGGGCAAGCCTCCGTCGGAATTTCGACCGTATGTACGCGGCATTAGGAGCAAAATCGCTCCTCCGCCCCTGCTGCCCCAATGCTTCGGCATATTTGCTTCTTTTTTTTTTTAACTGTGGTGGTGAAATCACCTCCTACAGCACTGGAGTCGCAGGGATCAGGCCTGTCTCTGCGAACGCTGCAGTTATGTGTGTTGTGTTTTGTAAGTGACAGTGATCGATCGATACTGCACTTGGGTGGCCTGGGCTGGATGGAGGGGCAAAACGCAGGTGCTAGCAGGTATCTGGGCTGATCCCGCTAACACTGCGTTTTTGGGAACCCTAAACTGCTGGGGACGCTAGTATAGATCTGATCAGATCAGATATTGATCTGTTCAGATACTATACCACTAAGGGAGGTGTATGCTTCACGCGTGGGTGTTAGCGTTACTGGCACTAACCTGACGCTGCCTGGGGTGTGACGCAGACCCTCTCTGACGCTAAAA
The DNA here is from genome assembly GCA_029206835.1 of Rana muscosa. Lineage (NCBI taxonomy): Eukaryota > Metazoa > Chordata > Amphibia > Anura > Ranidae > Rana > Rana muscosa. Next base: position 79,500,801 of record CM055124.1, read on the forward strand.
CCTAATTGATATCACCCGCCGGGCGGTCAGGGGGTTAAACCTTTATTGGGTTATATACGGCGGGTGCCCTGACACTATAAAAAGCAAACTAACTAACCAGCGTCACCCGTAACACTTATATGATGATTACTGGTGAAAGGGTTAACTAGGGGCAATTAGGGGGTTAAAACCTTTATTAGATAATATATGGGGGTACCTGACGCTATAAAAACCTGCGGCGAACCTAAAAAAAATTACTGTCTACCGATCTGCATCACCGACGCTAAGACATCGATCAGAAAAATGATTGCTTAGCGACAGTGGTGATAGGGGGTGAAAGGGTTACCTGGGGGGCGATCAAGGGGGTTAAACCTTTATTAGATAATTTATGGGGGGTACCCGACGCTATAAAAACCTGCGGCGAACCTAAAAAAATTACTGGGTACCGATCTGCATCACCGACGCCAAGACAGCGATCAGAAAAATGATCGCTTAGTGACAGTGGTGATAGGGGGTGAAAGGGTTACCTGGGGGGCGATCAAGGGGGTTAAACCTTTATTAGATAATTTATGGGGGTACCCGACGCTATAAAAACCTGCGGCGAACCTAAAAAAAAAAATACTGGCTACCGATCAGCATCACCGACGCTAAGACATCGATCAGAAAAACGATCGCTTAGTGACAGTGGTGATAGGGGGTGAAAGGGTTACCTGGGGGCGATCAAGGGGGTTAAACCTTTATTAGATAATTTATGGGGGTACCCGACGCTATAAAAACCTGCGGCGAACCTAAAAAAAATTACTGGGTACCGATCTGCATCACCGACGCCAAGACAGCGATCAGAAAAATGATCGCCAAGCGACGGCGGTGCTAGGGGGTGAAAGGGTTATCTGGGGGGTGATCAAGGGGTTAAACCTTTATTAGGGGGGGTTAGGGGGCTACACTGGACCTAAAACTAAATGTAGTGACACTTTTACAGTCACAAATGTCACTGATTGCAGTGATCAGTAAATAAATGGTCACTGCAATCAGTGACACTGTGACTGGGGGCTGGGGGGTGATCTGGGGGGGGGGGCTGGGGGGTGATCTGGGGGGGCCTGGGGGGGCGATTTATGTGCCTATGTGTGCTGGTGTTAGTGTAGTGTTAGTGCACTGACCTGTGTGTCTTCTCTTGTACGACGCTCGGTATATGTGAGCGCCGCACAGGAGATGACATCACTTCCTCCTGCTTTCTCTATCTGTGTAAACAGTACACAGACAGAGGGGGCATTTCTATTCGCCGGGAGCGATCGCGAGGGGGTGGTCGGAATCGAACGGCCGCCCCCCCCATCTCGGAACGCTCCCAGACGAATTCCGACCGCTCACTGTACAGAAGGGGGGTCCGATCGGACCCCCCAACTGTACAAAGGCAATCACGTATGCTCTACGTGATTGTGCCTGTCGGTGCCATTGTGCCGACGTATATATACAGTGAGCGGTCGTTAAGTGGTTAAAAACGGCAAAATAAAAGTCCAAACAAAGGTTTCCCACGCAGGGGTTCTTCTCCATTAAATACACAGAACAGAAAATGCTAGCCCACCTGGCTATCTGTAGCAGTACTTCTGCACTTTGTCCTGGTCAGCCAGACCACGGACTCCTCAAAGTAGACGGCTTCGCTTTAGCGTCCACAGCTCTGCCTCTTGCAGTCACCAATGTTCTTGCTGTCACCTACAGCCTCTCTGTCTCCTGAAGACCTCCTGTCTCTTGGTGTGGAGCCATCTCCAACTGGGAGCCAGGTGGTCTTCCCATACACTCATTATAAGGGCTGTGCTCACCTGAGCACACACCCTGCTGGTAATCAGCAAAGTCTGGACACAGGGTTGGAGATCCCATCCCTCCCAAGACACTGTGGAATCTCCAAAATACAAAGCCCCTTTCCAGAATACCAAAACCTGGAGAAAGCTGCGAAAGCAGTCTTCTCCAGTCCACCTCTACGCTCTGTAGTCTTGCACCTTGCAAATGTACAGACCCTGTGTCCAGCAAACTGTCCTTTTTACCGTGACAGTAGCTCCTACTGTCACATATCTCCCCCCCATGTTTCGGACCCGAAGGGGGCGGAACACACAAGCCCGAATCCTTGATTGGGGCACCTCTGTGCCAGCTGTTCGCTGCATAGGCCCAATCTTTTTTTTGGGTGCGTTTCCAGGCACGCCTTACCCAGGATCGCAACGGGGTCCTACCTTTCTGTATCCCCAGCCTACTCCCTCTGTCCTTGGGGTTCCTGAGCTCACGTTTCTTTTCTGGCAGCCCCTTGCCTTTCCTGCTATTTCCTTTAAACTCAGTTTCTGGATTCTGTAAGGAACCTGCTCCAGACACTACGCTTGATGAGGAACCACCTTTTCCCTCACTGGTACCCGTTTTCCCCATCACAATAGGTCCCTTGGGTTTACCAACTTCTTTGCCCTTGACTACCAACTCCCCAGGGCTCAACATCTGTGTATCACACAAATTTTCCAAGAAATTATTCATTTTCATATCCAGGCCATTATTTACATTAACATTCAGTAATAAGTCACCATTTCTCCAATTATCATCAGTTATTTCTTGTTCAGGGTTTGTTAGGGCCAAGCCCAAGGAGGGACAACACACAGGTGAGCAGCTATCCCCTATGAGACCTTCACAAGGCTTCACTTCACCTGTTGTCCAAATCTCTGTGGGCAGTTGTCCCAACAACTGACATTGAACAACGCATGACCCATTTCTAGCAGTACCCATCTTTGCCAACTCACACTTTTCCATGTTACAATTTTTGTTCCTCTCCATACTATATTTGAGAGCGTCTCCGGGTACCCCAACTTCTACCTCTCTGCAGGTGACAGACAGAATCTCTGCTTTTGCCACGTCCATATCTGGCCCTTCCTTCTTAGGAGGTCTAGCGGGTGAGGCAGTATCCATGCCATTTACTAATCCCTGCTCAGCCGCACCTCGGACCGCACTAGCAGACATGCCCATCACCGCATCAGGCGGAGAGACCTCTGTCTCCAGCAGCCCCCCAGAGCGCCTTCCGTACTGAGCCGTATTCGGAAGCATCCTCACAGGAAACTGGGAGATCATTTGCCACACTATTAGAAAGCACTGTACCAACCAGTTCCACTGGTGATTAATTTTAACCAGCACAGGTTGTACTACCTGACTCCATCCATTGGTACCACGCAGCACCACCACATCCGACTGTAATGGAGGCACCCAGGTATACAAGGACTGTGCTTTCACCATTTCAAGCAGTTCCACTAACATATCTTTAATTTCTACACACTCCACATCAATATGCAAAACATTTTTGGTGACCTTAACCTTATCAGAGACATGGAGGGGCTCATTCACTGCGGCTTGAGGGGCCGAGACATTTAAACAGGCCTCCACCTCACTGGCGGTACCCATCACAGCCTGATGCTCCTCTGGAACACTGTCAGACGTATGTCTCCCACTCATCCCTTCCAACTCAACAATGAGCCCCTGCACGTAAACATTTGTTACATTGTCACCTTCACACTTGACATTCAGCGGCTGGGCTGTGAACACCACATCTGCCATGCATGCGCCCTGATCTGGTCCTTCCGACTGGGGGGAAACAACCCTTGCAGGGACCAACGCACCCTCAACCATTGGTCGCTCTGCGATTTCCCTGTCTGGCATAGCAGTTGTTGTATTCACACCCCTGTAGCTCAACATAGCCTTGTCTATCATGGCTAGTAATTGTTTGGCCCAACTGTCCCAATCCGATGTGCTTCCATTATGAGGGCTCAGCAGTACCTCATCATCGGCTCTAGGAGGCACCTGGGATTCTGCAGCGCAAACAGTAACTTTGTCAGTTCTATATAAATCACATTTTGGCAACATGCTTTTACTCTTTGCTAAATCTTCATCAAACAAGGCAGGCTGCAATACACCATCACTACCTTGCTCTGGGGGCGCTAACACACTCAGCTGTGCACCTTCAGCTTTGGCCAGCTGACTTAACCCCTTACCAACTGGGCTACACATATGATAAATGGACTGCTCACACAAACTCTCACTGCATGGTGTAGACCCAGTTTGTTCCATCAGAGCAATATCAGGGCTGTCCTGGACAATCTCTGGCTCCAACACCTGGAGACCCCCAGAGATTTCCATGGACAACACTGTGGCTCCGCTTCTGGTTGCCAAGGGAGACATCCCCCTTTTCTCATTACTAAAGAACACATCACCATAAGTACATGTATCATCAGAAATACCTTTATCATCAACCTTAATAAACATAGCAGTTTCATAAGCTCTATCAGGTTTACTTTTGTCATAACGCATGGCACCCTGCGTGCCACTCAGCACACCACCCTTCCTCTCCAAAGGAATTATTTTTCCTACTAGGGCGGCTTCACAGTTGTCCTGGGAAACCACTTGCCTCACCACTGCAGGCTCCTTGGCGGTTTCCCTTGGCAACTCTGCAGCACCTGTCACTGTCACTAGGGAACATGGCACACCAACTGCTTTGGTTACCCCTAGGACATCTCTCCCAGCACTCTGCTGGATTACCTTAGGAGCACACAGAGTCCACATGTCCTTTTCAGTCCTTGACCTTGCTGCAAGCTGGGTTTTAACCTGTGTCTCCCCGCTGATCTGGGTAGCACATTGCAGCAAGTCCATTTTTACACCTGCAGATCTCCCCACCGAACACAATGCCACTTCACTGGGATCAGACCCACAAACAGTCTTACCATATCCTGTAGCAGGTAACTCTGGATTTCCAAAACCGAAGTCTACCGGTGACACTTCTCCCATCCTGGAGCATTGCTGGCGGCCCATGATACGATGGAACTCTCCTCTGAGAAGGATTTCCTCTTTAAACCTGCGGTAGTCATCCTGGTCCCCATCCATCAAATGGTAAACCGACCGATACTCTATCCGTAACAATGTTTGCAGCAATTTTGGCCACCGGTTCCTAGGCCATTTTCTCTTTACAGCAACATTTTCAAATCTTAGCAGGAAGTCCCCAACCTCCTCTGTAGGCAGCATGGGTTGCATATAGTCAGAGGCCATGATCACAGCCCCTTGCACTGCATCCTAGTCTTTGCGATTCCGCTTGAACCATCCATTCACTGTCTCACGCATCACTAGGCCTTTTGGACTGACTCTTCTAGGTGGAGACATCTTCTCAGGCCACGCTGAGCTCACTTCCACAGGTACACCACCTGTATGCAACACAGTCCATCAATTGAACTACTGTGCAATGCAGTTCACCTGGCTGCCACACACAGCTAGCAGCAGTTCACCGCAGAAAAAAAATTGAGTTTTCATTCACAGGTACACCACCTGCAACACGCAATGCCTTTTGCCTGGCTGCACTTCCACACACAGCCAACAGTTCCTGACCTGAACTCACTGTGGAGCAAGGACCCGGATTCCACCGTCTTGTGCCCGCATTCTCCACCACTTGTGAGATGGGGGTTGTTTAGCTCAAGAGGTAGATGCGTTTTCCCAGCGATTCAAGCCAGTTAGGAACTATATTTAAGGGCATGGTAGCCCATTTTTATTAAAAAAGGCAAAATAAAAGTCCAAACAAAGGTTTCCCACGCAGGGGTTCTTCTCCATTAAATACACAGAACAGAAAATGCTAGCCCACCTGGCTCTCTGTAGCAGTACTTCTGCACCTTGTCCTGCTCAGCCAGACCACCGGACTCCTCAAAGTAGACGGCTTTGCTTTAGCGTCCACAGCTCTGCCTCTTGCAGTCACCAATGTTCTGGCTGTCACCTACAGCCTCTCTGACTCCTGAAGACCTCCTGTCTCCAACTGGGAGAGCCATGAGGTCTTCCCATACATTCATTATAAGGGCTGTGCTCACCTGAGCACACACCCTGCTGGTAATCAGCAAAGTCTGGACACAGAGTTGGAGATCCCATCCCTCCCAAGACACTGTGGAATCTCCAAACTGCAAAGCCCTTTCCAGAATACCAAAACCTGGAGAAAGCTGCGAAAGCAGTCTTCTCCAGTCCACATCTACGCTCTGTAGTCTTGCACCTTGCAAATGTGCACACCCTGTGTCCAGCAAACTGTCCTTTTTACCGTGACAGTAGCTCCTACTGTCACAATATATATATGTACAGTGCCTTGAAAAAACTATTCGTACCCCTTGAAATTTTCCACATTTTGTCATGTTACAACCAAAAACTTAAATGATTTTATTGGGATTTTATGTGATAGACCAACACAAAGTGGCACATAATTGTGAAGTGGAAGGAAAATTATAAATGGTTTTCCAATATTTTTACAAATACCTATCTGAAAAGTGTGGCGTATATTTGTATTCAGCCCCCTTTACTCTGATACCTCTATCTAGTGGGACCAATTGCCTTCAGAAGTCACCTAATTAGTAAATAGAGTCCACCTGTGTGTCATTTAATCTCATTATAAATACAGCTGTTCTGTGAAGCCCTCAGAGGTTTGTTAGAGAACCTTAGTGAACAAACAGCATCATAAAGGCCAAGGAACACACCAGACAGGTCCAGGATAAAGTTGTGGAGAAGTATAAAGCAGGGTTAGGGTATAAAAAAATTATCCCAAGCTTTGAACATCTCACGGAGCTCTGTTCAATCCATCATCCGAAAATGGAAAGAGTATGGCACAACTGCAAACCTACAAAGACATGGTCGTCCACCTAAACTGACCGGCCGGGCAAGGAGAGCATTCATCAGAGAAGCAGCCAAGAGGCCCATGGTAACTCTAGAGGAGCTGCAGAGATCCACAGATCAGGTGGGAGAATCTGTCCACAGGACAACTATTAGTCGTGCTCTCCACAAATCTGCCCTTTATGGAAGAATGACAAGAAGAAAGACATTGTTGAAAGAAAGTCATAACAGGTTCAGTTTGCAGTTTGTGAGAAGCCATGTGGAGGACACAGCAAACATGTGGCATAAAAATAACACTGCACATCACCCTGAACACACCATCCCAACCATGAAACATGGTGGTGGCAGCATCATGTGGTGGGGATGCTTTTCTTCAGCAGGGACAGGGAAGCTGGTCAGAGTTGGTGGGAAGATGGACGGAGCCAAATACAGGACAATCTAAAGCCCTGTACACGGACTGTTTTCATCGGACTAACCGACCGTGTATGGGCCCCATCGGTCTTTTTTCCATCGGTGTTAAAAAATAGAACATGTTTTAAATTTATCCGATGGAAAAAAAACGATAGCAAATTCCGATCGTCTGTGGGGAACTCCATCTGCTAAAAAACCCACGCATGCTCAGAATCAAGTCGACGCATGCTCAGAAGCATAGAACTTAATTTTTCTTGGCTCGTATGAGTGTTTTACGTCACAGCGTTTGGGACGATCGTTTTTTTGACTGATGGTGTATAGGCAAGACTGATGGAAGTCAGCTTCATCGGATTTCCGATGGAAAAATCCATCGGTTTAAAATCCATAGGAAATCCAATCGTGTGTACAGGGCTTTAGAAGAAAACCTGTTAGAGTCTACAACTTTAAATTAAACCGATATCGTGCTTTCACCTTTCAAGACCCGCGGGTGGCGTTCTCTTTTTTGGTTTATATGCACTACTGTCTTTGCTGTGCACTCGAGTCCATTTTTTATTCTTGATTTGTCTGCGGTAACAACCATTGGATATCTATGTATAGAAATATATATCTATATATAGATATAGATATACACATTTTTATTTTACATTTTATAATATTTTAATTTTTTACATAGTGTAAAAATCATGATTTCTAATTTTTATGGTGTATATTTTTATTTTCCATGTGCTCCCTCCTCCTCCCTCATCCTCTTGCTGAAGGTCACAGGGTCATTAGAATAATAATTGCCTTATTGTGGGACGGGTCACACATTCTACCAATCATTAGGTACATCCTATGGTTAGCTCCTCCCATCCAGGACACATAAGGGTATAAAAGAGCTCCAACAGACCACATTGTCATCTCACTATCCTTCCTGATCAGATCCTACATCAGCTCTGTAAGTATGGAAATTCATTCTACAAGGGGGGAATCATTATCTGATTGTATGATCCTTACTAAGATGGGAACTTGGCTTGGTGTTGGGATTTTAAAGTGTGACTGTACATTGTGTGCTCTAATCTTTCACAATATTAATGTCTATTGAAATGTTCTAATGTACAATAGCCATCATTATAATGGAGCCACTATAGAGCTTAGAATTGATCACATGACATACAATGGTAACATGTATTATTCTGCATTATTCTGCAACAAAAAAAGGGTCAGTAATGGAATTCATGTATGTATGACTAGACTGTGGAGACTCAATTCACTAAAATGTTCAATTCACGTGTTGCTCAATCATTATTTCCATCTTTTATTTTTTTTGCCATGTTTGCCAATGTTTGCTAATGTCAGCTCATAATTTTTATTTTTTTCTTATTAGATAAGCAATATATCTATGTGCACATGGGTGTGTGTGTATACTTGTGTGTGTATATGTGTATCTACATGTGTATATGTGTGTGTGTGTGTGTACGTATATGTGGGTATACATACTCTATAATAGCTTCATGTGTACTATCTCATATATGTTGCTGATTGTTGTATTTAACCTTCTATATTTAAATTTATTTCATTATTTCACACATATACTATATTCTATTATTCTATTATTCTATATTATAATTTAGGTTGTTTTTGCCGGTCTCAGTATTATCTTTAATATTGGGTGTTTTTTTAGTTTTTTTTTTTTATTAATGGCAACGTTCCTCTTCCCTCCCTCTCCCCCTCTCCCTCTCCCCTTCCCCTCTCCCCCCCCCCCCCTAGAACCCTTTAGTGTTGGCCACGGTCGGCAAGCAACCACCTTTCGTACCCAATAGGTATTGGGCAAGCTGAATTGTCTTTTGATGCTCGTAGCTGTTTTTTGAACCAGATTGCCCTTACCTAGGTGTTGGACCATAGCACAGAGCGGTTACTAACCAACTGTTGCTAGCTAATTTTTAAGGGTGTTTTTTTTCTCTATATATTTGGGTAAAGGCCTGATTTGGTTACTCTCCAAGTTTTGGAGATGTCACCAGATGAGGGCAGTTTTAATACCCTTTTGTCAACATGGGTATTGTTTATTAGCTTTATTTTTGTGCATGTTTTTTTTTTTTAATGATTGGTCTTACATTGGTTATGCTTCTACTAGGTATAGGCTCCTTGGATCGCTGCTGCTTCTGAGATGTAAATCAAGATGTACACCTAGGCAACGCTGTATCCTGGCCTAGGCCAACAAGACCGAGGCCTAGGGCAGCACTTTGCAGGGGAGCAGCACGGAAAGAGTCCCCGCTGGCTTGCTCTACACTGTTAGTGTAGCGCCAGTCTTATGGGGCGGACTGGGCTGAGAGGCAAATTAGTCTAGCGCCCCCATAAAGTGGCCGCACTGCTTCTGGTATGCAGGCGGCCGGCATTCCGCAACTGTGGGGGGGGGGGGCGCTGCTTCTAATTTTGACTGTCCTATCATCCTGGACCACAAACCTTCCTCACTGTGCTATATGTTTTCTGCTGCACCATTGGCATGGTTATATCTTCTTATTTCTCTCCATAAAATTATCAGAAATTTGTGCTTAAAGTAGAACTATAGGCAACACTTTTTTTTCATTTTGGATAGAGTAAGGGAGGGTTATAGCCCCTGTCGGTTTTTTTTTTTTACCATCCCTGTCCCATTGCAGAGATTTCCCTTCACTTTCTGCCCCATAGCCAAACAGGAAGTGAGAGGAAATCTATACAAATTAAGGGAATTCTTTGACCCCCCAGGCCCTCAGAACTAGTGTCCCCACTCAAAAATTTCAGGGTGGGTCTTAAACAGAAAGTGGTGGGGCCTTGACAGGAAAGGGTGGGCCATATTTAAATTAGGGGGTGCACAAGTTTAGTCAGGCCTAGGGCAGCACAAAACCTATATACACTACTGCACCTAGGCCAACTCCATTTTTTTCTTTTTCCTTTTTCTTTTATAAATCGTTGTATAATGACAGCATGTGATATCCCCGCTTTGAAGATATTATCCTGGAATGTCCAGGGACTTCATTCTAAATTTAAGAGGGCGATACTTTTTAGATTCCTTAAACTACATTCCCCACATATGGTGATTCTTCAGGAAACACATCTCATGAGCAGCAAGTGTTCTGCATTAAAAAAGCCATGGATCCAGCAAGCCTTTCATTCTTCATATTCTACATATGCAAGAGGAGTAACAATATTAATTAGTAAATCCATTCCATGTGTAATGGAACAGGTCCATATTGATCCCCAGGGCAAATATGTAATAATAGTATTTACGGTTTGGGGCACCCGGTATATAGTGGTAGGGGTGTATATCCCCCCTCCTTTTTCTTCATCCACCCTATACTCATCCTTAGAGAAAGTAATTCCTTACTACCCAGCAAAACTCTTACTTATGGGCGATTTTAATGCCATTCTGGCCCCCGACCTAGATAGACCTATTCCCCCGAAACAATTCTCTACAGATTTGCTCTCTTGGGCTCAGGTAATGGGCTTAACAGAGGTTTGGAGGTGGAAACATCCTGAGACTAGAGCCTATTTGCCAACCCGACTATGTTGACTGATGTACTGGATGCATCATATCTACCCAGTGGGCTTTCAGACCATTCCCCCTTACTCCTTATTGTTCGTTCCCCATCCTTCAGAACCCCAGCTTTATGGCGTCTGGGGGCACACTGGCTTTCTCATATTGATCCGATGACCACTATTTCACCACAACTAGCGGGACTTTAATGAGGCATCCTCTTCTATCGCAATGACTTAGAAAACCTTTAAGGCCTTCACCAGAGGGCAATATATCTCCTCTATTGCTGGGATTCGTAAAAAACAGGCTGCTGTTACGACGGCGCTACAGTTAGCTGTGAATCTGATATATAGATATATATAGAGATATCTACACCATTGATCCTATTGATACTCATTTTGACTCTCTGAATGCAGCAAAACGTTAGCTACATCTCCATCTTACAGAGATCACTAGACTTGATCTACATCGGAATAAACAACGTTTTTTTGAACAGTGAGACCGCAATGGCCGCCTTCTGGCGATGTTGGCACAGTCTAACTATCCTCCAACAGTGATTTCTAGTGTGGTGTCTGCCTCAGGTGCATCAGTTTCTTCGTTACCCGATATACTACAGGCTTTTCGTCAATATTATAGTTCCCTCTATACCTCTGTGTTGCCTTCTGATTTTCAGCCCCAGGATTTGGCATCCTGGCTAGATCCATTGGCACTCGGCTGGCTTTCAGAGAGAGAGAGAGAATCTTTGGTAGGGCCAATTACCCCGGAGGAGGTGTTGAAGGTAATTGGATCCTTCCCGTTGGGGAAGTCTCCGGGCCCAGATGGCCTTCCCATAGAATTTCATAGGACCCATGGGAAATTATTGGCCCCCAGGTTAGCACAACTCTACTCTCAATGCTTGGCTGATGGTGCCCTCTTGACCTCCATGAGCCATGCCCATGTTATATTAATTCATAAAGCTCCAAAAGATCCCACCTCTTGTACCTCCTATAGGCCAATTGCCCTACTTAATACAGATTAAAAAATTATGACTAAACTACTTACCATCAGACTACAGTAACTATTGCCATCTGTTGTGTTGGCTTTATGGTCAATAAGTCAACCAATATAAATCTGAGGCGTTTGTTTACCAATATACATGCAAAACACCTGAATGAGGGTACTAGGGTGGTGGCCTCCTTAGATATTGAAAAGGCCTTCGACACCGTTGAATGGCCTTTTCTTTGGGAAGTTCTTAGGAAGATGGGGTTCCCCCTGACTTTTATTAAATGGATACAGATACTTTATCAAAATTCCACCTCGGCTATCAAGCTGGGAGGTGGCCTGTCGCAGTCTTTTTCTTTGTCTAGAGGTACTAGACAGGGCTGCCCTCTCTCTCCAGCATTGTTCGCCATAGCAATGGAACCGTAGGCGGAGGCTCTCCGTACTTCCCTTCATGTTAGGGGACTGCGTGTCAGCTGGCTGGAGGAAAGGGTTGCCCTGTATGCGGACGACCTACTCCTCTTTTTAAATGATGCAGGTCCATCACTTAAGGGGGCCTTACAGGTCCTTAATTCCTTTTCCTCAGTCACAGGTCTCAAAGTGAATTGGACAAAGTCCCTTTTATTTCCTATAGATTCTGCGGCCCGTGCCACTGCCTATACTGATACTCCCTTGAGATGGGTGGAGCACTTTAAATACCTGGGAGTGGTGGTTTCCAGACAGGCTTCGGACTATATCTGCCTAAATTTAACACCCGTGACCCAGGAGGTTCAACAATGGCTAAAGGCATGGGAGTCATTACCCCTTTCATTATTAGGACGCATAAACCTAATAAAAATTAATGTATTACCTAAATTTTAATTATTTTTTTTCGACACTCTCCACAGTGAATCCCTAAATAATTTTTTGTACGGCTGCATCGTATTTTTGCAGCATTTATATGCAGATCTCAGTCCCATAGGTATAGCTGGACGACATTGGTACGCCCGGCTTCTCAAGGTGGCCTGGCATGTCCGGATTTCTACAAATATTATTTGGCCTCTCAGCTAGTAACCGCTGCCTTGTATTTTAACCTAGATACCTCTAACCCCGCTACGCAGGTAGAAGCAGCAGTGCTGGGATCCTTGAAGGCGTTGAAATTTCTGATTTTTCGGGGGCCCCCGTGCTCCATATTCACTGACTGTGCACTACATTACGGCCATGGGGGGGGGGGAAGGAAAGTCTCAAATTGAACAATATCCCCTACAGGCAATTTCGCCCGACGCTCTCCTTTGGTTGAATCCCACCCTGGAGCATATCTATACATTGCCCGACCCCCATGCCTGGACCAAATTCAATATAAAAACAATGACTCTGATTATTTTGGACGAATCCTTGATTCTATTTTCCAAACTGATCTCCGATTTCAATGTTCCTCAATTGTACTCCTTTCATTTTTTCCAACTCTCCCATGCCTTCAGCTGTCAATTACCTGGCTCTCCTCCGCGACTAGTTCAATCCGCCCTAGAGAAGCTTCTAAGGTTGGACTGTGCAAAGAATGCTGCCTCCAAATTATATCTCCATCTAACAACCGTCTCCCTTCCAACACTAGAGAAACTAAGACTTAAATGGTCTAAGGACATTCCTGAACTTGACGATGACGATTGGGATGATATATGGGACTTTCCTTTTAACTCTCTTGTCTCCTTGAGAGACCGGCTGATTCAGTTCAAGATGGTTCACAGGGCATATCTTACTCCTTATATATTACATAAAATTAATCCGGACTCTGCCCCTGGTGTGGGGGGATTTCTGGAGACTTTACTCATATTTTTGGACTTGTCCAGCAATAGTGGGCTACTGGGAAGAGATATTAGCTTTTATATCCCAAATTACCTCTATTTTATTACAACCATCAATGGCAATATGCATGTTGGGTCTGATAGAGCAATATATTCCCATGGTGGCAGGACGTACCCTGGTGGGGCTGCTTTTGTTCTACGCTCGCAAAGCTATAGCTCTTAGTTGGAAAAAACTACCCCCCCATCATTGTCTATGTGGAAACGACTCATTAACAATAGCTTATCATTATATCTGGCACTTCTCTTCTTCATGTAAAAATCATAATTTTTTTGCTATAAAATTACGTAGAACCCCCAAACATTATATACTGTATGTTTTTTTTTTAGCAGACACCCTAGGGAATAAAATGGCGGTCATTGCAACTTTTTATCTCGCACGGTATTTGCACAATAATTTTTCAAACGCCTTTTTTGGGGAAAAAAACGGTTTCATGAATTAAAAAATAACAAAACAGTAAAGTTAGCCCAATTTTTTTGGATAATGTGACAGGTATCTATTTTCTCAGCGTAACAACATCTAACATGTCCCGCTTTAAAATTGCGCACACTCATGGAATGACACCAAACTTCAGTACTTAAAAATCTCCATAGGCGACGCTTTAAAATGTTTTACAGGTTACCATTTTTGCGCTACAGAGGAGGTCTAGTGCTATAATTGTTTCACTCATTCTAACGCACGCGGCGATACCTCACATGTGTGGTTTGAACGGCGTTTACATATGTGGGTGGGACTTACATGTGCGTTCGCTTCTGAGGGCAAGCTACCGGGGACAGGGGCGTTTTAAATTTTTTCTTTTCTTTTTTTTTTTTACTTAATTTTTTTAATTTTTACACTTTTTTTTTAATTTTTATTTTTTTGATCACTTTTATTCCTATTACAAGGAATGTAAACATCCCTTGTAATAGGAATCTATTGTAACAGGTCCTCTTTATTGAGAGATGCGGGGTCAATAAGACCCCACATCTCTCCTCCAGGCTGGAAAGCATGAGATCGGGAAAAAAAAATTCACTGATCTCATGCTGACAGCCAAGATCACGGCTTTGTTTACATACGGGAACCCGGGCGTGACGTCATAACGTCGCGCCCGGGCCTCCGACGGTCATAGAGATGACTGGTGACCATCTGGTCACCAGTCATCTCTATGCTTCCAATCCGGCGTCGGCTGATTCGTTCTCCGGGCCCCCGATGGCACGGGAGAGCCCGGAGAAGCACCAGATGGCGGCGGGAGGGGGGGACGTCCCCTCCCGCCGCCTATAAGAATGATCAAGCGGTGGAACTGCCACTATGATCATTCTTATCGTGCACAGAATCGCCGGCTGAAAAGAATGATATCTGAATGATGCCTGTAGCTGCCCCCACCCCATCATTCAGATATCACCGCACAAATTCAAGGACGTCATTTGACGGTGGCGGTAGGGAAGTGGTTAATAGAGGTTGTCTCCTCAAATATGGGAAGGTCTGGTCCAAATGGCTGATGGATTCTTCCACAGCCTCTGAAGCCTTTTAGAGGAAGATTATTTAGTCTTTTTTTTTTTTCTTTTTTTTTTCCGTCAGTTATTTGGGCTTTATCCATGATAATTTAAAAATCTTATATTGGCGTATATACTATAGGACCACATCGCTCCCAAATTTGAAAATCGAGTTAATAGGAGTACTATCTAATGTTTTTTACTCTATAACTTGATATAATGTAAGAATTGCACAAATACCATGTAAGACCAATGTATGTATGTGGGCTTTTTTTTATTATTATTATTGTTTGTTTGTTGCTGTTTTTTTTGTTCTGTCTTTGCCTCTGTTTGCTTACTGTTTGTAAATTTTTGTCTGTGTTTTGGAAAATTAATAAAAAACGTATCTTTAAATTATTTCCATCTACGCAATTGTTATTTCCGCTCTCATTGCTGCAAATAATAATGGTTTTGGCAAATAGTACAATAGATTATTACATTAAGCCTTATGTCTTAGTAAATACCCCAACTTATTTGTTATGTGTATTTATTATTTCACAGATCAGAAAAATAAAAATGATGAAACCCATCGCTGTACTTTTCCTCTTCTCATTGGGTGAGTAGCCTTCCTAATATTGTTAACTGATTTATTATTACGCAGACTTGTTACAATCCAAATTCCTGAGGACTGGACAGCCACTAACAATGGGCTCAGTTTCCCGCCCTCCTGGATCTCCAGAGATCCACAAATTTGCCCCAGATCCCTTATTTCTCATGAAATGTTCCAGGTTGAAAAAAACGGACCACATTCACGGCGCAATATATGTTTTATTGTGACTTTTTTTTTACATTATCTAACTATAATTCTTTATAGGAAACATTGCTCTAGAAATAAATATTTGCTATACCTCATGGGGGTATGTAAACCTCTCATCAGACCACAGGACATGGTTCCAGTAATCCATGTCCTTAGTCTGCTTGTCTTCAGCAAACTGTTTGCGGCTCTTTCTTGTGCATCATCTTTAGAAGAGGCTTCCTTCTGGGATGACAGTCATGCAGACCAATTTGATGCAGTGTGCGGTGTATGGTCTGATCACTGACAGGCTGACCCCCCACCCCTTCAACCTCTGCAGCAATGCTGGCAGCACTCATACGTCTATTTCCCAAAGACAACCTCTGGATATGACGCTGAGCACGTGCACTCAACTTCTTTGGGCAACCATGGCGAGGCCTGTTCTCAGTGGAACCTGTCCTGTTAAACTGCTGTATGGTCTTGGCCACTGTGCTGCAGCTCAGTTTCAGGGTCTTGGCAATCTTCTTATGGCCTAGGCCATGTTTATGTAGAGCAACAATTCTTTTTTTTAGATCCTCTGAGAGTTCTTGGCCACGAGGTGCCATGTTGGACTTCCAGTGACCAGTATGAGAGAGTGAGAGTGATAACACCAAATTTAACACACCTGCTCCCCATTCACACCTGAGACCTTGTAACACTAACGAGTCACATGACACCGGGGAGGAAAAATGGCTAATTGGGCACAAATTTGGACATTTTCACTTAGGGGTGTACTCACTTTTGTTGCCAGCGGTTTAGACATTAATGGCTGTGTGTTGAGTTATTTTGAGGGGACAGCAAATTTACCCTGTTATACAAGCTGTACACTCAATACTTTACATTGTAGCAAAGTGTAATTTCTTCAGTGTTGTCACATGAAAAGATAGAAGAAAATATTTACGAAAATGTGAGGGGTGTACTCACTTTTGTGATATATATATATATACACACATATATATATATATACACACACACACATATATATATATATATATATATATATACACACACACACACATACATACATACATACATACATACATATATATATATACACACACACACACTATATTACCAAAAGTATTCGGACGCCTGCCTTTACACACACGTGAACTTCAATGGCATCCCAAGTCTCATAGGGTTCAATATTGAGTTGGCTCACCCTTTGCAGCTATAATAGCTTCAACTCTTCTGGGAAGGCTGTCCACAAGGTTTAGGAGGGTGTCTATCGGAATGTTTGACCATTCTTCCAGAAGCACATTTGTGAGGTCAGGCACTGATGTTGGATGAGAAAGCCTGGCTCACAGTCGCCAGCAAGGTCCATAAAGAAATGGATGAGCAAGTTTGGGGTGGAGGAACTTGACTGTCCTGACCTCAACCCGATAGAACACCTTTGGGATGAAATAGAGCGGAGACTGCAAGCCAGGCCTTCTCGTCCAACATCAGTGCCTGACCTCACAAATGCGTTTCTGGAAGAATGGTCAAACATTCCCATAGACACCCTCCTAAGCCTTGTGGACAGCCTTCCCAGAAGAGTTGAAGCTGTTATAGCTGCAAAGGGCGGCCAACTCAATATTGAACCCTACGGACTAAGACTGGGATGCCATTAAAGTTTATGTGCGTGTAAAGGCGGGTGTCCCAATAACTTTTAACAATATAGAATATATATATATATATATATATATATATTTTTTTTTAAAACATGCTTTAAATGGGATATGTATCAGAACAAAGGGAAGCAATTAAGAGAAGTTTATACTTACATACAATTTAAAGAATAACTGTAGTGAATAAATAGGCTGTTGTAACATAGTAACATATTGTCATATTCATCCTGTGTCTTCAGTACTGTGTGAGTTACTAACCTACAAAAATCATGCAGATCAGGAGTGGTGAAGCCAGGCGCAGCCAGGGAACAAACATTCCCAGAAGGGGTTCATCAGTGGCCGCCTCTCTATGTTTCTCCCGATTCGGGTTTATTTTATGGTGGAGCTCCAATGAATGGAAATGTTTTTGCACAGCACATCCCTCTGTTCCTGGGAATCATTTCATCACTGATCCCATCTCGTTATTATGTTACAAATTCTTTAACTATATGTTGCTATTTTTTGTGAGCTAATTTGATTTATTTTCTCTTTCTACAGCCCTGCAATCATTTGTTGTCAATGCAAGAGGTAAGTATCCTTCTGTCTTGATGTTATGCCAGCCACACACATGTTACAAACTGGTTGTAGAATCTCTCTACACCTTGTTGTACAAGGGTCTACCTAAGCAGTCAGTCCGCTTACTGTACAGTATATCCAAAAAAGGTTAGGCTAAAGAAGACCTTGCACACTACATAGATCCTTGTGTGTTGGATTGTACCACATGTGGCCAGCGTTCCACAAAAATGACAAGCATATATAGTGCTGTGAAAAAGTATTTGCCCCTTTCCTGATTTTTTTTTTGTTTTGCATAATTGTCACACTTAAATGTTTCAGATCATCAAACTAATTTTAACCACTTGACAACTAGGCACTAAACACCCTTCGTGCCCGGACCAATTTTTAGCTTTCAGTGCTGACGCACTTTGAATGACAATTGCGTGGTCATACAACGCTGTACCCAAATGATATTTTTATCATTTTTTCCCCACAAATAGAGCTTTCTTTTGGTGGTATTTGATCACCTCTGCGGTTTTTATTTTTTGCGCTATAAACAAACTTTTTTTTTACTCAGTTTAGGCCGATACGTATTCTTCTATATTTTTTTGGTAAAAAAAATTGCAATAAGCATATAGTGATTGGTTTGCGCAAAAGTTATAGCGCCTACAAATTAGGGGATAGAATTATGACATTTTTATTATATATTTTTTTTTTACTAGTAATGGCGGCGATCTGCGATTTTTGTCAGGCCTGCAATATTGCGGCGGACATATCGGACACTTTTGACACTATTTTGGGACCATTCACATTTATACAGCGAACAGTGCTATAAAAATGCACTGATTACTGTATAAATGTGACTGGCAGTGAAGGGGTTAACACTAGGGGGCGAGGAAGGGGTTAACTATGTTCCCTATTTGTGATTCTTACTGTGGGGGGAGGGGACTGACAGGGGGAGGTGACCGATCTGTGTCCCTATGTACAAGGGACACAGCATCGGTCTCCTCTCTCCCTGACAGGACATGGATCTCTGTGTTTACACACAGAGGTCCACGTCCTGCCTCTGTCACAGCCGATCGCGGGTGCCTGGCGGACATCGCGGCCGCCAGGCACGCGCATCGGCATCACGTGACCGCGGCGGGCACAGCTGTTCCCCTGCCGCGCGCCCTCGACGGCGCGCAGGGGGAGAGAAACAGCAGGACGTCCATGGACGTCCACTCAGCACTTGAGAGCCGCGCTGCAGACGTCTTTTGTCTATAGAGCGGGTCTCAAGTGGTTAATATTACCGTATATACTCGAGTATAAGCCGACCCGAATATAAGCCGAGGCACCTAATTTTACCACAAAAAACTGGGAAAGCGTATTAACTTGAGTATAAGCCTAGGGTAAGAATGCAGCAGCTACTGTAAGTGGAAAAAAGGGTCAACAATGCCCATCTGCAGCCTCACTGTGCCCATTTGCCGCCTCACTGTGCCCATTTTCAGCCTCACTGTGCCCATTTTCAGCCTCGCTGTGCCCATTGCATGCCTCACTGTGCCCATTGCAAGCCTCACTGTGCCCATTGCAAGCCTCACTGTGCTTATTGCAAGCCTCACTGTGCTTATTGCATGCCTCACTGTGCCCATTGCAAGCCTCACTGTGCCCATTGCATGCCTCATTGTGCCCATTGCAAGCCTCACTGTGCCCATTGCAAGCCTCACTGTGCTTATTGCAAGCCTCACTGTGCCCATTGCATGCCTCACTGTGCCCATTTGCTGCCTCACTGTAATCATTTTCAGCCTCGCTGTGCCTATTGCAAGCCTCACTGTGCCCATTGCATGCCTCACTGTGCCCATTGCATGCCTCACTGTGCCCATTGCAAGCCTCACTGTGCCCATTTGCAAGCCTTACTGTGCTGATTTGCTGCCTCACTGTGCCCATTTTCAGCCTCGCTGTGCCCATTTTCAGCCTCACTGTGCCCATTTTCAGCCTCACTGTGCCCATTGCATGCCTCACTGTGCCCATTTTCAGCCTCACTGTGCCCATTTGCAAGCCTCACTGTGCCCATTTGCTGCCTCACTGTGCCCATTTGCTGCCTCACTGTGCCCATTTTCAGCCTCACTGTGCCCATTTTCAGCCTCACTGTGCCCATTGCATGCCTCACTGTGCCCATTGCATGCCTCAATGTGCCCATTGCAAGCCTCACTGTGCCCATTGCAAGCCTCACTGTGCCCATTGCAAGCCTCACTGTGCCCATAAGCAGCCTGACTGTGCCCATGTACCTTATCCGCCATTTCAGTATTGATGCGGAGGGAAGGAAAGCCATATTGTGCCGTACATTGTCCCCTCCGTTTCACAGCAGGGCTGTATGTATAGGAAGTCTGCGCTGTCCACTGTAACAAAGTTCCACCTTCTCCTCGTCACGGACGGACGAGGAGGAGGCGGGATGGCATGGACGGCGCAGACTTCCTACACACACAGCAACTGCTGTGAATCGGAGGGGACAATGTACGGCGTAATATGGGTTTCCTTCCCTCCACATCAATACTGACACGGCGGCAGATAACCTGACTCGAGTATAAGTCGAGGGGGGAATTTTCAGCACAAAGAAATGTGCTGAAAAACTCGGCTTATCCTCGAGTATATGCGGTACATACATATCCCAAGTAAATATAAAATACAGTTTTCAAAGTGGTTGTAAACCCACTTTTTGGAGTTCTACCTATAGGTAAGCCTAGAATAAGGTAGTGGAAATATCTCCTAAACGTGTGCCGTTTAGGAGATATTTCACTTGTAGTCCACCGAAAATTCCAACGGCCCATGCGCGGGGAAGAAACTAAACAAAGTGCCGTTTCTTCCCTAGCCTGTGCCGTTAATCGCGTCTCCCGTGCGCATGCGCAGGAGTGACGTCATGCGGCTCCGGCGAATCACAGAGCCGGAAGTCCGTGGCCTGGAAAAAAGAGGGGCCAGAAGATGGACGCTGCCTACTCTGGGGCATCGCTGGATTCTTTTGCAGGTAAGTGGCACATAATGGGCTAGTATGTGATGCATACTAGCCCATTATGCTTTTCATTTTCAGGCTTTGCAGCGAGCAAAAGAGGAAGTAAAACCCATCTGGATTTACTTCCTCTTTAAATGATGATTTCATTTATTAAAGCGGAGCTCCACCCTAAAGTGGAACTTCCGCTCATCGGAACCCTCCCCCCCTCTCCGGTGTCACAATTGACACCTTTCAGGGGGAGGGGGGTGCAGTCTAAGACAGGTATTTGCACCCACTTCCGGGAGTCCTCTCTGTGGGAAATCTGCGGGAGACACGTCACTTCCCGCAGAATACCCGTTGTGTTCTGGGAGACACTCGGCTCCCAGAACACAGGAGGACCAGTGAGAACGGCGCAGCGTGACTCGCGCATGTGCCGTAGGGAACCGGGCAGTGAAGCCGCAAGGCTTCACTTCCTGGTTCCCTCACCCATGATGGTGGTGGGGGCAGCAGAGTGACGAGCGATTGCTCGTCCTCTGCTGCGGACGTCGCGGGACCCCTGGACAGGTAAGTGTCCTAATATTAAAAGTCAGCAGCTGCAGTATTTGTAGCTGCTGGCTTTTAATAAAAAAATTTCGGCGGAGCTCCGCTTTAAGGGAAAAAAGCTGTCCAAACCTGCCTGGCTTTATGTGAAAAAGTAATTGCCCACTAAACCTAATAATGGTTGTGGCAGTCTTGGCAGAAACCACTGCAATCAAGCATTTGTGATAACTGGCAATGAGTCTTTCACATCGCTGTGGAGGAATTTTGGCTGACTCTTCTTTGCAGAATTGTTTTAATTCAGCCACATTGGAGAGTTTTCCAGCATGAACGGCAGGTTTAAGGTTATGCCACAGCATCTCAGTCAGGTTTAGGTCCAGACTGTGACTGGGCCACTCCAAAACAATTTGACGCATGCTCGGAAGCATTGAACTTCTTTATCTCGCCTCGTCGTACGTGTTGTACGTCACTGCGTTCTTGACAGTCGAAAGTTCCGAGAACTTTTGTGTGACCGTGTGTATGGAAGCCAAGCTTGAGCGGAATTCCGTCAGAAAAAACATCCAAATTTTTTTGCGTCGGAAGTTCTGCTCGTGTGTACAGGGCATTACAGAAAATATGATGTGTCCCTTTTGGGGATTTTTTTTGATTTAGGAGAGACCTTCATTTCTTATCCCACCACCCCCGTAATCTTCCAGTGTGGCATGGGTTAATACAACTCTAATCAAGAGAGTCGGGCTATGCCTGCTCTTTCCGTCCAGCTGTGCCATTTGCAGATGCCGTATTACAACTTCATCAAGAGAGTCAGACTATGCCCGCCCTTTCTGCCCCACTGTGCCATTCACAGATGTCATACTGAAACTTCTATGAATGACACAGGATCTCTGAATCAGGGATGGGCAGGTGATTGATAACTCCATTCCCTCTCCATTCAGTATTCAGTTGTAGTATGGCGTCTGTTAATGGCACAGTGGGACGGAAAGGGTGGGCATAGTCTGACTGTCTTGCTTTGACAGCCCCTCAGTCATATTAACACCCACCACACTGGAAGATTATACATAGTTACATAGTTAGTCAGGTTGAAAAAAGACACAAGTCCATCAAGTTCAACCAAAAAAATAAAAAATACAATCCCATATACCCAATTCTTCACCCACAGTTGATCCAGAGGAAGGTAAAAAACCCCAGCAGAGCATGACCCAATTTGCTACAGCAGGGGAAAAAATTCCTTCCTGATCCCCCGAGAGGCAATCGGATTTTCCCCGGATCAACTTTACCTATAAATGTCAGTACCCAGTTATATTATGTACATTTAGGAAAGAATCCAGGCCTTTCTTAAAGCAATCTACTGAGCTGGCCAGAACCACCTCTGGGGGGAGTCTTTTCCACATTTTCACAGCTCATAAGCCTCGTACACACGACCGGATTTCTCGGCAAGAAAACTGCTGGGAGAGCTTTTTGCCGAGAAAACCGTTCATGTGTATGGTTTCTCGTCGGGAAAACTGCCGGGAATCTCGACGAGAAAAATAGAGAACCAGCTCTCTATTTTCTCGTCAGGATTCTCGTCGGTCTGTTTCCCGACGAGAAATACGGTTTGTATGCCTACCTGTCCCCAGGTAAGCCCGCGCATGCTCGATGAGACTTCGCGCATGCGCGGCAGCTTACAAGGGTAGGAGAGAAGAGTTACCGCTCAGATGTGACTGCTGAACCTCTCACTGGATCCAAAGCCGCGGGTGCAGGCAATGCATATAATGATGCGGAAATTGAAGAAAGTTTGGACAGCCGCACTCCAAAAAATGGTTCCTTTTATTGTAAAATCAAAGCTATGAATAAGCACTGAACTACAGTGTGAAACGAGTCAGCTTACATCTGTTTTTTGCTGTGGCATGTATTTTTGTGATTTGATTTTACAATAAAAGGAACCATTTTTTGGAGTGCGGCTGTCCAAACTTTCTTCAATTTCCGCATCAGCTTACAAGGGTAGTGTAGGGTCAAGCAAGATGGCGGCGACGGCATCGAATGTGACGAGCGCATGCTCGTCGTAGTCGATGACGTCACCGAGTTCTTGCCATTCAAAAGAATGGCGGTTCTTTTGAATGTGCGTGTGTAAGAAAAGCTTGCCAGTAATCCCGTCGAGAAAACCAACGTTTTTTTTTCGACTGGATTCTCGCCCGTGTGTACAGGGCTTTACTGTGAAGAAACCTTTCCGTATTTGGAGATGAAATCTCTTTTCCTCTAGACGTAAAGAGTTCCCCCTTGTCTTCTGTGATGACCGTAAAGTGAATAACTCAACACCAAGTTCACTATATGGACCCCTTATATATTTGTACATGGTGATCATATCCCCCCTTAATCTCCTCTTCTCAAGAGAGAATAAATTCAGTTCCTCTAATCTGTCCTCATAGCTGAGCTCCTCCATGCCTCTTATCAGTTTGGTTGCCCTTCTCTGCACTTTCTCCATTTCCCCGATATCCTTTTTGAGAACTGGGGCCCAAAACTGAACTGCATATTCCAGATGAGGTCTTACTAATGATTTGTACAGGGGGGGGGGGGGCAAAATGTTATATCTCTCTCTCTGGAGTCCATACCTCTCTTATACAAGAAAGGACTTTGCTCGCTTTGGAAACCGCAGCTTGGCATTGCATGTTATTATTGAGCTTATGATCTACCAAAACCCCCAGATCCTTCTCCACTACGGAACCCCCCAGTTGTACTCCCCCTAGTATGTATGATGCATGCATATTCTTAGCCCCCAAGTGCATAAATTTACATTTATCAACATTAAACCTCATCTGCTACTTAGTTGTCCAATTAGACAGAGCATTGAGGTCGGCTTGTAAATTGGAGACATCCTGAAAGAATGTTATTCCACTGCATAGCTTAGTGTCATCTGCAAAGACAGAAATGTTACTTTTAACCGCAGACCCGATATCATTATGCGGGTGAAAAGTAGGAAAGATAACATTTCTGTTTAACCAAAAAGAATCAGCACAAGGGATACATTATACTAACTGTACTTGATGTCCCTTGTGCTGATTTTTCTGTTTATAATTTAGGCTAAACTTAAGCTGGCCATACAAGGATCAGCTGGTTCAGGCAAATTTCTTTCTGTGTGAGGCCCTGTCTGTTCAACAGAAGCTGGTCATTAGACTACAGCCATGGACAAAATTTTTTGAAAATTACACAAATAATAATTTTCACAAAGTCTGACTGTCGCCAGTCAGTGTCCGCCGCACCAGTCATATGATGATGCTGTACTGCACTGGTGACAGTATGTAAAAAAATTAAAATAAATTGTGACAAAAGATTACAACTTCCAAAAACTCACCATGCCTCTTACAAAATACCTTGGACTGTCTACTTTCCAAAAAGGCATCATTTTGGGGTATTTATGCTGTCCTGGTGTTTTCAGGCCTCAAGAAATGATTGATTAAGTTTCAGATATATATACACCATAGTTTATGGACTCCACAACTTTCCTACAGACTAAATAATATACACTGCTTTGGGTTATTTTCACCAAAGAAATGTAGCAGAATACATTTGGGCCTAAATTTATGAAGAAAGATTATTTATTTGCAAAATTGTATAACAGATTTTATAACAGAAACAAAGAAAATATGTTTTTTTTTTTTTTTTCGGTCTGAGTTTATTCAACAATAAAAATAAAAAATCCAGTGGTGAGTAAATACAACCAAAATAAATCACTATTTGTGTAAAAAAAGAATTAGAAAAATTCATATGGGTACCACGCAATTGACATTTACAGCACTGAAAGTTGTAAATTGTCCTGGGCAGGATTGGGTGGGGGGGGGGGGGGAGTGCTCGGAATTGAAGGGGTTAATATAAATAATTAAAATATTAATAATAATTGAGCAATTTAATAATAGTAATACTTGTTAACTATTAAATGCTTAAATTAACTAATAAAACAAAATAATGTATTTGACTTGCTTCAAGGCAAGCTTTTTGGCAAAGCACATCTTGGGGAGATTTCCATTATTTTCTCTTTTTAACCAATACAATACCGCACCATAGCCAAAAGACGGCTACAGCCCAGCTCTCTCATTCTCTGAGGGTGTCAATGAACATCCTTCCAGAACCACGCCCCCCGTGGGGCCCCTGGGGCATGCCTCAGGCACACTCGGTGACCGCTGTGTGCTTAGGACACAGCTGATCAGAGATTGTGGTAAAGGGCCACTCACAGAGGCCCTTTACCATGTGATCAGCTGTGTCCAATCACAGCAGATCACAAGTAAACAGACTTGCCAGTTAATGGCAGCCCTTTCCTCACACGCTCCCTGTGTGAGAAAAGGAAAGCCGATAACTGGCAAACCTGTCAGCACAAATTTACACTGGATAATCAGAGCATTGATCATCAGTGCCCTGATTATGAATGCAGCCTTATCAGTGCCCATCAGTGCAGATCAATGCAGCTTATCAGCACCTATCAGTGCAGCTTATCAGTGCCCATCAGTGCAGCCTTATCAGTGCCCATCAGTGTAGCTTCACCAGTGCAGCATCATCAGTGCCCATCAGTGTCTATCAGTGCCGCATCATCAATGCAGCCTATCAGTGCCCACTAGTTCAGCCTCACCAGTGCACATCAGTGAGGGAAAAAAAATACTTATTTGCAATATTTTATAACAGAAGCCAAGAAAAACAATTTTTTAAAATGTTTCTGTCTTTTTCGTTTATTTAGCAAAGAATAAAAAGCCCAATGGCGAATAAATACCACCAAAAGAAAGCTTTATTTGTCTCAAAAAAATTATAACAATTTCAGATGGGTACAGTGTTGCATGACCGCGCAATTCTCATTTAAAGTGGGACAAATCTAAAAGCTGAAAATTGACCTGGGCAGGAAGGGGGTGAAAGCTCCTGGTATTGGAGTGGTTAATTATCTTTTAATTGCTGTAAGGTAACATATTTTATTACTGACCTTGCACAACCTAATCTTCCTTCTGTTTTCTTCCTCAAAGATTGTGGACCAAATGAAGTCTTTGCTTACTGTGGTCCCCTTCCCAGGTGTCAGAAGACCTGCCAACAACAAGGAAATATTGCGTGCCCTCAAATCTGTTACACTGGCTGCATCTGCCAATCACCGTACATCCACCGCTCATCCAATGATAAGACATGTGTTCTGCCAGCGAACTGCTGAGGAGTGAACTAAAACATGAACAGATTTCAGGGGCCGGAGATGTGAAATGGAATTAAAGCGCATTGTATTGCTGCATGTGTCTGTTTACGTCTAATAAAAAATAACAAAAAATTCTCTGTATTCATCCTTTCTTTATCGGTGTGTTAAAACATAGAGAAACTTTAGTTTGACATCACCGTCCTTCGCCGAAAGTCCACCATACAGTCCAATAAATAATTACAATCAAAACAATGAATTCTAGAACCAACAACTAGTACCATTATTCTTCTATTAGAGATCCTACTTAAAGGGGTTGTAAAGGTTCATGTTTTTTCGCCTAAATGCATCCAATGCATTAAGGTGAAAAAACATCTTACAATCACTGGCCCCCCAGCCCCCCCTGTTTTACTTACCTGAGCCCTGGAAAGTCCTGCGTCGCGAACGCGCTCTTCCTTTGCTCGGTCTTCTCGGCTCTTCATTGGATAGATTGATAGCAGTGTAGCCATTGGCTCGCGCTGCTGTCAATCAACTCCAATGACGCAAGGGCCGAGTCCTGTAGTTGGCGGCTATGGACGCCGAATACAGGTGTAGCGATACCCCCGTAGGAGCTGCTGGTTTAAATTTGGGCCTGTTTCGTATGCTCGTCTCAGGGGTTCTCCTTGAAGAGTTGTCCAGAAGAAGTTTGCACCAACACAAAGTCTCTTTCAAGGGTTTTATTGAACAAAGTTTCAACAGAGGGGGTTGAAGGAATGGGGAGGACTCAGGTACCTAGGTTGTGGATCACAGGAATTTTCCTAGGTCCAGAGGAATAACTGTCTCCACGCTAGACTCAGCAAACACCGGATAGGCCCAATCTCACAGGCCTAGCAACCGATGAGTATCTCGATCACATATAGTCTCTGCCACAGACTTAGTGAAAATACAACAGTCTCTGCCACAGACTTGGTGAAAATAGAACAGTCTCTGCCACAGACTTGGTTTAGCCCTTCCCTGGGTTACCTTCTAAATTAAGAACACAGCTCTCAGTGCCAGGATCTTCCAGCCGTTCCGGCAGCACTGTGAGGTAGATTATGATCCGGATGCATCCTTCAATTGAGTCCTCAATTGCTTGGTCCCTTCCAGAAGGCAAGGCGACCAAAAATCAATAGAGAAACATCCCCAATGCCTGGAGTATTAGTACTAAAATGCAAACCTATATTATTCAAACAAGTATCCTTATAATCTTTACATTAAAACTCCTACCTAAGTGAATTCAAAAGGATGAAATAAAACCAACATCCTCCTGGGCATCTATAAAGCCCCCCCTTTTTTGCATGTGTAAATATTGGGGCTCAAAATATTTAAGATAGACATATAGTTCTGTCCAAGTAATATATGTACAGTAGAAATATAGTTTCATAGTTGGTAAGGTTGAATAAAGACACTAGTCCATCCAGTTGAACCTGTGTGTGTGTTGGGAATGCCACAATTGGATTTTTCCTTAAAGTTTCACAATATCTTCCACATGACCCAGTATATAATCAGTTCAGTTTCCATATATCTTATTGGCACATAAACACATCTCATATATATATATATATATATATATATATATATATATATATATATAGGACCGGACTCCAATATAGAACCTGGCAACCACTGTCTGTGTTTCATCAACATGGGATTTTAATCCTCTACAGTACTCTCTTGATGATGATAAAAGAAGAAGGCAGCACTCCTCTGTTCTTCACTTAGACACATCCCCAGATAAAGTCTATCATGTATAGTCCTAGGCAGGGCCGCAGATAGAAATCATGGGGCCCCGTACAGTCTACCTGACAGAGCCCCCTTCAGCCCCACCCCTGGTCCTGCCCCTGGTCCCTCCTTCAGCCCTGCCACAGGCCCCTCCCTAGACCCCACTTTGAAACAAAGTGCAGATTTGTCCTAAAGTGATATTTATCACTGCAGACAGTACCACCCATGCCGCCAATGCCATAATGTGCTGCAGACAGTGCCACCCATGCCGCCAATGCCATAATGTGCTGCAGACAGTGCCACCCATGCCGCCAATAGTATAATGCAATTGGCAGCATGGGTGGCACTGTCTCTGCAGGTAGCACATGCGTTATGGCATTAGCGTCATGGGTGGCACTGTCTGCAGCACATTGCGGCACGGGTGGCACTGTCTCTGCAGACAGCACATGCGTTATGGCATTTGCGTCATGGGTGGCACTGTCTGAAGCACATTACGGCATTGGCAGCATGGATGGCACTGCCTCTGCAGACAGCACATGCGTTATGGGCCATAATGCATGTGCTACCTGCTGACAGTGCCGCCAATGCCGTAATGTGCTGCAGACAGTGCCATCCATGACGCTAATGCTATAACGCATGTGCTACCTGCTGACAGTGCCACCCATGCCGCCAATGCCATATTGTGCTGCAGACAGTGCCACCCATGCCACCAATGGCATAATGCCATTGGCAGCATGGGTGGCACTGTCTCTGCAGGCAGCACATGCGTTATGGCATTACATTAGTGTCATAGGTGGCACTGTCTGCAGCAAATTACGGAATGGGTGGCACTGTCTCTGCAGGCAGCACATGCGTTATGGGCCATAACGCATGTGCTACCTGCAGACAGTGCCACCCATGCCGCCAATGGCATAGTGTATAGATGCATAGTGTTGTTAGCTGGGCCCAAGGAGTTCTGATCCTGCTGCTGCCTGGACCAGTTAGATGAGAATCATGGGATGCTGATGCCTCTGCCGACGCCGATGTCCTCTGCCGCCACTGCTCCTTCTCACGTGGAGAGAGAGGAATCACTCCGCGGCGCCAGGGGGACGGCACTACAGAGCACGCGCTGGCCGGGACATGAGCCAGCGTGAAGAGCGGGCGCAGAAGAATGCCTCTTCCGTGTCTGAAATACAAGAAATAGTCCCTCCCCTGCCGCCACCTAATCATCCACATCGCTATAAAAAAACGTAAAATATAAACAGGTGGGGGGGGAGGTGTGGCGGGTGGCACGTTAAGGGATGGCTTGGTGATTATTTTTTTTTGTACATTAAATTACTCTACTGATTAGGTTGCCCGGGCCCCCCTGCTGGCCGGGCCCGGTACAACAGGGCCAGTTGTACTGGCCTATCAGCGGCCCTGATCCTAGGGACACCTCCCACAACAAGGATCCATAGGATTTAACACTTGAAAACATGTCTTGGTTGTTATGCAATCAGACAGAGGAGGATCGAATGCACCAAACCATCATCTTGACTCAAATAGGTGGTCCATGGAGACTGTGTATAGTTTGTATCCTGGAAACCTACAGACCCCCTAAATGAGGAGTGAAGGGGGGGTGCTCTCCCAGGTTTGTTACTGATACCCAGTCCATGCAAAGGTCAATGCTCTTTCCCAAAGTACCCTGTTTCCCCAAAAATAAGCCCTATCCTGAAAATAAGACCTAGCGTTATTTTCGGGGATGGCTACAATATGAGTCCTACCCCAAAAATAAGCCTTAGTTAAAGTGGTTGTAAAAAAACGTAATCTGTTTTGTATAGAGATTATATATGTGCAGTGTGTCTCTTTTTGTAACTTTATTGTGGAAAATACCTTATTTACAGCGCCAATGGGCGCTCACATGAACCTCCGGAGATCTTCTCTCCTCCTGGCTGACATCAGCGGCCCCTCCCTCTGCTCGGAGTGGTAAAAAGAAGAGCTCTTGTGGGTCATGTGAGCGCCCAGCGGTATTTTCCACAATAAAGTTACAAAAGAAGACATACTGTACATTATATAATCTTTTTACAGAAAGGATTTACATAATTTTACAAGGACTTTAACCAAGGTGTATTTTTTGGATTACAGAATGTCAAAATGCTGACTCCTGAGCTGACAGGGGGACAGAAGACAGGGGACAGAAGACTTTTTTTAATTGTTTTATTCCAGGTTTTTTAGAACATAGAGAGCGGTAAATGACATGGCACAAGCACTGTGCTGTCTATCATACTTTAAAGGATCAGGATATATATTGTTTTTTTGTTTTAGGGTTACAACCACTTGAAAGTGGTTGTAAACCCTTTACAACCACTTTAACCTACAGGTAAGTCTAGATTAAAGCGGAGTTCCACCCAAAATAACATCCATATACGAGCACACTCCTTACACTACGAACATGTACAGTAGCCACTTTTTTTATTTTTTATTTTGTACATACCGTACTATTGTAATTTCAATTCCGGCTTCCGGGTACTCACTCCCGCGGGAGTAGGCGTTTCTAGTCTCCCGCAATGTAATCTGGGAGTTCGCACAGATGTGACATGTCCTGCAGAAAAAGTTCCCCGGCGGATAAGGTTCCCCCCCCTGTACTGCGCATGTGCGGCACGAACCTCAACGGAGTTTCCGAAAGTAGCCGAACATGTAGAGCTGCCAGTCAGCTCTACATGGCTCCTAGTCATTGCGCAGGCGCCGTGTAGAGCTAACTCGCAGCTCTACATGTTCGGCTACTTTCGGAAACTCCGTTGAGGTTCGTGCCGCGCATGCACAGTACAGGGGGGGAACCTTATTCACCGGGGAACTTTTTCTGCAGAACACCGTCCACCGCTACCAGCAAGTCAGTGCTTGTGGGCTTCACAATGCCCACAAGCAAAATGGAAAATTCAGACTGCTGATTTTAAAAGTGCATCTTTTGCCCGAAAAAAGACAGGGGAGGTTAAAAATCACCAAACATGTGAGTACTAATTGGTGATCTAAAAATACTTTGCATGCAAGCTAAAAAAAAAAAAAAGATTTGCCGCAGAACCTCCGCTTTAAGACTTACCTGTAGGTTTAGGAGATATTTACTAAAATCAAGGGTGCCGATGTCTACAGCGCATGCGCCGTAGACAACGGCGCAGGCGCACTTTAGCAACGGCGATCGTGCCGTTCCTAAAGGAGGCCGTGCCGTGACTGGCGGCTCCCGCGCGCATGCCAATCACATCGCCGGAGCCGCGATACCCGGAAGTAACCCCCGGGAAAGATGTCGCCCACCAGAGCGGTGTACGAGGACGGCTGCGGGGACTTCGATCGGAGGTGAGTATTACATAATGAGCTAGTATGCTATGCATACTAGCTCATTATGCCTGTGTCTTGCAGGGTTTTTTTTTTTGTTTGTTTGTTTTTTGCCTTTACTTCCTCTTTAAGATCATTATGATGACATGGCTTTATTTAAATAAATGTAGATTATTGTAGATACCCTAAATAAGACATCCCCTGAAAATAAGCCCTAGTATGTTTTTTGAAGCCAAAATTATTATAAGACCCGGTCTTATTTTCGGGGAAACACGGTAGCAAAAGCACATGTCTTCAAATATTAATGGAAGGGGGAGTCCCTGAAGCATATATGTTATGTAGCGGAGCCTCACTCACACTTTTTTCTCGTTTGATTGGCTTGTGTCTAGGGGTACCTGGGAGAGGAGGGTGCAGGAACACTACGCCAAGCCCTCCCCTCGTATGTGTATGAGGGTTGAGCAGAGTTACTTGAATTACCTCCGGGTCTGTTCACTGCATACGAAGCCTCCAGCTGTTCCGTGGAGATGTGTCTGCCAATAACACAGAGCCCCACACCAATCGAAAGTCCAACACTTCTTTATTTCTCTACTTTCAGGGTGAACACAATCAGTTGAACTTTCAGTAACAGACAGACAGGGGTGTGGGTATGAGTAGGCCCAGGCACAACTGAACTCTCCTATTCCTTTGCTAGCGAATAGGCCTGGCGCACGGTCTCTGCCACCGACCATGAATTTTGGTCGCTGCCACCGACCGGATGAACCGTTGAGGCCCCTGCCACAGGCCTAATAGCAGGTCTCTGCCACTGACCTGGGTTGAATAGTTGGACCGCTGCCACCGGTCATTGAACATGAACCACCTTCCTCTCTTGCACTTGGCCCCTGTTCGGGAAAGATATCCCTCCGGGCGGTCTCCAGAGGTTCACCCGGCACTGGCAATCTGCTGTAACAGGTCTTCGGAAGAGTCCCTCCTCCGGTCCCTTACGCCTCTGGATTCGGGTGCCCCACTCCCGGGGCCCCCTAGGACAATCCCTCCCTTGCGGGACCCAGCGGAAGGTACTGGGCCCCAGGCCTCCGGCTGAGTACCTCACCCCAGACTGAAGGTGTCTGGGATGGAACACGAACTCCAGGTGTCCAGGCCTAGGCTGCCTGGACACCGACCACAAACAGCAGCCTTCAGGCTGAAGGTGCCTGGGACTCCAACCTTGTGGCGAAGATGTCCGCCCCCTTTATACCCTCTCCCAGCAAGCACGGCGGGTTCCCCGCCCCGCCGTACAACCGCTGCGAGAGGTCACAAAGGGTACGGCACTGCAGAGATGGTTCAACCCCGGCCCAAAGTGACAGCGCCACCTGC
This sequence comes from Rana muscosa, assembly GCA_029206835.1. NCBI lineage: Eukaryota > Metazoa > Chordata > Amphibia > Anura > Ranidae > Rana > Rana muscosa. The sequence goes on from CM055124.1 coordinate 79,533,569, forward strand.
TGGGCCGCAGGGAACTATGCATCACTGGCAGTGGCGTCACTAGGGTTGGTGTCACCTGGTGCGGTATAACATGGTGTCACCCCCCCCCCCAATAATTTTTTTCACCCTAATAACACTGCATATATTGGCAACAGTAGTGCCGTTAATAACTATCAATCAACTAGCCGACGCACCAACTGCCCCAGTGTAAAAGGGGCTTAACCGAGGGCTCCAACACGATGAGTGACTTCATCGCAGCTCTGCCCCCACACTTTTTTTTTTTTTATTCTTTATTTATTTATTTTTAACAACAGGGTTTCTAAACAGTAAGTTATTCCGGAAAAAATAAAAAAATTGAAATAAAAGTAAAAACATCATTCACCTCATAATCTATTTCTTATACATCACATCTTTCAGAGATTAATTCTGTTCCATCTTCATATTATATAAATTAATTGTTTATATTTAGACTTCAACCAGAGCATATTTCTTTCTTCATACTCTCTAATAGGGATGAGCCGAACACCCCCGGGTTCGGTTCGCACCAGAACCTTCGAACGGACCGAAAGTTCGCGCGAATTTTCGAACCCTATTCGTTATAATGGACGCGAACGTTCGAAATCAAAATTGCTAATTACAACGGCCAATATGCATGTTAATGTTATAAAACAGGTTTGGGGACCCGGGTCCTGCCCCAGGGGACATATATCAATGCAAAAAGAAATTTTAAAAACTAAAGTTTTTTCGGGAGCAGTCATTTTAATGATGCATAAAGTGAAAAAAAAAAAAGTGAAATTTTCCTTTAAATACGGTACCTGGGGGGTGTCTAAAGTATGCCTGTGAAGTGGCATGTGTTTCCCGTGTTTAGAACTGTCCTTGCACAAAATGACATTTGTAAAGGAAAAAAAGAAGCCATTTAAAACCACTTGCGGCTTCAATGTCATGTCTTGTCCTGGCCGCCATATGGCTGAAAATCCTTGAGAAAAATGGCATGGCTACCCCATCACCCCCCCCCCCCACCCCAGCCCCTTTGGGTCTTGTATGGATACTAAGGGGGACCCCGCACCCAAAATAAAACCCTATACCTACAACCCTATATACTCTGAACAGCAGTATATAGGTGGTGCAAACAAGACATGGACTGTAGGTTTGTTCTTAAGTAGAATCTGAACAGGTACATTATGAAGTGTAGCTACATCCCAAAAAAATCAATTTTTAAGCTTTTTGGAGAACATAGGGAGGGGTTATCACCCCTGTAACATTTGCTGTCTTTGCACATCTGTTCAGAACATGTCACCTCACTTTCCGTCCCAATGACAAATGTTTTTGGAAAAGTGGGGTTTTAATTGAAACAAGGATTGGTGATAAAGCATCAGTAGAGAGGAGATACCTTTTTCCCAAATTAAATCTAACAGGATAGAATTTTCCTTCCTAGGGGTAGATTTCCTCTCACTTCCTGTTTTCTCTTGCCGTTTGCAAGTAGGAGTCGTTTGTAAGTTGGATGTTTGAAAGTAGGGGCCTGCCGTATATACTCTGCAGAAATTTGCCCTATTAGATGTTGGTGTAGCCACAAGACTGGTGGGCACAGGAATGGGCCCTGCTGTGAGTTAATAGATCAAGATTTGTACTTGCATGCACCTGTTGAACCGGGCAGAAAAATTGGGCCTTTGGTGGTGGTGGTGGTGGTGGTGGACGGTGTTGCCACAAGACTGTAAGCCCTCACATTTACTCTTGGTGGGTGCAGGAATGGGCCCTGCTGTGAGTTATTAGATCAAGATTTGTAATTGCATGCACCTGTTGAACAGGGCAGAAAAATTGGGCCTTTGGTGGTGGTGGTGGTGGTGGACGGTGTTGCCACAAGACTGTAGGCCCTCATAGTTACTCTTGGTGGGCGCAGGAATGGGCCCTGCTGTGAACTATTAGATCAAGATTTGTAATTACACGCCCCTGTTAAACAGGGGCTGAAAAATTGTGCCTTAGGCATTGGTGCTGGTGCCACAACACTGCAACCCCTCACAGATACTGTACTTGGAGCACAGCAGTCACACCTGTTGCGAAGCATCTTTTTAAAAAATTGTAATTACACGCCCCTGTTATACAGGGGCTGAAAAATTGTGCCTTAGGCACTGGTGCTGGTGCCACAACACTGCAACCCCTCACAGATACTGTACTCTGAGCACAGCAATGAGACCTGTTGCAAAGCATTGCCTAAAAATTGTAATTACACGCCCCAACAGGGGCTGAAAAATTGTGCCTTAGGCACTGGTGCTGGTGCCACAACACTGCAACCCCTCACAGATACTGTACTCTGAGCACAGCAGTCACACCTGTTGCGAAGCATCTTTTTAAAAAATTGTAATTACACGCCCCTGTTATACAGGGGCTGAAAAATTGTGCCTTAGGCACTGGTGTGGTGGCATGGATCATTGAGGAGGAGGAAGAGGATAGTCAGTGAACATAACAGGACAGTCACTCAGCATCAGCATAGGCAGTCTTGAAGGGATGTGACATTATAAATTATTCCGTTATATCCGCTTCAGGTGTCTGGTAGCTGGTGGTGATCCAAGACTGATTCATTTTTATGAAGGTCAGTCGATCAACCGAGTCGGTGGACAGGCGCACCCTATGATCGGTGACAAATCCTCCAGCAGCACTGAATGTGCGTTCGGAAAGAACGCTGGATGCAGGACAGGCCAGTAGCTCAATTGCATACTGTGCAAGCTCTGGCCAGTGATCCATCCTCAGGACCCAGTAAGCCAGAGGATTTTCGGTGGGAAAGGTGTCCAAGTCTGACCTTGCCCCTAGGTATTCCTGCACCATGTATATCAGACGCTGGCGATGGTTGCTGGAACCGATCATACCTTGGGGCTGCGGACTAAAAAATTGTCTGAACGCATCGGTCAGACGTCCACCTTCCCCACCGCTCCTTCTGCTACTGACCGAAGCCTCAGCAACTCGTCGTCCAGGACCAGGAGTTTGTAACCTCCCAGTTTCTGGGAACGCGTTGCACAGACCTTTCTGCAAGGCCTCCCTGAGATGTCTCATCCTCTGCTCCCTCTGCGACGGCAAGATAAGGTCCGCAACCTTACCCTTGTACCGTGGATCAAGGAGAGTGGCCAGCCAGTAATGGTCACTCTCCTTGATCCGAAGAACACGAGGATCCTTCCGCAGGCTTTGCAGGATCAGGGAGGCCATGCAGCGTAGGTTAGCTGAGGCATTCGGTCCGGAGTCTTCTGGGTCACTGAGGATGACATGATCGCCAGCCACCTCCTCCCAGCCACGTACAAGTCCACTGGTTTGTTGGGACTGTACATCATCCCTAAAAGACTGCTGCTGCTGATGCTGAGTGCCAGGCTCCACCTCCATGCTCACACAATCCTCCTCCTCCTCCTCCTCCTCTTCCTGTGTGATGGGTGGGACAGAAGGAACATTGTCTGGATAAAGGGGGCCTTGAGAGACAAGGAAGTCCTCCTCTTCCTGCCTCTGTTCTGCCTCAAGTGCCCTGTCCATTATCCCACGCAGCGTATGCTCCAACAGGTGGACAAGAGGTACAGTGTCACTGATGCATGCACTGTCACTGCTCACCATCCTCGTGGCCTCCTCAAATGGTGAGAGGACAGTGCATGCATCCCTGATCATGCTCCACTGGCGTGGGGAAAAAAAGCCAAGCTCCCCTGACCCTGTCCTGGTGCCGTAGTCGCAAAGGTACTCATTGATGGCCCTCTGCTGCGTGTGCAGTCGCTGCAGCATGGCCAACGTTGAGTTCCACCTGGTGGGCATGTCACATATTAGGCGGTTCTTGGGCAGGTTCAGCTCCTTTTGCAGCTCAGTCAGCCGAGCACTGGCATTATAAGATCGGCGGAAATGCACACAGACTTTCCTGGCCTGCCTCAGGACATCCTGTAAGCCTGGGAACCTGCCCAAGAACCGCTGCACCACCAGGTTGAGGACGTGAGCCATACAGGGCACATGGGTGAGCTGCCCCTGTCGCAGGGCGGAGAGGAGGTTGGTGCCATTATCAGAAACGACCATTCCTGGCTTAAGCTGGCGTGGCGTCAACCACCTCTCGGCCTGCCCCTGCAGAGCTGCCAGAACCTCTGGCCCAGTGTGGCTCCTGTCCCCCAAACACACCAGCGCAAGCACGGCATGGCATCTTTTTGCCTGCGTACTCGCGTAGCCCCTTGTACGCCTACGGAGCACCGCTGGTTCCGAGGACAGAGCACTCGAAGAGGACATGGAGGAAGAAGAAGAGGAGGGGGTGGAGGAGAGAGGTGTGTCACAACCAGTAGTAGCATTTTGGAGGCGTGGTGGCGGAACAACCTCCAACACTACTGCACCTTGTCCTGCATCCCTCCCAGCTACCAATAGAGTGACCCAATGGGCCGTGAAAGAAAGATAACGTCCCTGTCCATGCCTGCTGGACCATGAGTCAGCGGTAATATGCACCTTACCGCTGACCGCCCTGTCCAGCGAGGCATGGACATTGCCTTCCACATGCCAGTAGAGAGACGGAATTGCCTTCCGTGAGAAAAAGTGGCGTTTGGGAACCTGCCACTGAGGAACCGCACATTGAACAAACTCACGGAAGGGGGCCGAGTCTATCAACTGAAAAGGCAGCAGTTGAAGTGCTAGCAATTTAGCCAAGCTAGCATTCAACCGCTGGGCATGTGGATGGCTGGGAGTATACTTCTTTCGACGGTCCAGCAGCTGGGGCAGGGAAATTTGCCTGCTACAATCGGACGTCGGTGTACTGCAAGTACTTGGTTGTGACACACCTAATTCTACACCTTCAGTCCTCTCAGAGCAGCTTTCAGAGAGGACTGAAGATATAGTGGGGATGGAGATCCCAGCTGATGAGGAGCAAGGAGAGGTCCGCTTTGTTCTTTGGTGTGGGACTTTTATGTGTGCTTGCCAACGAGCTGCATGGCAGGTCGACATATGTCTGCTCATGCTTGTGGTGCCCAAGCGGCTGATGTTTTGGCCACGCGAGATACGCTTGAGACAAATATTGCAAATAGCAGTGGTGCGATCTGATGCACTCGTCTCAAAAAAGGCCCACACCAAAGAACTTTTGTGATAACGTGCAGAGGCAGCGCCCTGCACAGGCGGAGCTCTGCGGTGTGGTACAGTTGCTGTGCTGGCCTCTAGCTGGCCTCCAGGGGGCATCCTGCCTCGTTGGACATGTGACGCTGCATCCTCCTCCTCCTCCTCCTCTCTCCCTTCAGGCAACCACGTGGAGTCAGTGACCTCATCATCCCCTCCCTCTTCACCACTAGAGCAAACCTGGCAGTAAGCTGCAGCTGGTGGAACACTACTGCCAGATTGCTGTCCTTCAGCATCCCCTTTCTCTGCGCGCACACTACTGACTTCCTCAAGCTGGGTATCATCATCCGAGCCTTCGAATCGTTGGGCATCCTCCTGGAGCATGTACCCAACACTGTGCTCAAACAGTTCGGGGGACTCCTCAGGAGGACATGGTGGGTCTAGGGAAGGGGTGGCTGATGATGCCATTGAGTACGCGTTGGCAGCTGCTCTGCCAGTACCCTGAGCCTGGGTGAGAGAGGATGAGGAGGATGAGGAGGGCTTGGTCATCCATTCTACCAAGCCTTCGGCATGATGCGGCTCCACATGTCCAGCTGCCGAAAACAAAGACAAGCGTGTCCCATGGCCACGCGCTGATGACGATGCACGACCACGTCCACGGCCAGCACTGTTGTCTCTAGAAACAGAGCCTGCCTGCCCTGTGTTCTTGCCTCGGCACGCTCTGCCTCTCCTTGGCGGTCTTCCAGCCATTGTAGTCGGTAGTGTATATAGTATAAAAAATAGAACTCCTATGTGTGCTCACAACACACTGTAGGTCCTATGGGTGCTGACACTAACACACTATAGGTACTATGTGTGCTGCTGACAAGAAAATATAGGAGCTCTGTTTGCTGCCACTAACACACTAGAAGTCCTATGGGTGCTGCTGAGAAGAAAATATAGGAGCTCTGTGTGATGCCACTAACACACTAGAAGTCCTATGGGTGCTGCTGAGAAGAAAATATAGGAGCTCTGTGTGATGCCACTAACACACTAGAAGTCCTATGGGTGCTGCTGAGAAGAAAATATAGGAGCTCTGTGTGATGCCACTAACACACTAGAAGTCCTATGGGTGCTGCTGAGAAGAAAATATAGGAGCTCTGTGTGATGCCACTAACACACTAGAAGTCCTATGGGTGCTGCTGAGAAGAAAATATAGGAGCTCTGTTTGCTGCCACTAACACACTAGAAGTCCTATGGGTGCTGCTGAGAAGAAAATATAGGAGCTCTGTTTGCTGCCACTAACACACTAGAAGTCCTATGGGTGCTGCTGAGAAGAAAATATAGGAGCTCTGTTTGCTGCCACTAACACACTAGAAGTCCTATGGGTGCTGCTGAGAAGAAAATATAGGAGCTCTGTTTGCTGCCACTAACACACTAGAAGTCCTATGGGTGCTGCTGAGAAGAAAATATAGGAGCTCTGTTTGCTGCCACTAACACACTAGAAGTCCTATGGGTGCTGCTGAGAAGAAAATATAGGAGCTCTGTGTGATGCCACTAACACACTAGAAGTCCTATGGGTGCTGCTGAGAAGAAAATATAGGAGCTCTGTTTGCTGCCACTAACACACTAGAAGTCCTATGGGTGCTGCTGAGAAGAAAATATAGGAGCTCTGTGTGATGCCACTAACACACTAGAAGTCCTATGGGTGCTGCTGAGCAGAAAATATAGGAGCTCTGTTTGCTGCCACTAACACACTAGAAGTCCTATGGGTGCTGCTGAGAAGAAAATATAGGAGCTCTGTGTGATGCCACTAACACACTAGAAGTCCTATGGGTGCTGCTGAGAAGAAAATATAGGAGCTCTGTTTGCTGCCACTAACACACTAGAAGTCCTATGGGTGCTGCTGAGAAGAAAATATAGGAGCTCTGTGTGATGCCACTAACACACTAGAAGTCCTATGGGTGCTGCTGAGAAGAAAATATAGGAGCTCTGTTTGCTGCCACTAACACACTAGAAGTCCTATGGGTGCTGCTGAGAAGAAAATATAGGAGCTCTGTTTGCTGCCACTAACACACTAGAAGTCCTATGGGTGCTGCTGAGAAGAAAATATAGGAGCTCTGTTTGCTGCCACTAACACACTAGAAGTCCTATGGGTGCTGCTGAGAAGAAAATATAGGAGCTCTGTGTGATGCCACTAACACACTAGAAGTCCTATGGGTGCTGCTGAGCAGAAAATATAGGAGCTCTGTTTGCTGCCACTAACACACTAGAAGTCCTATGGGTGCTGCTGAGAAGAAAATATAGGAGCTCTGTGTGATGCCACTAACACACTAGAAGTCCTATGGGTGCTGCTGAGAAGAAAATATAGGAGCTCTGTTTGCTGCCACTAACACACTAGAAGTCCTATGGGTGCTGCTGAGAAGAAAATATAGGAGCTCTGTTTGCTGCCACTAACACACTAGAAGTCCTATGGGTGCTGCTGAGAAGAAAATATAGGAGCTCTGTTTGCTGCCACTAACACACTAGAAGTCCTATGGGTGCTGTTGAGAAGAAAATATAGGAGCTCTGTTTGCTGCCACTAACACACTAGAAGTCCTATGGGTGCTGCTGAGAAGAAAATATAGGAGCTCTGTTTGCTGCCACTAACACACTAGAAGTCCTATGGGTGCTGCTGAGAAGAAAATATAGGAGCTCTGTGTGATGCCACTAACACACTAGAAGTCCTATGGGTGCTGCTGAGCAGAAAATATAGGAGCTCTGTTTGCTGCCACTAACACACTAGAAGTCCTATGGGTGCTGCTGAGAAGAAAATATAGGAGCTCTGTGTGATGCCACTAACACACTAGAAGTCCTATGGGTGCTGCTGAGCAGAAAATATAGGAGCTCTGTTTGCTGCCACTAACACACTAGAAGTCCTATGGGTGCTGCTGAGAAGAAAATATAGGAGCTCTGTGTGATGCCACTAACACACTAGAAGTCCTATGGGTGCTGCTGAGAAGAAAATATAGGAGCTCTGTTTGCTGCCACTAACACACTAGAAGTCCTATGGGTGCTGCTGAGAAGAAAATATAGGAGCTCTGTTTGCTGCCACTAACACACTAGAAGTCCTATGGGTGCTGCTGAGAAGAAAATATAGGAGCTCTGTTTGCTGCCACTAACACACTAGAAGTCCTATGGGTGCTGCTGAGAAGAAAATATAGGAGCTCTGTTTGCTGCCACTAACACACTAGAAGTCCTATGGGTGCTGCTGAGAAGAAAATATAGGAGCTCTGTGTGATGCCACTAACACACTAGAAGTCCTATGGGTGCTGCTGAGAAGAAAATATAGGAGCTCTGTTTGCTGCCACTAACACACTAGAAGTCCTATGGGTGCTGCTGAGAAGAAAATATAGGAGCTCTGTGTGATGCCACTAACACACTAGAAGTCCTATGGGTGCTGCTGAGCAGAAAATATAGGAGCTCTGTTTGCTGCCACTAACACACTAGAAGTCCTATGGGTGCTGCTGAGAAGAAAATATAGGAGCTCTGTGTGATGCCACTAACACACTAGAAGTCCTATGGGTGCTGCTGAGAAGAAAATATAGGAGCTCTGTTTGCTGCCACTAACACACTAGAAGTCCTATGGGTGCTGCTGAGAAGAAAATATAGGAGCTCTGTTTGCTGCCACTAACACACTAGAAGTCCTATGGGTGCTGCTGAGAAGAAAATATAGGAGCTCTGTTTGCTGCCACTAACACACTAGAAGTCCTATGGGTGCTGCTGAGAAGAAAATATAGGAGCTCTGTGTGATGCCACTAACACACTAGAAGTCCTATGGGTGCTGCTGAGAAGAAAATATAGGAGCTCTGTTTGCTGCCACTAACACACTAGAAGTCCTATGGGTGCTGCTGAGAAGAAAATATAGGAGCTCTGTTTGCTGCCACTAACACACTAGAAGTCCTATGGGTGCTGTTGGGGTGCAATGCTGTGCTAACAGCACTGCGGTTGGTACTACTGCAATACTGTACTAACAGTAAGCACGCACCAGACTAATCCCCAGCAGCAGCTAATAACACACTAACTGTGCAATCAGCAGCAATGAACGATCAATGACTTAGGTAGCAATGGTTTAGCAAAGAAATAGCCAATGGTTTAGCAAAGAAGAGCAAATCTTTCAGTATCAAGCAAAGACAGAATCAGCAGACTAATCTCTCCTAAAGCCGGAACTCATGTGACCGGGGCCGATGGCGTGGCGGCCTTTTAAATGGTGGGGCGTGTACTAAAGCCCCTGAGCTGTAATTGGCTACAGGCGTCCTGCCTGTAGCCAATTATTGCTCTCCGAGTTTCGGGCGCTGTGATTGGCCAAGCATGCGGGGTCACAGTGCATGCTTGGCCAATCATCAGCCAGCAATGCACTGCGCCGGCCGCGCCGGCCGCAATGCATTGCGGGGCCGCTCGCATCACACGAATGTGATGCGAACGGCCCAAATAGTTCTGGGCTCGACGAGCGAGCGAACGCCCGATGCTCGATTCGAACATGGGTTCGAATCGAGCACCGGGCCCATCCCTACTCTCTAATTTCTATCTGTATAAATTCCTTCATCTCTTATCTACATATTCTCATCTTCCCCTATTGTCTTCCCCTTCTCCCCAATCTTCCCCCAATATCTCTATACCCATTTCCCATACCCATTTCCCATTCCTTTCAATCTCCATATTCCTCCCCTCTCAAAAAAAAAAAAAAAAAGAAAGACAAAGTTTCTCCCCTCTCCTCTCCCCCCTCCCTCCCCCTCTCACTCTCCTAATAGCCTTTTGCCCTCTTCTGATTGCATATATATCTCCCATGGAGCCCAGATTTCTTTAACTTGTTCCCTTCTATCTAATGTTATAGGTAACAATTTCTCCATTATTCCTATCCTCCTAACTTTGTTAAGCCACTCCGAAACTGCCGGAGCTTTTGTATCCTTCCAATTTGTTGCAATACAACTTTTTGCTGCATTTATTAGGTGGCACAGAATTGAATTAGTATATCTTTTAGGTGGAATTTGTACATTATGTAACAAGAAGAAATCTGGTTCCCTTGGGATTAAATATTCAGTAAATGTCTGTGTGATTCTATGTACTGTCTCCCAAAATTGTCTAATTACTGGGCAAGACCAAAATAGGTGTATCATTGTCCCTCTTTCCTTGCATCCCCTCCAGCACCTGTCAGATAATTCTGGAAAAAATTTATTTAGGGCCACCGGTGTATAATACCATCGTGTTAAAATTTTGTAATTTGATTCTTGTATTTTAATACACCTTGATGATTTTGTAGCCAACTCTATTATGTTCTGACATTGTGCTGGAGAGAAGGCATGACCTATATCTCTCTCCCATTTACCCAGACATTCCATTTTAAAGTCATCTGGGGGTGCAATCAGCAATGCATACATTTTCGATATAACATGTGGAAGGGGTTCCCCTCCCTCACAGTAATCCTCAAATCTTGTCCGTACCCGTCTATATGTTTCCGCTGGTCCCAATTTTTCTAAATAGTGTCTGATCTGCCGAGCTTGCCAGGTCGGAATTTCATATTTACCTCCTTTTTTTGTTAGCATATCCATGGTTACCCATCCCCTTTCTCCTATGAAGTCTGACACTTGAAAAATGCCCTTTTCCCTCAATTTCCTAAACATTACTACCTCTATTCCAGGTAAAAAATCTGGGTTTCCTATTATCGGATATAGGGGTGATTTTTTATCTGTAAATTTAGGTTTCTGACATATTTTATCTCCTACCCATAAAGTCGTTCCTATCGTGGGATGTGATTTTACCAAGGGGGGCAAGGCTGTGTAGCACCATATTGCCCTATTTAGTGGAATTGGACTAATTTGCTGCTCCATATTTATCCATAGTTTATACTCCTTATGTCTGCTCCAGTCTACTAGCCTGCCAAGATGCACTGCTTGATAATATTTATATATATCCGGTGCAGATATACCCCCTACTCTTTTTGATAAGGTTAAACGTTTTCTGGCTATTCTTGGTTTCTTACTATCCCATATAAATTTCATAAACAAAGTTTGGACCTGGTTAAAGAAAGACTTAGGAATTCTTATCGGTAATGCTAGGAACAGGAAAAGGAATTTTGGCATCACACTCATTTTAAGGATATTACATCTCCCGAACCATGAGTGCATACCTTTACTCCAGCTTTCCAGTAATTTTCTTACAGTTCTAACTAATGGTTCAAAATTTAGTTCAAACGTTTTCTCCAAATTTGCTGGTATCTGTGTCCCTAAATAATTTAAAGCTTTCCTCGTCCACTTAAACTTAAAACTTTGCTCTATTACGTTTTTAATGGGACCCGGCAGTGTCACCCCTATCGCCTCCGATTTACTATAATTTATTTTAAGATTCGATATCTTTCCATATATTTCTACTTCTTTCATACAATTGGGTAAAGAAGTTTGTGGTCTTGATAATGAAAAAAGCATATCATCTGCATAAGCAGATACTTTATATTCCTTTCCCCCCCATTCAATACCCCTGATATCCGGGTTCCGTCGAATCTTATTTAAAAAAGGTTCTAGTGTCAAAGCATATAATAGGGGCGAAAGAGGGCAGCCCTGCCGTGTTCCATTTGTAATCAGAAAAAGCTTAGAATAAACCCCATTTACTTTTACCAGTGCCCGAGGGTTCGCATACACTCCCGTTATCCATTGTACCATCTTTTCTCCTATACCCATTTGTATTAATACTTCGATCATAAATTTCCAATTAACTCTATCGAATGCTTTCTCTGCATCCGTATTCAGGAAAACACTCGATATCTTTTTTTGATTGGCTTGATGTATCAAATTTAGTACTTTAATAGTACTGTCCCTTGCTTCTCTTGTAGGGATAAACCCTACTTGATCTAAATGTACTAGTTGTGCTAAATAAGGTTGAATCCGGCGTGCTAGAATTTTTGTCAAAATTTTTAAATCAACATTTAATAAAGATATTGGTCTGTAACTACTACATATCTCAGAATCTTTTTTCTCCTTTGGTATCAAAGTAATATGGGCGGTTACAGACTCAGGGGGTAGCACCACTGTTTGTCCTACTGCATTAAATACCTTAATCATATATGGCCCTAATTGAGTAATACACTTTTTATAATATTGTATGGTAAAACCATCTGGGCCTGGCGCTTTACCATGTTCAATTGTCTTCATTATTGATTGTACTTCTTCTATGGTGATTGGCCCTTCTAATTTCCTTCTATCTGGTGATAATAATCTGGGCAGACATGCCGACGTCACATATTCCTTTATCGACACAGGAGAAACTCCTGTTTCTGGTAAGTTATATAGAGCAGAGTAATACTCTTGAAACTCTTGTGCTATCTCTTTTGGAAATGACTTCTTCAAATCTGCTTTCCCTTTGATAGTTGGAATATAAGATCGGGTCTGTTGTTTTTTAATTTTTTTTGCCAATAGCCTACCGCATTTATCTCCTGAGTTGTAGTTCTCTTTCCTTCCATATTGTAGGGCCGCTTCCACCTTGTATCTGAGTAAATCTGCTATTTGTCTCCTTAAATGTGCTACCTCCTTTCCTAGTTCTCTTTCTGATGTCTTCTTATGTTGTGTCTCTAAGTCATGTAACTTTTCTAATAAATGTTTTAACTGTTCTTCTCTGATCTTTTTTATTCGGGAGCCATGTTTAATCAATATTCCTCTAATTATCGTTTTATGGGCTTCCCAAACCATTCCCAGGTCGCTTTCTCCATTGTCATTTATTTGAAAGTACCACATAATTTCTTTGATTATATCTTCCATAATTTGGGAATTCTCTAATAAACTTTCATTTAACCTCCATCTCCATTCCAATGGGTGATTCCCCCCCACCAAGTTCATCTCCATTGTAACAGGTGCATGATCTGTCCAAGTTATGCTTCCTATTGAAATGTCACCTATTGAGTGTAACAAATGATGTGGGACTAAAAAAAGATCTATTCTTGAATAACTTTGGTGGGGGTTTGAAAATAAAGTGTAGTCTCTCTCCCCTGGGTGTATAATCCGCCATCCATCCACTAATTGTAGTTCATGTAATTTTCGTAGAATAGACTTTCTAATCCCCTTAGATACTGATGAAGTCCCATTAGAGGTATCTACTCTTGGATCTAGTGGGATATTTAAATCTCCTCCGCATATCAGTTTTCCTTCACTAAAATCCCTTAATTTTGACAACAATTTAACCAAGAAGCTATCTTGGTGTACATTTGGAGCATAAATAGTAGCCAGAGTCACTTTTTCTTTGCCTATCATTCCTTTAAGAAAAATATATCTTCCCCCTGGATCTGAGCATTTATCTATAAGTATCCAAGGTATTTTATTTGAAATCAGGATAGCGACTCCCTTTGTCTTGGCTTCCTGATTGGAAGCTTGATAAACGTTAGGAAAATGTCTATTTTGTAAGTATGGGAAAACCCCTTCCCTGAAATGTGTCTCTTGTATAAATCCTACATCTGTATTTGAATGTTTTAGTTCGTTCAACAGCATTTTACGTTTTCCTGGAATATTAAGCCCTTTAGCATTTAATGAAGTTACTCGTATTCTATCCATTTTTAATTCACAGAATATCGGCTATGCTATTCTTACTCCTGTATCTAGAGGGTGAGGGGGGAATAGGAGCAAAGAAAAGGAGGGGAAGAGAAAGAGAGAAGGAAAAAAAAAAAAAAAAGGGCCCCCCAGGAGGGGAGGAAGTTTTTATGGAGAGAGGATGGGTATAGGGATAAAACCTCGGCTCCTACTTGGGACTTCAAATTTTCCCGTAGGTAGCCGAATTGGGGGTGTTGGTCTGGCTTTGGCGCGAGTGGCTGAGCTCCCTCCACACCCTTCTAATCCTTTATGACCCTGTAGTTTAGTCCCTTCTCAGCCTATGTTTATTCCCCTTTTTTTACCTCACATCTCCTCCTTCCCTACATTTGCCTCCCTTCATTTATTAAATTCTTCATTTTATATCCACTTATATGACAAAATTTGGACAATTAAAATCTATTTTAATTCTGCCTTTCCTACTTTATTCCTTGACCCTCTTATTTATTCCTCTCTCACCCCTCCTTTCTTCCCTCTAAATAATAATATATATTAACTCCATATATATATATATATACTTCATTTCCCAGCTAATCCTGGGCCAGATATTCTCATCCCCCATGACCCACTTCCACTGATAATACCTTTCTATCCCCTTTCTTTTTACTATTCAGTTTCACATTATTATATTTCTTTAATGTATATTATTGTCCACATAATCATAACATACCTTATCACATTAAATTCTCTATATCACTTTATATTCTCTATTTCCCCCCTTTTCCCTTTCTCTCCCCTCCCCCCCCCCTCTTCCTCCCTCCCTCCCCCCCCCCCCCAAAAAAAAAAATGATTCCCTTCTTCTAGAGGAAACACAGAGAGGGGAAGAGAGGTAAAAAAAAAAAAAAAAAAAGGGGGGGAACTCATTACATATTAACCCTCTAACATTTCCCCCTCCCCCCTCCCTTCCTGCATATACATCTCCTTCCTTCCCTTTAGCATATCAAATTCAACAAAACTTATCAGATTATTATAAGACATTATCACACACCCCAAAAACTTATCAGATTATCAAATTATCCACTGAATCCACGCCTTCCTATCACCTCTTCCCCTTGTGATATATATATATATATATATATATATATATATATATATATAGTGTATAATATATCTCCGCCCCTCTATCTTTTACCCTACTCCATTCCTATCTTACCTCCCTCATTATATAAACTCAGTGTATATGAAAAAAATTAGGTTTTATAAAAATAAACTTATATAAATTGTGTCTTATTATTTTTTATGTGTTATATATGTATTATACATATATTATATGTGTATACTATATATATATTATATGTGTATACTTATTTTATGTGTTCCCTCCTAAAAAAAAAACATTCTCTATCGCCCCCCCCCCCCCCTGCAACAAAAAAAAACAAAAACCGCACCCTCCCCAAAAACCAAACATTATTGCGTGGATTCAGTGCCATAGTCTATACAGTTTAAAATCTGAAAAAGTTTCTCCCGTAGATAAAGACTTTCATCTTGAAGTTACTCCTTGAAAAAAAGGGGGAGGGGACAAGCCAAAATTAATCTAGAAGGGTCCAGGGGGAAAGAGGGAGAAAAAGAGAAAAAAAAAATTCCCCTTTCCCTTCCCTCTCCCTCTCCCCTCTCCTCCTCTCTTTCTGTTCATAGATGGCCAACTTTCAACCAGATCCCGGGGAGAAAAGAAGAAAAAAAAAACAAAAAAAACAAAAACAAAACATGGGAAGCATATCAAACGGGTGACAGAAGGGTAGATAATCCAGTAGTTTAGGCAGTTCTTTTCATCTTAGCTCATGGCCCGGTCCCAGTCCCTACATTTTCTATAGTTTGTTCTTGACCACTCATTCTCTGTATTGGAGCACCCGATTTTCTCATTTGGGGTCCCCCTCTTCGTTGCCTTCTATCTATTGGGTGCAACCAATCTGGAACCTCACATCCCTCAACTCCCAAAAAATTAAATAAATCTGGTAAATCAGATGGTTGAGAGAGTAAAAACGATAGAGGTCCCTTCTTTACAAAAAGTGATATTGGGTATCTCCAGGTATATGACCCCCCCACTGATTTAATCTTCTCTAAGATCGGTCTCAGTATCGCCCTCCGTTGTAAAGTTGCACAAGAAAGATCTGGTAAAATTTTTATAGACATTGCTTCATATCTTATTGTCCCGATTTCCCATGCTTTACGACTGACCTGTTCTTTATGCGTATAACGGTGGAATCGTCCAATCACGTCTCTGGGTCTTTCTGGATTTAGGGACCGGGGCCCTAGGGCTCTATGTAGTCTATCAAATTCGATTTCTCTTGGTGTGGTCACTACTCCCAATTGTTTACATATTGATACAACCAATGCATTTAGAGATGTTTCCTCAATTTCTTCTGGGATCCCCCTAAACCGCAAATTTAGCCTCCGACTCCGATCTTCAATTTCCTCAAATTTTAGCTGTACCAAATAATCCTGTCCTTCTTGTATAGATGTCTTTTCCCGCTCTTCTAATCGTGTAATCCGGTCCTCCAATTTTGTTGTACGATTTCCTTCAAAAGAGATCTTTTCTGACAAAGTTTGTACCTCTTTTCTAATGGCCTGCATTTCCTTTCGATGATTCTCCTCTAAACGAGACACCAATGTTTCCATTTCTTCTCTCGTTGGGAGCGTTTGTAATATGGCCATCTCGTCTCGGGTTGGTAAAGCTTGCAAAATGGACATTAAATCTAATTCTCCTGCCTTTTTATCCATTTCTATTTTCTGAGTATCCTCTGGTCTGATTTCTTCACTTATTTCTGGGGTCTGTAAAAGACTCATTCAGGGTGCTGCTCTGAGTATTTCTGTATATTCCGCTCCTCGTGTCTCTACTATTGAGGCTCTAGCTACCGCTGCGCGCGTTCGTGGAAAAAAGTCCTTAATCTCCTGTTGCACAGGTTGAGGTTTTATAAGGCACTTCTGGATCTGTTTTATTTCTTGCTTCTCCTCACCTTTGCTCCTTAAGCTTTTTATGCTTTTTATACTCTTTGTATTGCTCATCCCGTATTCATCCCATGTATTATCTCACATACACAGTAGACAGTATAGAAAAACTGTATCCAGCTGCCTTAACCACTACCTTCAATATAAATCCCTATATGAAGGCGTGTATAATATACTCTATGCATCCAAATGGCATATCAAATAGCGAGCTATCCGAAATAGACTTCTTATAGTGCTGTAATGCTTGTTCCAAAAAAAAAAAAAGAGGTTCAAAGTTCAAAGGCAGCTATTTAAACTTATTGCATAGGTGTAGTTATATGTATAATAGGTATATTATATTATGGTATACTATGGTATAACCACAGTGTCCTATAGAACTTTTCCTGCTTTTCCTGTTTTTCCTGCCAAGGACATACAAACCCACATACTCTGTATGTGGAACGGCAAGCTAGGTCAAGGGCAATTTACGGTGCTAATTCAGTGATACTCATGTTATCCATAATGTTCATACAAATTCTCAGCAACCGTTAGACATGTCCCTCTTTACTGCTCCAGTATTCCACTGCCCACTGTCCTCAAGAAGGTATTCACATTAGTCCTCTCTTATAGCACTTTTCATTATCTGCTGTCCCCAGGGACAGATCCAATCCAGAGATCCCACTGTATGGTGATATCTGGATCGGATCTGTCCCTGGGGACAGCAGATAATGGCATCATTGGCATGATTTGGATTTTGGAACTGACCTGCTGAAACGGTGTGTTGTTTGCTGGACCGGATCTGATGGCTGCAGAGAAGATGAGAAGATGCTGTAATCTGCTGACAACAAGGCGTGTTGCTTGCTTGGACCGGATCTGATGGCCGCAGAGAAGACGAGAAGATGCTGTAATCTGCTGACAACAAGGCGTGTTGCTTGCTTGGACCGGATCTGATGGCCGCAGAGAAGACGAGAAGATGCTGTGACCTGCTGACAACAAGGCGTGTTGCTTGCTTGGACCGGATCTGATGGCCGCAGAGAAGACGAGAAGATGCTGTGACCTGCTGACAACAAGGCGTGTTGCTTGCTTGGACCGGATCTGATGGCCACAGAGAAGACGAGAAGATGCTGTGACCTGCTGACAACAAGGCGTGTTGCTTGCTTGGACCGGATCTGATGGCCGCAGAGAAGACGAGAAGATGCTGTGACCTGCTGACAACAAGGCGTGTTGCTTGCTTGGACCGGATATGATGGCCACAGAGAAGACGAGAAGATGCTGTGACCTGCTGACAACAAGGCGTGTTGCTTGCTTGGACTGGATCTGATGGCCGCAGAGAAGACGAGAAGATGCTGTGACCTGCTGACAACAAGGCGTGTTGCTTGCTTGGACCGGATCTGATGGCCACAGAGAAGACGAGAAGATGCTGCTGTGACCTTCTGCTTGCTGGATGGATCTGATGTGGGTGTGGGTCACTGTCTGCCTACACCTGTGCTGTGGTCTGTGGACACCCCCCCCCCTTATCAGGCCAGATTAGGGCGGCTCCGCTCAGCTATCATACCTGGTGACACAGAGCACCCCCCCCCATGAGACCAGCTTGCTCAGGGTGGGTAGGTGTGTCACTCAGCTACTGTGCCTATATCTAATATAATATATCTGTGGCCAGCAGCATTCCCCCCCCCCCATCATCATCATCATCAGACCAGCTCAGGCTGGGGGTGTCTCAGTCAGCTAATATAAATTATATTGTGAGTGTTGGCTGTCTGATAATGGGGGGGGGGGGGGCTGCTGGACACAGATATATTATATTACATATAATAGGCACAGTAGCACAGGAGTTAGCTGGTCTGGTGGGGGGAGGGGCGGCTGGACCAGCTATATTACATAGTATATATATATATATATATATATATATATATATATATATATATATATATATATATATAAAATCTATAGTTGTGTCTAGCAGCAGACCACCTTGCACCCCCCCCCCCTTCCTTATCATATCATATACAGGCCGTCAGGGGCAGGGCGCCAGACACTGAAACTGAGTCCTCCCACTGTCCCACACTAGCTCTCTTACAAAGGCAACCCCCCCCATACACACACCTCATCTTGTGCTCCGGCGGGCCGACGGTGGAGAACCCCCCCCCCGCCCCCACCTGTTCTTATTCTGTGCGCCGCGCCGCCGCCAGCTGGAGTCTCAGACAGTCTGTACTCCTGGAGAGTGGAGAGGAGGAGGGCTGGGCACTGTGGGCAGCGACCGTCACACACAGCAGCCGCGCCGCCCGGGCGGAGAAAGTTGTGTGTGTGCTGCAGTGACGTGTCGTCACATCATCACAGTGCAGTGTGATGATGTGACAGGCTGAGTCGCTCGCTGGCTCTGTAGGGTAGGGAGGAGGATTGGAATTTAGGAATAGGAAGAATAAGGAGCCGGAGGACACACACCAGGCGCGGCCGCGGCGCTGGAGGTGTTGTTCCAGGCTTCCAGCCCAGCGGGGTGAAATTAATCAATGAATGGGTCAGCTGTAAAAAAAAAAAAAAAAAAATTAAAAAAGATTAAAAAAAAAAAAAAAAAAAAAAAAAAAGGGAGGGTGTCACCCCTCTAGCGGGTGTCACCCGGGGGCGGACCGCACCCCCCGCACCCCCCTAGCAACGCCTCTGATCACTGGTGTCTTCACCAGTTTTAAAAGTATATACCCGCTACAGTTATATAACAGACAAATTGCCAAGATCCCACGTAATCATAGTACTATCAGAGTTCACATAACATGAAATCCATGGGGGTCCAAGCACCAGAAGGAATGTGGTAGAAGCTCTGCCTGATGGTTTTTTCTGGTATTATACCAGTTGTGTCAGAGGCTACTTTCACACTGAAGCGCTGGATGCGCTGGCGGTATACCGTCACTATTTTTAGCGCCGCTATACCGTAGTTTTTGCTGCGATTTGCGGGCGCTAGCGGGGTGATTTTAACCCCCGCTAGCGGCCGAAAAAGGGTTAAAACCGCCCGCAAAAACGCCGCTTTGTGGCGTTTTGCAGGTGGTTTGGAGGCGCTACCCCATTGACTTGGGCAGAGGTGCTGTAGGAGCGCTAATTATACCGCTCCTACAGCGCCTCAAAGATGCGGCTGGCAGGAGTTTTTTTACCGGAGGCAACTGGTACTACACCAGTTGCCTCCGGTGCAACTTGTGTAGTACCAGCAAAACTGGTTAGGCAGACCTTCTACCACATTAAGCATTATTAAAATCACTGCTCCCGAAAAAACAGCTGTTTTTAAAAACTTTTTTTTGCATTGATAAATGTCCCCTGGGGCAGGACCCGGGTCCCCAAACACTTTTTATGACAATAATTTGCATATAAGCCTTTAAAATTAGCACTTTAGATTTTTCATGTTCGAGTCCCATTGACTGTAACGGTGTTCGGATGTTAGAACAAATTTATTGCCTGTTCGCAAGTTCTGGTACTAACCGAACTGGGGGGTGTTTGGCTCATCCCTAATTACTAGTAAAAAGAAAAAAAATTGCATAAAAATATCCCATAGTTTGTAGACACTGTAGACTTTTGTGAAAATCCATCAATATACGCTTATTGGGATTTTTTTTACCAAAAATATGTAGCAGAATACATTTTGGCCTAAACTGATACTGGATATGTTTTATAGCAGACGGTAAAAAAATACAGGTTTTTTTTGTTCAAAATTGTCGCTCTTTTTTTGGTCATAGCGCAAAAAAATAAAAACCGCAGAGGTGATCAAATACCACCAAAAAAAAGCTCTATTTGTGGGGAAAAAAGGACATTGATTTTATTTAGGTACAGCGTCACACGACCGCGCAATTATCAGTTAAAGTAACGCAGTGCCTTATCGCAAAAAATGGCCTGTCAGGAGGGAGGGGTTAACATTCCAGAGCTGAATGTCATAATTGTCCCTGGTATGAATTTTCTGATTGTGTAGCAATGTACATCCTGCCAAGAAAAAACACAATATTCTAAGTACAATTAGCCCAAGGGGTGAAATCTAAGCCAATGATAGCAGCCTAAGGCCCTTTTCACACTGGGGCGGGCATGTGCGGTGGCACAGGAGGATCTCTCACTGAAGTCTCGTGTCCCAAAGAGGCCGAGCCTAGCCTCGCCTCCTCCTTATAAAGCTCCCCCCATGAGTCTCTGCGGTGACAACATTGCACCCTGGGTGCCCAACGGGGTTCTGGGTAACGTAGTCTCTCTCCTCTGCTTTCACTTCCAGTAAAGTCTCTTCTCTACTCCCTCCCGACTCACCTCTCACCCAGAAAGTCCTGTCTCTCTGTATTAAAGGGGAATACCCCGCTACACACTCCCCCCACTTAAACTCTTTGGTCCCCAAAGATAATTCTAGCATACATTGCGTACAACCCTAGACAACATTTCGTATGATGTTGGCATGGGAATTCCCACCAAAACAAAGGGGTTGAATTCCCTTGCCCACAGGTCACACTATCATGAGTGGCCTGCCTAACTGTGCCAGAGAGTGAGTGGGGGTTGCCCTCCACCAAATGAACAGTGGAGGGATCCGGATTCTCTGCACTCCTCCTGGCAGTAACCACAGAATCTTCTGAGCTCTTCCCCATTTGTGGGTAAGTCAACTTTTTGGGAGGCCTTATGACTCTTCGAGCCCTTTGCTCTCTTGGGGTTTGACGTTGGAAGGTAGCAGGAGCTCCAGACAGTCCCTGAGGCATTCGATCAAACTCAAAGAACCCCACTGGGGTTATGAAGGCTGTCTTCTCCTTGTCTTCTGGATGCATAGGGATCTGGTAGTATATACCGTCGTATTTACCGTGATATTCGGCCACTAGCGGTGCGGTTTTAACCCCCGCTAGCAGCCGAAAACTGGTTAATACCGCCCGCAAACCGCGTCTACAGCTGCAGTTTGCGGGCGGTATTACCGTGGTGTCCCATTGATTTCAATGGGAAGAAGCGGTAAAGGAGCGGTATACACACCGCTCCATCACCGCTCCATAGATGCGGCTTGCAGGAGATTTTTTTTTTCTCCTGCCAGCACATCGCCTCAGTGTGAAAGCCCTCGGGCTTTCACATTGAGAATGCTGGGGCAGGAGTATTTCAGGTGTTATTTATGTGCTATTTTTAGCGCTAAAACGCCTGAAATACGCCTTAGTGTGAAAGGGGCCTAAATCAATCACATTCACATATACATTGTATCCAAAAGTAATTTTTTTTAACACATATTTGTGTTAAAAAAAAAAATCCCAATAAGCGTATATTGATGGGTTTGCGCAAAAGTTGGAGCATCTACAAACTATGGGATTGGTAATGGCAGCGATCGGCGACTTATAGCAGGACTGTGATATTGCGGAGGACAAATCGGACACTGACTGACACTTTTGACACTTTTTGAGGACCAGTGACACTGATACAGTGATCAGTGCTAAAAAAATTATGCACTGTCACTGTACTAATGACACTGGCTGGGAAGGGATTAACATCAGGGGCGATCAAAGGGTTAACCTGGCTTTGCAGGAACACAGGATCCATGCCTTCTGTACTGACAGAACAGCGATCTACCTTGTTTACATAGGCAGGCCGCCGTTCTCCCTCTGAACTGAAGGAGTGGCGGGTGTCGGCGGACATCAGGTACGTGGTACCCGCCAATCAGCTCCCTCTGTGTATATTCACAGCAGGAGCGGGCCTGCTGGCGGTGTGCGTGTGCGCCCCAGGCCCGGAAGTGTCGGACCACGTACTAGGTACGTGATCCAGCGCAGCCGTGCCACTTTGCCGCTGTATATCTAAGTTATACAGTCGGCAAGTGGTTAAATACCGTTTTCATTTTTTAAAATCCTTTTCCTATCTCAGTGCTGCTGATCTCCTGCCGTCTCTTTTAGCCACTTCCTATCTACATGTACATGCTCCAAGGTTGTCTGCACATCATTGCCCTGGACCAGCATTCTTATAGTGACGACGGTGAACCATACCTGTGCAATGTGTGCCAGCATGACAGCTTGTAGTGTCCACCAGGGGGAGCAAATCACAAGGTGACAATGCAGGAGTCAGTTGTCACGCAATAAGAGGAAGTGACCAAACAAGGACCGTCCAAGGATTGTTTTAAATAAAACTTCAGATTTAAAAAAGACAGAAAATAAGGTTTGAAATGATATTTACATGGTAAATTTTGAGAGATTTGGATTGGTTTAAAGGGGTTGTAAAGGCAGAAGTTTTTTCTTTACCCTAATGCATCCTATGCATTAAAGCAGAGTTTCACCCAAAAATGGAACTTCCGCTTTTTGGATTCCTCCCTTCCTCCGATGTCACATTTGGCCCCTTTCAGGGGGGAGGAGGGAGCAGATGCCTGTGTAATCCAGGTATTTGCTCCCACTTCCAGGCATAGGTCGTCGCGGCAACCTACGCCACGTCCGGCGCCTCCTCCGTCCCACCTTCCGCTGCCTTCTGGTAGACACACAGGTCCCAGAAGACAGCAGGGACCAATGGGATCGCGCAGCGCGACTCGCTCATGCGCAGTAGGGAACCAGGAAGTGAAGCCACAAGGCTTCACTTCCTGATTCCCTTACCGAAGATGGCGGCGCCTCCACCGGAGAGCCGAGGGACAGATCGGCTTCGGTGCCGACATTGCGGCCGCCCAGGACAGGTAAATGTCCATATATTAAAAGTCAGCAACTGCAGTATTTGAAGCTACTGACTTCATTTTTTTTTTCAGCGGAACTCCACTTTAAGATAAAAATCCTTCTGTATGCAGCAGCCCCCCTAACACTTACCTGAGGTCTTTCTCTGTCCAGCGATCTCCACGAGAGATTCTCCCTCCTGATTGGCTGAGACATAGCAGCGACGCCATTGACTGCCGCTGCTGTCAAACAAAGTCAGCTGGCCAACCAGGGTTGAGAGGGGGAGGGACCAAGGTCGGGGCTCCGTGTCTGAATGGACATAGGACTCGGCTCGGGGTGCCCCCATATCAAGATGCTTGCTGTGGGGGCACTCGACAGGAGGGAGGGGCCAGGAGCACTGAAGAGGGACCCGAGAAGAGGAGGATCTGGGCTGCTCTGTGCAAATCTACTGCAATGGAGCAGGTAAGTATAACATGTTTGTTATTTTTATAGGAAAATAAACAAGACTTTACAATCACTTTAAGTCTTCATTAAGACCAGGTAATGTACAAGGATTTCATTGTTATGTATTTTATGTGTTTTTCTTTTTTTTTTTTGAAAGGTCGTCCATTCTGGGAAATCATGGAAGAGAGGCTAAAGTGGAAGACTTCCTCTAGGTGGAACTACACTAATGCCCCGTACACACGAGCGGAATTTCCGTCGGAAAAAAGTTGGATGGTTTTTCAGACGGAATTCCGCTCAAGCTTGGCTTGCACACACACGGTCACACAAAAGTTCTCGGGAACTTCCGAGCATTAAGAACGCGGTGACGTACAACACTACGACGAGGCGAGAAAAAGAAGTTCAATGCTTCCGAGCATGCGTCAAATTGTTTCCGAGCATGCGTGTATTTTTCCCCCGTCGGAATTGCATACAAAACTTTTTCCGTCAGAAAAATAGAGAACCTGCTCTCAATCTTTTGCTGGCGGAAATTCCGACAGAAAAAGTCTGATGGAGCATAAACATGGTTGGAATTTCCGACCAAAAGCTCACATCGGACTTTTGCTGGTGGAAATTCCGCTCGTGTGTATGGGGCATAAGAAAATAAGACATTTCCCACCACTGTTATTAACCGGGCTTTCTCTTCTTTTTTTTTTTTTTGCAATCAAAATATTGTTAAGATTCTCTTGCAGTTGACATTGTGAAATTATCTCCTAGGAAGCAAATAAAAATATTTAAGCAAAGTAAAAAAAAAAATCTTATGTTAAAGCTGATACATTGTTTCGTTTTGATAAAGTTGAATTCCTTTACTGGCCTGCTATTTAACCACTTAAGGACCGCTCACGGCATATATACATCGGCAGAATGGCACGTACAGGCACAATCACGTACCTGTATGTCCCCTTTACCTGCCTGCCGTGTGGTCCCGAAAGCGCCGCCGGCGGTGCTCTCGCGATTCTGCAGTCATCCCCGTGAGTCGGACCGCGGGTCCCGCGGACTCGATTGCCGCAGGGATCCCCGCGATCGTCTCACGGAGGGATGGAGCGGGGAGATGTTAGTGTAAACACAACATCTCCCCGCTCCCCTACTGACAATGTCACCGATCTCCGCTCTGTGTAATCAGAGCAGAGATCGGTGATGTGTCACTCGTAGCCACGCCCCCCTCAGATAGAAACACGCCCCTAGGCACACTTAACCCCTTCAGCGCCCCTAGTGGTTAACCCCTTCACTGCCAGTGTCATCTTTACAGTAACCAGTGCATTTTTATAGCACTGATCGCTGTAAAAATGACAATGGTCCCAAAAATGTGTCAAAAGTGTCCGATGTGTCCGCCATAATGTCCCAGTCATGAAAAAAATTGCTGATCGCCGCCATTACTAGTAAAAAAAAAAACATTAATAAAAATGCCATTAAACTATCCCCTATTTTGTAAACGCTATAATGTTTGCGCAAACCAATCAATAAACGCCGATTGCGATTTTTTTTACCAAAAATATGTAGAAGAATACGTATCGGTCTAAATTGAGGAAATTTTTTAAATTTTTTTTTATATATTTTTGAGGGATATTTATTATAGCAAAAAGTCAAAAATATGTCATTTTTTTCAAAATTGTCGCTCTATTTTTGTTTATAGCGCAAAAAATAAAAACCGCAGAGGTGATCAAATACCACCAAAAGAAAGCTCTATTTGTGGGAAAAAAAGGACGTCAATTTTGTTTGGGAGCCACGTCGCACGACCGCGCAATTGTCAGTTAAAACGATGAAGTGCCGAATCGCAAAAAGGGGCCTGGTCTTTATGCTGTGTATTGGTCCGGGGCTTACCTGGTTAAAGAGACCTGGAAAATGGTTTGGTTAAAAACCTGTTCTTGCATACCATGCTGTTGTTTGATGGACCTGTGTTTTAAATTGCAATCAACATTTATGTGTCACATACTTGCAATGTAAAAAAATATATATTTTACAATCAACATTATGAAATGATTCTATAGGAAGCAAAGAAAAATATTTGGGTGAAGAAGAAAAAAATTGTTTTGTTACTAAACCCAGGAGCCTGCATTCACTATATCTGGTCTCCCACAGTACACAGAACATGGAAATGCAATTATTTTAGTACAGTAAAACCTTGTATTGCGAGCATAATTCATTCCGGAAACGTGCTTGTAATCCAAAGCACTTGTATATCAAAGCAAATTTCCCCATAAGAAATCATGGGAACTCAAATGATTCATTCCACAACCATTTATTCATATGTCCTTCAGTCTATAGTCCATAAATGTAACCATATTGCTACACAAAGGCTTGCTTCACACTACTGCAACTTGAAAGTCACACGACTTACAGTACTACTAGACATGTGCAATTTGTTTAGTTCTGAACTAGTTTTTAAAGAATTTCAACAAATTTGTTAATTCGTAAACATCCAAATTAACTAAAACCCGTTTAACGATTTTTTTCAATATATATATATATATATATATATATATATATGTATTTGTTTATTACATTATTTATTTTTTTATTTAACTTTTGTTTTCTTTTTCACAATTTTTTCTTTTTCTTTTCTTTTTTTTTACATACTTTCATCAGAGTAGTTCAGTGTCACAATAGTACTACACTACTCTGGTTGATCTGGATTTTATTTTTTATTTTTTTTACACTATGATGAGATCACTGTAACTGCTATTGTTTGGACTGTCATGAATTGGTTTCATTCATAACAGCTGTGCTTATTGTTGACATGCTGTGATTGGCTACAGCTAATCTGATGATACAGGGAGCTAGGTACCATGTGATAGCTGTGGGACAATCACATCATCACTACAGGAAGCACAGCCGTTATGAATGAAACGCATTCATAACAATTGTGTATTCATTTTGATCAAGTGTTAGTGTGACCAGGGCCATTTGAAGGAATTTGGGGGCCCCAAGCAACAATTTTAGAGTTGAGTTGTTTATCAGGACACCAAGTTGTTGAGGGGGGGGGGCGCTGCCATGGGACAGAAAGTACACCAAGTTGTTGAGTGGGAGGGGGGTAGGGGGGGGCAGATGGCACAGTATTACAGTGGATATGCGGCGGGGGGGAATGTCTTACCTCCTCCACCCGTGCTGCCTCCTCGAGTCCTCTGGCTCCTCTTTCTGCTGTGCTGTGCTGCCCTCTGCTGCCCTCTGCTGGGGCCCCAGGACAAGTCGGGGGCCCCAACCAGCTGCATGGTTTGCCTGTCCTGTTCCTATGCCCCTGCGCGTGACACAGGAAGCATCCAGTGGACAGTGATTACAGTAACGGCGTTCTGCATGCCCCAGGGGGGTGCACCGGAGCACCAATGCGAATGTGCGAAGCAACATATAATTATGTTGCTGAACTTGGCCTTGCCGCCCACCCACAGTAAAAGCAATGTGGGTGGTCCTAAAGCAGTTAATATTGCATTCATTTCTGTGCAGTATTGCATGATTGGGTGATTGTCAGTCAAACTATCACAATGGGGATAGCTCTTCTGTCTCCGTCCGGAGAGGTAAGATCACTCGCTTTATTTTCCTAATAATAAAACTATGCAGACAGAGAGCAACAACAGCAACCTTTACAGTTTAAAATCCCATAGTCCGCAATGAGTCAGAAATATACAGCGACCCTTGAGGCCTCTTCACATTGATGCGTCTTTGCAGCGTTTTTTTCCCACCTTGCTTAAAATGCATTCAAATATTTCCCTTTAATTCCTATGGGACTCTTCACACAGGCGCTGCTGGGGGCGGTGCGTTCCTGCATGCTGCATCTTCAGTGCGCTTTTCCAGCTCCCCATTGAAATGAATGTAATATAGACATGTGCAATTCGCTTTGTTGCGAATTATTTTTTTTATGAATTTCAACAAATTTGTTAATTCGGAAACCTTTAAGGAGGGATGGGCTCCCTCCATGCTCATTTGCCTTCTGCCTATTCATTATAATGCATGTTCTTCTACTATGGAGGCTCTCAAAATTTAAAGAGTTAGAACTGCACATTACACTGGGGTGCCGTGAAGTTGCTCTGCAGCTTATGCATGTATTTGCAAATGTGTGCAAACTAAACCCTTGTTTTTAACGCATATTGTTAGACAGGATAATTTGGTTGATTGCAGGCTGGTCGGTAAGTTGAGCTGGGAATTTTGTTTGGTTTGGTTTAACCTCCCTGGCGGTAATCCCGAGCGTGACTCGGGGTTGTTTTTTTATGCTAGGATCGGTAACCCAGAGTCACGCTCGGGGTAGACATTGCAGAGCCCGCAGCGGAGTTTCCTTACCTTCTCCTGGCGATCCAGCGATGATGTCCTCTGCTGTGATCGCCAGCGAGATCTCCGGCGAGTGTCGGCACTTTCGACCCCATCTGACTTCCTAGTTCCGTTCCCTGCGAGCCGCAGCGGCGCATGGAAGCGGAACTGGGCGCCAAATTCAAAAAGGTAAACACATAGTATACATACAGTATACTGTAAGCTTACTGATTACAGAACTGTATGTAATAATTACACACCCCCTTTGTCCCTAGTGGTCTGTCCAGTGCCCTGCATGCACTTTTATATAATAAAAACTATTATTTCTGCCTGGAAACTGGAGATTGTCCATAGCAACCAAAAAGTGTCCCTTTATGTCAAAAGTGGTTTTAGACCAGCTAGAAAACAGCGATAATAAAATAGAATCACTCGCAGAATTGAGCGATAGCGATTTGTGGGGAAATTCGTCATCAAACACTAAATCTAATGACAGCGACAATTCTGCAACTGAGCAAATTTTAGTGTTTTTGATTTGATTACATTATTGAATAATTTTTATTATAATTAGATTACTATTTTTTATAATTATTTATAGTTATTTATTATATTATAATTTATAATTTTGTGTTTCAAACGTTATCATACCCGGGATGTCTACTAGACTCTGGTTTGCTCAGGTTTAAGTAAGTAATTACTAAGAATTGCAGGCCTATAATACATAAGACCAAATTTCCATGCAAAATAATTGTACCGCTTTTGGTACATAATTCCAGAAAGAATCATACCGCCAGGGAGGTTAAGGTGAGGACCTTCCTGAGCAATCTATTCAATAGAAAAGGAAAAAGTTGCGCTAAAAAGTGAGTGACATATAAATGAAAAATGATTATTGAAAATATCACCAGTACAACAACTGGTAAAAATGTAAATATGAGCCAACGACTCACACAGTAAATAAATAACACAAATTGTTAAAGATGAGTGATACAAACATGTGATGCGGAATCACTACATGTGAGTGATCCATAAACCATAAACAACTAAAATTGTCACATAAAGTCCAAACGATAAAGTTCATATGCACATATATTAGGGATGCTCCTCCTATGTAGTTTTGGTAAATCTGAAGACAAAATCTGCAGATAATCTGATGGGACCGTGTTTCCTACTGCTGAGAGTTGCTGATCTCCTGGTCAAAGAGACGCTGCTTGCCCCATACCCCTGGCTGGGGAATAGCCACAGGTTTTCTTTGATCCCCTGTGACAAGGGATCCAACTTTTTAGGTAAGAGGCAGTAATTTCATTGGTGGAGGCTGTCCTATCTTACACTTGCTCTGGGTGTAATGCATTGGATCACAATCAGCACGGTGGAGGAGCATCCCTAATATATGTGCATATGAACTTTATCGTTTGGACTTTATGTGACAATTTTAGTTGTTTATGGTTTATGGATCACTCACATGTAGTGATTCCAGACATGGGAGTAAGTCACACATGTGCAAGTCACAAGCAAGTCTCAAGTCTTAACCTTCAAGTCTCAAGCAAGTCCCAAGTTACTGTGACGAAAAGCAAGCAAGTCAAGTCGAGTCCCTGCTAGAAGTCAAGCAAGTCAAGTCAAGTCATTTATTTTGGTCAAGTCACAAATCAAGTCAAAATACTGATCTACCCCATACTGTATAAAAATAATAGGAGGGATAACAAATATTGGTTATGTGCCCATGCCTCACTGTGCCCATGTTTCACTGTGCCTATGCTTCACTATGCCCATGTTTCACTGTGCCCAGGCCTCACTATGCCCATGCTTCACTGTGCCCATGCTTCACTGTGCCCATGCTTCACTGTGCCCATGTCTCACTGTGCCCGTGCCTCACTGTGCCCGTGCTTCACTGTGCCCATGCCTCACTGTGTCCATGCTTCACTGTGTCCATGCTTCACTGTGCCCATGCTTCACTGTGCCCGTGTTTCACTGTGCCCAATGCCTCACTGTGCCCGTGTCTCACTGTGCCCATGCTTCACTGTGCCCGTCAGCCGTGTACCTGATCGGCGGCATCCCGGCGGCCATTCCAGTATTCAAAAGCCGCGCCTCCTCCTCGTCTGTGATAGGCAGAACACTCAATTTCCCAGCATTCAGTGTTCCACCTATCACGGACATCCGCTCATCCTCATAACACAGACGAGGCTAAGAGGATGTCCGTGATAGGCTGAACACTACCTGCTGTGAAATTGAGTGTTCCGCCTATCACAGATGAGGAGGCGTGGCTTTTGAACACTGCAATGGCCGCCGTCTGTCTGCATGACACGCTGATCAGGTAGGCAGACGGCGGCTTGCGGTTAGTGTTAGTGGTGCCAAGTCATTGCAAGTCATATAGCCCAAGTCAAAGTTAAGTCGCAAGTCATTAGTGACAAGTCAAAGTCAAGTCGAGTCATTTATTGAATTCTGTCAAGCAAGTCGCAAGTCCTCAAACAGGTGACTTAAGTCTGACTTAAGTCAAGTCATGTGACTCAAGTCCCCCACCTCTGAGTGATTCCGCATCACATGTTTGTATCACTCATCTTTAACAATTTGTGTTATTTATTTACTGTGTGAGCCGTTGGCTCATATTTACATTTTTACCAGTTGTTGTACTGGTGATATTTTCAATAATAATTTTTCATTTATATGTCACTCACTTTTTAGCGCAACTTTTTCCTTTTCTATTATCTGTTTTGTGTAGTATAACACTTATGGTTGCAGCTTTGATTTTATATTTTTTTATTCACTAGCGCAGTTTTTTTCTTTTCACAATCTATTCAATGTATCTTTAGTAGTGTATGTATAGCCAAAACATTTTGTTTTAGTTTTTGAAGGGTTATATTTTGATGTCTATGTCCTGCAAGGAAATTTCCCTTCACTTCTGGTCTTGGAGGTGCAACAGGAAGCGAGATAAAATCTACCCGAAGTGAGGGAGAGTCCATCTCAGAAATTTGTCTCCATTGTAAGATCCTTCTAGCCTCTTCCTTTCATGATTATTAAAAATCTAGAATTTCCCAACCCTTTCCGGTCTTCGTGACAATGGTCTTTTCTGTCTTGGTGATAATGGTTTTCAGGGCTAATAGAGAGGACAAATCTCCCCAGTGAGAACACAGACAGCCATAAAACCAAGAAGTAGTGGTAGAGGACATGGAATGTCCCAGCTTAACAAAATGCAGACAAAGTAATTAGTTGAGCCCAGTTGGTCCATGTTCGGCATCTCATCACAAAGACGGGGAGAGGACATTCACCCGAGTTGAGAATTGAATTGTAATAGGTCAAAGAGGGCTCCCAACGAAAAATTCCTTGGAGTCCAAAGTCTTTTTTTGTTCAACTGGTTACAACAAGCAGAGAAAATGACATCCAACACGTTTCAGGAGCCCCCTTCTTCAGGGATGAGTGCAATGCCAGAGTAATAAATGGACTCAAGAGTATGCCTGCAGACAGAGGATATTATGAACAACAGCCAGTGCTGGTGTTAATGCTAGAAGTGACAATGAGTGCCTTTGAGTCCATTTACCATTGTACCATTTACCCCAGACTTGATGAAGGGGGATTGGAATGGTTTATATTTTTAAAGCTGAAATCTAGGCAAAAAATGAATGCAGTTCTGTAATCATACATGTGTAATTGTTTTTAATGTAAAACAATGTGTACTTGTTTTTTTGTTTTGTTTTTTATCTATTTATGTTATACTGCTTACAATGGCTCTTACATTGTTTAAGTATCTGAATATTATCTTTTATCATCCTCTTCCAGTCCCTGTACAGCAGAGCTCAGACAGGGACATGGAATGGCAGCACAAGGAGCCAATCAGTTGTGCTTCACTGCTACCAACGAACATGCTGATAAGAGGAGAGAGCGGAGTGACAAAGAGCTGAGCTGACCAATCTGCTGCTTCCCACTGTCCAGATCTGTAAAATTTAAATATAAACAGCAAAGTAACAGCTGTAAACATTTCATGCAACATTCCTTTCTTGAGGTTAACACTTCCTATTCACCACAGTTAGAGTTTTTTTTTTTTTTTTACAGCTCTAAGAAATGAAACTTCATCATATTGGCCGCCAAGGAGGAGGAAGGAGGGGACCAGGAGAAGCTGCCGAAGCAGAGGAGGAGGAGACGTAGGATGAAGCCGCCGCCTGTCGCCCGAAGGAAGCGTTGCCCGCGACCTAGATAGGGTAAGTGCGGGGCTGGTGACCGATCGACCTAGGGGGGTGCCTGTGACCCACCCAAACGACCGGGGGCGGCAAACAATCCACCCGCCGATACCCCACCACCCCCCAAAAAAAAAATATACCACCAGCCGCCACTTCAATCAGCTTCCAGGTTTTATTGTCAAAGCCTAATTGAACAAGATTAAGTTAGAATCTGATTGGCTACCTTGCACAGCTACACCAGATTTTGCACTCTCTACTTTTAGTAAATCTTCCCCAGTGGGACATGCTTGTATTGACAATAAAAGATAATTCATATACCGGTATGCTTTACTTATAATAAAATGTCAATATAAGTGCTTATATGCTAATGTTAGGTTATTTACAAAACGTGCTAATAATTACTTGAAGTAGCGGTATGTTATTAGAACAAAATAGTTTTTGTTCTCCAATCTCCATCCTTAGAATGTGTTATTGTACACTTTGTGGAGTCAGTCTCTACATATTTTATAGGATGGATCAAGCTGATAAGGTGTTCCAAAATAACAGAAATTAATGTCTCTTGTGATTGATCCTGTGCAGCTTCTGCTAATTCTGCTTATTCTGCATGTTATTTTGAAAGAATGTTATAGAGGTCTTACATTACAACTGTCCTGAACTAAAGCTTAAAAGTCTTCTATTCGATCAAGAAATCAAATCCTGGCATGACAATTAGGGGCAGGAACGGTGCTACCACTAGGCAAACTAGGCAGCCGCCTAGGGTGCCCAGCTACTGGTTTCCTACTCTCTTTTCTCTGCAGCAAGCAACTAAGTCTCAGCCTCAGCAGGCTACCGCCACTCCGTTCACACATGGTGTCAGAGGCACAGTGGTGGTGGCGGAGGACTGTCTGTGTTCCGACTCCCGACTGAATGGAAGCAAGAAAACATTAAATGATGGGTACTGGTAGGCTGCATTGATGGGCGCTGGTAAGCTATATTTGATAGGCGCTAGTGAAGCTGCGTTGATGGGCGCTGGTAGGCTGCATTGATGGTCACTGGTAGGCTGCATTTGATGGGCGCTGGTGAGGCTGCATTGATGGCCACTGGTGAGGCTGTATTTGATGGGCGCTGGTAGGCTGCATTTGATGGGTGCTGGTAAGGCTGCATTGATGGAGGCTGGTGAGGCTGCATTGATGGAAGCTGGTAGGCTGCATTTGATGGGCTCTGGTGAGGCTGCATTGATGGGCGCTGGTGAGGCTGCATTGATTGGCGCTGGTAGGCTGCATTGATGGTCACTGGTGGGCTGCATTTGATGGGCACTGGTGAGGCTGCATTGATGGGCGCTGGTAGGATGCATTGATGGCCACTGGTGAGGCTGTATTTGATGGGAGCTGGTAGGCTGCATTTGATGGGCGCTGGTGAGGCTGCATTGATGGGCTCTGGTGAGGCTGCATTGATGGGCGCTGGTGAGGCTGCATTGATGGGCGCTGGTAGGCTGCTTTTGATGAACGCTGCTAGGCTGCATTTGATGGGCGCTGGTAGGCTGCATTTGATGGGCGCTGGTGAGTCTGCATTGATGGGCACTGGTAGGATGCTTTGATGGGCGCTGGTGAGGCTTGATGGGCGCTGGTAGGCTGCTTTTGATGGGCGCTGGTAGGCTGCATTTAATGGGCGCTGGTGAGTCTGCATTGAAGGGCGCTGGTAGGATGCTTTGATGGGCACTGGTAGGATGCATTGATGGATGCTGGTGAGGCTGCATTAATGGGCGCTGGTGAGGCTGCATTTGATGGGCGCTGGTGGGCTGCATTTGATGGGCGCTTCATTAAAAGGGTGGGGTTTATATGGGCCGGGGAAAGGGGGTGGAGTTAGGGGTGGAGCCAAGGGGGTGGCAAAATGAGGTTTCGCCTATTGTGTCAAAAATCCTTGCACCAGCCCTGCTTAGGGATAGATTTACTAAAGACAAATAGACTGGCACTTTGGAAGTGCAGCTGCTCCAAAGCTTAGTAAATGAGGATAAGCTTCATGTTACAAAGAATAACCAATCACATGCAAGGAAAATTTAAAAAAATGCATTTTTGCTTGCACGTGATTGGATAATGGATGTCAGTAGGGCTCCCCTCATTTACTAAGTTCTGGAGCAACTGCACTTCCAAAGTGCACAGTCGATTTTGCCTTTAGTAAATCAGTATGGCGGGATCTCTGCACTAATTTCTCTTTTTTTTATTTTTTTTCACAATCAAGGTCTTTTATTTGTAATTATGATGGTAACATACAGATGACATCATGAACAGATAAACATTGTTAATACAGATTAGAAGGCCATAAGGGGCACATAATGTCCGTTTAGTGGGAAAGGGAAACTTCTCTGTTGAGGCTTATTAAACATGAGCAGAATAATAATTAAACACATTCCATATTGAATATGAAGGGAAGATAAGGTGGGGGGAAGGTAGAGGGGGGGGAGAGGAGGGAAGGGGTGTAGACACATCAGGAGTTTGGGGTGGTGAAGGAAAGGGAGAGGGGGGGGATGGCAGGTGTTTTGGGACATACATTTTACGCATAATCCAGAAAGAGTACAGTATACATAATGTCATTAGACCATAGCAGATGGGGAACACTTGGTATACGTAGAATCATTTCATGTAGTGAGGGAACTGTATTCGTCTGAGAGGGTGAACAGCAGCCAAGGTTGCCACAACTCATTAAAGTAATCGCTATTCTCCTTCTTCATTGCAAGGATTTCCTCCATTTTGTAAATATACTGAACCCTGTCTGTCCATTCCCTAATTGTCGGGGTCCGTGTTGATTTCCAATGTAGGGGGATTAATGTTTTGGCAGCTGTTAGAAGGTGTCTGGTGAGCGTTTTCTTATATTTGCTTAACGTGAGTCGATTTATATGGATCAGACAGGCCGCTGCATTTAAGTGAATTGGTGTTTCGGTGATAAACTTTATCCATTTGATAATGTTTTCCCAGTAACTCTTAATCGGGGTGCATTCCCACCAGATGTGTAGGAAGGACCCTTTTTCTAGGCCACATCTCCAGCATAGGTCTGATTCAGTATGGAACCATCTCCTGGCCTTCTGTGGTGTAATATACCACTGAGTGAGTATTTTATATGAGACTTCCTGGTATCTAGAGCTCAGTGAGCATTTATGGGTTATTATGCATGCCTTCTCCCATTGTTTCCCACTTATCGTGATACCCAGGTCCCTTTCCCACCTCTCCCTGTGTTTGCTGCTGTCAGGATATTGAGTTTGGGATAACCAAGAGTATGCTAGAGAAGTGGTTTTGGAGACCTGGGATCCCTTGAGGCAAATTGATTCCAGATTAGTGAGGGGGAGAGAGAAGGAGGATTTTTGTTTGCTATTCACCAGGAAGTCTGTCAGCTGAATGTAGAACCAAAAGCCAGGAAATTATTCCCCGAATTCCCGTTTTAGCCTGTCATAAGTCTTAACTTTGGATCCCACCATACACTGGGAGGCCAGTAAGTTTGGGATTGTCTTCTGACTCAGACCTGGACTAAAGTCCGGGTTGTTGGTGATAGGAGTTAGGGGTCCCGGGACTGAGGCAAGTTTGTGCGGACCTGCGATCTTATGCCAAATTCTAATTGTGTTTGCTACTAGTGGGTGTTCTATGACCTTGGGTTTTTTAGAGTGGAGTGACCAAGGGTAAAAGAGGGTACGTTGAGAGCTTAGGTGTTGCTCTAGGTGAACCCAATCCTTTTCAGTACTGTGGCAATGCCAGTCTATGAGTCTCGTTATATGGGAGGCCTGATGGTATTTTTTGAAATCTAGGAGACCTATACCCCCCATGCGTTTCGGTAGAGTGAGCAGCTTTATGTTGATTCGGGGTTTCCTGTCTGCCCAGAGGAAGCGCCTCTGTATTTTTAGGAGGGTGCAAAAAAAGGAGTCGGGTATCTGGGTGGGGAGAGCGTTAAATATATATAGCAGTCTGGGGAGTATCGTCATCTTCAATATCGAAGCCCTCCCGAACCAGGAGAACATTTTGGGTATCCAGGTCTGGAGGTCTTTCGTGATGGATTTCAGTAAGGGTATGTGGTTGGCTTTAAATATATAATCTAGGTGACTGGTTAGATTTATTCCTAAATATTTAAGTTTGTAGGGTTCCCATCTATACGGGAAGTTTTTCTTCAGGAGGTCTAGCTGATCAGGCGCGAGGGAGAGGTTCAGCGCTTCCGACTTGTTTTGATTAATTTTAAAGTTGGAGATATACCCGAACAACTTGAAAATCTTCGTAAGGTTAGGAATGGAAGTATGAGGTTGGGTGAGAAAAAATAAGAGATCGTCCGCATAGGCAGCTATCTTATACTCTTTATTGTTAATTTTGAGGCCATGTACGTCCTTGGAGAGGTTTATGGTTCTGATTAGGGGCTCTAATGTGAGGATAAAAAGGAGTGGGGAGAGAGGGCATCCCTGACGAGTTCCATTTTGTATGTCCAGGGGGCCGGAGAAAGTGTTGTTAATTTTAATTTTAGCCTGTGGGTTTTGATATAGTGCTTTTATCCACGTGAGCATGTTGTCACCTATTCCTATATGTCTGCAGGTGGAGAACATATAATTCCACGATACCCTATCAAACGCCTTTTCGGCATCTGTCGATAGGAGCAGGCTTTTAGTTTTAGTGGAACTAGTGAAGTGGATCAGGTTCAATGCTTTAGTGATGTTATCACGTGCTTCCCTTCCTGGCATGAAGCCAACTTGTTCTGGACCTATAATTTTCGTCAGTAGGGGCTTCAGTCTATTAGCTAAGATTTTGGCCAGAAGTTTCAAATCTATGTTCAGTAAGGAAATGGGTCTAAAATTGGCACAGTCTGAGTGGTCTTTGTCAGGTTTAGGAACTACAGCTATGTGGGCAAGGAGGAAGGAATTTGAAGTATTCTTATGTGTTGCCAAATAATTGAATGTTTCCAATAGGGGTTTACTTAGTATATTGGTGTAGGTTTTATAGTATTGGGAGGTGAAGCCAACTGGGCCAGGGCTCTTACCCGTCTTGAGATCTTTGATGGCTGTTTGCAATTCTAATAGGGTCATGGGCTCATCTAGTCTAGTAGAGTCTTCTGGGGTAAGGGAGGGTATTTTGCTATCTTTCGAGAAGTTTAAAATAGTCTCTTGTTTTGAGAGTGTGGCGTGTTGGGGTTTATGTTGGTCCGGAAGGTTATAAAGCTTGCTGTAAAATGCTTGGAACAGTTCTGCTATTTTCTCTGACTTATGTTCAAGTGTTCCCTCCTTATTTCTAATGGCGTGGATTTGTGTAGCTGATGTTGCGTCTCTAAGTGCTCTGGCTGGTTGTTTCCCACTCTTATCTCCATACTCATAAAAAATGCTTTTCCTGAAGAAAAGGGATCTTTTAATTTTAAGATCAAGTGTGGATTTAAGAGCCAGTCTGCATTTTGTCAGTTCCTCCTCTACATGAACCGAGAGGGACTGTTTATGTTGTGTTTCCAGTTTGGTTATCTGTTCCGAAAGCGTGGAGACTTCTTTCTCTCTTTCCCTCTTTCTCCTGGAACCCCATTTGATCAGGACACCCCTTATGATGCTTTTGTGTGCTTCCCAGTTGTTCAGGGGGTCAGTGTCTGCAGCACTGTTATCTATGAAATAGGAGGTGATGGCATTATGTATGTCGTCTTTTATCGTCTGGTCGGTTAGTAGAGCAGCGTTGAGTCTCCAATTGAAGTTGGGCCGTTTGGGTGAAACATTATTTAAAGTCACTGAGGTGGGGGCGTGATCTGAAAGTGCTATGATGCCAATGTCAGCCCTGATTACATTGCTGAGGTCCCTTTGGGAGATAAAAAATTAGGTCAATTTGCGAATATCTTTTGTGTGGTGGGGAGAAATAAGAAAAATCTTTTTCCGTCGGGTGTGCTGATCTCCAGGTGTCAACAAGTGAGAGGAATTGTAGCAATATCTTGATCCGTTTCAGGATCCTGTAAGAGACATGGGTGTGGCCCGACGATGTGTCTTTAAGGGGGCAAAGAGGGATATTGAAGTCTCCTGCCAGGAGAATGCAACCCTCTGCAAACCATTTGAGTTCCTCTATGATCTTGTGGCAGAATGTTATGTGCGCTGAGTTCGGGAAATAGACGTTTGCTAAGGTGATAGGGGAACCTTCCCACGTTCCTTTAAGGAAGATATAGCGCCCCTCAGGATCTATGATTTGTTGTTTAAGGTCAAAAGGGGCTTCCTTGTTAAGCAAGATAGACACCCCTTTGGTTTTGGCTAAGGGGTTGGTGGTGTGAAAGGCTTTCGTAAAAACATTATCGGTCAGTTTAGGAATATTCTGGTTCTTAAAATGAGTTTCCTGCAGGAAAACCAGACTTGGGCGTACTTTCTTGAGTTCCTTTAGGAGTTTTGACCTTTTTTCGGGTATGTTAAGACCATTGACATTGTGTGATATAATGGTAGGCGTTTTCCCAAGGAAGGAATAGGCCATATCGACTTTTTGTAGAATGTAGTTCTGTTATGTGAAAATTGGGGAGGATAGGGGAGGGGAAGGGGGGGCAGGGATGATGTTGGGGGAAGGGGGTGTGAAGAGGGAGGGGTAGATGGGGTGGGGATGTGTTTTAGGGTTAGTAGGTTTAAGAAGGGGGTGTAGGTAGCAATGCTCAAATATCCACCAAAGAGGTGAAGGGCTCTATAGTGACTTATAATAAGCACTAGAATGTACTCCGGGGGGTGAGTGGGAGGTACGTTTGTGGAGATTAGGCAGTGTGTGTCTGTTTTTATACACTCAGTGAACACCACTTGTTGAGGCAATCACTAAGCGAGTTGGTAGTAGTAACTGTAAATGGAACGGTGTACGAGAGACCTGAGAGGTCTTATATCTCATTGAAGTTGTTTTACTTAGACCTAGAGGTTTTAGTGCAGGAGGAGAGAGGAATTAGGATTTGGGATGAAATGCGCTCAATGTGTAGGTATTGACAGGATTTGTTTAAAAGGGGACAGGAAAAAGCTAGTGGAGGGAAACCTCCATAGCAAGTCTATAACCCAGGGGCTATGTATCACTCTTGAGGGCCGTCCGACCTCACCATGCTCTGACACACGGCTATGTGCTTATGTCACAGAAAAGTGAGGTTTAATTTAGAGAGAAAGGTGCTAGTGTAGGAACGTATATTGAAGATATCCCAACAAAAGAACAAACTTGGTAACTATGTCATAGGAGAGACCTGGGTATATGTCAAAACCGTATCCTTTAACGATGGGGCCTAAGAGTGGCGTAACAAGACAATTATGTATTCCTTCATAAAGGGTGTATTATCTCAAACTGACATACAAAACACGACTAGCAATAACAACAGGTATAGCTATACATTCAGTAACATAACTGGAATCAGGAAGAATTAGTAATAATCTTAGAGCTCCATCTAGTGGTGGGATTTCAATTGGCACGAAGGGTGCGTTAGTCACATAACAATGGAGCTTTCTCTCAACATAGAATAAAATAAACAGAGGATAACGGGTGAAAGAGCTGTGAGAATGTCACCATGTGTATAGATACTGTCACGGCTGTTAGTGGGACACGTATGAAAAATTGTCTGTGAGTGGTGGCAAAGGTGCACTGTAACAACACAGTTACTCACAGTTGTGGCATTGTAGTAGTGTGAGCCTGGACAGCAATACCTTCTGTAAGTCCAAGATGCGTGCGGTAACACAAATCTGTGTCCCAGGTAGGTTCACCTCCTTCGCTACAAACTTTTGGCGAGGAGATGTGAGAAACAAGGAGTCATGTTAGGAGAGACAATAATTTCCCTATTTCCTAATCTTTATTTTTACATTGTAATTTTTATTTTCTAAATAAATGTTCAAAACCTTCACTGTGAGCAGAGAGGTTCTTGATGTCCTATTAGGAATGCCTATGGAGGATACAAATAAAAGATGGGAGGTTAGGATACAGAGGTTAGGAAATTGCTCATACTGTATGTTATTAAGTGCAACATATGACTAAATATTCTCATTTCTAAATTCTGTACAGCTCTCACTATGGTTTTTGTGGACAAAGCTGCAGCGGTAAGCGTAAAACCAGGTAAGATTATATATTTTTTCTTTTTTGGATGGGTGGGGGGGGGGGGTGCATAAATGTGAATTGCGACTAGTAGAATGTTACCTGTAATTCTTTAACTCATGCTAGAAAAGATAGTATGTATATATATAAAAAAATAAAAAATTAAAATGTTAATATTGGGTTTTGTATGTGTTGTTTATTTTTTTATAGAATAAAATAGAATGAATTTTTTTTTTTTTTTTTTTTACATTTTTGGTCAGCTAAATATGAAAATGTTCTTATTTACGGATTCTAGCTATCAGGAAATTATGTTTACCATGCAAATCTTAACTGCCACTTCAGAAATTAAGATATTTTAGACTTTAATTATGTAAAGAGCTGAATGAGTTAGATGAGCGACTAAAGCCCCCATCTCTTTACACAGTAAAAAAAAAAACTCAATTAGTGAGAAAGCAAACCTCTATCTACTTTGCTAAAAAAAAAAAGCCTGTTGATACAGAGCTTACTGGCTTTAAGGGTGAACTGCAGTCTGCTTACATAATTTGTAATAAAAACATCTTTGTCATTCTGAAGCTTCCCTCCCACCACTTTGCATATTATTTTATATATACTGTGATTCTGTACTTGCCAAATATGCTGCAAAAATCTCCCTCCACTGAGTCTGGCTGCATCCATTTCAACTGTGGGCAGCTTAAGCTGCTGCCTGTTCACTTCCTGGATTTACATAGACACACCTCCAGCTCTGCAGCTCTCAATGGCCCTCTTATGACTCATCCCTCCTCCCTTCCTGGCAAAATTTTACAAGAGTGAGAGAGAGAGAGAGCTGTGCATGATGTCATAAGCCTATGGAAGGGGGGCCCGGCTTTGAAAAATCGGTGCTCCCCGGCCGTAGGTCCCCCGGAGAAAAAACTTTGCAAACTTGTAGAGGAAGAGGGGCTACATGTGTGCCAAGTTTGCGGTCCAGGGGACCTACGGCCGTCTGGTACCAGGTCCCCAAAGTCTGGGAGATCAGGCGCAAAAAGGTGACTCGAGTATAAGCCGAGGGGTGCATTTTCAGCACAAAAAATGTGCTGAAAAACTTGGCTTATACTCGAGTTTATACGGTACCTATAATTTTAACTTATCTTTTTTCAGGTCCAATGTGAAAATGGCAGCACCGCCAGAAAAAATTAAATGTGGAAGAGCATGGGCCCATACTCAAGTTCCTGTTTCTCCGAAGGGAAAGGTGTGAAGCAGATCCATAATGAAATGTCACAAACTTTTGGGTGACAGTGATCCCAAAACTTTTGACTTTTGCAGGCACAGAGATTTTAATTAATTAAAATTGGCCGTTTTGGTGCTGAAAGTGAGAAACCCAGCGGAAGGCCTGTTTCTGTCTCTGTGCCTGGAAAAGTCAACCGTTTTGGGAGCCACTTTACTGCAAGCTTTCTCATTTCGTTGTGGATAATGGCACCAGCTCTCTCATGTGATTTTTCCAGATATGTAGCAATACTTTTGGCTGATGTTGTCATGGATGGCTTTCACATTTGCAGGCACAGAGACAGAAACAGGCCTTCCACTGGGTTTCTCACTTTCGACACCAAAATGGGCAGTTTTAAAACTGACAACCCAGCGTTTAACTGTTGCGTATGAAGGGCCACTGTCACCTAAAGTTTGTGACATTTCATCATGAATCTGCTTCGCACCTTTTCCTTAGAGAAACAGGAACATGATTATGGTCCTATGCTCTTCCAC
Source organism: Rana muscosa (assembly GCA_029206835.1). NCBI lineage: Eukaryota > Metazoa > Chordata > Amphibia > Anura > Ranidae > Rana > Rana muscosa. The sequence goes on from CM055124.1 coordinate 79,575,310, forward strand.
ATTAAATTTTTCTGGAGGTGCTGCCATGTTCACTTTGGACAGTGGCCAGGGATGGACTGGCCATTGGGACTACCAGGAGTTTCCCGGTGGGCCGCTGGCTCAGTGGGCCGTTTAAAAAAAAAAAAGGTGGCTAGCGAGGAGGGCAGTTGGATGTAAAAGCCGAGGAGGGAGAAGAGCTCCACCCCCTCCCTGACCACCGAAGAGGCGAACAGGAGCGAGTGCGGCCACCCCGGTGCTCCCAGAACCTCAATCCCTCCACCTCCTCTCTGCTCCAGGAACCATGCGGCCTGGGCCAGACAGCAGGCTGACTGGGAGCCCGGAGGAAGAGAACATGCGTCGCTGTAAGGAGCAGAGCAGCGAGAGCACCCCCCGGATCAAGAGGGAGACTCGGCACTGCCGCTGCTGGCCATTACTGTGGCTCTTGTTTTTTTTTTAAACATACCAACCCCCCCCCCCCCCGGGCCGCCAGTGGAGCAGCACTACCCCCCATCACTAACACACTCCCCCACCACCACCCGCTGTCCTTATCTTGGATGCGTGTGAGAGCGGGGCAGGCTCTGGGAAAGTTGCTCCAGTGACCTCTCCTGGATCAGCTTCCGCAGTGTCTCCTCTCTCCTCCTCCCGGCGCTAGGCATCCAATAGGATCGCCAGACATTTTGGCTAATCGGGAAACAGGTTTCATACCTGCTTCCCGATTGGCCGATTGGCCAGGAGTAGGATCGGTGTTGCAACAGCAAATTTATATTCGCTGTTGCAACACACCTGGGTGGGCTCCAGACTAGGGTGACCAGACATCCCCGGTTTCAGGGAACAGTCCCCAGATTGAGGACACTGTCCCCGGACCAAGTCTGTCCCCTGTTTTGTCCCTGGATTGTATTTGAACAGGAGTTGGGGAAATTTCAAAGGCAGTCAGTGTAGAATAAAAAAAAAAATCTAAATTACACCCCCCCCCCCCGCTCTGCCGCTCCTACTAGCTTAGGGGGGGTGTATAATTTTCCATTGTCTGTGCCCCTTTCTGATGATCATGTGCTGGTCGGAGCAGAGGGAATATTCCTTCAGTTTCGGGCGAATGCCCATTCAGCTCCGCTCGCATGTTCTTCTGCCTTGGCTCAAGTCCCGGCCAGCCGCCTGCCTGCTTATCTCCTTGCCTTCCCCGGTGGAGTGATCTTCCTCCGCTCCCCACCCAGTAGTAGCCGGGGCCCGGAGAGTAAGACTTGACAGGCTGTGAGGTGGGCGGCGGGTGGCAACGGGCAGAGAGTCGCTGATTGCCACCATTACTACTAAAAAAAAAAATATGTCCCCGGATTTCATTTTAAAAATCTGGTCACCTTACTCCAGACGCAATGCTCTGCGTCTCGAGTCCACCCTATTTTGAAGCCTGTTAGAGCCTATGGCCAGGGCTGGCCCAAGACATTGTGCTGCCTGGGCCCAAGAATGAAATGCTGCCCCCCCCCCCAAAAAAAATCCTACGCCCATCCAGCAAAGAGACATGCCCCTCCTGCAAAGAGAGACATGCCCCTCCTGCAAAGAGACATGCCCCCTCCTGCAAAGAGACATGCCCCCTCCTGCAAAGAGACATGCCCCCTCCTGCAAAGGGAATTGTGTAGCACCATGAAAGCTCCCCCTTTCTCTCCACTGCCACCGACCAGCTACGCTCTGATCCCAGCTCAGTGATGCAACATGCTGCATGCAACAGCAGCGCTGCAGTGGCGGCTAGGGTGACCACATTCCCAAACTGCCATTCAGGGATACCCCCCTTCCTTCCCAAAAAAAGATGTATTAGCACTTAAATCATCCTAACATTATGATTGATATGGTGTCAGGATGATCAAATCACATTATTTCTATTATCATTACATTGTAATATATAATGAAATAGTTCAACTCACCATAATGCAGAATCAGTGGGAGCCCTGAGCTTGTCACTTGCCACCATTCCACCAGATGCAGCTTGTTACTTGCCACCGTTGCCTGCCACCAGATGCACTGTGCCAATTGCCTTCCAAAGCTGTGTCACTTGCCACCTATAGCCTGCCACCAGTTGCAGCTGTGCCACTTGCCACCCATAGCCTGCCACAAGATGCAGCGTGTCACTTGTCACCATTGCCTGTCACCAGATGCAGCGTGTCACTTGTCACCAATGCCTGTCACCAGATGCAGCGTGTCACTTGTCACCATTGCCTGTCACCAGATGCAGCGTGTCACTTGTCACCATTGCCTGTCACCAAATGCAGTGTGTCACTTGTCACCATTGCCTGGCTGATCCTATAGATTGCTTGATCTGACAGAACACCTGCTACCCAGGTTACTGAGCACTGTGATTGGCTGGAGCGGCGATACCCGGAAGTAACCTTCCGAGTATCGCCGCAGTGATGGCTGGAGAGGGAGACGAGGACGGCTTTGGGGGCCCCGATCTAAGGTAAGTGATGCATAATGAGCTAGTATGCTAGTCATACTAGCTCATTATGACTTTGTCTTGCAGGTGGGATTTATTTATTTAGGTTTTCCAGGGTTTACAACCACTGTAAAAAAAAAACAAGGATCCAGGGGGCATAGAAATCTCAGGACCAAAACGCAGAACAATATTACTATAAAGCAGGATAAAATGTATTTTTGTGTTAAAAAAATGAGACAGCTCTCTCATTCAGTTATACAGCTACTAAATTAGACACGTCCCAGAAGGGATGTTTGTCCCCTTTAACATGCATATCTCCTTTAGGATAAGCAAACTAAATACTAAAGGGTTAAAGAATTAATCTGAATGAGGAGGATATCTTCTTAACCTGACTCTTTGTCCTCTATGTCTTTAAAGCAGTCTGTAGTGTATTGCTGCTACCTGATCATTGTATTGTTCTACTGGTGGTGACTCAGGGTTCTTCCAGTGTACTGTATTCTAACAACTCGATTCTTTAACTCGGTAGCTGGTATGATTCTTTAACTCGGTAGCTGGTATGATTCTTTAACTCGGTAGCTGGTATGATTCTTTTAGGCCCCATGCACACGAGACGCCGGTGCAAACTCTGCTGAACACACGTTTTTAAAGGCTAAAACCGGCGTTTAAAAACGCCCTTTTTGCCGCGATTTTAGCGACGTTTTACCGCGTTTGCGTCTATAGGCGTTTAGTTAAGAAACATCATAAGACCCTCCCTAAGCTCAAAAAACATTATTATTTAACCATTTCAGCCATTTTGGGAGACCAGCAGCTGAGAGAGCAGCAGTGTACTTGTTTAGCGTATCACTTGCCACATCATCTGCCACAAGCTGTGGATTGTCCACTTGCCACGTCACCTGATACGTCACCTGGCCACGTCACCTGCCACAAGTTGTGAATTGTCCACTTGCCACGTCACCTGCCACGTCACCTAGCCACAAGTTGTAGATTGTCCACTTGCCACATCACCTGGCCACGTCACCTGGCCATGTCACCTGCCACGTCACCTGCCACAAGTTGTAGATTGTCCACTTGCCACATCACCTGGCCACGTCACCTGGCCATGTCACCTGCCACGTCACCTAGCCACAAGTTGTAGATTGTCCACTTGCCACATCACCTGGCCACGTCACCTGGCCATGTCACCTGCCACGTCACCTGCCACAAGTTGTGGAATGTTCACTTGCCACGTCACCTGCCTTGTCACCTGGCCACGTCACCTGGCCACGTCACCTGCCACAAGTTGTGCATTGTCCACTTGCCACGTCACCTGGCCACGTCACCTGCCACGTCACCTGCCACAAGTTGTGAATTGTCCACTTGCCACGTCACCTGCCACGTCACCTGGCCACAAGTTGTGGATTGTCCACTTGCCACATCACCTGGCCATGTCACCTGGCCACGCCACCTGCCACAAGTTGTGAATTGTCCACTTGCCATGTCACCTGCCACGTCACCTGGCCACAAGTTGTGGAATGTTCACTTGCCACGTTACCTGGCCACGTCACCTGCCACAAGTTGTGAATTGTCCACTTGCCACATCACCTGCCACGTCACCGGGCCACAAGTTGTGGATTGTCCACTTGCCACGTCACCTGGCCATGTCACCTGCCACGTCACCTGCCACAAGTTGTGGATTGTCCACCTGCCACGTCACCTGGCCACATCACCTGCCACATCACCTGGCCACGTCACCTGCCACAATTTGTGGATTGTCCACCTGCCACATCACCTGGCCACGTCCCCTGCCACGTCACCTGCCACAATTTGTGGATTGTCCACCTGCCACGTCACCTGGCCACGTCACCTGGCCACGTCATCTGGCCACATCACCTGCCACAATTTGTGGATTGTCCACTTGCCACGTCACCTGCCACGTCACCTGGCCACAAGTTGTGGATTGTCCACTTGCCACATCACCTGGCCACGTCACCTAGCCACGTCACCTGGCCATGTCACCTGCCACGTCACCTGCCACAAGTTGTGGAATGTTCACTTGCCAGGTCACCTGCCACGTCACCTGGCCACGTCACCTGGCCACGTCACCTGCCACAAGTTGTGCATTGTCCACTTGCCACGTCACCTGGCCACGTCACCTGCCACAAGTTGTGGATTGTCCACTTGCCACATCACCTGGCCACGTCACCTGGCCACGTCACCTGCCACAATTTGTGGATTGTCCACTTGCCACGTCACCTGCCACGTCACCTGGCCACGTCACCTGCCACAAGTTGTGGAATGTTCACTTGCCACGTCACCTGCCACATCACCTGCCACAAGTTGTGCATTGTCCACTTGCCACGTCACCTGGCCACGTCACCTGCCACGTCACCTGCCACAAGTTGTGGATTGTCCACTTGCCACGTCACCTGCCACGTCACCTGGCCACGTCACCTGGCCACGTCACCTGCCACAATTTGTGGATTGTCCACCTGCCACGTCACCTGGCCACGTCATCTGGCCACGTCACCTGCCACAATTTGTGGATTGTCCACTTGCCACGTCACCTGCCACGTCATCTGCCACAATTTGTGGATTGTCCACTTGCCACGTCACCTGCCACGTCACCTGGCCACGTCACCTGCCACAAGTTGTGGAATGTTCACTTGCCACGTCACCTGGCCACGTCACCTGCCACAAGTTGTGCATTGTCCACTTGCCACGTCACCTGGCCACGTCACCTGCCACGTCATCTGCCACAAGTTGTGGATTGTCCACTTGCCACGTCACCTGCCACGTCACCTGCCACATCACCTGCCACAATTTGTGGATTGTCCACCTGCCACCTCACCTGCCATGTCACCTGGCCACGTCACCTGGCCACGTTACCTGCCACAAGTTGTGGATTGTCCACTTGCCATGTCACCTGGCCACATCACCTGCCACGTCACCTGGCCACGTCACCTGCCACAATTTGTGGATTTCCACCTGCCACGTCACCTGGCCACAAGTTGTGGATTGTCCACTTGCCACGTCACCTGCCACATCACTTGCCATGTCACCTGGCCACATCACATGCCACGTCACCTGGGCACGTCACCTGCCACAAGTTGTGGATTGTCCACTTGCCACGTCACCTGCCACGTCACCTGCCATGTCACCTGGCCACGTCACATGCCACGTCACCTGCCACAATTTGTGGCTTTCCACCTGCCACGTCACCTGGCCACGTCACCTGGCACAAGTTGTGGATTGTCCACTTGCCACGTCACCTGCCACATCACCTGCCATGTCACCTGGCCACGTCACATGCCACGTCACCTGCCACAATTTGTGGATTGACCACCTGCCACGTCACCTGCCACATCACCTGGCCACATCACCTGCCACAAGTTGTGGATTGTCCACTTGCCACATCACCTGGCCACATCACCTGCCACAAGTTGTGGATTGTCCACTTGCCACTTCACCTGCCACATTCCCTGGCCACGTCACCTGCCACAATTTGTGGATTGTCCACCTGCCACGTCACCTGCCACATCACCTGGCCACATCACCTGCCACAAGTTGTGGATTGTCCACTTGCCACATCACCTGGCCACGTCACCTGCCACAATTTGTGGATTGTCCACCTGCCACGTCACCTGGCCACGTCACCTGCCACAAGTTTTGGATTGTCCACTTGCCACGTCACCTGCCACGTCACCTGCCACAATTTGTGGATTGTCCATCTGCCACGTCACCTGCCACGTCACCTGGCCACGTCACCTGCCACAAGTTTTGGATTGTCCACCTGCCACGTCACCTGCCACGTCACCTGCCACAATTTGTGGATTGTCCACCTGCCACGTCACCTGCCATGTCACCTGGCCACGTTACCTGCCACAAGTTGTGGATTGTCCACTTGCCACGTCACCTGGCCACGTCACCTGCCACAAGTTGTGGATTGTCCACTTGCCACGTCACCTGCCACAAGTTGTGGATTGTCTACAGTGCAATGCAAGCAATTACAGTTTTTTTTCATATTTTTTTGATGGTTTTTCATCATTTGCCATCATTTTTGAGATTTCTAATGTAAAAAAATAGGTCACCTTTAAAAACGCTAATAAACGAAATCGCGGCAAAACGCCGGTACCGCGTTTTGCCGCGTTTAGCGGCGTTTAGCCGCGTTTTGCGTCTGAAACGTGGAAAACTTTTGCGTCTGAACCCATTTTTTTGCTTCTGGAAAAACGAGGTTAAACGCAACTGCCTAAAAACGGCAATAAACGAGAGTGTGTGCATGGACACATAGGATAACATTGAATGGGTTCAGGAGCAGTTGAAAAAAAGTGTCCAACTGCCTCTGAACGCGCGTTTAACAGCAAATAACAGCGTCTCGTGTGCATGGGGCCTTACTCGGTAGCTGGTATGATTCTTTAACTCGGTGTACTGTGTGTGTGAACTCCTCACTCTAGTCTATACGGTTCCTGAGTGTCACTGTGCCTTGAGCACGCTGATTGGTTGCAGGGAGGGGCCGAGTTCTCTCACTCTAGGATCATATTACCAGGCCTGCTCTGCTATGTTGAGTGCATACAAGTGAACTGTTTCAAACGAATCAGTTCACTCAGATGAATCGATTCATCCAGTTCACTGAAAAGAACCGATTCAAAAGAACGATTCGTTCATGAACTGGACATCACTAAACAGCAGCATGAGGAGGAGGAGGGGGGGAGAAGAGCCCGCAGCTGCTCTCTCCACACACACACAGCTGCTCCGATCTCATGCTGTTCTGCTGCCCGTGCCCGCTAATAGAAGGGAGAATGGGCAGGAAACAACTGACCTCTTCAGATAGCAGCGCCTGGGGGGAGGGGTTGGGGGGGAGTAGGCTGCACAGTTTCTGATCCTCGGACCGCTCGGCGCTTGCCGCTCATTAGATTTGCTGAGAGGAACACATGCAGGGAGGAGGTGGGTGGAGCTAGCGGAGGAGGAGGATGTTAATTCCTCCTCCGCAATGAATGGTGGGCCTCTCTCTCCTCTGCTGACGTCACTGGTTGCTAGACACAAAGCGGACCGCGGCTAGCAACCAGTTTCGTCAGGCAACCAGGGGCCGCTGGTGAGACCCTTGAAGTGGGTCTTGCCACTGCGGCCAGTGACAGCGACAGTGACACACTAGATGGATCATGGAGGGGACCCCAGGTCCTCAGGCAGTGCACCCCTGTTGCCGCCCCTTGTAAAGTGCCGCCTGGGACCATGGTCCCACCGGGTCCCATGGTAGGGCCGGCCCTGCCTATGGCTCTAATCAGTGCTTCAAAAAAAATAAAAAAAACATGGCCGCTGTAATTCATATGCCCGGTGACCTGAATGGGGGTGAATAGGGGGCGGCCGCGGCGGCAGTGGATAGATTCCTGCTATGCATGAATCTATCCATTATGCATATAGGGGGTGGTGAGGATAGGGTGGGCAGTGCTCCTAATGGACAGGCCGCCCCTGACTTTGGACCTGAAGAAGAAAGATAAGTTAAAATCATAGGTAGTTGATTTTTTGCACCATTGAATATAGACAAATTGGTCCGTATACCCTAAAATGTACAGCTTCCTAGCTTAATTTTTTTCTGGGTAAGGCTCAATACTTATCAGCACCCCCTCGTATCTGGGACAGGAAGTGAAAAAAAAATTCCCCAATGGACAAAAGAAAAAAAAATCTGGAATGGAAGGGGTTTCAAACCTTGTGTACTCTGCCAAATATAATGTATCTTGTAATATTGCTTTAATGATTTTTTTCTTCACCATTTATAGTTGACTGTCCACCTAACCAAGTACCGGGCTGTTATCCATGTGGCATGCCACACTGCTCCGACATTGCAAATCCACCCAAATTGAGATGTTTGGCTTGTGTGTTAGATGGCTGCATCTGCAAGCCAGGCTATTACTTTCAGGACGGCACATGTGTCCCAGCATCTCAATGTAGAATTTAGTGTCCAGAAAACACGGTCTTCCAAGCCTGCTCCAAGAAGCCCATCGCCTGTGGCCAATTGTTTTCCAAAGGAAGAGAGTGAGAAGCCATGTACGCCTCGCTGTGTATGCAAACCCGGATATATTCTAGCTAAAGTAGGCAGCAAGGAATGTATCCCAATAAGAAAGTGCAAGGGCTCAGGTTTCTAACACGCAGTAACAACAGTAGGCGTGATGTTCATACCTCTGACCAATAGATGTCACTGTTTGCAGTTGTTTTAGAATACTTTCTATGCTCTGTCATGTTAATTCCATTTCCTGTTCCTGTTCTTGTTATTATTAACTCAGAAGGCTGCATGTGTTTTATGGATGCCTGAATTTGTTAATAAAAAACACCTTATAACTACCGCACTTTGTCTCCGAGACTAAATGATACAACAAAAGAATGCTAAGGATGATCTTCAACAATATGTTGATTTGTTTGGTACAAAATGTACAGAATATTATAAATTCTTTGTCCACCTAACCAAGTACCGGGCTGTTATCCATGTGGCATGCCACACTGCTCCGACATTGCAAATCCACCCGATGTTAGATGTTTGGGTTGTGAGGATGGCGGCTGCATCTGCAAGCCAGGCTATTACTTTCAGGACGGCACATGTGTCCCAGCATCTCAATGTAGAATTTAGTGTCCAGAAAACACGGTCTTCCAAGCCTGCTCCAAGAAGCCCATCGCCTGTGGCCAATTGTTTTCCAAAGGAAGAGAATGAGAAGCCATGTACGCCTCGCTGTGTATGCAAACATGGATATATTCTAGCTAAAGAAGGCAGCAAGGAATGTATCCCAATAAGAAAGTGCAAGGGCTCGGGTTTCTAACACGCAGCATCAACAGTAGGCGTGATGTTCATACCTCTGACCAATAGATGTCACTGTTTGCAGTTGTTTTATAATACTTTCTATGCTCTGTCATGTTAATTCCATTTCCTGTTCCTGTTCTTGTCATTATTAACTCAGAAAGCTGCATGTGTTTTATGGATGCCTGAATTTGTTAATAAAAAACACTTTATAACTACCGCACTTTGTCTCTGAGACTAAATGATACAACAAAAGGATGTGTAGCGGGGTGTTCCCCTTTAAGACAGAGAGACAAGAAGTTCCAGGTGAGAGGTGAGTCGGGAGGAAGTAAAGAGACATTATTGGAAGTGAAAGCACAGGAGAGAGAGACTACATCTCCCAGTACATCTTGCAGCACCCAGGGTGCATTGCTCCAGAACAGAGACTGCTGGGGCAGACTTTATAAAGGGGAGGCGGAGTTTTGGTCGCTCTCTTTGGACACCCCTCTCCTAGCAAGAGGATCTCTGTGCTGAACTGCTGTGTGCACAAGGCCTGAAGCCTGGGCCGTGTGCTCCTTTCCAAAGAGCCCTCTGCCAGCCTAGCAGAGCCTTAGAGACATCTAATCCTCCTTGCTTCAGTACACCAGAAGGATTGAAGACTTGGATGTCGGTGGATTCCTGTTCCTAGACGAATCGATGGAGGAAACGGACTTGGACTTGTCTGGGTGGTGAGAGCTGTTTAAAGACAGACACTTTATCTTTACTATTCGTTGGGATTACAAAGTTGTTCTTCAAGTGCACCACCGAAAAGATTGCTAGCGAATATTGTTTCACTGAACTTCCATTTAGATCAGTCAGGCCTGACTGCATAGGTAGACATTGCTGGGTGTTAGTCTACCCATGAGGGGAAGTAGCTGTAAAAGGGCAGCGCTAGAGTTGCATAGCAATACTTTATTATTCTGATTACTCTGTTTATCTTTATTACTGTTTATTGCAGGGATCTGCAACTTATCATACTGTTGTTTATTACTTGCCCATTAGCCTCAGTAAAATATCTAGGTCAAGTACATTGGTGTCAGTTTCACTTACTTTAGATGGGAGAAGTTTTAAAGTATAACGCTGTGTGTGTTTGCCATAGGACTGCGTCACCTAAAGTTGCGGTCACGCGGTCCTATCTCCCCTTACTAGCGGTGCCAGTGGGGGGTTGAGCATATTGCCGGGGGTTGGCGGAGCTGTCTTCAGGGCCCAACTAAATCTGCGGCCTTCTTAGTTGGAGGTATCGCTACACGTGGGGTTCTCGTCCGGGATCCTGATACAGCAGGTGAACGCCTGAAGTGCCGGCATGGACCCCACCAAAGTAGTCCAATGGTGCGAAGCAGAAGGGACACGCTCAGAAGCGAGCGTGGCCATTGAACTTCCAGGGAGTGACTGGAGAGAGAAACAAATTAAAGAAGTGGTACAAATATTGTCCCCGGATAGAAAGGCTTACGTGGTCGCAATGAGACCAGACTCAAGGACCAACTGCACCTATGCACTGATAGAGTGGGGACAGGATGTCCCTGAAAACTTCCACGGTGCCAGTATAAAATTGTCCGAAAAGACTGAGTTCCACCTGACACATCCCAGTCAGAAGCAGTTAGAACCCTTGGACAGGAAAGCAGGGGCTGCTGTTAAATCGCAGGCAGAGCAACAGCTGAGTGATCTGAAACGACAGTACCGTGACATACAAGAGAGGTTTCAGGAGACTTCCAGTATGATAGCTGAACGCATTAAGGAGTTACGTGTCGCTCCTGAGGATCAGAAAGATAGTCAGATAAAGCCCAAACCTGGGAAGGTACCGAAGAAACAAGCTCAGGGTCGCCTGCAGGAAGTAACCATCCGGAAGGATTTCCGCATTGATGGCCAGATAGGAGAAAGAGGGCAGAAGGACAAACTGTCCTACACCAACCTCCTACACCAAATAGAGTTGGGGTTACAGAAAGGATATCAGGAATCTGAAATTAGAGAGGCTGTAATCCATGCCATCAGCCCAGGTTCAAGTGTCAGGGGCATGTTAGAGAGGAAGGGTGGATTGACCCTGAACCAGCTAAAGAGGATACTGAAAAGCTATTATGAGGAGGAAGATGCCGCTGAGTTATTTCATCGACTGATAAATATGACCCAGGAGAGTGGAGAGACTCCTCAGAACTTCCTATTCCGGGCCATTGAGCTCAAGGACCGCCTGTTGTCCACATCCAAGGATGAAGGAAATGGGGAGCATTTTGGAGTCGAGCTAGTCCAAAAGAAATTCCGGAGATCTGTGACTACGGGATTGAGGAGTGACTACATCAAGCTACAGCTGAAGCAGCATTTGGAAGATCCCTCAACTCCGGATGAGGTCCTCATTGAGAAAATGAATGAAGCAGATAAGATGGAGATTGAGAAGGACCAAAAACAGAGGAAACTTCAATCTCCTAGCACCACAAGTGCCAAAGTACAACAGATAGATGTCCCTTCAGACACTCGGGAGCTTAGTGTACTGGCAGCAAACACTGAACAGAGATCATGGTCTTCACCTATTCACCACTTCCCCACAAGTCAGACTGGACTGGAGGAGCTGTTCCAGACCCAGAAAGAAATACTAGAGATGATGACGATGTTGATGACTCGTCTGGTGAAACCCCAGACAGAAGAGATCTCACCACTCATGGCACCAAAGACCCCTACCACTAATCGCTCTATGAAACCAATACAGAGAGCCTGCTTCAAATGTGGAGGAAAAGGACATCTCAGGCGAGTATGCCCAAGCCTGGTAGTTGAGGAAAAGTCCAAACAGCTGGCGGGAAACTTCAGCGGGCCCCGGTGAAGGAGCCAACCGGGTGCCCATCATTTTCAGTGAGTTCCAAACTGAATGAGAAGCTAAGGAAGAGAAAAGACAAAACTCCTCAGAGGAACTATAGTATCCCTCAGCAGGGGTACACCCCAAAGAGAGAGGGCCAGACCCCTCAGAAGAGGCACAGCATTCCCCAAAGGGAATGCACACCTAAGAAAAACTATAATATCCCTCAGCAGGTCTGTACGCCCATTAAAAGGAGGGAAATCGATGCATACCAGGCCCAAGAAAGACTAAAGTCAAAAGGGAGATGGACGAGAGAGAGTCCGAAGGGAAAGGACCAGAAGAAGGCGACTCCTGCCAGGCCATATCCGGAGAAGCTGGTAGGCCCATCTCCTGTAGTGCCCATTCAAGTGGAGGGAGTATACACCAGAGCCATCTTGGATACTGGGGCACAAGTGACCCTACTATACCGGGATTTCTACGATAAGCACTTGAGTCATCTGCCCATCCAGAACATAGAGGAGCTGGAAATATGGGGAATTGGAACCCAGAGCTTCCCCTATGATGGCTATCTGCCCATCCGGATGACCTTTGACCCATCTGTGGCTGGGAAGGCCGAAGTGTTTGACACCCTGGCAGTTGTGTGCCCTCGGCCGCCAGGAGCCAACAAGAGCTCCCTTATAATAGGGACAAACACGGACCTGGTCCGAAGACTCCTGACCCCTTTAGTGGAAGAGAAGGGGCAAGCAGCCACCAAGATCCATCCCATGCTGAGGACGGCTTACCAAAGGCTGGTCCTAGAGCAGAAGACCCCGGTGGAGGGGATAGGGAAGGTGTGGAGACTTGGAAGAGGAAGGGTAGTGTTGCAGCCTGGCGAAGTAACCTGTCTCAGAGCCACTGTGATGCTTACTTGGGAGCAGCCTGGACCCTTTGTCGTGCTGGAATCCGACCCAAAAGGAGAGTCCTCAGGTCTGGAAGTGATACCAGAAGTGATTCCGCTGAAGGTTCTGAAGAAGGCCCATTGTAGAGTTCCAGTGAGTGTTAGAAATACTACCAGAGGCCCCATGGAAATCCCTGCCAGAATGCTGCTGGGCCAGGTGAGCCCTGCTGCCCCAGTTACCCTGTCAGAAGTAAAGGGGACGGGTGAAAGAGGAGATCTTTGGGAGAAGCTGTCCATGGAGAACTTGAATCTATCCAGGGTTTGGAAAGAGAGAGCCAAGACCCAGTTAACTAGATGGGAGAAGATATTCTCCAGAGATGAGTTCGATGTGGGGTGTGCAAGGAGTGCCACCCATCGGATCCGCCTCCAGGAAGACAAGCCCTTCCGAGAGAGAGTCAGGCGGGTCCCCCTAGCAGATCTGGAGGATCTAAGGGAACAACTTGCAGAACTCAAGAGGACTGGTGTGATACGGGAGTCCAGGAGCCCCTATGCCTCTCCCATAGTGGTGGTCAGAAAGAAGAATGGGTCATTGAGGCTCCGTATAGACTACAGGACTCTCAACAGGAAAACCATCCCCGACCAATACACCACTCCGAGGATAGAGGATGCCCTACAGAGCTTGTCTGGAGCCAAATGGTTCAGCGTTATGGACCTCAAGAGCGGGTACTATCAGATCCCTATGCATCCAGAAGACAAGGAGAAGACAGCTTTCATAACCCCAGTGGGGTTCTTTGAATTCAATCGGATGCCCCAAGGTCTGTCTGGAGCCCCAGCTACTTTCCAACGTCTCACGGAGAAGACTGTAGGAGACATGAACCTTATTGAAGTCCTTGTATACGTGGACGATGTCATTGTCTTTGGGAGAACCTTGGAAGAACACGAAGAGAGGCTGGAAAAAGTGTTGAGAAGACTAAGTGAGGAAGGACTCAAGCTTTCGCCTGAGAAGTGTCGGTTCTATCAGTCTTCTGTGAACTATCTGGGGCACATAGTGTCTGAAGAGGGGGTGGCCACAGACCCTGAGAAATTGGAGGCAGTTACCTCCTGGCCACGACCCACCACAGTAACAGAACTCAGATCCTTCTTGGGGTTCTGCTCCTATTACAGGAGGTTTGTGGAAGGATTCGCCCGAATTGCTAGACCATTGAATGAACTACTCAAGACCGAGGGGGAAGAGGACGACTCAGGGCCCAGGAAGCCGGGAGAGTCAGTCAGAGATCAGTGGAACCAGAATTGTGAAGAGGCCTTCCAGGCATTAAAGGAGAGCCTAACCACTGCCCCGGTCTTGGCCTACGCAGACCCAACCAAACCCTATGAACTGCACGTGGATGCTAGTCATGACGGTCTGGGAGGAGTACTTTACCAAGAACACGAAGGGCAACTGCGGCCTGTTGCCTACGTGAGTAGGAGCCTGAACCCCTCGGAGAAGAACTACCCCACCCACAAGCTGGAGTTCCTGGCCCTTAAGTGGGCGGTAGTAGACAAACTCAAAGATTACCTATATGGGGCGGAGTTCACTGTGAAGACCGACAACAACCCCCTTACCTACCTTTTCACCACGGCCAAGCTGGACGCCACTGGACACAGGTGGCTGGCCGCACTGTCTGGATTCAGCTTCAGCCTAAAGTATAGGCCAGGGGCTGGGAATCGAGACGCAGATGCTCTGTCCAGGAGATCTCATTCCCCCACCATTGAAATAGAAGATTGGACCCAAGTGGCACCGGACGGGGTGCGGGCCCTTTGTCAAGGAGCTGAATTCCAAGCCTGAGGAGGCTCCAGAGCAGAGGAAATAGGAGTTACCACGGTGGGAGTCCCCAAACACTACTGTGGAGTAGCTCAATTGGAAGAGGACAACCTACCAAGACTGTCCAAGAAGGAATTGAGGTGTGACCAATTGAAAGACCCCATGGGGAGATTGGTCCTGGAGGCCTTGGAGAATCAGGATCCAAACAGACTCATGCGTCAACCTTCAAAAGAAGCTCGCCTGCTGAGGAAGGAGTGGGATAGGTTGCAGTTACATCAGGGAGTGGTCTACCGAAGGGGCCCCTCTGATGACTCAGAAGATAAGTGGCAGCTGTTCCTCCCAGAGAAACATCGGGAGACTGTTCTGATAGCCCTGCATGACAATCATGGCCACCTAGGGGCTGAAAGGACCTTTCAACTTGTCAGAAGTCGGTTCTATTGGCCCTGCATGAGGGCAGAGGTAGAGGAGTACTGCCACTCATGTGCCCGATGCATCCAGAGGAAGACTTTGCCCCATCAAGCTGCCCCAATGGGCCATCTACAAAGTCAAGGCCCAATGGATCTGGTATGCATTGATTTTCTCTGCCTCGAACCCGACCTGAGTGGACTAGGAAATGTTCTGGTGATAACCGACCATTTCACCCGGTATGCCCAGGCTTTCCCGACCAAAGACCAGAAGGCCTCCACCGTAGCCAAGGTACTTATGGAGAAGTACTTTGTCCATTATGGGCTGCCACAGCGACTCCATTCAGATCAAGGGAGGGACTTCGAGAGTAAACTGATCCGGAAGCTCCTGGATTCTTTGGGAATCAAAAAGACTCGAACTACACCTTACCATCCACAGGGAGATGCTCAGCCGGAAAGGTTCAACCGAACCTTGCTCAACATGTTGGGGACTCTGGAAAGTGAGAAAAAGCAACATTGGAGCAAACACATAGCAGCCACAGTACATGCTTACAACTGCACCATCAGTGATGCTACAGGCTACTCCCCATATCGACTCATGTTTGGGAGAGAGGCGAGACTACCTGTGGACCTGGCCTTTGGCACCTCTCTGGACCATTCCTCAGTCACATCCCACAAAGGGTACGTGGACAGGCTCAGACAAAGCCTGAAAGTAGCTTATGAGCAAGCTCAAGCAGCTTCCGACCAAAGGGGGGCTAGAAATAAGAGGAACTTTGACTTGAAGGTCCGGGTGCAAGACCTACAGCCTGGGGATCGAGTGCTGTTACGCAACCTGGGAAGCACAAACTTGCAGACAGATGGAGATCTGAACCTTATGTCATCTGTAGGAAGTTGCCGGGCCTACCTGTCTATAAGTTGAAACCAGAAGGAAAGGTAGGCCCACTGAAGACGTGGCATCGGAATCACCTGCTCCCACTTGCTGAGGCAGTTAGAATACCTCCTGCGGGAGACTCCCCTGAACCGGCCTCTATTCTGGATACTCCTAGGCCGAACACTCGGTCGCAGACCTCCCGAGCTGAAGATGGAGAGGCCTCTCAACTTAGTGAAAATGAAGAAGGAGAACTTGATTGGCTGTGGCCTTCCCCAACTCCAGAAACTTCTAATATTGATCTTCCAGCCACTGAAGACACTCAAGATGGGACACTGAACCCAGAAGCCACAGAGTTCATCCCTTCTAGTCCTTCAGCAGAATACTGGGAAGATGCCCAGGATGGTTGTTCAGAGGGAGGGGAGCCTGAGGCGCCAGAGCCAGAAATCCCAAGAGAGCAAAGGGCTCGAAGAGTCATCCGGCCTCCTAAGAAGCTGACCTACCCACAAATGGGGAACAGTTCGGAAGACTCTGTAGTCACTGCTAGAAGGAATGCTGAGAATCCGGATCCTTCCACTGTCCATTTAGTGGAGGGCAACCCCAGCTCACTCTCTGGCACAGTTAGACAGGTCGCCCCCACTGAAGCGACCTGTAGACAGGACAGCTCCCCATCCTATGATGATTGGTGGGAGGCTCCTCTGTCAATCCTATGCAACCGCATTGAATCTAAAATGTTTTGCAGATCTAAAAATGTTAGATGTCTTTGGGGACCAAAGAGTTCAAGTGGGGGGAGTGTGTAGCGGGGTGTTCCCCTTTAAGACAGAGAGACAAGAAGTTCCAGGTGAGAGGTGAGTCGGGAGGAAGTAAAGAGACATTATTGGAAGTGAAAGCACAGGAGAGAGAGACTACATCTCCCAGTACATCTTGCAGCACCCAGGGTGCATTGCTCCAGAACAGAGACTGCTGGGGCAGACTTTATAAAGGGGAGGCGGAGTTTTGGTCGCTCTCTTTGGACACCCCTCTCCTAGCAAGAGGATCTCTGTGCTGAACTGCTGTGTGCACAAGGCCTGAAGCCTGGGCCGTGTGCTCCTTTCCAAAGAGCCCTCTGCCAGCCAAGCAGAGCCTTAGAGACATCTAATCCTCCTTGCTGCAGTACACCAGAAGGATTGAAGACTTGGATGTCGGTGGATTCCTGTTCCTAGACGAATCGATGGAGGAAACGGACTTGGACTTGTCTGGGTGGTGAGAGCTGTTTAAAGACAGACACTTTATCTTTACTATTCGTTGGGATTACAAAGTTGTTCTTCAAGTGCACCACCGAAAAGATTGCTAGCGAATATTGTTTCACTGAACTTCCATTTAGATCAGTCAGGCCTGACTGCATAGGTAGACATTGCTGGGTGTTAGTCTACCCATGAGGGGAAGTAGCTGTAAAAGGGCAGCGCTAGAGTTGCATAGCAATACTTTATTATTCTGATTACTCTGTTTATCTTTATTACTGTTTATTGCAGGGATCTGCAACTTATCATACTGTTGTTTATTACTTGCCCATTAGCCTCAGTAAAATATCTAGGTCAAGTACATTGGTGTCAATTTCACTTACTTTAGATGGGAGAAGTTTTAAAGTATATCGCTGTGTGTGTTTGCCATAGGACTGCGTCACCTAAAGTTGCGGTCGCGCGGTCCTATCTCCCCTTACTAGCTGTGCCAGTGGGGGGTTGAGCATATTGCCGGGGGTTGGCGGAGCTGTCTTCAGGGCCCAACTAAATCTGCGGCCTTCTTAGTTGGAGGTATCGCTACAGATGCTAAGGATGATCTTCAACAATATGTTGATTTGTTTGGTACAAAATGTACAGAATATTATGAATTCTTTGGTAAATAAAAAATAAATAAATAAAATGAAACAAACAATTTAGTCTGTTGTGTACTTTTCAACAATGTGGTACAGTGATTATGTGATTTGCACTCTTGCCTTGCAGTGCTGGGGTCTCAGGCTCAGGGCCGCCGTCAGGAATTTTTGGCCCCCTTATACAGCTCCAGACATGGGCCCCCTGGAGCAGAGTTGAGAAACGGGGGGGGGGGGTGCCACGAATTGAGAAGCGGGGGGTGTTGCCGACGCAAATTGTTGGGGTCGGGCGGGCTTTGGGTGCTGACGAACAAAAAAAAAACAGAATAGCAACAAAAAAAAGGGGGGTTGCCATCGGGGGCCCTGGGGACCTCCGGGCCTCTGGGGACCTCTGGGCCCCTTACAAAATAAAAAATAAAAAAAAGGGGGGTTGCCATCTTGCCATACGGGGCCCTGGGGACATCCGGGCCTCTGGGCCCCTTACAAAAAAAATAAAAAAAATTATAAAAAAAAATGTATAAAAAAAACGGGGGTTGCCATCCGGGGCCCTGGGGACACCAGGGCCTCTGGGGACCTCTGGGCCCCTTACAAAAAAAATTATATAAAAAAAAAAATTATAAAAAAAAAAAAAAAAACATTTATAAAAATAAGGGGGGTTGCCATCCGGAGCCCTGGGGACCTCCGGGCCTCTAGGGACCTCTGGGCCCCTTACAAAAAAAAAAAAAATTATTAATTAATTAAAAAATATATATATATATATATATATATATTTTATATACAATATATATATAAAAAATATAAAAAAGTTGCCATCCGGGGCCCTGGGGACCTCTGGGCCCCTTACAAAAAAAATAAAAGGGGGGCTGCCATCCGGGCCCCTGGGGACCTCCGGGCCCCTTACAGGTGTACTGCCTGTACCCCCTGATGGCAGCCCTGCTCAGGCTCAATCCCTGCTATGAATGCAAATTGAAAGATATTTTAATGGTCTGAACAAGTTTGCTTTGTATTTGACTTTTCTCGAATAATATTGAAAACACCAACACTCACCGGCCTTCATTCTTTGTGACATAGATTCAGCAAGGTGTTGGAAACATTCCTCAGGGATTTTATTCCATAGTCACATGTTAGCATCATGCAGTTGCTGCAGATTTGTCGGCTGCACATCCATGACGCGAATCTCCCGTTCCACCACATCCCAAAGGTGCTCTATTGGATGAGATGTGGTGACTGTGGAGGTCATTGGAGTGCAGTGACCTCATTGTCCAGTGGTGAGATGATTGGAGCTTTGTGACATGGTGCATTATCCTGCTGGAAGGAGCCATCAGAAGATGGGGACACTGTAGTCATAAAGGGATGGACATGGTCAGCAACAATACTCAGGTAAGCCGTGGCGTTTAAACGATGCTCAATTGGTACTAAGGGGCCCAAAGTGTGCCCAAAAAATACCCTGAAACCATTACACCCCCACCACCAGCCTGAACCGGTGATATAAGGCAGGATGGATCCATGCGCCAAATTCTCACCTGACCATCTGAATGTCGCAGATGAAATCCAAACTCATCAGACCAGGCAACGTTTCTCCAATCTTCTATTGTCCAATTTTGGTGAGCCTGTGTGAATTGTAGCCTCAGTTACCTGTTCTGAGCTGACAGGAGGGGCACCCATGGTGGTCTTCTGCTGCTGTAGCCCATCTGCTTCAAGCTTTGATGTGTTGTGCATTCAGAGATGGTATTCTGCATACCTTGGGTGTAACGAGTGTTTTTTTGAGTTACTGTTGCCTTTCTATCATCTGGAACCAGTCTGCCCATTCTCCTCTGACCTCTGACATCAACAAGCCATTTTCCTCCACACAACTGCCACACTGGATATTTCCTCTTTTCCTACCATTCTCTGTAAACCCGAGAGATGATTATGTGTGTGAAAATCCCAGAAATGCTCAGACAAGCCCGTCTGGCACCAACAACCATGCCATGTTTAAAGTCACTTAAATCTCCTTTCTTCCCCATTCTGATGCTCAATTTGAACTTCAGCAAGTCATCTTCACCACGTCTAGATGTCTAAATGCATTGGGTTGCTGCCATGTAATTGGCTGATTAGTAATTTGTGTTACCAAGAAATTGAACAGGTGTACCTAATAAAGTGACATGTGAGTCTATAGTGCGGTGGTCCAGCGTCTGCCTGAAACTGCATTGTGTGTCGCATCTATGCTCCTCTCACATTCACATCTCTTATCCCATTCTCTTCCACTTGGGTCCCGTTAATGATTATATAAGATTTTATAATTTTAAGAGACCCTGTTACCAACTTAAACAACTGCAAGTAAAAGCACAGAGAAATACATTTTACAAATGTGCTTTTCCTGTTATTATAAAAACTGTTAGCTTGGTATTCGGCTTTAATTTAGTAGTCAAGTCCATCTAAATCTGCTGGAGCATCTAGCAGTGCCCTCTCCCCATATTGACAATGCTGCTTTCCAAAGGTGTCTCCCATGCTCCTCCAGTGGTGTGGAGCCCCCAGGACAGACAGGAACTCTGCTATTGGTCCAATCACCAGGTAAACATTTATGAAAAAAGCCTAATAAAAGAAAACTAATGCAGCCACTCTAAAGACCGGTATACTGCAATATAGTCATTTTTATGGTGCATGTAGTCCCTCCGCTCTTCCTTCCATTTGTGCTCCTTAAATCTACAACTATGGAAAAGCTTCTACAACAGGAAGCTTACTATAAAAAAAAAAAAAAAAAATCTGAATATTTATATTGAAATAATATAACAGTATTGTATTCATGAAATTATGCAAATCTTTGTTTTGGGAGATTTAAAATTTTTCCACAAATACAAACAAGAAATTTAAGTTTGTTTATCCGTGCTATTTTGAAGACAAGTGACACAAATGATATGCTTAAAATATATATATTTATTAACTAATAATACAGTGCAAATTAATATCAGGTATATTTCGAGATAATACAAATTAAAAATGGATATATCAAAGATAAATGATGATACAGACAATATTCAAATTTCTACGCAAGCTCTTATTACAAAATACCACATTTAAATTCTTGAATGATAACCGGGTAGATTTTAGACTTGGTAATTTAGTGAATAGCTTTCCGTGTCTTCACGGACTTGTGTAAACAATATGATATTTAGTTTTAGTAATGTATATGCAAAAACAATTCAATTACCAAAAAGGTATAATAAACAGAATAATACTTTACCAGGACTTAAGAATTCTGTTGTTTTGAGAAGTAGGGATGAGCTCGGTGTTCGAGTCGAACATACGTTCGACTTGAACATCGGCTGTTCGATCGTTCGGCGAACATCGAACGATTTGGGCCTTTCGCGACAAATTCGAGTGACGCGAACGGCCCACAATACACTGTGCCATCGCAGTGCAATCCCGGCGCTGTGATTGACCAAGCATGCACTGTGACCCCGCATGCTTGGCCAATCACAGCGCCGGCAGCGAGGAGAGCCATAATTGGCCACAGGCAGGTTGCCTGTGGCCAATTATAGCTCAGGGGGTTTAGCACACGCCCCACACTATAAAAGGCCGCCAGCGCGGCGGCCTTGTGTAGTGTGTTCCGGCGCAGGGAAAGAGAAGGATAGGCAGGGACAGTGTTGATATTCTTTGTGCTATTCTTGTGTGCAGGGAGAGAGAAGGATAGGCAGGGAGAGTGTCAGTGTCATATTCTTTGCTAAACCTTGTGTGCAGGGAGAGAGAAGGATAGGCAGGGGACAGTGTCAGTGTCATATTCTTTGCTAAACCTTGTGTGCAGGGAGAGAGAAGGATAGGCAGGGAGAGTGTCAGTGTCATATTCTTTGATAAACCTTGTGTGCAGGGAGAGAGAAGGATAGGCAGGGGACAGTGTCAGTGTCATATTCTTTACTAAACCTTGTGTGCAGGGAGAGAGAAGGATAGGCAGGGAGAGTGTCAGTGTCATATTCTTTGATAAACCTTCTGTGCAGGGAGAGAGAAGGATAGGCAGGGGACAGTGTCAGTGTCATTGTTGCTAAGCCTCCTGCACAGTATACACCTGAAGCTAGCCCGTATTGCTGTGTTTTCCTGGTGTGTTACACTAACAGGCATTTGCAGCACTTACAGCAGGCGGAGTGTGCCTCCTGCACAATATACACCTGAAGCTAGCCCGTATTGCTGTGTTTTCCTGGTGTGTTACACCAACAGGCATTTGCAGCACTTACAGCAGGCGTAGTGTGATTCCTGCAAAATATACTCCTGAAGCTAGGCCTAATTGCTGTGTTTTCCTAGTGTGTTACACCAACAGGCATTTGCAGCACTTACAGCAGGCATAGTGTGATTCCTGCAAAATATACTTCTGAAGCTAGCCCGTATTGCTGTGTTTTCCTGGTGTGTTACACTAACAGGCATTTGCAGCACTTACAGCGGGCGGAGTGTGCCTCCTGCACATTATACACCTGAAGCTAGCCCGTATTGCTGTGTTTTCCTGGTGTGTTACACCAACAGGCATTTGCAGCACTTACAGCAGGCGTAGTGTGATTCCTGCAAAATATACTCCTGAAGCTAGGCCTTATTGCTGTGTTTTCCTGGTGTGTTACACCAACAGGCATTTGCAGCACTTACAGCAGGCGTAGTGTGATTCCTGCAAAATATACTCCTGAAGCTAGGCCTAATTGCTGTGTTTTCCTAGTGTGTTACACCAACAGGCATTTGCAGCACTTACAGCAGGCATAGTGTGATTCCTGCAAAATATACTTCTGAAGCTAGCCCGTATTGCTGTGTTTTCCTGGTGTGTTACACTAACAGGCATTTGCAGCACTTACAGCGGGCGGAGTGTGCCTCCTGCACATTATACACCTGAAGCTAGCCCGTATTGCTGTGTTTTCCTGGTGTGTTACACCAACAGGCATTTGCAGCACTTACAGCAGGCGTAGTGTGATTCCTGCAAAATATACTTCTGAAGCTAGCCCGTATTGCTGTGTTTTCCTGGTGTGTTACACCAACAGGCATTTGCAGCACTTACAGCAGGCGTAGTGTGATTCCTGCAAAATATACTCCTGAAGCTAGGCCTTATTGCTGTGTTGTCCTAGTGTGTTACACTAACAGGCATTTGCAGCACTTACAGCGGGCGTAGTGTGATTCCTGCAAAATATACTTCTGAAGCTAGCCCGTATTGCTGTGTTTTCCTGGTGTGTTACACTAACAGGCATTTGCAGCACTTACAGCGGGCAGAGTGTGCCTCCTGCACATTATACATCTGAAGCTAGCCCGTATTGCTGTGTTTTCCTGGTGTGTTACACCAACAGGCATTTGCAGCACTTACAGCAGGCGTAGTGTGATTCCTGCAAAATATACTCCTGAAGCTAGGCCTTATTGCTGTGTTTTCCTAGTGTGTTACACCAACAGGCATTTGCAGCACTTACAGCAGGCGTAGTGTGATTCCTGCAAAATATACTTCTGAAGCTAGCCCGTATTGCTGTGTTTTCCTGGTGTGTTACACTAACAGGCATTTGCAGCACTTACAGCGGGCGGAGTGTGCCTCCTGCACATTATACACCTGAAGCTAGCCCGTATTGCTGTGTTTTCCTGGTGTGTTACACAGGCATTTGCAGCACTTACAGCGGGCGGAGTGTGCCTCCTGCACATTATACACCTGAAGCTAGCCCGTATTGCTGTGTTTTCCTGGTGTGTTACACCAACAGGCATTTGCAGCACTTACAGCGGGCGTAGTGTGCTTCCTGCAAAATATACTCCTGAAGCTAGGCCTTATTGCTGGTTTTCCCATCTCCCTGCAGGCTATTAGAATGTCTGGAAGGCAAACAAGGAGAGGCAGACAGTCAGGAGCCAAAAAAAGAGGGCAAGCAGGCTCTGTGTCTAGAGACAACAGTGCTGGTCGTGGACGCGGTGCATCGCCATCAGCACGTGGCCATGGGACACGCTTGTCCTTCTTTTCGGCAGCTGGACGTGTTGAGCCGCATCATGCCGAAGACTTGGTAGAGTGGATGACCAAGCCCTCCTCATCCTCCTCATCCTCTCTCACCCAGGCTCAGGGTACTGGCAAAGCAGCTGCAAAAGTGTCCTCTTCCCTGGTATCAATGTCATCATCAGTCACTCCTTCCCTAGACCCACCATGTCCTCCTGAGGAGTCCCCCGAACTGTTTGAGCACAGTGTTGGGTACATGCTCCAGGAGGATGCCCAGCGTTTCGAAGGGTCTGATGATGATACCCAGCTAGAGGAAGGCAGTAGCGTGAGAGCAGAGAGAGGGGATGCTCAAGAAGGACACCAATCTGGCAGTCATGTTCCAGCAGCTGCAGCATACTGCCAGATTGGCTCCAGTGATCAGGAGGGAGGGGATGATGAGGTCACTGACTCCACGTGGGTGCCTAATAGGAGAGAGGAGGAGGAGGAGGATGAGGAGGAGGCACATCTCCAACGAGGCAGGATGCCCTCGGGGGGCCAGCGTAAGGGCAGCACACCGACGGAATCACACCGCAGAGCTCCGCCTGTGCAGGGCGCTGTCTCTGCCCTTTATTCAAAAAGTTCTTTGGCGTGGGCCTTTTTTGAGTCGAGTGCATCAGATCGCACAGCTGCTGTTTGCAACATATGTCTCAAGCGTATATCGCGTGGCCAAAACATCAGCCGCTTGGGCACCACATGCTTGACTAGACATATGTTGACCTGCCATGCAGCTCGTTGGCAAGCCTACCTTAAAGACCCACACCAAAGAACAAAGCGGACCTCTCCTTGCACCACATCAGCTGGGATCTCCAACCCCACTATACCTTCAGTCCTCTCTGAAACCTGCACTGAGAGGAATGAAGGTGTAGAATTAGGTGTGTCACAGCCAAGTACTTGCGGGCACTCTGCTAGCAGTACACCGACGTCCGATTCTATCAGGCAAATTTCCCTGCCCCAGCTGCTGGACCGTCAAAAGAAGTTCACTCCCAGCCATCCACATGCCCAGCGGTTGAATGCTAGCTTGGCTAAATTGCTAGCGCTTCAACTGCTGCCTTTTCAGTTGGTAGACTCTGCCCCCTTCCGTGAGTTTGTGCAATGTGCGGTTCCTCAGTGGCAGGTTCCCAAACGCCACTTTTTCTCACGGAAGGCGATTCCGCTGACTCATGGTCCAGCAGGCATGGACAGGGACGTTACCTTTCTTTCACGGCCCATTGGGTCACTCTTTTGGCAGCTGGGAAGGATGCAGGACAAGGTGCAGTAGTGTTGGAGGTTGTTCCGCCGCCACGCCTCCAAAATGCTACTACTGGTTGTGACACACCTCTCTCCTCCACCCCCTCCTCTTGTTCTTCCTCCATGGCCTCTTCCTGTGCTTTGTCCTCGGAACCAGCGGTGCTCCGTAGGCGTTCAAGGGGCTACGCAAGTACGCAGGCAAAAAGATGCCATGCCGTGCTTGCGCTGGTGTGTTTGGGGGACAGGAGCCACACTGGGGCAGAGGTTCTGTCTGCTCTGCAGGGGCAGGCCGAGAGGTGGTTGACGCCACGCCAGCTTAAGCCAGGAATGGTGGTTTGCGACAATGGCACCAACCTCCTCTCCGCCCTCTGACAGGGACAACTGACCCATGTGCCCTGTGTGGCTCACGTCCTTAACCTGGTGGTGCAGCGGTTCTTGGGCAGGTACCCGGGCTTACAGGATGTCCTGAGGCAGGCCAGGAAAGTCTGTGTGCATTTCCGCAGATCTTATAATGCCAGTGCTTGCCTGGCTGAGCTGCAAAAGGAGTTGAACCTGCCCAAGAACCGCCTTATATGTGACATGCCCACCAGGTGGAACTCAACGTTGGCCATGCTGCAGAGGCTACACACGCAGCAGAGGGCCATCAATGAGTACCTGTGCGACTACGGCACCAGGACAGGGTCAGGGGAGCTCGGGTTTTTTTCACCACGCCAGTGGGGCATGATCAGGGATGCATGCACTGTCCTGGCACCATTTGAGGAGGCCACGAGGATGGTGAGCAGTGACAGTGCATGCATCAGTGACACTGTACCTCTTGTCCACCTGTTGGAACATACGCTGCGTGGAATAATGGACAGGGCACTTGAGGCAGAACAGAGGCAGGAAGAGGAGGACTTCCTTGCCTCTCAATGCCCCCTTTACACAGACAGTGTTCCTTCTGTCCCACCCATCGCACAGGAAGAGGAGTAGGAGGAGGAGGAGGATTGTGTCAGCATGGAGGTGGAGGCTGGCACTCAGCATCATCAGCAGCAGTCTTTTAGGGATGATTTACAGTCCCAAGAAACCCGTGGACTTGTACGTGGCTGGAAGGAGTTGGCTGCGGATCATGTCGTCCTTAGTGACCCAGAGGACTCCGGACCGAATGCCTCAGCTAACCTACGCTGCATGGCCTCCCTGATCCTGCAAAGTCTGCAGAAGGATCCTTGTATTCTTCGGATCAAGGAGAGGGACCATTACTGGCTGGCCACTCTCCTTGATCCACGGTACAAGGGTAAGGTTGCGGACCTTATCTTACCGTTGCAGAGGGAGCAGAGGATGAGACATCTCCGGGAGGCCTTGCAGAAAGGTCTGTGCAATGCGTTCCCAGAGACTGGGAGGTTACAAACTCCTGGTCCTGGACAATGAGTTGCTGAGGCTTCGGTCAGTCAAAGAAGGAGCGGTGGGGAAGGTGGTCGTCTGACCGATGCGTTCAGACAATTTTTTAGTCCGCAGCCCCAAAGTATGATAGGTTCCAGCAACCATCGCCAGCGTCTGATATACATGGTGCAGGAATACCTAGGGGCAAGGTCAGACTTGGACACCTTCCCCACCGAAAATCCTCTGGCTTACTGGGTCTTGAGGATGGATCACTGGCCAGAGCTTGCACAGTATGCAATTGAGCTACTGGCCTGTCCTGCATCCAGCGTTCTTTTCAGAACGCACATTCAGTGCTGCTGGAGGATTTGTCACGGATCACAGGGTGCGCCTGTCCACCGACTCGGTTGATCGACTGACCTTCATAAAGATGAACCAGTCTTGGATCACCACCAGCTACCAAACACCTGAAGCTGATATAACAGACTAATTTATTTTCAAATGGCACATCCCTTCAAGACTGATGCTGATGCTGAGTGACTGTCCTGTTATGTTGACTGACTATCCTCCTCCTCCTCAATGATCCGATTGATGATGATCGTGTAGCCACCCCCTCACCCTGTCCTCTTTAGCTAGGGGTATGTCACGCGACAGAGTGAGGTGCGCTACGGCCCATGTCCTCCCCATAACGGCGGGTGAGGTGAAGGCCAATACCTGATGTTTCCTCGGGCCGGTGTGTCCTGAGCATGTACAGAGTCTGACGTGCAGAAACCACCGAACCACCCTTTGCTCCCATTAACAGAGTCCATACACCGATCACAGTCCAACTGTTGGTTTATTTTGTATCTCCACATACAGGCAATGCGATGGCATGATACGGTGAGATGAGCAGGTCGAGGCACTATACTGATCTGGGTCCCTACACCCCCTATGCTATGACCAAGGGTTGTAGGAGTCTTGACATGAATACCTCCGTTGCGTTGCGGCCTCTATCAGGGGAAGATGTCCTCCAAGGGAGTTACCGAAGGCCCATCCGTCACCGGGTTGACACTACACCGGGTCTTCGAACGAGTGACCTCCCCAGCCTCCTCACCTCAGATGCGGGTCCCCTCGCAAGGGGCGCCCTGGAGCAACTTCACCCTCGCGGGACCCAGTTGGAGTCACCGGGTCCCAGGCCTCCTCAATAGTACCTCACCACAGGCTGAAGGTGCCTGGGATGGACTCCATCTTCATTCCGGCCAGGCCTAGGGCGCCTAGGCCGGAACCTTGAACCGCCCGCACCCAGGCCTAAGGTGCCTGGGTGCGTGAAGAGATGATCCCCCGAAAAGACCTCGTGGCGAGGGCGTCTCCCCCTTTTATCTCCTCCCGTCGATACCACGGCGGGTTCCCCGCCCCGGCCGTACCATCTCCAGGAAGGGACAAAGAAGGGTAGCACTCCGGTAGTGATTCTACCCTGAGCCAGTAGGTACACTGACACCCACTGGTCAAGGAGAATATTACACGACCCAATCCTCCACGAATAACAAAAAGGGGTCTGAACCCTAACACAATTACACACTTGGGTCACACTACCCCCAGGTGTATCCCACTAAATTGAGGACCCCGCTACACACTCCCCCTGTGATTTGACGCTGGTCCCCAGCGTCAGGTGCACACCCATGTCTCCCAAGGAGTGGTGACATGAAGTGGGCCCCAGAGGCTATCCCTCAAATTTTTGGATACTAAGTGTGCCAAGACCTGCTCAAAAGGGAAAGGGGAAATATAAAACGATAAACATTTGTATAAGACATCTATTCTGTACACATGTACAATCCCTCCCATTGCTGTCTAAGAACCACCCCACTCTCAGTAGTCTTGACCGATGAATCTCCTGCAGAAGGGAAACAACAAAAAGAAAACACATCCTAACACTCTGTGTTAACTTGGCATGAGTGGGTCCGTCAGCCGAGAGACCCGCTCACTCCAATAAGTAAGTAATGCATGTGTAGCATTTCGAACAACCGTTGCACAACACTGCCACCTGGTGACAGAGCTGCGGTAATGACACTTGGTGAGATCTTCATTCTTCCTGCTTTCCTACTCTGACTCTACCCCAAAAGTCTCTGCCTTTGGCACATGAAGAAAAGGGAGGAAAAAAAACAACAGCTCCCAAGTCTCCAGTGAGTAAAAGAAAAGCCCAAATCAAAACAAAAGTAGGGCACAGTTCTAGGCGTCTGGGAATGTCTCTTCCAGAAAGTTTCAACAGAAACAAGATAGGAGCTCACTTCTCCTATAAGTAGAACCTTGGATCCGGCAGAAACAGAGGCTTCAGGTGCCCGTCAAACACTTCCACCGAATACTCGACATCCTCTCCTTCTTTCCTACAGATGAGCACCTTATCGGCATGAATATGGCGCCCAAGTCTCCAATCAGCTCTGCAGTCCTTGAACGTTTTAGACACAGGCGGCGAACATGACAGGTATCGCCTGGCATGGGGTACTTTAAGCTTTTCCCATACAAACTCGTCATACCACCTTGGTCGCAGGACCTCAACTTCATACAATAAGTCCCGAGGCAAGTAGGGGTACTCCCACCCATATTCACGGGCGACTCTCTGGGAGAAAAGTCTCTGCAATCTGGCTAGAGGCGGCATCACATCTCGCTCACCTTCTCCCAGCTGTACTATGGCCTCCGGGTGCCGAGGTACCTTCACCATCTCGGGTTGCTTTGTCTTTGGTGCCCGCAACGAAGCACGCTGCGTCCCCTCCATCAGAGCGGGTGATGTAGTTGAATGAGGAAAGTTGGTCGGAGGGTTAGATTTCCTCGGGAACTCCGGGGCCTGCGCCCAGAGCGTACTGTCTTCTATGGACATGGGGGAATCCTGTGGTTTACTCAGCACAGGTAGCGGGCGTCTGTCCCAGCCCTTCCGGTGAAACAGCTCGTCTATTTCCCCGTCATCCCCACAGTCTGACAACGACTCTAGGTCGGAGGTGTCATACATCTCGGCGGGAAGGTAGTCTCTAGTAGACGGAAGGCTACCCTCCCTTTCGGGCTCCACCGGCTGTGGACTCCCGACACCTCCAACCAACACCACAGTCCCAGCCCCTAGCTCACCTGGACCTTCTGAAGAACTGGGATGTCCGGGACTCTCTTCTCTACCGGCGCCATCCAGGCCAGGCAAGCGGCGGGGTGAAGCTCGACCACGACCATAGGATGCCTGCACCAGGCCTATCTTCCTCTTCGGGGGTGGCACCAGGGAGTCTGTGGTGACCGAAGCAGTGTCTTCGGATTTTTCTCTCTCAGTCTCTGGTTGGGCAGTCACTTCGCCCTGGTCAGCGCGTACGGGGACCTCAGCAGAGGCCTGGATCTCTCCCTCCGGAGTGGCGGTTCCTGTGATGCAGATGAGGCGTAGGGCCCGGGGCCTTTCCGTGTATGGTTCAACCTCAAAAAGGAACTCCTTGCATGCCTCACATCGCCCGAATGGCTTTAGTTGGACCACCAGTCCCGAGCATCCGGGACAGATCACACCGAGAGCCTCCGTGTCTCTGCATGAATACAGAGCCAACTGTCCTCGGGGCCTAAGTCTTATCCCCGTGTCTGTCAGGGGAGCAGCAAATGCAGTCATCTTCATAGGGTAAGATACCGGCATCCACGGAGAGCTTGAATTCATTCCGACCACTTGCTGTTCCATCACGCGCTGACCACGCGCCGGAGTCTCCACGTGTATCTCCACACGTGGCCAGACTCCTCCCACAACTTGTACGTTTTTGCGGGCTTCCGCCAGCCTCCGCCCATGAATTGTACAGTCATGGGGTGCCTCGTGGCGCAGTGCATTAACAGTCCCCACATGTAGTACTTCACACGGCTGGACCTCTCCCTTTTTACGCTCCTCTGCGTGGGCCTTTCCCGACTTAGGGTCATGTCCACAACTCCGAGCAGGGATGCACTTTGGCCAATCACATGGCCGACCTGTTCGGAACTCCTCCGGGCAGCAAAGTTCAAACACAGACGTTCTCAGTTCCATCGCCAAGACACACACAATCCCGGACGGACGAGCCCCCACGTGTAGCCACCCCCTCACCCCGTCCTCTTTAGCTAGGGGTATGTCACGCGACAGAGTGAGGTGCGCTACGGCCCATGTCCTCCCCATAACGGCGGGTGAGGTGAAGGCCAATACCTGATGTTTCCTCGGGCCGGTGTGTCCTGAGCATGTACCGAGTCTGTCGTGCAGAAACCACCGAACCACCCTTTGCTCCCATTAACAGAGTCCATACACCGATCACAGTCCAACTGTTGGTTTATTTCGTATCTCCACATACAGGCAATGCGATGGCATGATACGGTGAGATTAGCAGGTCGAGGCACTATACTGATCTGGGTCCCTACACCCCCTATGCTATGACCAAGGGTTGTAGGAGTCTTGACATGAATACCTCCGTTGCGTTGCGGCCTCTATCAGGGGAAGATGTCCTCCAAGGGAGTTACCGAAGGCCCATCCGTCACCGGGTTGACACTACACCGGGTCTTCGAACGAGTGACCTCCCCAGCCTCCTCACCTCAGATGCGGGTCCCCTCGCAAGGGGCGCCCTGGAGCAACTTCACCCTCGCGGGACCCAGTTGGAGTCACCGGGTCCCAGGCCTCCTCAATAGTACCTCACCCCAGGCTGAAGGTGCCTGGGATGGACTCCATCTTCATTCCGGCCAGGCCTAGGGCGCCTAGGCCGGAACCTTGAACCGCCCGCACCCAGGCCTAAGGTGCCTGGGTGCGTGAAGAGATGATCCCCCGAAAAAGACCTTGTGGCGAGGGAGTCTCCCCCTTTTATCTCCTCCCGTCGATACCACGGCGGGTTCCCCGCCCCGGCCGTACCATCTCCAGGAAGGGACAAAGAAGGGTAGCACTCCGGTAGTGATTCTACCCTGAGCCAGTAGGTACACTGACACCCACTGGTCAAGGAGAATATTACACCACCCAATCCTCCACGAATAACAAAAAGGGGTCTGAACCCTAACACAATTACACACTTGGGTCACACTACCCCCAGGTGTATCCCACTAAATTGAGGACCCCGCTACAATAGCTTGGAAGAACATTTTTGTTTCTGGGTGCCGCCACCAGTGGCTAAGGCCCAATTTTTCAGCCCCTGTTTAAAAGGGGCATGTAATTAAAAAATTTTATGCAATGCTTTGCAGCAGGGCTCATTCCTGCACTCCAACTAGAGTATCTGGGAGAGGTTGCAGTGTCGTGGCACCAGCACCAGTGCCTAAGGCCCAATTTTTCTGCCCCTGTTTAACAGGGGCGTGTAATTAAAATTTTTGATGCAATACTTTGCAACAGGGCTCATTGCTGTGCTCCAAGTACAGTATCTGTGAGGGGTTGCAGTGTTGTGGCACCAGTGCCTAAGGCCCAATTTTTCAGCCCCTGTTTAACAGGGGCGTGTAATTACAATTTTTGATGCAATACTTTGCAACAGGGCTCATTGCTGTGCTCCAAGTACAGTATCTGTGAGGGGTTGCAGTGTTGTGGCACCAGCACCAGTGCCTAAGGCCCAATTTTTCAGCCCCTGTTTAACAGGGGCGTGTAATTACAATTCTTGATCTAATAATTCACAGCAGGGCCCATTCCTGCGCCCACCAAGAGTAACTGTGAGGGCTTACAGTGTTGTGTCAACACCACCACCACCAAAGGCCCAATTTTTCAGCCCCTGTTCAACATGGGCATGCAATTACAATTCTTGATCTAATAATTCACAGCAGGGCCCATTCATGCGCCCACCAAGAGTAACTGTGAGGGCTTACAGTGTTGTGGCAACACCAACACCTAAGGGGCAAATTTCTGCAGAGTATATACGGCAGGCCCCTACTTTCAAACATCCAACTTACAAACGACTCCTCCTTGCAAACGGAAGGATACAACAGGAAGTGAGAGGAAAACTACCCCTAGGAAGGCAAATTCTCTCCTGTAAGAGTTTATATGGGAAAGAAAAGTGTCTCCTCTCCACTGATGCTTTATCACCAATTCTTGTTTCAATAAAAACCCCAAATTTTCAAAAAACATTTGTCATTAGGACGGAAAGTGAGGTGAACTGTTCTGAACAGGTGCACACTGCACAGACAGCAAAACAAATGTTACAGGGGTGATAACCTTTCCCTATGTTTTCCAAAAAGCTTAAAAATAGATTTTTTGGCTGGAGCTACACTTAAACAATGTACCTGTTCAAAATTACAAACAGATTCTACATAAGAACAAACTTACAGTCCCTGTCTTGTATGCACCGCCTGTATACGGCTGTTCAGAGTATATAGGGCCTTTTTTATTTTGTGTGCAGGGTTCCACTTAATATCCATACAAAACCCAAAGGGATTGGTAATGGGCTGGGGTAGGGGGGGGGGGGGGTGATGGGGTAGCTATGCAATTTTTCTTAAAGATTTTCATCCATATTACCGGGACCAGACATTACATTAAAGCCGCAAGCAGTTTTAAATGGCTTTTTTTCCTTTAGAAATGTAATTTTGTGCAGGGACAGTTCTAAACACGGGAAACACATGCCACTTCACAGGCATACTTTAGACACCCCCCAGGTACGATATTTAAAGGAATATTTGACTTTTTTTTCTCACTTTATGCATCATTAAAATGACTGCTCCCGAAAAACGGCCGTTTTTAAAACTTCTTTTTGCATTGATACATGTCCCCTGGTGCAGAACCCGGGTTCCCAAACCCTTTTTAGGACAATAACATGCATAATAGTCGTTATAATTAGCACTTTAGATTTCGAACGTTCGCATCCATTGTATTTAATAGGGTTCTAACGTTCGTGCGAACTTTCGGTCCATTCGCGGGTTCTGGTGCGAACCGAACCCGGGGGTGTTTCGGCTCATCACTATTGAGAAGCAACAAGTGAGGTGTCCCGAAGGACCTCTTCCAACATTCCTACATTTCTCCGTTATCTTTCAACATCTCCTCTCCGGCTTTTCTTTAGATCTTAGCCTCTCAGCCTCGCATCTCCTCGCATTCTAGCCTCTGCATTCCAGCTTCCCATCCTAGCATCCTTGTCTGCTATCTGTAACTCCTTTTTATCCCACCCAAATAGTGGGTGTGTGTGTCCTCACTACGTAATTGATGATGTAAGATGATGAGCTGTTTTTTAGTTACCATGAAAACCAAGTCTGGTGGCCATCTTGAATTCTTACTACTTTTAACCTCTAGAGGCAGTGTTGTATAAGTAATGAATATTAATGTTGTTTTCGTTTATGTCCAAGTCAATTTATGACCGATCTTGGACTTAAGCCTCGTACACACGACCGATTTTCTCTGCAAAAAACAACAAGAAACCTGTTGGGAGAGCTTTCTTGGCGAGAAAACCGTTCGTGTGTATGGTTTCTCATCGAGAAAACTGCCGGGAATCTCAACGAGAAAAATAGAGAACCTGCTCTCTATTTTCTCATCAGGATTCTCGTTTTTTCTCGTCGAGATTCTCGTCGGCCTGTTTCCCGACGAGAAAACCGGTCGTGTGTATGCTTTTCAGAGTCTTAAAAAATCGCGCATGCTCAGAATCAAGTATGAGACGGGAGCGCTCCTTCTGGTAAAACTAGCGTTCGTAATGGAGATAGCACATTCGTCACGCTGTAACGGACTGAAAAGCGCAAATCGTCTCTCCCCAAACTTTTACTAACACGCGGTAACACAAGATCAGCAAAAGCAGCCCAAGGGGTGGCGCCATTGAAATCGAACTTCCCCTTTATACTGCCGTCCTACGTGTTGTACGTGACCGCGCTTTCCAACGACGAGATTTGGAATTGACAGTGTGTATGCAAGGAAAGCTTTACAAGAAGCTCGTCAAGCTTGACAAGAATCACGTCGAGAAAAACAACGGGTTTTTTTTACGACGAGATTCTCGGTCGTGTGTATGAGGCTTAAGGTTTAGTAAAACACCATAAACTCTCAAAAACTGTCAAACTCTGTCAAGCCACTCTAGCGATTCTGGCTCCAGCTAGAAATATATGGGTTGAGAAAATATACCCCACACACTTAGCTGGACTTGTTAAATTCCTTGAAACTCAGATCATTGGAATTTATCAATTTAACCCCCGTGCATCATTTCACCAATACAGCTTCTAATATATTCAAACTTTTCATAGGATCTCATATTGGTAAACCTCATTATAATAATATATATATATGCATTAATGGGTTTTATGAATATTAAAACAGATACATTATAGACATTATAAACATATTATGAAAGAAAAATATTAATAACATATATAATACAATAGCTTCATTTGTGAAGAGGCCCTTTTGTTTCGGGGCTCAATTCTGTAAACACCAATTAAGTATGTAAGCTCATGGTTTCCTTATCTTGTTTATTTTACTAGGTGTCCAAACCTCTGATTTACGATTTGGAATAAAACTACAGACAAGACTTACAGTCTCCTTGTGAGACATCCTTGAGCAATCCTGAACTCCAATTCAGCTTTAGAGGGAAAATTGCTTTTCATGTTCATAGCATAAATATGAAAAAATATACAATATACAGGCCTTATATATATTCTTTTAACCCCAATAGTTCTGACAAAACATATTATTTATTTTATATTATTAGCACAGAGTCCCAGCTCCAGGTCTCATACTAATGATTAGGAACCCGGGAGGCCTGGTTGCCAATTAGCTGATTGCTTTGATAGCCTCTGA
The DNA here is from genome assembly GCA_029206835.1 of Rana muscosa. Lineage (NCBI taxonomy): Eukaryota > Metazoa > Chordata > Amphibia > Anura > Ranidae > Rana > Rana muscosa. The sequence continues at coordinate 79,610,256 of CM055124.1, forward strand.
TTGGCTGCCATAGTGATGAGTCACTGAGCAGCCCACCCTTAAAGTGGAAGTAAACCCTCCTATCATTTTCAGCCAAGGAAGCTGCCATCTTGGCCTTTGTTTAATCTTTAACTGCCATGATGCTGCACATGTGACCAGTTATGGCACCAGCCATTGGATGGTGTGACAGTTTGGTTGAGAGCACAACCAATATGTCAGTTAGCATTTCCGGCATTGCCGGGAATGTAACTGTTTTTTGAAATTGTTAAATTGATGGGTTTAATTCCACTTTAAGCTGGATACACACTATACAACTTTTATTGTTTGATTTCCTTTAGATTTACCTTCAACTATGTAGTGTAATTACCTGCCTGATTGCATACAAATTGAAAGTGTTTAGGTTTGACCTCATATTATTTGGTTTCAAATTGTATAGTGTGTATCCAGCTTCATGCTGTTTTTTTTTTTCTTTTCTTCAATGGAGAAAAAGATACATTTTATACATACACGATACATTATATAATACATTGTATACATACAAGACCCATTATATAATACATTGTATACATACAAGACCCATTATATAATACATTGTATACATACAAGACCCATTATATAATACATTGTATACATGGAGGATCCATTATATAGTGTATTTTATACGTACATGATACACTATTTAATACCTTGTATACATACAGGATGCAATTTATAATATACTGTATACATGCAAGATTCATTATATAATACATTCTATAAATACAAGATACATTATATACATACAGGATGCATTATATAATATATTGTATACATATAGGATACATTATATAATACATTGTATACATACAAGAAACATTATATACATAAATGATACATTATATAATACGTTGTAAACATACAGGATCCATTATATAATATATAATATACATGGATGATGCATTATATAATACATTGTATACATGCAGGATCCATTATATAATACACTTTATACATATTAGATGCATTATATACATAAAGGATGCATTATATAATACATTGTATACACGCAGGAAACATTATATAGTACATTTTTTACATGCAGTGTCCACTATATGGTACATTTTTTATGTACAGGATACATTATATAATATATTGTATACATACAGGATGCATTATATACTATTTTGTATACATGCAGGATGCATTTAATAATACATTGTATAAATACAGGATACATTATCCACTTGTCCACCGCCCACTGTCAATTGACGGCGGGCGGAGGACACTCTCGTTCTGGGAGGACGTCATATGACGTCCTCCCTTTAAAACGAGCTAGGAGGCGCGCGCTTGAAGCCAGCGGCGCGCGCGCGCGCCCGCCGCGTTCACGAGGCCCCGGTGCGCGTGCCCGGCGGCCGCGATTGCCGCCGGGCACCCGCGATTGCCCGGGAAACGAGCAGGAAAGTGGGTCTCTGTGTGTAAACACACAGATCCACGTCCTGTGAGGGAGAGGAGGCTGATGGTGTGTCCCTTGTACATAGGGACAACCATCGGTCACCTCCCCCAGTCAGTCCCCTCCCCCCACAGTAAGAACACATTGAGGGAACATATTTAACCCCTTCCCGCCCCCTAGTGGTTAACCCCTTCCCTGCCAATCACATTTATACAGTAATCAATGCATTTTTATAGCAGGGATCGCTGTATAAACGTGAATGGTCCCAAAAATGTGTCAAAAGTGTCCGATGTGTCCGCCACAATATCACAGTCACAATAAAAAATCGCAGATCGCCGCCATTACTAATAAAAAAATAAAAAAATAAAAATGCTATAAATCTATCCCCTATTTTGTACACGCTATAACTTTTGCGCAAACCAATCAATACGCGCTTATTGCGATTTTTTTTTTTTTACCAAAAATATGTAGAAGAATACGTATCGGCCTAAACTGAGGAAAATTTTATAAAAAAAAAAAAAAATGGGTATTTATTATAGCAAAAATTAAAAAATAGTGTTTTTTTCCCAAACTGGACGCTCTTCTTTTGTTTATAGCGCAAAAAATAAAAACCGCAGAGGTGATCAAATACCACCAAAAGAAAGCTCTATTTGTGGGAAAAAAAGGACGCAAATTTCGTTTGGGAGCCACGTCGCACGACCGCGCAATTGTCATTCAAAGTGTGACAGCGCTGAAAGCTGAAAAATGGCTTGGGCAGGAAGGGGGTTTTCGTGCACAGTAGGGAGGTGGTTATATAATATATTGTACCGTATATACTCAAGTATAAGCCGACCCGAATATAAGCTGAGGCACCTAATTTTACCACAAAAAAATGGGAAAACGTATTGACTCGAGTATAAGCCTAGGGTGTCCATCTGCATGACTCACTGTGCCTCACTTTGCCTCACTGTGTCCATGTGCATGCCTCACTGTGTCCATGCCTCACTGTGCCCATGCCTCACTGTGCCCATGCCTCACTGTGCCCATGCCTCACTGTGTCCATGCCTCACTGTGTCCATGCCTCACTCTGTCCATGACTAGACTGACGTTTAACATGGGAGTCTATGGAAGGGGTGCCCAGTTTTGAAAAATCGGTGCTCCCTGGCCGTAGGTCCCCCGGACAACAAACTTTTCACACTTATAGAGGAAGAGTGGGGCTACATGTGTGCCAGCCGATACCGGGTCCCCAAAGTCCGGGAGATCAGACGCAAAAAGGTGACTCAAGTATAAGCCGAGGGGGGCATTTTCAGCACAAAAAAATGTGCGGAAAAACTCGGCTTATACTCGAGTATATACGGTATACATACAGGCGGCGGATGTTTGTGAGTATTTACTGAGTATTTGCTGATCAGCATGCTCATAGTCCATTTACACTGCCTACAGCCCTAAAACTGACAACCCATCCGGGGGTACAGACACAGAGCTGTAGGTAGTGTCTGCAAGAGGCTACATTGCATCTTCAATCCACTGATCACAGAGGCAATGCTCTGCAGATTCCTGTGAAAAAATAATCCATGCACATTGTTTTCCTACAAAAAAACATTATATTGTCAAATAGTATTGGGACACCTACCTTTACACACACATGAGCTTTAATGGCATCCCAGTATTGGTCCGTAGGGTTCAAAATTGAGTTGGCCCACCCTTTGCAGCTATAACAGCTTCAACTCTTCTGGGAAGGCTGTCCACAAGGTTTAGGAGTGTGTCTATGGGAATGTTTGACCATTCTTCCAGAAGCGCATTTGTGAGGTTAGGCACTGATGTTGGACGAGAAGGCCTGGCTTGCAGTCTCCACTCTAATTCATCCCAAAGATGTTCTATCGGGTTGAGGTCAGGACTCTGTGCAGGCCAGTCAAGTTCCTCCACCCCAAACTCGCTCATCCATGTCTTTATGGACCTTGCTTTTGACAACATAGTGTATGTGTATTTTTTTTTTTTCACAAAAGTGAACCTAGCTTTTAACTACACTCCATATACAAGGCAATTTAGAACATGTACAAAATGTATTTAATTTATTTGGAGGATAAATAAAACTGATCAAATAATTTTGTTGTCACAGAGAAGAAGTGCCGATTCGCCAGATCAGGCACCTCCGGCCCCTGCATCCAACCAAACCAGTGCCCCAAAAATAATTCCCGGCCTAGAAAGGGCAGATCATGAACACACAAGCAATGAAAAAAAATGCTTTGTGATTACAAAGCAAGCTAAAGGCAAATAGGCTGTTCACTTTGCAAGGCAATTTGCACTTTGCAAAGGAAATGGAAAATAATACCCAATCACGTGCATGGAAAATACAAAAACAGTATTTTTGATTGCATTGAATGATGGAAATCAGCAGAACTTCAGTACACTCATCAAGAAAAAAATTCCCCTGCAAAGTACAACTTCCCTTGCAAACAACCTATTTGCCTTTAGTAAAAAAACACCTATGTGATAAGTCTAAAAACTTTATCCAATCCTTCTAACCCCACAAATTTATTAAATTGTTTACACCTAATTAAGACATCTAAAAAAATTATTACTGAGCCTCCTTTGATTATTTTGTATTTTAGTTTCTCATAAGTTTGCATCAGTGAGATCATGAAAATGTATCTCATGACAGGTCCACTTTAAACTAACCCTAAACTATGCATATATATATATATATACTGTATATATTTAAATGGAATTTTATATATCCATATTGATCATCCATAACATTATGACCGCCCACCATAACCCACCGGGGCAGGGACCTCTGAAGGTATGCTGTGGTCTCCAGCACCAAGCCATCAGAAGCAGATTCTTTAAGTCCTGTAAGTTGTAAGGTTGGGCCACCATGGATCTGATTTATTTTTCCACCACATCCCACAGGTGCTTGATTGGATTGAGATCTGGAGAATTGGAAGGCAAAGTCAACTTGCTGTTGTGTTCCTCAAACCATTCTTGAATTCATCAGACCAGGCCACCTCCTTCCATTGCTCTGTGGTCCAGATCTGATGCTCACATGCCCATTGTAGGTACTTTTGGCTGTAGACACGGGTCAGCATGGGCACCCTGACCGGTCTGCAGTAGGGATGAGCCGAACACCCCCGGGTTCGGTTCGCACCAGAACCTTCGAACGGACCGAAAGTTCGCACGAATTTTCGAACCCTATTCGTTATAATGGACGCGAACGTTCGAAATCAAAATTGCTAATTACAACGGCCAATATGCATGTTAATGTTATAAAACAGGTTTGGGGACCCGGGTCCTGCCCCAGGGGACATATATCAATGCAAAAAGAAATTTTAAAAACTAAAGTTTTTTCGGGAGCAGTCATTTTAATGATGCATAAAGTGAAAAAAAAAAAAGTGAAATTTTCCTTTAAATACGGTACCTGGGGGGTGTCTAAAGTATGCCTGTGAAGTGGCATGTGTTTCCCGTGTTTAGAACTGTCCTTGCACAAAATGACATTTGTAAAGGAAAAAAAGAAGCCATTTAAAACCACTTGCGGCTTCAATGTCATGTCTTGTCCTGGCCGCCATATGGCTGAAAATCCTTGAGAAAAATGGCATGGCTACCCCATCACCCCCCCCCCCACCCCAGCCCCTTTGGGTCTTGTATGGATACTAAGGGGGACCCCGCACCCAAAATAAAACCCTATACCTACAACCCTATATACTCTGAACAGCAGTATATAGGTGGTGCAAACAAGACATGGACTGTAGGTTTGTTCTTAAGTAGAATCTGAACAGGTACATTATGAAGTGTAGCTACATCCCAAAAAAAACAATTTTTAAGCTTTTTGGAGAACATAGGGAGGGGTTATCACCCCTGTAACATTTGCTGTCTTTGCACATCTGTTCAGAACATGTCACCTCACTTTCCGTCCCAATGACAAATGTTTTTGGAAAAGTGGGGTTTTAATTGAAACAAGGATTGGTGATAAAGCATCAGTAGAGAGGAGATACCTTTTTCCCAAATTAAATCTAACAGGATAGAATTTTCCTTCCTAGGGGTAGATTTCCTCTCACTTCCTGTTTTCTCTTGCCGTTTGCAAGTAGGAGTCGTTTGTAAGTTGGATGTTTGAAAGTAGGGGCCTGCCGTATATACTCTGCAGAAATTTGCCCTATTAGATGTTGGTGTAGCCACAAGACTGGTGGGCACAGGAATGGGCCCTGCTGTGAGTTAATAGATCAAGATTTGTACTTGCATGCACCTGTTGAACCGGGCAGAAAAATTGGGCCTTTGGTGGTGGTGGTGGTGGTGGTGGACGGTGTTGCCACAAGACTGTAAGCCCTCACATTTACTCTTGGTGGGTGCAGGAATGGGCCCTGCTGTGAGTTATTAGATCAAGATTTGTAATTGCATGCACCTGTTGAACAGGGCAGAAAAATTGGGCCTTTGGTGGTGGTGGTGGTGGTGGACGGTGTTGCCACAAGACTGTAGGCCCTCATAGTTACTCTTGGTGGGCGCAGGAATGGGCCCTGCTGTGAACTATTAGATCAAGATTTGTAATTACACGCCCCTGTTAAACAGGGGCTGAAAAATTGTGCCTTAGGCATTGGTGCTGGTGCCACAACACTGCAACCCCTCACAGATACTGTACTTGGAGCACAGCAGTCACACCTGTTGCGAAGCATCTTTTTAAAAAATTGTAATTACACGCCCCTGTTATACAGGGGCTGAAAAATTGTGCCTTAGGCACTGGTGCTGGTGCCACAACACTGCAACCCCTCACAGATACTGTACTCTGAGCACAGCAATGAGACCTGTTGCAAAGCATTGCCTAAAAATTGTAATTACACGCCCCAACAGGGGCTGAAAAATTGTGCCTTAGGCACTGGTGCTGGTGCCACAACACTGCAACCCCTCACAGATACTGTACTCTGAGCACAGCAGTCACACCTGTTGCGAAGCATCTTTTTAAAAAATTGTAATTACACGCCCCTGTTATACAGGGGCTGAAAAATTGTGCCTTAGGCACTGGTGTGGTGGCATGGATCATTGAGGAGGAGGAAGAGGATAGTCAGTGAACATAACAGGACAGTCACTCAGCATCAGCATAGGCAGTCTTGAAGGGATGTGACATTATAAATTATTCCGTTATATCCGCTTCAGGTGTCTGGTAGCTGGTGGTGATCCAAGACTGATTCATTTTTATGAAGGTCAGTCGATCAACCGAGTCGGTGGACAGGCGCACCCTATGATCGGTGACAAATCCTCCAGCAGCACTGAATGTGCGTTCGGAAAGAACGCTGGATGCAGGACAGGCCAGTAGCTCAATTGCATACTGTGCAAGCTCTGGCCAGTGATCCATCCTCAGGACCCAGTAAGCCAGAGGATTTTCGGTGGGAAAGGTGTCCAAGTCTGACCTTGCCCCTAGGTATTCCTGCACCATGTATATCAGACGCTGGCGATGGTTGCTGGAACCGATCATACCTTGGGGCTGCGGACTAAAAAATTGTCTGAACGCATCGGTCAGACGTCCACCTTCCCCACCGCTCCTTCTGCTACTGACCGAAGCCTCAGCAACTCGTCGTCCAGGACCAGGAGTTTGTAACCTCCCAGTTTCTGGGAACGCGTTGCACAGACCTTTCTGCAAGGCCTCCCTGAGATGTCTCATCCTCTGCTCCCTCTGCGACGGCAAGATAAGGTCCGCAACCTTACCCTTGTACCGTGGATCAAGGAGAGTGGCCAGCCAGTAATGGTCACTCTCCTTGATCCGAAGAACACGAGGATCCTTCCGCAGGCTTTGCAGGATCAGGGAGGCCATGCAGCGTAGGTTAGCTGAGGCATTCGGTCCGGAGTCTTCTGGGTCACTGAGGATGACATGATCGCCAGCCACCTCCTCCCAGCCACGTACAAGTCCACTGGTTTGTTGGGACTGTACATCATCCCTAAAAGACTGCTGCTGCTGATGCTGAGTGCCAGGCTCCACCTCCATGCTCACACAATCCTCCTCCTCCTCCTCCTCCTCCTCCTCTTCCTGTGTGATGGGTGGGACAGAAGGAACATTGTCTGGATAAAGGGGGCCTTGAGAGACAAGGAAGTCCTCCTCTTCCTGCCTCTGTTCTGCCTCAAGTGCCCTGTCCATTATCCCACGCAGCGTATGCTCCAACAGGTGGACAAGAGGTACAGTGTCACTGATGCATGCACTGTCACTGCTCACCATCCTCGTGGCCTCCTCAAATGGTGAGAGGACAGTGCATGCATCCCTGATCATGCTCCACTGGCGTGGGGAAAAAAAGCCAAGCTCCCCTGATCCTGTCCTGGTGCCGTAGTCGCAAAGGTACTCATTGATGGCCCTCTGCTGCGTGTGCAGTCGCTGCAGCATGGCCAACGTTGAGTTCCACCTGGTGGGCATGTCACATATTAGGCGGTTCTTGGGCAGGTTCAGCTCCTTTTGCAGCTCAGTCAGCCGAGCACTGGCATTATAAGATCGGCGGAAATGCACACAGACTTTCCTGGCCTGCCTCAGGACATCCTGTAAGCCTGGGAACCTGCCCAAGAACCGCTGCACCACCAGGTTGAGGACGTGAGCCATACAGGGCACATGGGTGAGCTGCCCCTGTCGCAGGGCGGAGAGGAGGTTGGTGCCATTATCAGAAACGACCATTCCTGGCTTAAGCTGGCGTGGCGTCAACCACCTCTCGGCCTGCCCCTGCAGAGCTGCCAGAACCTCTGGCCCAGTGTGGCTCCTGTCCCCCAAACACACCAGCGCAAGCACGGCATGGCATCTTTTTGCCTGCGTACTCGCGTAGCCCCTTGTACGCCTACGGAGCACCGCTGGTTCCGAGGACAGAGCACTCGAAGAGGACATGGAGGAAGAAGAAGAGGAGGGGGTGGAGGAGAGAGGTGTGTCACAACCAGTAGTAGCATTTTGGAGGCGTGGTGGCGGAACAACCTCCAACACTACTGCACCTTGTCCTGCATCCCTCCCAGCTACCAATAGAGTGACCCAATGGGCCGTGAAAGAAAGATAACGTCCCTGTCCATGCCTGCTGGACCATGAGTCAGCGGTAATATGCACCTTACCGCTGACCGCCCTGTCCAGCGAGGCATGGACATTGCCTTCCACATGCCAGTAGAGAGACGGAATTGCCTTCCGTGAGAAAAAGTGGCGTTTGGGAACCTGCCACTGAGGAACCGCACATTGAACAAACTCACGGAAGAGGGCCGAGTCTATCAACTGAAAAGGCAGCAGTTGAAGTGCTAGCAATTTAGCCAAGCTAGCATTCAACCGCTGGGCATGTGGATGGCTGGGAGTATACTTCTTTCGACGGTCCAGCAGCTGGGGCAGGGAAATTTGCCTGCTACAATCGGACGTCGGTGTACTGCAAGTACTTGGTTGTGACACACCTAATTCTACACCTTCAGTCCTCTCAGAGCAGCTTTCAGAGAGGACTGAAGATATAGTGGGGATGGAGATCCCAGCTGATGAGGAGCAAGGAGAGGCCCGCTTTGTTCTTTGGTGTGGGTCTTTTATGTGTGCTTGCCAACGAGCTGCATGGCAGGTCGACATATGTCTGCTCATGCTTGTGGTGCCCAAGCGGCTGATGTTTTGGCCACGCGAGATACGCTTGAGACAAATATTGCAAATAGCAGTGGTGCGATCTGATGCACTCGTCTCAAAAAAGGCCCACACCAAAGAACTTTTGTGATAACGTGCAGAGGCAGCGCCCTGCACAGGCGGAGCTCTGCGGTGTGGTACAGTTGCTGTGCTGGCCTCTAGCTGGCCTCCAGGGGGCATCCTGCCTCGTTGGACATGTGACGCTGCATCCTCCTCCTCCTCCTCCTCTCTCCCTTCAGGCACCCACGTGGAGTCAGTGACCTCATCATCCCCTCCCTCTTCACCACTAGAGCAAACCTGGCAGTAAGCTGCAGCTGGTGGAACACTACTGCCAGATTGCTGTCCTTCAGCATCCCCTTTCTCTGCGCGCACACTACTGACTTCCTCAAGCTGGGTATCATCATCCGAGCCTTCGAATCGTTGGGCATCCTCCTGGAGCATGTACCCAACACTGTGCTCAAACAGTTCGGGGGACTCCTCAGGAGGACATGGTGGGTCTAGGGAAGGGGTGGCTGATGATGCCATTGAGTACGCGTTGGCAGCTGCTCTGCCAGTACCCTGAGCCTGGGTGAGAGAGGATGAGGAGGATGAGGAGGGCTTGGTCATCCATTCTACCAAGCCTTCGGCATGATGCGGCTCCACATGTCCAGCTGCCGAAAACAAAGACAAGCGTGTCCCATGGCCACGCGCTGATGACGATGCACGACCACGTCCACGGCCAGCACTGTTGTCTCTAGAAACAGAGCCTGCCTGCCCTGTGTTCTTGCCTCGGCACGCTCTGCCTCTCCTTGGCGGTCTTCCAGCCATTGTAGTCGGTAGTGTATATAGTATAAAAAATAGAACTCCTATGTGTGCTCACAACACACTGTAGGTCCTATGGGTGCTGACACTAACACACTATAGGTACTATGTGTGCTGCTGACAAGAAAATATAGGAGCTCTGTTTGCTGCCACTAACACACTAGAAGTCCTATGGGTGCTGCTGAGAAGAAAATATAGGAGCTCTGTGTGATGCCACTAACACACTAGAAGTCCTATGGGTGCTGCTGAGAAGAAAATATAGGAGCTCTGTGTGATGCCACTAACACACTAGAAGTCCTATGGGTGCTGCTGAGAAGAAAATATAGGAGCTCTGTTTGCTGCCACTAACACACTAGAAGTCCTATGGGTGCTGCTGAGAAGAAAATATAGGAGCTCTGTTTGCTGCCACTAACACACTAGAAGTCCTATGGGTGCTGCTGAGAAGAAAATATAGGAGCTCTGTTTGCTGCCACTAACACACTAGAAGTCCTATGGGTGCTGCTGAGAAGAAAATATAGGAGCTCTGTGTGATGCCACTAACACACTAGAAGTCCTATGGGTGCTGCTGAGAAGAAAATATAGGAGCTCTGTTTGCTGCCACTAACACACTAGAAGTCCTATGGGTGCTGCTGAGAAGAAAATATAGGAGCTCTGTTTGCTGCCACTAACACACTAGAAGTCCTATGGGTGCTGCTGAGAAGAAAATATAGGAGCTCTGTGTGATGCCACTAACACACTAGAAGTCCTATGGGTGCTGCTGAGAAGAAAATATAGGAGCTCTGTTTGCTGCCACTAACACACTAGAAGTCCTATGGGTGCTGCTGAGAAGAAAATATAGGAGCTCTGTGTGATGCCACTAACACACTAGAAGTCCTATGGGTGCTGCTGAGAAGAAAATATAGGAGCTCTGTTTGCTGCCACTAACACACTAGAAGTCCTATGGGTGCTGCTGAGAAGAAAATATAGGAGCTCTGTGTGATGCCACTAACACACTAGAAGTCCTATGGGTGCTGCTGAGCAGAAAATATAGGAGCTCTGTTTGCTGCCACTAACACACTAGAAGTCCTATGGGTGCTGCTGAGAAGAAAATATAGGAGCTCTGTGTGATGCCACTAACACACTAGAAGTCCTATGGGTGCTGCTGAGAAGAAAATATAGGAGCTCTGTTTGCTGCCACTAACACACTAGAAGTCCTATGGGTGCTGCTGAGAAGAAAATATAGGAGCTCTGTTTGCTGCCACTAACACACTAGAAGTCCTATGGGTGCTGCTGAGAAGAAAATATAGGAGCTCTGTTTGCTGCCACTAACACACTAGAAGTCCTATGGGTGCTGCTGAGAAGAAAATATAGGAGCTCTGTTTGCTGCCACTAACACACTAGAAGTCCTATGGGTGCTGCTGAGAAGAAAATATAGGAGCTCTGTGTGATGCCACTAACACACTAGAAGTCCTATGGGTGCTGCTGAGAAGAAAATGTAGGAGCTCTGTGTGATGCCACTAACACACTAGAAGTCCTATGGGTGCTGCTGAGAAGAAAATATAGGAGCTCTGTTTGCTGCCACTAACACACTAGAAGTCCTATGGGTGCTGCTGAGAAGAAAATATAGGAGCTCTGTTTGCTGCCACTAACACACTAGAAGTCCTATGGGTGCTGCTGAGAAGAAAATATAGGAGCTCTGTGTGATGCCACTAACACACTAGAAGTCCTATGGGTGCTGCTGAGAAGAAAATATAGGAGCTCTGTTTGCTGCCACTAACACACTAGAAGTCCTATGGGTGCTGCTGAGAAGAAAATATAGGAGCTCTGTGTGATGCCACTAACACACTAGAAGTCCTATGGGTGCTGCTGAGAAGAAAATATAGGAGCTCTGTTTGCTGCCACTAACACACTAGAAGTCCTATGGGTGCTGCTGAGAAGAAAATATAGGAGCTCTGTGTGATGCCACTAACACACTAGAAGTCCTATGGGTGCTGCTGAGCAGAAAATATAGGAGCTCTGTTTGCTGCCACTAACACACTAGAAGTCCTATGGGTGCTGCTGAGAAGAAAATATAGGAGCTCTGTGTGATGCCACTAACACACTAGAAGTCCTATGGGTGCTGCTGAGAAGAAAATATAGGAGCTCTGTTTGCTGCCACTAACACACTAGAAGTCCTATGGGTGCTGCTGAGAAGAAAATATAGGAGCTCTGTTTGCTGCCACTAACACACTAGAAGTCCTATGGGTGCTGCTGAGAAGAAAATATAGGAGCTCTGTGTGATGCCACTAACACACTAGAAGTCCTATGGGTGCTTCTGAGATGAAAATATAGGAACTCTGTGTGATGCCACTAACACACTAGAAGTCCTATGGGTGCTGCTGAGAAGAAAATATAGGAGCTCTGTTTGCTGCCACTAACACACTAGAAGTCCTATGGGTGCTGCTGAGAAGAAAATATAGGAGCTCTGTTTGCTGCCACTAACACACTAGAAGTCCTATGGGTGCTGCTGAGAAGAAAATATAGGAGCTCTGTGTGATGCCACTAACACACTAGAAGTCCTATGGGTGCTGCTGAGAAGAAAATATAGGAGCTCTGTTTGCTGCCACTAACACACTAGAAGTCCTATGGGTGCTGCTGAGAAGAAAATATAGGAGCTCTGTGTGATGCCACTAACACACTAGAAGTCCTATGGGTGCTGCTGAGAAGAAAATATAGGAGCTCTGTTTGCTGCCACTAACACACTAGAAGTCCTATGGGTGCTGCTGAGAAGAAAATATAGGAGCTCTGTTTGCTGCCACTAACACACTAGAAGTCCTATGGGTGCTGCTGAGAAGAAAATATAGGAGCTCTGTGTGATGCCACTAACACACTAGAAGTCCTATGGGTGCTGCTGAGAAGAAAATATAGGAGCTCTGTTTGCTGCCACTAACACACTAGAAGTCCTATGGGTGCTGCTGAGAAGAAAATATAGGAGCTCTGTGTGATGCCACTAACACACTAGAAGTCCTATGGGTGCTGCTGAGCAGAAAATATAGGAGCTCTGTTTGCTGCCACTAACACACTAGAAGTCCTATGGGTGCTGCTGAGAAGAAAATATAGGAGCTCTGTGTGATGCCACTAACACACTAGAAGTCCTATGGGTGCTGCTGAGAAGAAAATATAGGAGCTCTGTGTGATGCCACTAACACACTAGAAGTCCTATGGGTGCTGCTGAGAAGAAAATATAGGAGCTCTGTTTGCTGCCACTAACACACTAGAAGTCCTATGGGTGCTGCTGAGAAGAAAATATAGGAGCTCTGTTTGCTGCCACTAACACACTAGAAGTCCTATGGGTGCTGCTGAGAAGAAAATATAGGAGCTCTGTTTGCTGCCACTAACACACTAGAAGTCCTATGGGTGCTGCTGAGAAGAAAATATAGGAGCTCTGTGTGATGCCACTAACACACTAGAAGTCCTATGGGTGCTGCTGAGAAGAAAATATAGGAGCTCTGTTTGCTGCCACTAACACACTAGAAGTCCTATGGGTGCTGCTGAGAAGAAAATATAGGAGCTCTGTTTGCTGCCACTAACACACTAGAAGTCCTATGGGTGGTGCTGAGAAGAAAATATAGGAGCTCTGTGTGATGCCACTAACACACTAGAAGTCCTATGGGTGCTGCTGAGAAGAAAATATAGGAGCTCTGTTTGCTGCCACTAACACACTAGAAGTCCTATGGGTGCTGTTGGGGTGCAATGCTGTGCTAACAGCACTGCGGTTGGTACTACTGCAATACTGTACTAACAGTAAGCACGCACCAGACTAATCCCCAGCAGCAGCTAATAACACACTAACTGTGCAATCAGCAGCAATGAACGATCAATGACTTAGGTAGCAATGGTTTAGCAAAGAAATAGCCAATGGTTTAGCAAAGAAGAGCAAATCTTTCAGTATCAAGCAAAGACAGAATCAGCAGACTAATCTCTCCTAAAGCCGGAACTCATGTGACCGGGGCCGATGGCGTGGCGGCCTTTTAAATGGTGGGGCGTGTACTAAAGCCCCTGAGCTGTAATTGGCTACAGGCGTCCTGCCTGTAGCCAATTATTGCTCTCCGAGTTTCGGGCGCTGTGATTGGCCAAGCATGCGGGGTCACAGTGCATGCTTGGCCAATCATCAGCCAGCAATGCACTGCGCCGGCCGCGCCGGCCGCAATGCATTGCGGGGCCGCTCGCATCACACGAATGTGATGCGAACGGCCCAAATAGTTCTGGGCTCGACGAGCGAGCGAACGCCCGATGCTCGATTCGAACATGGGTTCGAATCGAGCACCGGGCCCATCCCTAGTCTGCAGCTACACAGCCCCAGCCTGACACCTTTCTACCAAAACCAGCATTAACTTCTACAGTAGCTCTTCTATTGGATTAGACTACACAGACCAACCTTTCTTCCCCAAGTGCATCAATAACTGGTTCACTAGTTTTCCTTCGTTGGACCACCTTTGACTAGTAATGGGCTCGATCTCTGCAGCTGGGGACCGGGAAATGTCTCACTGCCTGTGATTAGCCTGCCTGTAATTAGCGCTTTGCAGTGTCGGCTTCCTGGCGGGTTAAGGCATGTGGGGTTTTCGAAGATACCTGACCAGGCTCATCACTAGTCTTGACCATCGCCGACCAGGAGCATTGCACAAGAGCTGCAGTTTTGGAGTTGCTCTGACCTTGTCGTCCAGCCATTACAATTTGGTCCTTATCAAAGTCATTAAAATCCTTACGCTTGCCCATTTTTTCTGCTTTCAACTCCTCCACTTCTGGGACAACATTTTCACTTGCTGCTTACTATACCCCACCCACTTTCAGGTGCTGTTGTAATGAGGTAATCAACGTTATTCACTTTACCTGCCAGTGGTCATAAAGTTATACAGTATATACTGTATACAGTGGAACCTCGGATTACAAGCATAATACGTTCCAGGAGAATGCTCGTAATCCAAAGTACTTGCATATCAAACAAGTTTCCCCATTGAAGTCAATGGAAACTAAAATAATTTGTTCCGCATTGACTTTAATGGCATGCAATACCGCATGCAGCCAGAGGCGGGGGGCGCTGGAGAACCTCGGAAACAGCCCGAGCTAGGCTGACCTCGGCAAACCTCGGAAAGGCTCGGGAACATAGTATTTCCGAGTCTTTCCGAGCATTTCCCGCACGGCGCCGATCAGCGCCGTTCGGCTCCGCTCGGCTTCGGCGCCCCCGCCCACCTTAGGCCAAACGCGGTACTGCACACCGCTTTGGCCTGAAACCTGCTCGTTTTGCGAGACAACACTCGCAAACCGAGTTAGGATTTTTCAAAAATACAGTGCTCGTATTGCGAAACGCTCCTTAACCACGTTACTCGCAATCTGTTGTTCCACTGTATATACATATATATACATATATGTATGTCACATATTTTGCAGTCCTGTAAATGAACAGAGGGTTATATGTATTGCAATAACAATAAAGATTACACATCATGGATACTCATTAAATATAAAAGGTCAACTACGCAATAAATTATGCAGATTGGATGATGATGAATAAGGAAATCCAGAATAGCTGTGAGGCTTTGGCAAAGAGAAGAATTGTTTGCAGGGCTAATTGTGAAATTGTTTAGTTGCACCTTTGAGCTATAGGGGTTGATTTACTAAATGCACATAAGCTGCTTACTTTGCAAGGGAGTTTCCCCTCGCTTAGTGAATGTGATGAACATTAGGCTTGTGCAATTCGTTTCGTAACGAATCGAAATTCGTCCGAATTTAGCAACTTTCGGACATTCGGAAGCATTCGAATTTCCGAACAAAGCAATTACGAATAAAACCGAATCCGAAATAAATTATACCGCAAAATAGCGAATGCCCGAATGTCTTCGGCATAATTTGTTATGAAAAAAGTTATGAATGTACGAATCCATACGAAGCACAATAACACTCACTCTGCTCTTTGCTTCTCCCTCACCGTGCTGAACTCCCTCTCAAAATGGTGTACAGGGGCAGAGGCTATAGCCGCATGTAAAAAACAAAAGTAAAATAAAGATTTCTAATCCATTCGAAGCACAATAACACTCTGCTCTGCTCTCTGCTTCTCCCTCACCTTGCTGAACCCTCTCAAAATGGTGTACAGGGGCGGAGGCTATAGCCGCATGTAAAAAACGAAAGTAAAATACGAGATTTCGAATCGTTACAAATAACCGCTATGTATTTAGAAAATTACAAATCCATTCAAAGCACATTAGGCATAATAGACAGCGTCATTGTGAGAGAGACACGGAAAATTATGAATCAACGAACCCAAAAAAAGTTACGAAAGTAGGAGTTGTGTCCAGAATCAACGAAAAACAACGTACCCTACCGAAAGTACGAATTATAAATCACCTAAAAATTCAACGAAAAATGACGCTTGCGAAAATACGAATTAGTCCGAACACGAAAAATCCCGTCTAGCAAAATTACGAATGATTACGAATCAACAGGACCGAAAAGAAACAAACCAAAACTGAACTAATTTTTCCGTTGTGCACAAGAAATGAACCGAAACTAAACTAATTTTTCCTGTTGTGCACAAGTCTAATGAACATTCCCTTCATAGACAATTACCCAATCGCATGTTAGGAAAGAAAAAGTATTTTTACTTGCACATGATTAAAAGATGGATATTAGCTAAACTTCTTTTCATTTACTAAGCAACGGAAAACCTCCTGTATGAACAGTCTGTTTGCCTTTAGTAAATCAACACCCTATTCTCACGTAATATCTACACAATCAGGTAAAACACAGGTGGTGTTCCCTATCGAACACCGTAACTAGTTAAAGAGTTTGAGAGCACTACACATGCATAAAAAAGGTAATCGAACACGCTGCCCTCCTATCTTAAACCAAGGAACTGAAACAACATGTTAAGTCAAACACTTACCTCTTGCTTATACCCCCTAGATTTCAACAATGCTACACTGTTATTACCCTTGTAATTATCCAATGATATGCTCGGTAATGTCACCGTACAACTTTTGATAAGCATGCATGAACCTACGATTTTTGTTAATGCGATGTTTCACCATATAATGTCCTCCGTTCTATACAAGGCAAGCACAACTACTAACAGAAGGTGGTTGTCTGAGCTACCTCCCACCCCATGGCATAGCTAGTTCCCCAGTTGGGGTGCCCGGGTGTGGGGGCAGTGACGACACCAATCAAGTAGGACTAACATCACACTAGTGTTAAATTTTCAGCACAACCGTTACACCAGTGTAACCCATTAAGTCAGTCTCTACAGTACGCTATAATGATCAATAAGAACTGTCTATGATTTCTTATACTTTTTTATTTTTCTGTATTGATATTCTGTGAAAATTTCAATAAAAAATATTGTTAAAAAAAAAAAAAAAGGCCATTATTGTACACAGGACGAGTGTAGCACATCCACGCTCTCTGCCAGTTAAACAGGACCTCCCTTCCCAGTAAACAGCAATTGTCGGCTTTTATTAATAAAAGCTGCCATTGTTTTGTACACAGAGAAAGACTGCATTTTCAGCTGTAACAAAAAAAAAAAAATAGTCTGACAGTGTTTATAAATAACACTTGCTCAGACACTGTAGAAAGATACATATTGTTACTTTGTATCATTCTGTTTATTCAACTGCAGATCAAAGGTACAAACCTTGAGTTGCAGATGATGTCAGGTAAAGCAGCCTAACAAGTAAAAAAAAAAAGTTTGTTTTTTTAGATAAAATGTTCCTCTGTTTCACCCCTTTATTAACTCCTTATTCTCCTTCTCCATGTAATTATTATTTTACTGCAGATTTATTTATTTTTTTGTTCTTTTCTATTTTATTAACCAATAATAGTTAAACTTTTTTTTTTTTTTGTTCTGTTATATTTTTTGCACCTTTAATATATATTTATACATTTCACATTTTAAAAAGCACACAACTGAAAAATAAATAAATAAAAACCCTATTTTATTTCATTTGTAAAAAAAACATTGCAATGCTTTACACCAGAATCATAATTGTAGTCTAATTTTAAACAGGAGGAATTACAGAATAAAATGTGCACTTTTTGTATGTGCAGTAACACTATTTGTTTTTAACTAACATTGCTAAAAAATAAATTAAAAAAAGGATTTTGTTTAGTTTTGTTACAAAAGATTGTGAAAGCAGCCTTAAGGCTAAATTCACACCTGCGTGTTTCCTAATCGTGAGACAAAATACACAAAAATTTGTGTTTTGCAAATGCGCTGCAATCCCAGGTTGCACTTCTAGCGTCACTATTCGTTAATGGCCCCCCAAGAGTAAGTAGAAGACGCGTATTTCGATGCCCATTTGTTGCTCGACAAAACAAGCTAGAAGCGTGAAAAACGACCACTGACAAAACGTCTGATGCTCCACTACCCAAAGGGTTCTGGAGCCTCTTTGAGGTATATACCTGTACTATGCATAGGGTAGCCCATTTAAGGGAATGGGCAGCCCTATGTGCGACGTGCGTTAATGCATGAAAAACACGCAGAAAACTCGAGCAGAAACGCACGTTCATACTTGGCTTAGGTGTAAATGGGGCCTAAAAGAAATATCCTGCTTGTTATATATATAATTGAAGGGGCTCTCTCAAAACCGCTACCTGTAAAAACACCAGCCTTATTTTTAAAGATATATGAACTAGTATCATTATACCAAATACAACTGAAAAAAAATAAAAAAAACAATGCTTAAATAAAAGAAAAAAGCATGAAAATATTCAAAAACTATAGACCGGCATAAATGTCCAAAATGAACAAGTACCAATTACTGGTTACATTCCCTTTAATTTCCATGTCCTTCAGTGCCATTGTGAGCTAACCATAACAAATAATAATACATATGCTCAAATGTACGTCATATAATTAAATCTTCCCTCCTTAAAAGATCTGGGTCATTTCCTTATTGGACTTAGAGAATGTGAATCAATTATTCATTGCATTATTTTCATCCTGCTTTATTGCTTTGCCAAACAAACAGTAATTATGCAATAGGCAACTTTTAGCAAGCATGTAACAAAAATTTGCATACAATTAGTGGAGCAATATGGTGATTCAGCAATGACCGTATATAAATAAGGATACAAAAACTCTATCAAGATGATCACCAGAGATAGCTTTGGATCTGACGTTGACGGGTCAAGTCACACAGGTACGTTCTCTCATCTCTATGGTCCCTTTCACACTGAGGAGTTTTTCAGGTGTTTTGCGCTAAAAATAGCGCCTGAAAAATGCCTGAAAAACTCCTGCCCCTGCAGTCTCAATGTGAAAGCCAGAGTGCTTTCACACTGAGGCGATGCGCTGGCAGGACGAGAAAAATAGTCCTGCAAGCAGCATCTTTGGAGCGGTGTGTATACCGCTCCTTTACCGCTGCTGCCCATTGAAATCAATGGGACAGCGCGGCTATACCGCCCGCGGCTATACTTTGCGGTGGTTTTTAACCCCTTCTTGGCCGCAAGCGGGGGTTAAAACTGCACCGCTGGCGGCCGAATAGCGCCGCAAAAACGACAGTATAGCGGCTCTAAAAATAGCGCCGCTATAATGCCAGCGCACCTCCCGCCCCAGTGTGAAAGCGGCCTAAGTGTCCAAACCTGGCCACAAACACAAGACAATCTTTAGGTACACCAATAGTGTAAGGTGAGGACAGGATAATTTGGTTGGTTGTAGGCTGGGCTAAGTTGAGCTGGGAATTTTCTCGGTTTTATATGACATGCATCGCCCTTCCATGTGCTCCTTGCTGCAAAGGCCAGTTATAGGTTGGGGGAGTTGCCATTTGTTTGTACTGTTGGAATACTGGTGAAGGGGTGCACTAGACACCTTTGCTACCATTGTTCTATATGCTGGATGTCCAGTGCACCCCTGTACCTTTAAGGAGGGATGGGCTCCCTCCATGCTCATTTGCCTTCTGCCTATCCATTATAATGCATGTGCTTCTACTATGGAGGCTCTCAAAATTTAAAGAGTTAGAACTGCACATTACACTGGGGTGCCGTGAAGTTGCTCCGCAGCTTATGCATGTATTTGCAAATGTGTGCAAACTATACCCTTGTTTTTAACGCATATTGTTAGACAGGATAATTTGGTTGATTGCAGGCTGGTCGGTAAGTTGAGCTGGAAATTTTGTTTGGTTTTGTTTAAGGTGAGGACCTTCCTGAGCAATCTATTCAATGTATCTTTAGTAGTGTATGTATAGCCAAAACATTTTGTTTTAAGTGCCGATTCACACTACAGCGACTTGGGATCCGACTGGTCAGACCTCAAGTCGCCCTTAGTCGCTGGACATAATAAATTCTATTGAAGTGAATGAATGTCATCTTAATGTACACTACTGAAGTCACTCCGACTTCAGAAGAGGTTCCTGTACTACTTCAAGGCGACTTCTAGCCGACTTGTACACATAGATTTCAATGGAAGTTGCCTCCAAGCCAGATCCTTATCTTAATTGATGTGAATTGGATCCGATATTACAGGAAGATTACCCAGGAATTCCCTGAAGTTGCTTCAAAGTTGCCTTGAAGTTGCCTCGAAGTTGCCTGGCAAAGTCGTGCTGACTTTCAGGTCGCTGTAGTGTGAATCGGCACAAAGGGTTATATTTTGATGTCTATGTCCTGCAAGGAAATTTCCCTTCACTTCCCGTCTTGGGGGTGCAACAGGAAGCGAGATAAAATCTACCCGAAGTGAGGGAGAGTCCATCTCAGAATTTTGTCTCCATTGTAAGATACTTCTAGCCTCTTCCTTTCATGATTATTAAAAATAATCTAGAATTTGGTGACAATGGTCTTTTCTGTCTTGGTGATAATGGTTTTCAGGGCTAATAGAGAGGACAAATCTCCCCAGTGAGAACACAGACAGCCATAAAACCAAGAATTAGTGGTAGAGGACATGGAATGTCCCAGTTTAGAAAAATGCAGATGGGGTCATTAGTTGAGCCCAGTTGGTCCATTTTCGGCATCTCATCACAAAGACAGGGAGAGGACAGTTGAGAATCGAATTGTAAACATTGTTATCTCCATGAGGAAGTTCATACTATAAATATCCTTTCTGGAAATATTCCTCATTCTCCACTTTATCGTACCCTTACCTAAAACTAGTTTTAGTTTTAGTTTTACTTTATTTTCTTACAAGTTAAACCAATCAAAACAAGGGTCATCTGGAATAGTTGGGAATATAAAGCCCCGTACACACGGTCAGACTTTTGACCAACAAACTTCATTTTGAGCAAGTTGGACCAACAATCCGACCATGTGTACGCTCCATCGGACAAACTTTTTTCGTTTGGTTTTGGATTTCATCGGACAAAAGTTGGGTCTGCAAACGGACAAACTTTTGCCCAACAAAAGTCAGATGGAGCAAAGTCCAACCGTGTGTACAGGAAACCATCGGACTTTTGTCCGATGGACTAAACAACTAATGTTAAAATCAACCAACAAGAGCAGAGGTTGACCAAAGGGTGGCGGTAAAGAGCAGAAAAGAGCAGAAAAACCACGTGATGTTGCAAAAAGTTTTGGGAAAGTTTGCAGAAAAGTCCGAGCGTGTGTATGCTATGGGTGTTCCCGACCAACTCCGTTCGGACAAAAAACCACGGAAAAGTCCGATGGAAGTCCGACCGTGTGTATGGAGCTTAACTTAATCTCCAGATAATGCCAAGCCAATTAGCAGGAACTTGGCCCTGGAAAAGTTTTCTAATTTCTCCTAACTATTTTAGGTTATTTGACCCGCTATATCGAGCAAACGTTATCTTCTTCCATTTTCGCTATAATTAAATATTACTTTTTATATTCTCCTATCTTGATTATATATGATTGTTAATATTAAGAGCTAGAATTACATCACTAAATTCTAATGATAACTGAAATGTTACACTAAGGAATACTCCTTACATTCAGTTCTATATACTTAACAAGAGAAGTATAGTTATAATTGCTTGTTTTTATTTTTTGTAATTTATTCTTTTCATTGTATTGTACAAATATGAACGGTACTATTATTATGCCTTATGAAAACACAAAAAAATATTCAAACAGAGAATCAAATTGTAATAGGACAAAGAGGGCTCCCAATGAAAAATCCTTGGAGTCCAAAGTATTTTTTTTTGCTCAACTGGTTACAACAAGCAGAGAAAAAGACATCCAACACGTTTCAGTAACCCCCCTTCTTCAGGCATGGGTGCAATGCCAGAGTAATAAAAGGACTAAAGAGTACGCCTGCAGACAGAGGATATTATGAACAACAGCCAGTGCTGGTGTTAATGCTAGAAGTGACAAGGAGTGCCTTTGAGTCCATTTACCATTGTACCATTTCCCCCAGACTTGATAAAGGGGGATTATGTGGCCCTGAAACATGTTGGCTGTCTTTTTCCTTAGTTATTGAAATCAGTTGATCAATAAAGACTTTGGACTCCTTTAAGCTAGTGCATTGTTGGTTCACTAACCTTTTCCTTCGATTTCCCTTCTAAATATTTGTTTTCTTTGTCTGAATTTCTCACTTCCTGTTCCTCCTCAGTAAGCTTGCCCCCATTATCCGAGCCGTTATGGCTGGGGGGTTAGTCAGCGTGCTCGCCCCCTCCCTTGGGACTACATCCCTGTGGGGAGATGCTGTATGTAGTCCCAAGGGAGGGGGGCGAGCATGCTGACTCGGATGATGGGGGGCAAGCTTACAGGAAGTGAGAAATTCAGACAAAGAAAAAAAAACATTTAGAAGGGAAATCGAAGGAAAAGGTAAGTGAACCAACAATACACTAAGTTAAAGGAACCTATTTAGAAAATAAAAAACAAATAAAAAACAAACCTTTACAACCCCTTAAGGATTTTTTGCTTCGCACTCTCTTCGACCTATTACACTAGCCAAAAAAAAAAAAACACAGACAAGGGTTTTAACGCCTCCACCCACCATCCAAGGCTCAAAAAAAGTTTTGCTTTTACATACTTTTTTAATGAAACAGTCTCTTGAATTACACAGTAGTCACAGACGAGCAAGCAGAGAACTAATTACATTAAGTTTTATAATGAATTGTTTACTCCCAGTATTGGTCAATCAGTTGACTTGTATCGCTTCTCTTTAATTCTAGCATCTGAAATGAGGACTTACCAAGTTGCACTGCCTTTGATGGCTCTAGGTACGTGGGATTTACTTTTCCAAGGAATGGTTTATATTTTTAAAATCTAGGCAAAAAATGAATGCAGTTCTGTAATCATACATTTTTAATTGTTTTTAATGTAAAACAATGTGTACTTGTTTTTTTTTTGTTTTGTTTTTTATTTATTTATATTATACTGCTTACATTGGCACTTACATTGTTTAAGTATCTGAATATTATCTGTTATCATCCTCTTTCAGTCCCTGTACAGCAGAGCTCAGACAGGGACATTGAAAGGGAGCACAAGGAGCCGTTCAGTTGTGCTTCACTGCTAACAACGAACATGACATGCTGATAAGAGGAGAGAGCAGAGTGACAGAGAGCTGAGCTGATCAATCTGCTGCTTTCCACTGTCCAGATCTGTAAATTTTTTATCAAATCCAAACAGAAAAGTAACAGCTGTAAACATTTCATGCAACATTCCTTTCATGCATAACCCTTCCTATTCACCACAGTTAGTTTTTTTTAGAGCTCTAACAAATTAATCTTCATCATATATTAGATGAATGATAACATATAATATACAGGGGGTGCCAAATATCACAAATACTGTGAAACCTCGGATTGTGAGTAACGCAGTTAACGAGCATTTCCCAATACGAGCATTTTTGGGGGGAAAATCCTGATTCAAGCCACAGCGGTGTGCAGTACCGCATTTGGCCACAGGTGCGGGGGCGCCGGAGCTGAGCGGAGCCAATCAGAGCCGTTCAGAGCCATTTGGAAATACTCAGAAAAACTTGGAAAATAACCGTCCCCGAGCCTTTCCGATGTTTTCCGAGTTCATCTGAGCTGTCCCCAAGCCTTTCCGAGTATTTCCGAGGCTCTCCGGCGCCCCCCACCTCTGGCCACATGCGGTATTGCATGCCATAGAAGTCAATGCGGAACAAATTATTTTCGTTTCCATTGACTTCTATTGGGAAACTTGCTTTGATATGCGAGCGCTTTGGATTACGAGCATTCTCCTGGAACGGATTATGCTCGTAATCCAAGGTTCCACTGTACATCAGCCTTCCCTGCTTGTTTTGTGCTTCTCTGAGCTGCTGCCAATCACCCTTGCACATTAACATGACAACACAGACAAGGGAAGATTTACTAAAACTGGAGAGTGCAAAATCTGGTGCAGCCGTGCATGGGAGCCAATCAGCCAGTGGTGGCCCGCCCATACGGGACGCAGGGGCGCCGCCCCCCTAATCCATGCGCCTGGCCTCTAATCCACATGCAGGGCGCCGGACGCATGGATTCCAGTGTTTTTTAGAAGCACATGATTAAAGCCTGAGTCTTTAATTGGCTTAAAAAAAGGGTTGGCTCTTCGCCCCGAGACCACCCAGTTGTGTGACATTAGCAAATTAATATTTGCTATTGTCTTCCTGATTCTCCTCCCAGCCAATCAGGAAGCGGGTCCTAGGAGCCGTCACTCGATTGGCCGAGAGGGAAAGCGATCCTATTGACCGCCGAGGAGGAGGAAGGAGGAGACGCAGGGAAAGCTGCTGAAGCAGAGGAGGAGGAGACGTAGGATGAAGCCGCCACCTGACGCCCGAAGGAAGCGCTGTCCGTGACCTAGATAGGGTAAGTGCGGGGCTGGTGACCGACCGATCTAGGGGGGTGCCTGTGACCCACCCAAACGACCGGGGGCGGCAAACAATCCACCTGCCGATACCCCATCCCCCCCAAAAAAAAAAATATTCCACCAGCCGCCACTTCAATCAGCTTCCAGGTTTTATTGTCAAAGCCTAATTGAACAAGCTGAAGTTAGAAGCTGATTGGCTACCATGCACAGTTACACCAGATTTTGCAATCTCTAGTTTTAGTAAATCTCCCCCAGTGGCACATGCTTGTATTGACAATGAAAGATAATTCATATATGCTTTACTAATAATAAAATGACAATATAAGTGCTTATATGCTAATGTTAGGTTATTTACAAAACTTGCTAATAATTACTTTGGAGAAGTATTTTATTAGAACAAAATTGTTTTTGTTCCCCATCCTTAGAATGTGTTATTGTACACTTTGTGGAGTCAGTCTCTATGTATTTCATAGGATGGATCAAGCTGATAAGGTGTTCCAAAATAACAGAAATGAATGTCTCTTGTATTGATTCTGTGCAGCTTCTGCTAATTCTGCTTATTCTGCATGTTAATTTGTAAGAATGTTATAGAGGTCTTACATGACAACTGTCCAGGACTGGAGCTTAAAAGTCTTCTATTCAGTGGCGGTGCATCCATAAAGGGCGCACGGGTGCCGCCCCCTCTCTCCTGCCACCTGTCTATCACCATAGATAGATTCATGCATTGCCTGAATCTATCTATGGTCGTTGCTGACACCCCCTATTCATGTGCCCGGCCCCTTTTTGGGCACTGGGCACCTGAATTACAGTGGTGGGGTATTTTTTGGAAGCACTGATTAGAGCCATAGGCTCTAATAGGCATCCAAAAAAGTGAACAACGTGCGCCATGCTGTGCGTTCGCTGTTCACTCAGCGCTGTGTTAGGAAAGTGAATTAATCGCTTTCCTAACACTGAACTGCCTCTCAGCCAATCAGGTGCTCGGGTCTGTTACCTGTCACCTGATTGGCTGAAACAACAGGTGCTGTGATTGGACGCCGCCTATCAGGCATCCAATCATAGCAGAGGACAGGGGAAGACAATGAGGAGCAAGGAGCGTGGAGGAGCGTGGCCCGCTGCCCCACCGAGACAGGTAAGTGTCGGGTGGGCGGGGATGCACACTGGCAGAATTTGATGGGCACAGTAGCAGCAATTGATGGGCACACTGGCAGCAATTGATAGGCACAGTGTCAGAAATTGATGGGCACACTGGCAGCAATTGATGGGCACAGTAGCCGCAATTGATGAGCACACTGGCAGCAATTGATGGGCACAGTGTCAGAAATTGATGGGCACACTGGCAGCAATTGATGGGCACAGTAGCGGCAATTGATGGGCACAGTGTCAGCAACTGATGGGCACAATGTCAGCAATTGATGGGCACAGTGTCAGCAATTGATGGGTACAGTAGCTGCGTTTGATGGCACAGTGGCGGCAATTTATGGGTACAGTGACGGCAATTGATAGGCACAGTAGCTGCATTTGATGGGCACAGTGGCTGCATTCGATGGGCACAGTGGCTGCATTCGATGGGCACAGTGGCTGCGTTTGATGGGCACAGTGGCTGCGTTCGATGGGCACAGTGGCTGCGTTCAATGGGCACAGTGGCTGCGTTCAATGGGCACAGTGGCTGATTTTGATGGGCACACTGGCTGCATTCGATGGGCACAGTGGCTGCGTTCGATGGGCACAGTGGCTGCGTTTGATGGGCACAGTGGCTGCGTTCGATGGGCACAGTGGCTGCGTTCGATGGGCACAGTGGCTGCTAGGGATGGGCCCGGTGCTCGATTCGAACCCATGTTCGAATCGAGCATCGGGCGTTCGCTCGCTCGTCGAGCCCAGAACTATTTGGGCCGTTCGCATCACATTCGTGTGATGCGAGCGGCCCCGCAATGCATTGCGGCCGGCGCGGCCGGCGCAGTGCATTGCTGGCTGATGATTGGCCAAGCATGCACTGTGACCCCGCATGCTTGGCCAATCACAGCGCCCGAAACTCGGAGAGCAATAATTGGCTACAGGCAGGACGGCTGTAGCCAATTACAGCTCAGGGGCTTTAGTACACGCCCCACCATTTAAAAGGCCGCCACGCCATCGGCCCCGGTCACATGAGTTCCGGCTTTAGGAGAGATTAGTCTGCTGATTCTGTCTTTGCTTGATACTGAAAGATTTGCTCTTCTTTGCTAAACCATTGGCTATTTCTTTGCTAAACCATTGCTACCTAAGTCATTGATCGTTCATTGCTGCTGATTGCACAGTTAGTGTGTTATTAGCTGCTGCTGGGGATTAGTCTGGTGCGTGCTTACTGTTAGTACAGTATTGCAGTAGTACCAACCGCAGTGCTGTTAGCACAGCATTGCACCCCAACAGCACCCATAGGACTTCTAGTGTGTTAGTGGCAGCAAACAGAGCTCCTATATTTTCTTCTCAGCAGCACCCATAGGACTTCTAGTGTGTTAGTGGCATCACACAGAGTTCCTATATTTTCTTCTCAGAAGCACCCATAGGACTTCTACTGTGTTAGTGGCAGCAAACAGAGCTCCTATATTTTCTTCTCAGCAGCACCCATAGGACTTCTAGTGTGTTAGTGGCAGCAAACAGAGCTCCTATATTTTCTTCTCAGCAGCACCCATAGGACTTCTAGTGTGTTAGTGGCAGCAAACAGAGCTCCTATATTTTCTTCTCAGCAGCACCCATAGGACTTCTAGTGTGTTAGTGGCAGCAAACAGAGCTCCTATATTTTCTTCTCAGCAGCACCCATAGGACTTCTAGTGTGTTAGTGGCAGCAAACAGAGCTCCTATATTTTCTTCTCAGCAGCACCCATAGGACTTCTAGTGTGTTAGTGGCAGCAAACAGAGCTCCTATATTTTCTTCTCAGCAGCACCCATAGGACTTCTAGTGTGTTAGTGGCATCACACAGAGCTCCTATATTTTCTTCTCAGCAGCACCCATAGGACTTCTAGTGTGTTAGTGGCAGCAAACAGAGCTCCTATATTTTCTTCTCAGCAGCACCCATAGGACTTCTAGTGTGTTAGTGGCAGCAAACAGAGCTCCTATATTTTCTTCTCAGCAGCACCCATAGGACTTCTAGTGTGTTAGTGGCATCACACAGAGCTCCTATATTTTCTTCTCAGCAGCACCCATAGGACTTCTAGTGTGTTAGTGGCAGCAAACAGAGCTCCTATATTTTCTTCTCAGCAGCACCCATAGGACTTCTAGTGTGTTAGTGGCAGCAAACAGAGCTCCTATATTTTCTTCTCAGCAGCACCCATAGGACTTCTAGTGTGTTAGTGGCAGCAAACAGAGCTCCTATATTTTCTTCTCAGCAGCACCCATAGGACTTCTAGTGTGTTAGTGGCATCACACAGAGCTCCTATATTTTCTTCTCAGCAGCACCCATAGGACTTCTAGTGTGTTAGTGGCAGCAAACAGAGCTCCTATATTTTCTTCTCAGCAGCACCCATAGGACTTCTAGTGTGTTAGTGGCAGCAAACAGAGCTCCTATATTTTCTTCTCAGCAGCACCCATAGGACTTCTAGTGTGTTAGTGGCAGCAAACAGAGCTCCTATATTTTCTTCTCAGCAGCACCCATAGGACTTCTAGTGTGTTAGTGGCATCACACAGAGCTCCTATATTTTCTTCTCAGCAGCACCCATAGGACTTCTAGTGTGTTAGTGGCAGCAAACAGAGCTCCTATATTTTCTTCTCAGCAGCACCCATAGGACTTCTAGTGTGTTAGTGGCAGCAAACAGAGCTCCTATATTTTATTCTCAGCAGCACCCATAGGACTTCTAGTGTGTTAGTGGCAGCAAACAGAGCTCCTATATTTTCTTCTCAGCAGCACCCATAGGACTTCTAGTGTGTTAGTGGCAGCAAACAGAGCTCCTATATTTTCTTCTCAGCAGCACCCATAGGACTTCTAGTGTGTTAGTGGCAGCAAACAGAGCTCCTATATTTTCTTGTCAGCAGCACACATAGTACCTATAGTGTGTTAGTGTCAGCACCCATAGGACCTACAGTGTGTTGTGAGCACACATAGGAGTTCTATTTTTTATACTATATACACTACCGACTACAATGGCTGGAAGACCGCCAAGGAGAGGCAGAGCGTGCCGAGGCAAGAACACAGGGCAGGCAGGCTCTGTTTCTAGAGACAACAGTGCTGGCCGTGGACGTGGTCGTGCATCGTCATCAGCACGTGGCCATGGGACACGCTTGTCTTTGTTTTCGGCAGCTGGACATGTGGAGCCGCATCATGCCGAAGGCTTGGTAGAATGGATGACCAAGCCCTCCTCATCCTCCTCATCCTCTCTCACCCAGGCTCAGGGTACTGGCAGAGCAGCTGCCAACGCGTACTCAATGGCATCATCAGCCACCCCTTCCCTAGACCCACCATGTCCTCCTGAGGAGTCCCCCGAACTGTTTGAGCACAGTGTTGGGTACATGCTCCAGGAGGATGCCCAACGATTCGAAGGCTCGGATGATGATACCCAGCTTGAGGAAGTCAGTAGTGTGCGCGCAGAGAGAGGGGATGCTGAAGGACAGCAATCTGGCAGTAGTGTTCCACCAGCTGCAGCTTACTGCCAGGTTTGCTCTAGTGGTGAAGAGGGAGGGGATGATGAGGTCACTGACTCCACGTGGGTGCCTGAAGGGAGAGAGGAGGAGGAGGAGGAGGATGCAGCGTCACATGTCCAACGAGGCAGGATGCCCCCTGGAGGCCAGCTAGAGGCCAGCACAGCAACTGTACCACACCGCAGAGCTCCGCCTGTGCAGGGCGCTGCCTCTGCACATTATCACAAAAGTTCTTTGGTGTGGGCCTTTTTTGAGACGAGTGCATCAGATCGCACCACTGCTATTTGCAATATTTGTCTCAAGCGTATCTCGCGTGGCCAAAACATCAGCCGCTTGGGCACCACAAGCATGAGCAGACATATGTCGACCTGCCATGCAGCTCGTTGGCAAGCACACATAAAAGACCCACACCAAAGAACAAAGCGGACCTCTCCTTGCTCCTCATCAGCTGGGATCTCCATCCCCACTATATCTTCAGTCCTCTCTGAAAGCTGCTCTGAGAGGACTGAAGGTGTAGAATTAGGTGTGTCACAACCAAGTACTTGCAGTACACCGACGTCCGATTGTAGCAGGCAAATTTCCCTGCCCCAGCTGCTGGACCGTCGAAAGAAGTATACTCCCAGCCATCCACATGCCCAGCGGTTGAATGCTAGCTTGGCTAAATTGCTAGCACTTCAACTGCTGCCTTTTCAGTTGATAGACTCGGCCCCCTTCCGTGAGTTTGTTCAATGTGCGGTTCCTCAGTGGCAGGTTCCCAAACGCCACTTTTTCTCACGGAAGGCGATTCCGTCTCTCTACTGGCATGTGGAAGGCAATGTCCATGCCTCGCTGGACAGGGCGGTCAGCGGTAAGGTGCATATTACCGCTGACTCATGGTCCAGCAGGCATGGACAGGGACGTTATCTTTCTTTCACGGCCCATTGGGTCACTCTATTGGCAGCTGGGAGGGATGCAGGACAAGGTGCAGTAGTGTTGGAGGTTGTTCCGCCACCACGCCTCCAAAATGCTACTACTGGTTGTGACACACCTCTCTCCTCCACCCCCTCCTCTTCTTCTTCCTCCATGTCCTCTTCGAGTGCTCTGTCCTCGGAACCAGCGGTGCTCCGTAGGCGTACAAGGGGCTACGCGAGTACGCAGGCAAAAAGATGCCATGCCGTGCTTGCGCTGGTGTGTTTGGGGGACAGGAGCCACACTGGGCCAGAGGTTCTGGCAGCTCTGCAGGGGCAGGCCGAGAGGTGGTTGACGCCACGCCAGCTTAAGCCAGGAATGGTCGTTTCTGATAATGGCACCAACCTCCTCTCCGCCCTGCGACAGGGGCAGCTCACCCATGTGCCCTGTATGGCTCACGTCCTCAACCTGGTGGTGCAGCGGTTCTTGGGCAGGTTCCCAGGCTTACAGGATGTCCTGAGGCAGGCCAGGAAAGTCTGTGTGCATTTCCGCCGATCTTATAATGCCAGTGCTCGGCTGACTGAGCTGCAAAAGGAGCTGAACCTGCCCAAGAACCGCCTAATATGTGACATGCCCACCAGGTGGAACTCAACGTTGGCCATGCTGCAGCGACTGCACACGCAGCAGAGGGCCATCAATAAATACCTTTGCGACTACGGCACCAGGACAGGGTCAGGGGAGCTTGGCTTTTTTTCCCCACGCCAGTGGAGCATGATCAGGGATGCATGCACTGTCCTCTCACCATTTGAGGAGGCCACGAGGATGGTGAGCAGTGACAGTGCATGCATCAGTGACACTGTACCTCTTGTCCACCTGTTGGAGCATACGCTGCGTGGGATAATGGACAGGGCACTTGAGGCAGAACAGAGGCAGGAAGAGGAGGACTTCCTTGTCTCTCAAGGCCCCCTTTATCCAGACAATGTTCCTTCTGTCCCACCCATCACACAGGAAGAGGAGGAGGAGGAGGAGGAGGATTGTGTGAGCATGGAGGTGGAGCCTGGCACTCAGCATCAGCAGCAGCAGTCTTTTAGGGATGATGTACAGTCCCAACAAACCAGTGGACTTGTACGTGGCTGGGAGGAGGTGGCTGGCGATCATGTCATCCTCAGTGACCCAGAAGACTCCGGACCGAATGCCTCAGCTAACCTACGCTGCATGGCCTCCCTGATCCTGCAAAGCCTGCGGAAGGATCCTCGTGTTCTTCGGATCAAGGAGAGTGACCATTACTGGCTGGCCACTCTCCTTGATCCACGGTACAAGGGTAAGGTTGCGGACCTTATCTTGCCGTCGCAGAGGGAGCAGAGGATGAGACATCTCAGGGAGGCCTTGCAGAAAGGTCTGTGCAACGCGTTCCCAGAAACTGGGAGGTTACAAACTCCTGGTCCTGGACGACAAGTTGCTGAGGCTTCGGTCAGTAGCAGAAGGAGCGGTGGGGAAGGTGGACGTCTGACCGATGCGTTCAGACAATTTTTTAGTCCGCAGCCCCAAGGTATGATCGGTTCCAGCAACCATCGCCAGCGTCTGATATACATGGTGCAGGAATACCTAGGGGCAAGGTCAGACTTGGACACCTTTCCCACCGAAAATCCTCTGGCTTACTGGGTCCTGAGGATGGATCACTGGCCAGAGCTTGCACAGTATGCAATTGAGCTACTGGCCTGTCCTGCATCCAGCGTTCTTTCCGAACGCACATTCAGTGCTGCTGGAGGATTTGTCACCGATCATAGGGTGCGCCTGTCCACCGACTCGGTTGATCGACTGACCTTCATAAAAATGAATCAGTCTTGGATCACCACCAGCTACCAGACACCTGAAGCGGATATAACGGAATAATTTATAATGTCACATCCCTTCAAGACTGCCTATGCTGATGCTGAGTGACTGTCCTGTTATGTTCACTGACTATCCTCTTCCTCCTCCTCAATGATCCATGCCACCACACCAGTGCCTAAGGCACAATTTTTCAGCCCCTGTATAACAGGGGCGTGTAATTACAATTTTTTAAAAAGATGCTTCGCAACAGGTGTGACTGCTGTGCTCAGAGTACAGTATCTGTGAGGGGTTGCAGTGTTGTGGCACCAGCACCAGTGCCTAAGGCACAATTTTTCAGCCCCTGTTGGGGCGTGTAATTACAATTTTTAGGCAATGCTTTGCAACAGGTCTCATTGCTGTGCTCAGAGTACAGTATCTGTGAGGGGTTGCAGTGTTGTGGCACCAGCACCAGTGCCTAAGGCACAATTTTTCAGCCCCTGTATAACAGGGGCGTGTAATTAAATTTTTTTAAAAAGATGCTTCGCAACAGGTGTGACTGCTGTGCTCAGAGTACAGTATCTGTGAGGGGTTGCAGTGTTGTGGCACCAGCACCAGTGCCTAAGGCACAATTTTTCAGCCCCTGTTGGGGCGTGTAATTACAATTTTTAGGCAATGCTTTGCAACAGGTCTCATTGCTGTGCTCAGAGTACAGTATCTGTGAGGGGTTGCAGTGTTGTGGCACCAGCACCAGTGCCTAAGGCACAATTTTTCAGCCCCTGTTGGGGCGTGTAATTACAATTTTTAGGCAATGCTTTGCAACAGGTCTCATTGCTGTGCTCAGAGTACAGTATCTGTGAGGGGTTGCAGTGTTGTGGCACCAGCACCAGTGCCTAAGGCACAATTTTTCAGCCCCTGTATAACAGGGGCGTGTAATTAATTTTTTTTAAAAAGATGCTTCGCAACAGGTGTGACTGCTGTGCTCAGAGTACAGTATCTGTGAGGGGTTGCAGTGTTGTGGCACCAGCACCAGTGCCTAAGGCACAATTTTTCAGCCCCTGTTGGGGCGTGTAATTACAATTTTTAGGCAATGCTTTGCAACAGGTCTCATTGCTGTGCTCAGAGTACAGTATCTGTGAGGGGTTGCAGTGTTGTGGCACCAGCACCAGTGCCTAAGGCACAATTTTTCAGCCCCTGTATAACAGGGGCGTGTAATTACAATTTTTTAAAAAGATGCTTCGCAACAGGTGTGACTGCTGTGCTCCAAGTACAGTATCTGTGAGGGGTTGCAGTGTTGTGGCACCAGCACCAATGCCTAAGGCACAATTTTTCAGCCCCTGTTTAACAGGGGCGTGTAATTACAAATCTTGATCTAATAGTTCACAGCAGGGCCCATTCCTGCGCCCACCAAGAGTAACTATGAGGGCCTACAGTCTTGTGGCAACACCGTCCACCACCACCACCACCACCAAAGGCCCAATTTTTCTGCCCTGTTCAACAGGTGCATGCAATTACAAATCTTGATCTAATAACTCACAGCAGGGCCCATTCCTGCACCCACCAAGAGTAACTGTGAGGGCTTACAGTCTTGTGGCAACACCGTCCACCACCACCACCACCACCACCAAAGGCCCAATTTTTCTGCCCGGTTCAACAGGTGCATGCAAGTACAAATCTTGATCTATTAACTCACAGCAGGGCCCATTCCTGTGCCCACCAGTCTTGTGGCTACACCAACATCTAATAGGGCAAATTTCTGCAGAGTATATACGGCAGGCCCCTACTTTCAAACATCCAACTTACAAACGACTCCTACTTGCAAACGGCAAGAGAAAACAGGAAGTGAGAGGAAATCTACCCCTAGGAAGGAAAATTCTATCCTGTTAGATTTAATTTGGGAAAAAGGTATCTCCTCTCTACTGATGCTTTATCACCAATCCTTGTTTCAATTAAAACCCCACTTTTCCAAAAACATTTGTCATTGGGACGGAAAGTGAGGTGACATGTTCTGAACAGATGTGCAAAGACAGCAAATGTTACAGGGGTGATAACCCCTCCCTATGTTCTCCAAAAAGCTTAAAAATTGATTTTTTTGGGATGTAGCTACACTTCATAATGTACCTGTTCAGATTCTACTTAAGAACAAACCTACAGTCCATGTCTTGTTTGCACCACCTATATACTGCTGTTCAGAGTATATAGGGTTGTAGGTATAGGGTTTTATTTTGGGTGCGGGGTCCCCCTTAGTATCCATACAAGACCCAAAGGGGCTGGGGTGGGGGGGGGGGGTGATGGGGTAGCCATGCCATTTTTCTCAAGGATTTTCAGCCATATGGCGGCCAGGACAAGACATGACATTAAAGCCGCAAGTGGTTTTAAATGGCTTCTTTTTTTCCTTTACAAATGTCATTTTGTGCAAGGACAGTTCTAAACACGGGAAACACATGCCACTTCACAGGCATACTTTAGACACCCCCCAGGTACCATATTTAAAGGAAAATTTCACTTTTTTTTTTTCACTTTATGCATCATTAAAATGACTGCTCCCGAAAAAACTTTAGTTTTTAAAATTTCTTTTTGCATTGATATATGTCCCCTGGGGCAGGACCCGGGTCCCCAAACCTGTTTTATAACATTAACATGCATATTGGCCGTTGTAATTAGCAATTTTGATTTCGAACGTTCGCGTCCATTATAACGAATAGGGTTCGAAAATTCGCGCAAACTTTCGGTCCGTTCGAAGGTTCTGGTGCGAACCGAACCCGGGGGTGTTCGGCTCATCCCTAGTGGCTGCGTTCGATGGGCACAGTGGCTGAGTTTGATGGGCACAGTGGCTGCGTTCGATGGGCATAGTGGCTGCATTTGATGGGCACAGTGGCTGCAATTGATGTTTTTGTTCAGTTTGTTTGCGCCCCCCAAAAAATTTTGAGCACCAGCCGCCACTGCTTCTATTCGATCAAGAAATCAAATCCTAGCATGACACTTAGGGGTAGATTTACTAAAGACAAATAGACTGGCACTTTGGAAGAACAGTTGCTCCAAAGCTTAGTAAATGAGGATAAGCTTCACTTCACAAAGAATAACCAATCACATGCAAGGAAAATAAAGAAGAAACAGCATATTTGCTTGCACATGATTGGACGATGGATGTCAGTAGGGCTCCCCTCATTTACAAAGTTCTGGAGCAACTGCACTTCCAAAGTGCACAGTCGATTTTGCCTTTAGTAAATCAGTATGGCGGGATCTCTGTGCACTAATTTCTCTATTTCCTAATCTTTACTTTTACATTGTGATTTTTCTTTTCTAAATAAATGTTCAAAACCTTCACTGTGAGCAGAGAGGTTCTTGATGTCCTATTAGGAATGTCTATGGAGGATAAAAATAAAAGATGGGAGGTTAGAATACAGAGGTTAGGAAATTGCTCATACTGTATGTTATTAAGTGCAACATATGACTAAATATTCTCATTTCTAAATTCTGTACAGCTCTCACTATGGTTTTTGTGGACAAAGCTGCAGCTGTAAGCATAAAACCAGGTAAGAATATATATTTTTTTATTTTTTGGATGGGGGGGGTGTGTGTGCATAAATGTGAATTGCGACTAGTAGAATGTTACCTGTAATTCTTTAACTCATGCTAGAAAATATAGTATATATATATATATAAAAAATATGTAAAATGTTAATATTGGGTTTTGTATGTGTTTTTTTAGAATAACATAGAATAAAACATATTTTTTATTTTTTTTATTTTTTTTACATTTTTGGTCAGCTAAATATGAAAATTTTCATATTTTCGATTTCTAGCCAGCAGGAAATTATGTTTACCATGCAAATCTTAAATGCCACTTCAGAAATTAAGATAATTATGTAAAGAGATGAATGAGCAAGATGAGCGACTAAAGCCTCCATCTCTTTACACAGTAAAAAAAAAAAAGTTTGTGAGAAAGCAAACCTCTATCTGCTTTGCTGAAAAGCCTGTTGATACAGAGCTTACTGGCTTAAAGAGGAACTGGAGTCTGCTTACATAATTTGTAATAAAAACATCTTTGCCATTCTGAAGCTTCCCTCCCACCAATTTGCATATTATTTTATATATATATACAGTGAAACCTCGGATTGCGAGTAACGTGGTTAAGGAGCGCTTCGCAATACGAGCACTGTATTTTAAAAAATCCTGACTCGGTTTGCGAGTGTTGTCTTGCAAAACAAGCAGGATTCAAGCCACAGCGGTGTGCAGTACCGCGTTTCGCCTGAGGTGAGGGGGCGCCGGATTGGAGCCGTTCAGAGCCCTTCGGGAATGCTCGGAAAAACTCGGAAATACTCCGTTCCCGAGCCTTTCCGAGGTTTTCCGAGCTGTCCCGGGCCTTTCCGAGTGTTTCTGAGGCTCTCCGGTGCCCCCCCCACCTCTGGCCACATGCGGTTTTGCATGCCATAGAAGTCAATGCAGAACAAATTATTTTTGTTTCCATTGACTTCTTTGGGGAAACTCGCTTTGATATGCGAGTGCTTTGGATTACGAGCAT
Organism: Rana muscosa; assembly: GCA_029206835.1. NCBI lineage: Eukaryota > Metazoa > Chordata > Amphibia > Anura > Ranidae > Rana > Rana muscosa. Next base: position 79,646,566 of record CM055124.1, read on the forward strand.
TCTCATGGAACAGATAATGCTCGTAATCCAAGGTTCCACTGTACTGTGATTCTGTACTTGCCAAATATGCTGCAAAAATCTCCCTCCACTGAGTCTGGCTGCATCCATTTTAACTGTGGGCAGCTTAAGCTGCTGCCTGTTCACTTCCTGGATATACACAGACACACAAAGGCACACCATCTCTGCAGCTCTCATTGGCCCTCTTCTGACTCACCCCCTCCCTTCCTGGCAAACTCTCACGAGAGTGAAAGAGAGAGAGCTGTGCATGATGTCATAAGCCTAGGCTAATGACCAGACAAGAAAATGGAAGTGTGGTGTATAAGATATTTACTAGGGATGAGCTTAGAGTTCGAGTCGAACTCCTGTTCGACTCGAACATTGCCTGTTAGCCCGTTCGCCAAACAGCGAACAATTTGGGGTGTTCGCAGCAAAATCGAAAAGTCTATGGGAGAAATCTAAAGTGCTAATTATAAAGGCTTGTATGCAAGTTATTGTCCTAAAAAGTGTTTGGGGACCCGGGTCCTGCCCCAGGGGACATGTATCAATGCAAAAAAAAGTTTTAAAACTGAAGTTTTTTCAGGAGCAGTGATTTTAATAATGCTTAAAGTGAAACAATAAAAGTGAAATATTCCTTTAAATTTCGTACCTGGGGGGTGTGTATAGTATGCCTGTAAAGTGGCGCATGTTTCCCGTGCTTAGAACTGTCCCTGCACAAAGTGTAATTTCTGAAGGAAAAAAAGTCATTTAAAACTGACGCGCGGCTATTAATGAATTGTCGGCTCCCGGCAATACATAGAAAAGTCATTGATAAAAAAAAAAAAAAAAAAAGCATGGGGGTCCCCCCAAATTCAATTACCAGGCCCTTCAGGTCTGGTATGGATTTTAAGGGGAACTCCACCCCAAATTAAAAAAAAAATGGCGTGGAGTCCCCCCAAAAATCCATACCAGACCCTTTATCCGAGCACGCAACCTGGCAGGCCGCAGGAAAAGAGGGGGGGGACGAGAGAGCACCCCCGCCTCCTGAACCGTACCAGGCCACATGCCCTCAACATGGAGGATGTCCCCATGTTGATGGGGACAAGGGCCTCATCCCCACAACCCTTGCCCGGTGGTTGTGGAGGTCTGCGGGCGGGGGGCTTATCGGAATCTGGAAGACCCCTATAAAAAAGGGGACCCCCAGATCCCGCCCCCCCATGTGAATTGGTAAGGGGTACATTGTACCCCTACCATTTCACGAAGAAAGTGTAAAAAATAAAAAATAAATACACAGACACCTTGGAGAAGTCCTTTATTAAAATAAAAAATAAAATAAAAAAATTCCAGTGATGAAATCCAGTGTCCCGCGGCGATCCGATGTCCAGCGCTGTCCGTCATTGGCTGAGCCTGAGCGGACCTGATGGGGAACTTCCTCCGCAGTGTATTAAATGTATAGACCCGCCCCTTCAAAAGTTCCCCATCAGGTCCGCTCAGCCAATGACTAGGTGTAAGGCTAAGCGGACCAGATGCGGAACGTGAGAAGGGGCGGGTCTATTCATTTACTACACAGTGGAGTAAGTTCCCCATCAGGTCCGCTCAGCCAAGACGTAGGCGGGGGTCTGACATACCGAGGGGGCGGACCTGATGGGGAACTTCCTCCACTGTGTAATAAATGAATAGACCCGCCCCTTCTCACGTTCCGCATCTGGTCCGCTTAGCCTTACACCTACGTCATTGGCTGAGCGGACCTGATGGGGAACTTTTTTTAAGCATTATTAAAATCACTGCTCCCGAAAAAACTGCCGTTTTTACAACTTTTTTTTGCATTGATACATGTCCCCTGGGGCAGGACCCAGGTCCCCAAACACTTTTTAGGACAATAACTTGCATATTAGCTTTTATAATTAGCACTTTCGATTTCGAACGTTCGAGTCCATTGTATTCAATAGGGTTCTAAAGTTCGCGTGAACATTCTGGCTGTTCGCAGGTTCTGGTGCGAACCGAACAGGGGGGTGTTCGGCTCATCCCTGATATTTACTATCAGAAAAAAAAAAAGTTTTACTATCCAAAGTTAAAACAACAACAAGGGCAGAAGATTTAATAGATGGAAAGATGAAAAAAAAAAAAAAAACGACCAAAGTTCCGCTTTAAAGTTGTTGTAAACCCTTACAGACCACTTTTACCTATGGGTAAGCCTAGATTAAGGCTTACCTGTAGGTGCAAGAAATATCTCCTTAACCCTAGTGGTGAGGATAAGGGGGGAGCAGCGCCCCTGACTTTGGACCTGAAAAAGAAAGATAAGTTAAAATCATAGGTAGTTGATTTTTTTGCACCATTGAATATAGACAAATTGGTCAGTATACCCTAAAATTTACAGCTTCCTAGCTTAATTTTTTCTGGGTAAGGCTCCATACTTATCAGCACCCCCTCGTATCTGGGACAGGAAGTGAAGAAAAATTTCCCCAATGGACAAAAGAAAAAGAAATCTGGAAGGGGTTTCAAACCTTGTGTACTCTGCCAAAAAATAATGTATCTTGTATAATTGCTTTAATGATTTTTTTTCTTCACCATTTATAGTTGACTGTCCACCTAACCAAGTACCGGGCTGTTATCCATGTGGCATGCCACACTGCTCCGACATTGCAAATCCACCCGATGTTAGATGTTTGGGTTGTGAGGATGGCGGCTGCATCTGCAAGCCAGGCTATTACTTTCAGGACGGCAAATGTGTCCCAGCATCTCAATGTAGAATTAAGTGTCCAGAAAACACGGTCTTCCAAGCCTGCTCCAAGAAGCCCATCACCTGTGGCCAATTGTTTTCCAAGGAAGAGAATGAGAAGCCATGTACGCCTCGCTGTGTATGCAAACCCGGATATATTCTAGCTAAAGAAGGCAGCAAGGAATGTATCCCAATAAGAAAGTGCAAGGGCTCAGGTTTCTAACACGCAGCATCAACAGTAGGCATGATGTTCATACCTCTGACCAATAGATGTCACTGTTTGCAGTTGTTTTATAATACTTTCTATGCTCTGTCATGTTAATTCCATTTCCTGTTCCTGTTCTTGTTATTATTACCTCAGAAGGCTGCATGTGTTTTATGGATGCCTGAATTTGTTAATAAAAAACACTTTATAACTACCGCACTTTGTCTCTGAGACTAAATGATACAACAAAAGGATGCTAAGGATGATCTTCAACAATATGTTGATTTGTTTGGCACAAAATGTACAGAATATTATAAATTCTTTGGTAAATAAAAAAATAAATAAAAAAATAAAACAATTTAGTCTGTTGTGTACTTTTCAACCACATGGTACAGTGATTATGTGATTTGCTCTCTTGCCTTGCAGTGCTGGGGTCTTAGGCTCAGTCCCTGCAATGAATGCAAATTGAAAGATGTTTTAACCACTTAAGGACCGGCCCATGTACATTTACGTCGGCAGAATGGCACGGACAGGCACATCCACTTACCTGTACGTTGCCCTTTAAATACCTGACGTGTGGTCGCACGTGCGCCGCCGATGGCGCGCTCGCGACCCTGCCGCCTTCCCCGTAAGACCGACCGTGGGTCCCGCGGACTCGATCACCGCGGGGATGCCCGCGATCATCTCACGGAGGTAAAGAGCGGGGAGATGCTTGTGTAAACAAACATCTCCCCGCTCTGCCTAATGACAATGACACGGATCTCGGCTCCGTGTACTCGGAGCGAAGATCAGTGTCATGTGACACAGAGCCCATCCCCCCTACAGTAAGAAACACTATGCAGGGAACACTTAACCCCTACAGCACCACCTAGTGGTTAACCCCTTCACTGCCAGTGTCATTTTCACAGTTATCAGTGCATTTTTATAGCACTGATTGCTGTAAAAATGACAATGGTCCCAAAAATGTGTCAAAAGTGTCCGATGTGTCCGCCATAATGTCGCAGTCACAATAAAAATCTCTGTTCGCCGCCATTACTAGTAAAAAAAAACTATTAATAAAAATGCCATAAAACTATCCCCTATTTTGTAGACGCTATAACTTTTGTGCAAACCAATCAATAAACGCTTATTGCGATTTTTTCTTACCACAATTATGTAGAAGAATACATATCGGCCTAAACTGAGGAAAAAAAATGTTTTTATATATTTTTTGGGGATATTTATTATAGCAAAAAGTAAAAAATATTGAATTTTTTTCAAAATTGACGCTCTATTTTTGTTTATAGCGTAAAAAATAAAAACTGCAGAGGTGATCAAATACCACCAAAAGAAAGCTCTATTTGTGGGAAAAAAAGGACGTCAATTTTGTTTGGGAGCCACGTCGCACGACCGCGCGATTTTCAGTTAAAGCGACACAGTGCTGAATCGCAAAAAGGGGCCTGGTCCTTTAGCTGCAAAATGGTCCGGGGCTGAAGTGGGTAATGGTCTGAACAAGTTTGCTTTGTATTTGACTTTTATGTAATAATATTACTCAAACTTACACTCCCCGGCCACTTTATCAGGTACTCCCTGCTAGTACCGGGTTGGACCCCTTTTTGCCTTCAGAACTGCTTTAATTCTTTGTGGCATAGATACAACAAGGTGTTGGAAACGTTCCTCAGAGATTTTGCTCCATAGTGACATGATAGCATCACGCAGTTGCTGCAGGTTTGTCAGCTGCACATCCGTGATGTCAATCTCCCGTTCCACCACATCCCAAAGGTGCTCTATTGGATGAGATGTGGTGAGTGTGGAGGCCATTGGAGTACAGTGACCTCATTGTTCGGTGGTGAGATGATTTGAGCTTTGTGACATGGTGCATTATCCTGCTGGAAGGAGCCATCAGAAGATGGGGACACTGTAGTCATAAAGGGATGGACATGGTCAGCAACAATACTCAGGTAGGCCGTGGCATTTAAACGATGCTCAATTGGTACTAAGGGGCCCAAAGTGTGCCAAAAAAATACCCCCCCACACCATTACACCACCACCACCAGCCTGAACCGGTGATACAAGGCAGGATGGATCCATGAGCCAAATTCTGACCGCACCATCTGAATGTCGCAGCTGAAATCCAGACTCATCAGACCAGGCAACGTTTTTCCAATCTTCTATTGTCCAATTTTGGTGATCCTGTGTGAATTGTAGCCTCAGTTTCCTGTTCTTTGCTGACAGGAGTGGCACCCGGTGTGGCCTTCTGCTGCTGTAGCCCATCTGCTTCAAGCTTTGATGTGTTGTGTGTTCAGAGATGGTATTCTGCATACCTTGGGTGTAACGAGGGGTTATTTGTGTTTCTGTTGCCTTTCTATCGTCTCCAACCAGTCTGCCCATTCTCCTCTGACATCAACAAGGCAGTTTCCTCCACACAACTGCCACTCACTGGATATTTTCTCTTTTTCCCCACCATTCTCTGTACACCCGAGAGATGGTTGTGTGTGGATGTTTGTTTATAGAGCAAAAAAAAACCGCAGAGGTAATCAAATACCACCAAAAGAAAGCTCTATTTGTGGGAAAAAAAAAGGACATTGATTTTATTTAGGTACAGCGTCACATGACCGCGCTATTGTCAGTTAAAATAACGCAGTGCCTTATCGCAAAAAATGGCCTGGTCAGGAAGGGGGGGGGATAACATTCCGGAGCTGAAGTGGTTAAAATGTCAGAAAAAAAAATATTCATACTTGCTCTGAATGTCATAATATGTCTGGAATAATTTTGTCCCTGGTAGGAATTTCCTGATTGTGTAGCAATGTACATCTGAGTCCTGCCAAGAAAAATAAAACACAATATTGTAAGTACAATTATCCCAAGGGGTGGAATCTCAGCCAATGACAGCAGCCTAAATCAATCACATTCACATATACATTGTATCCAAAAGTAAAACCTTCCAAACCACATATAATGAAATGAGTCATATGGAGTGAGGGCAGAATTCAGAGTGTCACATTATAGTACATAATACACCATACAATGTTACCAGCGGAAGATAAAAGAGCATGGACAGGCAGAGGTGTATGTGATTTACTGGGTCCTGAGTCAGCTCTGTATACACAATGAATCACTACACACAATGCAATCACAATACAATTCCAATGATGGTGTTGTAATCTCCTGTATGATTACAATACCATCTTATAAGAACGGTATATGTGACAAAGAATTCGCTGTCAAATGATGTGGCAATCAGTGATTGCAAAATAACCAGCTAGGTAATATTAGCAAACAGTTAAGACGTTATAAAAAGAAGGGGTGGCTGAGAGCTCCGTCCGAACACACACTGTAAGTTGCAGAACAAGGTAAAGCTAAGAAGGTTATTTTCTGTTACTATTATTATTATATATTTTATTATTATTGGATGTATAAGTAATAATAGTGGTGGTGTATTATTATTATTATTATTATTTGTCTTCTTATTGAAAAAAATCGGTATTAGCAGTGGTTGTTTGTTATTATTATTATTATTATTATTATTATTATTATTATTATTATCTGTAATTTGATTATTAATATTATTATTTGTACTGATACTTGTATTATTATTATTATTAATTTTATTATCTGTAATTTGATTATTAATATTATTATTTGTACTGATACTTGTATTATTATTATTATTATTATTTGTCTTCTTATTGAAAAAAATGGTATTAGCAGTGGTTGTTTTTTTTATTATTATTATTATTATCTGTAATTTGATTATTAATATTAATATTAAAATATTAATACATTATTATTTGTACTGATACTTGTATTATTATTATTAGTAGTAGTAGTAGTAGTACTGTACGTATAAGTGTTAACATAGATGGTGTATTATTATTATTAGAAGTACAGGGGGGGTCCCCGGGTTACGAACCTGTTAGGGACTTTCCTCCTGTTTGTATATCGGAAATGTTCGTAAGCCGGCCGCGCATGCGCAGACTGGCAATTACGGACATTTCCGATGTTTTCCGATGTTCCGTCGAATGCCGTTCTGCGCATGCGCAGCCAATTACAGATATTTCCGACATTTCCTGAGGCTCCGTCTGGCCGCGCATGTGCAGAACAGCAGACGGTCCGCCCAAAATGGCAGAGGGTCCCCGCAGCGCCCGGTTCGTAAGTAGGAGAAGTTCATAACTCGGGCATTAGTAAGTCGGGGACCCCCTGTAGTAGTAGTACTATTATAGTTATTTTGTAATATAATTTGTATTATTATTAATGTTTTACTGTATTTTTACTGTTTTTTTATTAATTAGCATTACTAGTGGTGGTGCATTATTATTATTATTATTATTATTATTTGTATTATTATTGTATGTATTAGTAATAGCAACAGTCGTGTAATTATTATTTTTTATTGTTTATTAGTATTATTATGATTGTTATTATTAATAATAATATTGAATGTATTCATATTAGCAGTGGTGGTGTATTATTATTTTTGTATTATGACTATTATTATTATTATTATTATTATTTGTATTATTGCTGTATGTATTAGTAATAGCAATAGTGGTGTAATTATTATTTTGTATTGTTTTTTATTATTATTATTATTAGTAGTAGTAGTAGTAGTAGAAGTAGTATTATTATTATTATTATTATTATTATTATTAATAATAATAATATTATTATTATTATTATACAGGGTTTATATAGCGCCAACAGTTTGCGAAGCACTTTACAAAATAAAGTCAGACAATACAGTTACATTACAATTTGGTACAAGAGGAATCAGAGGGCCCTGCTCATTAGAGCTTACAATCTAAAAAGGGAGGGTCAATTGATACAAAAGGTAATAGCTGTGGGGGATGAGCTGATGGAGGAAGTACAAGTTAGTTAGAAGCAGGATAGGCTTCTTTAAAGAGTACAGTTTTCAGGGATCGTCTAAATATGGATAGATTAGGGGACAGTCGGACAGATTGGGGTAGGGAGTTCCAAAGGATGGGAGCAGCTCTGGAGAAATCCTGGAGGCGAGCATGGGAGGAGGTGACAAGGGAGCTAGAAAGCAGAAGGTCTTGGGAAGACCAAAGAGAGCGTCTTGGTTGGTATTTTGGGACTAGGTTAGTGATGTAGCTGGGGGCCAAGTTGTGGGTGGCTTTGTAAATTATTGTTAGTACTTTGAATTTTATTTGTTGGGTGAGTGGGAGCCAGTGGAGGGATTGGCAGAGAGGGGTGGAGGACACTGAGTGATGGACTGAAGGGGGATAGCCTATGTAAAGGTAATCCAATGAGGAGGGAGTTGCAGTAGTCGAGGTGAGAGATATCCAGGGAGTGAATTAGAAGCTTGGTGGTGTCATTAGTTAAAAAGGGGCGTATTCTAGAAATGTTGCGGAGGCCAAGGCGGCATGATTTGGACAGGGATTTAATGTGGGCCTGAAAGGACAGTTCGGAGTCTAAGGTTACCCCTAGCACCCTGGCATGTGGGGGAGGGACTGATAGATGTGCCATTGATCTTGATAGAGAAGTCAGGGGAAGGGGAACGTGGGGGAGGAAATATTAAGAGCTCAGTTTTAGATAGATTCAGTTTGAGGAAGTGGTTTGACATCCAGTCTGATACGTCTGTTAGTAAATCCGTGATGCGTGAGGAGATTGATGGGGTGAGTTGAGGGGCAGAGAGATAGATTTGGGTGTCATTAGCATATAAATGGTAGTGGAAGCAATGGAAGGCTATCAGCTGACCCAGGGAGTACGTGTAGATTGAGAATAGCAGAGGTCCAAGGACAGAACCTTGGGGGATCCCAATGGTAAGAGGAGTTGGAGAGGAGGAAGTGGAGTTGTAAGTGACACTGAAGGTGCGGTGAGATAGGTAAGATTCGAATCAACGGAGAGTGCAGCCATGGAGACCAAGCAAATTTAGGTTTTTTTTGAGGAGGGGGTGGTCAACTGTATCAAAGGCAGCGGAAAGGTCCAAGAGTAAGGCCTCGTACACACGGCCGAGATTCTCGTTGAAAAAAACATGTCGTTTTTTTCGACGAGATTCTTGGACAAGAAACTTGTCCCGGCCGAGTGTACACACGCTCGTTTCAAAGAACCCGCGGTTCTTTGAAAGGAGTGTACGCGGTGACGTCATCGACTACGTCGAGCATGCGCTCGTCACATTCGATGCCGTCGCCGCCATCTTGGTATACCCTACGTATGCCTAGGAAGCTACCGCGCATGCGACGAATTCATTTCGAACATGCGCGGGCTTCCGGGAGGACAGGTAAGTGTACACACACTCACTTTTCTCGTTGAGAAACATGCCGAGGAGAATCTCGACGAGAAAATAGAGAGCAGGTTCTCTATTTTCTCGTCGAGGTTTCTTGTCGGTTTTCTCGACGAGAAACCCGATAGCAGCGTACACACGACCGATTTACTCAGCAAGACCTATCTGCCAGCAAGTTTCTTGCTGGTTCTTGCCGAGAAAATCGGTCGTGTGTACGAGGCCTCAGAGTATGGAATAATGACCATTGCTTTTCGCTGTTAGCAAGTCGTTTGTGAGTTTTAGGAGGGCAGTTTCTGTGGAGTGCTGTGGGCGAAATCCAGACTGAAGGGGATCAAGAAGGTTATTCTCAAGGAGGTGGTTGCTCAGTCGGTTGTAGACTAAACGTTCAAGGAGTTTGGAGGCAAAAGGAAGTAAAGAGATGGGTCTTAGGTTGTTAAGATTGGTGGGGTCTAGTGAGGGCTTTTTTGGTATGGGAGTGACTAGCGCATGTTTTAGAGGGTTGGGGAAGATGCCAGTAGCGAGTGAGAGGTTGAAGATATGAGTTAAAGAGTGTAGGATAGAGTCAGATGGTGATCGTAGTATTTGAGAAGGAACAGGGTCCAGGGGGCAGGAGGTTAGGTGGGTGTTAGAAAAAAGTTTAACGACTTCCGCTATAGTAGCTGGGTTAAAAGAGGGAAATATTGATAGTGCAGGAGGACAAGGAGTGAAGAGTAAGGGAGATATCTGTAGAGCCGATATCTCGAGACGAATTGTCTCAATCTTATTTTTGAAGTGATTAGCAATCTCCTGGGCAGTGAGTAAGTTAGTGGGTGGAGGTAATGGAGGACGAAGTAGAGTGGTAAAGGTAGAAAAGAGACGGGGAAAGCGTGAGAGGGTGTTAATGAGAGTAATAAAGTAGGCCTGTTTGGCAGTGTGGAGGCAGGAATGGTATTTTTGGAGGGCAGATTTATATTGGCTGAAATCTTGCTGAGACTTAGTTTTACGCCACAGACGCTCAAGAGCACGGCTACGTCAATATTGATGTAATTATTATTTTATATTGTTTTTTATTATTATTATTATTATTATTATTAGTAGTAGTAGTAGTAGTAGTAGTAGTAGTATTATTAATAATAATAATATTGAATGTATTCATATTAGCAGTGGTGGTGTATTATTATTTTTGTATTATGACTATTATTATTATTATTATTATTATTATTTGTACTGTTATTTGTATTAGTATTAGCAGTGGTGGGGTATTATTATTACTATTTTTATTGTTATTATTATTATTATACAGGATTTATATAACGCCAATAGTTTGCGCAGCACTTTACAATGTAGGGAGACACTACACCAACAGTACAATTCAAAACAAGAGGGTTAGAGAAGCCCTACTCCTGCGAGCTTACAATGTAAGAGGGAGGGGCTGGTAAAACAAAAGGTAGGGATTGTGAAGGATGAGCTGATGAGGGGAGTAGAAGATTTGTCTCTTAGCTGGAGGCAGGATAGGCCACCATGAAGAGATGAGTTTTAGGGATCGCCTAAAAGTGGACAGAGTAGGAGATAGCCAGACAGATTGGGGTAGTGAGTTCCAGAGGATGGGAGAGGCTCTGGAGAAGTCCTGGAGACAAGCATGGGAGTAGGAGATAAGGGAGCTAGAGAGCAGGTGGTCTTGGTAGGAGCGGAGAGGACGGTCCCCACGAATTGCATCAATCTTGTTTTTTAAGTGACTGGCAATCTCGTGAGCAGTGAGCGAGCTACTGGGTGGAGATGGTGGTGGAGAAAGTAGAGAGTTAAATGTAGAGAAGAGATGACGAGGACTGGAGGAGAGAGTATTAATGAGGGTGATAAAGTAGGTTTGTTTGGCAGCATGGAGGGAGGAATTGTATTTTAAGAAGGCAGATTTATATTGGGTTTTATGCCACACTCGCTCCAATATTATTATTATTATTATTATTTGTCTTCCTATTCAAAATATCGCTATTAGCAGTGGTTATTTTTATTATTATTATCTGTATTTTGATTAATAATACTATTATTTGTAGTAAAGGGGGGGAGACAGGTTAGTGGGACTTTAGATGAGGATAGCGGGGCCGTTCGGTCCCCTCCTCCATCCCGATTAGTGTAATACAAAGGGAGGAATGAACATGGGGCGGGACTTTACATGAAGCCACGGGCGCAAAATACAAAGTTGGATAAAGGATAGTCTTTAATGGTTCAAATACTCATGTATTTACATTATCATTACTTTTCTGAATATAATATTCAGAAATATAATGATAATGTAAATACACGAGTATTTGAACCATTAAATACTATCCTTTATCCAACTTTTTATTTTGCACCCGTGTGCTTCATGTAAAATCCCGCCCCATGTTCATTCCTCCTTTTGTATTACATTATTATTTGTACTGATACTTGTATTATTATTATTATTATTTGTATTATTCTTTTTATTAGTACTGTATGAATTAGTCTTAAAATAGATGGTGGATTATTATTATTATTATTAGTAGTAGTAGTAGTAGTAGTGGTAGTACTATTATTGTTATTTTTTATTATAATATATATTATTAATATTATAGTATTTTTACTGTTTTTTCAATAATTAGCATTACTAGTTGTGGTGTTATATTATTATTATTATTATTATTTGTATTATTATTGTTTGCATTGGTAATAGCAGTAGTGGTGTAATATTATTATTGTGTATTGTTTATTATTATTATTATTATTATTATTATTATTATTATTATTGAATGTATTAGTATTAGCAGTGGTAGTGTATTATTCATATTTGTATTATGACTATTATTATTATTATTATTATTATTATTATTGTTATTATTATAATAATTTGTACTGTTATTTGTATTGTTATTTGTATCAGTATTAGCAGTGGTGGTGTATTATTAATATGTGTATAATGACTATTATTATTAATATTATTATTATTATTATTATTATTATTATTTATACTGTTATTTGTATTATTATTTGTATCAGTATTAGCAGTGGCGGTGTATTATTAATATGCGTATAATGACTATTATTATTAATATTATTATTATTTATACTGTTATTTGTATTATTATTTGTATCAGTATTAGCAGTGGTGGTGTATTATTAATATGTGTATAATGACTATTATTATTAATATTATTATTATTATTATTATTATTATTTATACTGTTATTTGTATTATTATTTGTATCAGTATTAGCAGTGGTGGTGTATTATTAATATGCGTATAATGACTATTATTATTAATATTATTATTATTTATACTGTTATTTGTATTATTATTTGTATCAGTATTAGCAGTGGCGGTGTATTATTAATATTTGTATAATGACTATTATTATTATTATTATTATTATTATTTATACTGTTATTTGTATTATTATTTGTATCAGTATTAGCAGTGGTGGTGTATTATTAATATTTATATTATTATTTGTATTAGTATTAGCAGCAGCTGAATCTGAGCATAGTAAGGGTGATTTCAGTACTATCAGCCTAGAAGGCAGTTTTGATTGGCAGATGCAGTAATTTATTTCTCAAAGCCTCGGGTAGCCCCTGCCAAATTATTCTGCTAATTTCCACACCGAATTATTATTTTATAGCATGTTGGCTTTTGATTGGCTCTTATTAAAATGTTGTAATTGGGATCTTATTGCAGACACAGATCAGCCATGGCCATATCAAGGTGTCAGATGGGGATCCAGCTTTTGATGTTGGGTGAGTCTGCTTTATCATACAGAGACATTTCTGGATAATTGTTGTTTATGTATCCCGTCCTCTGATATAAATTCAGATTTTTGTTTGTTCTCAGCTTTCAGCACGCTTCTGATTGGGGAAAGCCAAGCTGGCACCACACGTAAGTAACCCCACCAACCCTTCTCTAGAAGAGTTTATTTCCATTGGGAGTTCCGCACTTGTCAACACTTCAAACGTAGAAAGGGACAACTGCACTTTTGAAACAATTGAGTTACCGTATATACTCGAGTATAAGCCAAGTTTTTCAGCACATTTTTTTGTGCTGAAAATGCCCCCCTCGGCTTATACTCGAGTCTGTATCCATCTTCAACTTTGTGCGCCTGATCCCAGTTAGTCCCCTGGACCCCAAACTTGGCACACATGTAGCCCCACTCGTCCTCGACAAGTGTGCAAAGATTGTTGTTGGGGAGCCCTACGGCCGGGGAGCACCGATTTTTCAAAGCCGGGCACCCCTTCCATAAACTCCCATGTTAAACTGTAATTTCTCCTGTGATTTTGGGGACCCGGTACTGACCGTCCCTAGGTCCCCCGGACCCCAAACCTGCCACGCATGTAGCCCCACTCTTCCTCTACAAGTTTGCAAAGTTTGTTGTTGGGGAAACCTACGACCGGGGAGCACCGATTTTTTAAAGCCAGGCACCCCTTCCGTAGACTCCAATGTTAAATGGTAATTTCTCCGGTAATTTTGGGGACCCGGTACCGGCCGGCCCTAGGTCCCCTGGACCCCAAACTTGGCACACATGTAGCCCGACTTTTCCTCTACATGTGCGCAAAGGTTGTTGTCCAGGGGTCCTATGGCCAGGGAGCAATGATTTTTCAAATCCGGGCACCCCTTCCATAGACTCCCATGTTAAAAGTCAGTCTAGGCACACAGCGCCGGAGATCAGGTAGGGAGATTGGGCACAGTGAGGCATGGGCACAGTGACAGTGAGGCATGGGCACAGTGAGGCATGGGCACAGTGACAGTGAGGCATGGACACAGTGAGGCATGGACGCAGTGAGGCATGGACACAGTGAGGCACAGTGAGGCATGCACATGGACACAGTGAGGCAAAGTGAGGCACAGTGAGGCATGCAGATGGACCCCCTAGGCTTATACTCGAGTCAATACGTTTTCCCATTTTTTTGTGGTAAAATTAGGTGCCTCGGCTTATATTCAGGTCGGCTTATACTCGAGTATATACAGTACTTTTATGTATCCAGGAACATAAAGTAAATACAACTTATTGCCTTATTACCTCATTCCTCATGCTTTAAATGTTTGTGAAGCCACTGTCTCTTTAGATCCCAGGCCCTACTCCAGGGGTAGGCAACCTCAGGCCCTCCAGCTGTGGTGAAACTACAAGTCCCATGAGACATTACAAGACCCTGACAATCACAGGCATGACTCCTAGAGGCAGAGGCATGATGGGATTTGTAGTTTCACCACAGCTGGAGTGCCGAGGTTGCCGAACCTGCCCTACTCCATAGAAGCCTTGATTTCCATACATTGATAATAGCCAACTGATGATAACCAAAACGGACATTGTAACCCTTTGCAATGTTCATATTCAGCCTGAGCCAGTCATCTGTACAATATAGAGATCAGCTACCTGTATGATACAATGTCCTCAGTGCTAGTAGTAGCCATAAATGGATTATGTATTGCACTGCGTTCATGTAACCACTTGAGATGCTGATCGCAAACTTCTGGAAGAAGACAATCCTTGCATGACTTTAGTTAACCACTTAAGCCCCGGACCATTTGGCTGGCCAAAGACCAGAGCACTTTTTGCGATTCAGCACTGCGTCGCTTTAACTGACAATTGCGCGGTCATGTGACGTGGCTCCCAAACAAAATTGACGTCCTTTTTTCCCCACAAATAGAGCTTTACCTTGGTGGTATTTGATCACCTCTGCGGTTTTAATTTTTTGCGCTATAAACAAAAATAGAGCGACAATTTAAAAAAAAAAAACAATATTTTGTACTTTTTGCTATAATAAATATCCCAATTTTTTTTTATAAAAGCAATTTTTTTTGTCAGTTTAGGCCGATATGTATTCTTCTACATATTTTTGGTAATAGAAATCACAATAAGCGTATATTGATTGGTTTGCGCAAAAGTTATAGAGTCTACAAAATAGGGGATAGATTTAAAGCATTTTTATTATTATAATTTTTTTTACTAGTAATGGCGGCGATCAACAATTTTTATTGTGACTGTGATATTATGGCGGACACATCGGACACTTTTGACGCCATTTTGGGACCATTGTCATTTTTACAGCGATCAGTGCTATAAAAATGCACTGATTACTGTAAAAATGACACTGGCAGTGAAGGGGTTAACCAGTAGGGGGCGCTGAAGGGGTTAAGTGTGTCCTAGGGATGTGTTCTAACTGTAGGGGGGATGGGCTACGTGTGACATGACACTGATCACCGCTTCTGATTACAGGGAGCTGTGATCAGTGTCCTGTCACTAGGAAGAATGGGGAAATGCTTGGTTACATTAGCATTTCCCCATTCTTCCTCTCCGTGAGACGATCGCGGGACTCCCGGCGGACATCGAGTCCGCGGGACCCGCGGTCGGACTCACAGAGCTAGTGGCGGACGGGCACGTGCGCGCCCACAATGCCGCATCTTAAAGGGGACGTACCTGTACGCCCATCTGCCGAGCTGTGCCATTGTGTCGACGTATATCGTCGTGCGCTGGTCGGCAAGTGTTTAAGCCCCTCCCCTCCTCGCCATCTCATGTACTTCAACTTAAATGTTACCCTCTGACCTCAATACTTAGATCTCCCTTGACCCTAACACTAACCCAGCTCAACAATAGATCCAACTAAAGTTAGGTGTGAGGTGCTGAAAATATGTTTTTTTTTTTTCTTTAGATACTAGAAGATCTTTACTTGGGCCTAAAATAGCCTTGGTTTTGAAGCCCCACAAAAAGGAACCTTTCAAATCAAGGGGGTCACCAATCTTGAGTAGTATATGTACAGTGCTGTGAAACAGTATTTGCTCCCTTCGTCATTTATTTATTTTTTGCATATTTGTCACACTTAAATGATTCAGAGCATCAAACAAATGTTACTATGACATAAAGATAACCCAAATAAGTACAAATAGCAGTTTTTATAGGATGATTTCATTTATTATGGGAAAAAATCTGTCCAAACCTGCCTGGCCCTATGTGAAAAAGTAATTACCCCCCTCTGGCTAAATCATGAATAAACTGTGATTTAGCAAATTTTTTGGCAAAGCTAAGTTAAATTTCACTTGCCTGACCCAGATCTGATTACTGACAGACCTGTTGAATCAAGAAATCACTTAAATAGAAGCTGTCTGATTAAGTGAATTACGCTAAAACATCTAAAAAAGCAACACATCATGCCGCCATCTAAAGAAATTCAAGAACAGATGAGAAACAAAGTAATTGCCATGTATCAGCTTGGAAAGGGTTACAAAGCCATTTCTAATGCCGCGTACACACAATCGGAAATTCCGACAAGAAAACTCTGATGTGAACTTTTGGTCGTAAATTCCGACTGCGTGTAGGCTCCATTGGACTTTTGCTGTCGGAATTTCCGCCAGCGAAAGATTGAGAGCAAGTTCTCAATTTTTCCGACGGCAAAAGTTCTTATCGGAAATTCAGATCGGGTGTAGCCATTTCCGCCGCACAAAAGTGCCTCGGAATCACTGTACTTCTTTTTTCTTGGCTCGTCGTAGTGTTGTACGTCTCCGCGTTCTTGACCATCGGAATTTCCAAGCAACATTTGTGCGTCCGTGTGTATCCAAGACAAGTTTGAGCCAACATCCGTCGGAAAAAAAAAACACGGTTTTGTTTTCGGAAATTCCGATCATGTGTACGCGGCATAAGACTTTGGGACTTCAGCCAATTGGTGAGCGCCATTATCCGCAAATGGAGAATACTTGGATCAGTGGTGAACCTTCCCAGGAGTGGCCGACCAAAATCACTCCAAGAGCAGAAATTCCAACAGAAAAATCTGATAGAGCCTACAAAAGCTCACATCAAACTTTTCTTGTCCGAATTTCCAATCATGTGTATGCAAAATTAGTGTGGCCGCCCCACCAAAATTGTTCCAAGAGCACAGCGATGACGACACATCCAGGAGGTCATAAATGAACCCAGAACAACATCTAAAGAACTGCAGGCCTCACTTGCCTCAGGTAAGATCAGTGTTGATGATTCAACAATCAGAAAGAGACTGGGCAAAAATGGCCTCCATGGGAGAGTTCCAAGGCCAAAGCCACTGCTGACCAAAACAAAAACACAAAGGGTCATATCACATTTGCCAAAAAACATCTGGATTATCCCCAAGACTTTTGGGCAAATATTTTGTGGACTGATGAGGCAAAATTTGAACTTTTTGGAAGGTGTACGTCCCATTACATCTGGTGTAAAACTAACACAGCATTTCATAAAAAGAACATCATACCAACAGTCAGACATGGTGGGGGTAGGGGGATGGTCTGGGGCTTGACGACTCACCATTATGGATGGAATTCTGCGCTCTACCAAAAAATCCTGAAGGAGAATGTCCTAACCTCATGTTGGGTAATGCAGCAGGACAATGATCTGACACGCACCAGCAAGTCCACTTTTGAATGGCTCAAAAAATAAATAAATTAGGTTTTGGAGTGGCCTAGTCAAAGCCCGGACCTAAATCTGATTGAGACGCTGTATCATGACCTTACACAGGCCATTCATGCTGGAAAACCCTCCAATGTGGCTGAATGAAAACAATTCTGCAAAGAAGAGTGCGACAAAATTCCTCCACAGTGATGTGAAAGATGCATTGCCAGTTATTGCAAATGCTGGACTGCAGTTGAGAAGAGTTTTTTTACTTATCATCTATAAGTTATTGGCACCACATCCCCTTAATTGGTACCAATGAAAGAAAAGGAAAGTTTGGGATTTTAAGGTGCAAAATTACAACAGATATATCAAAAAAGATTTTATTTATAAAAGGTAAAATTGACAGATCAAAATCCATCCAAAAATATAATACAGTTTCAGAATGTGCTGACTGGCAAAATTCTCTACATGTTTCACCACGGTGAGTAGCTTCCTCAGGAGAATTGTAATTCTCAAAACTGTATTATATTTTTGGATGGATTTTATTCTGTCAATTTTTAACTTTTATAATTAAAATCTTTTTTGATATATCTGTTGTAATTATGCACCTTAAAAATCCCAAATTTTCCTTTTCTTTCATCACTGGACTGCAGTTGTTGCCACCAAGGGTGCAATTATTTTTTCACATAGGGCCAGGCAGGTTTGGACACCTTTTTCCCCTTAATAAGTTAATCATTATTTAAAAACTGCATTTTGTATTTCCTCAGGTTATCTTTGTGTAATATTACCATTTGTTTGATGATCTGAATTATTCATGTGTGACAAATATGCAAAAATAAAAATAAAAATCAGGAAGGGCAAATACTTTTTCACAGAACTGTATATCTGAAACAGGAGTGCCAAACATACACGGTGAGAGTCCATGCATGTATTTTATTGATCCACAAACTGCAAAAGTACAACCACAAGGAGCCAACATCTTTGAAGGAACAAACCATCCCCCTTCATCAAAGCTACAAAGAGACGCACACACCCAACATACATTATAGAACTGACCCCAGCAAAGACACTCTTATCTCATGCTTAGCCTGAAAGTTACCCAGAGCCAAGAATCCAACAATCTGTTCCAAAATCTGGAGCGACGGGGTGTGTCAAACATTCCCATAGACACACTCCTAAACCTTGTGGACAGCCTTCCCAGAAGAGTTGAAGCTGTTCTAGCAAAGGGTGGGCCAACTCAATATTGAACCCTACGGACTAAGACTAGGATGCCAGCTCATGTGCATGTTAAGGCAGGTGTCCCAATACTTTTGGTAATATAATGTATATAAGATCAGTGTTTTTAACAAGGTGTCTGTTGCTCTTTGTTATTTTAAATCATGTAAAAAAAAAAAAAAAAAAAAATGTATTTGTGGGATTTCTTGGTGGCACATATAAAGACTGACTTATGTATCTCTGCTTTTTATGGACAGATGGAACAGACGATCTGTATCTCCTCCCCTGTCAGAACAAGGATTTGTGTGTTTACAAATCCCCGTGCTGACTCTCGTGCCCGCGATCGCGGATGGCCGTGCGCGCACGCGCGCTTGACTGCTATGGGTCTTAAAGGGGGCAACTTACCCATACAGGGTTTCGCGGGAACGTGCAACATATAAAGACCGACTTATGTATCTTTCCTTTTTATGGACAGTTATGCCTCGTACACACACCGTGTGTATGCTCCCTCGCAGTTTTCACAACGGCAAAACTGCCAAAATCCACCGGCAAAAAAAAGAGAACCAGCTCTCTTTTTTCCCGTCGGGTTTCCCGACTGACTTTTTCCCGCCAGAAAACCCGGCCGTGTGTACGAGGCATAAGGGGGTTCTTTACCTTGTACATTTTGGTTATGTTCTCTGGTTATTCAGCTCCATCATTCTTTTCATAACACCTTGCTTTTTCCACTGTAGAAGTTCCGTGCCCTCCTAACTCATCCTATGGCTGCAGATCTCCTTGCTACAGTAGCTGTGACACCCTCCACCTCACCACCTGCACTGGGAAGTGTACACCGGCTTGTACATGTAATGAAGGATTCGTCTTCCAATCAGCGGAGTCTGATGTCTGTGTGCCCGTCAACTCTTGTGAAGTGACCTGTCAGGAAAATGCACACTTCGTGCCGTGTTACAGGACACCCCTGCTGACTTGCGCCAATCTGGGTATCCACTATCAACCATCTCAGTACTGCATGCCCCGCTGTGTGTGCAATGATGGGTACGTCCTGTCCAATGAGCCCAATCCTCGGTGTATAAACAAGAAGAAGTGCTGACTGTAAAATAAAAAATGACATTGATTCGACCCAATGTAGCTTATATTTACTGAAAACCTGCAAAATCTATCTGTGTAATGTCCTATATGTAGCTGTAATACTTCTTTAGGGCTAGCTTCCACTTGCTTCAAAACAAGGCTTCGTACATGCTTTGTTAAAGTTCTCTGAACGCCAGTCAAAGCTCCTGTCAATAAATAAAATGGTTAGCTTACAGTCCTGTTTACACCTCGCTTTTGCTTGGTGCATCGATGAGGCTTCGAAGAGGCTTCGGTGGGGCTTCGATGGAGTTTCCATGGGGCTTCGGTGGGGCTTTGCGGGGCTTCGATGAGGCTTTGTGGGGCTTCGATGAGGCTTCGGTGGGGCTTCGATGGAGTTTCGATGGGGCTTTGCGGGGCTTCGATGAGGCTTTGTGGGGCTTCGATGGGGCTTCGGTGGGGCTTCAATGAGGCTTTGATGAGGCTTCGGTGGGGCTTCGATGAGGCTTCTGTGGGGCTTCAATGAGGCTTCGTGGGGCTTTGGTGGAGTTTCGATGGGGCTTCGGTGGGGCTTCGATGAGGCTTTGGTGGGGCTTCGGTGGGGCTTCGGTGAGGTTTCAGTGGGGCTTCGGTGAGGCTTTGGTGGGGCTTCAGTGGGGCTTCAAGCAAGCTTTGCCTTAGACTTCTATGCAGGCTTTGAAGACACTGTGAAGCACCACTGAAGCTCCATGGGGTATAATTTTTGAAGTGAAGCCAAAGCAAAACAAAAGCAAGGTGTAAACAGGACTGTAAGCTGACCATTTTATTTACTGACAGGAGCTTTGACTGGCGTTCAGAGAGCTTTAACAAAGCATGTCTGAAGCTTTGTTAAAGCCTTGTTGAAGCCAAAGCAAGTGTAAATGAGCCCTTATACTGGTCCCATCATCCCGTACACACCAGCTGAAATGTCATACCTTTAGTTTCATTATCAGGCTAGTATTAAAGTGATTCTAAATGCAGAACATTTTTAAAAACTTACCTGAGCCTGATCTCAATCCAGCAATGTGCATGAGTGCAGAGGCTCTCCCAACTCTCTCCTTCCTCTTATCATTGCCATCTCAGTGCCCATCAGTGCAGCCTCATCAGTGCCCATCAGTGCAGCCTCATCAGTGCACATCAATAAAGGAGAAAAATTACTTATTTACAACATTTTATAACAGAAACTAAGAAAAACTTAATTTTTTCAAAATTTTCTGTCTTTTTATTTTTTTTGCAAAAAATAAAAAACCAAGTGGTGATTGACCACTTCAGCCCTGGAAGGATTTGCCCCCTTAATGACCAGGCCTTTTTTGTGATACGGCACTGCGTCGCTTTAACTGACAATTGCGCGGTGGTGCGACGCTGTACCCAAACAAAATTGACATCCTTTTTTCCCCACAAATAGAGATTTCTTTTGGTGGTATTTGATCACCTCTGTGGTTTTTATTTTTTGCGCTGTAAACAAAAAAATAATGCAAATTTTGAAAAAAAAAATATATATATTATACTTTTTGCTATAATAAATATCCCCCCCAAAAAAATGGGAAAAAAAATGTCTTCATCAGTTTAGGCCAATATGTATTCTTCTACATATTTTTGGTAAAAAAAAAAACGCAATAAGCGTATATTGATTGGTCTGTGCAAATGTTATAGCATCTACAAAATAGGGAATAGATTTATGGCATTTTTTTAATGTATTTTTTACTAGTAATGAAGGTTATCAGTGATTTTTATCAGTACTGAGAGATTGCGGCGGACAGTTTAGACACTTTTGACACATTTTTGGGACCACTGACCTTTATACAGCGATCAGTGCTATAAAAATGCACTGATTACTGTGTAAATGTCACTGGTAGGGAAGGAGTTAACACTAGGGGGCGATCAAGGTCTTTAAATGTATTACCTAGGTGTGTTTCTTACTGTTGGGGGAACGGTAGTGACTAGAGGAGGAGACATATCACTGTTCCTACTTAGTAGGAGCAGACGATCTGTCTCTCCTCTCCCGACAGAACAGGGATTTGTGTGTCTACACACACAAAATCCCGGTTCTGGCTATCGTGCCCGCAATCGTGCATGACTGGCGGACGTCGCAACTGCTGGCCTCATTAAGGCCTGGGTAAACAGTGGCCTGCAATCTGTATATCCACCTCTGCTCAATCTGGAGCAATCTCTTGTTCCAATCGCCGCTTCGACTCGGTATATGTATCCGGTCCAGTGCGGCAAAACTCACTTGTGGCATTTTGTAGTTGTGTTGTCCGTAATTGTCTGCCTCCACACAAGTGTGACGTCCTGAGAGCAGTCTCTGTCTGTGGATAGGACCCGCCTATGGGACGGGGGGGGGGGAGGACGCCACCCCAGCACTGTCCCAGGAGCTTTGCCTGTGGGGGAATTGGAGAGACCCAGAGGAGTCAGGATTTTATATCTCCGGTTTGGGCCCATCCATGTAATCAAGAGGGTAAATATGTAATAAAGTGTGCTTTTCTCCCAGTTACTCTTTTTCTATACGAAGATAAATTACTACTATAAATAAATGTACTCATTGACCTATTGATAACTGTTAGGAGATATTTTGCAACATGTTATATAACTAATGTACTTATCTATCTATATTCTTTAGAATGTAAGAAACCCCCCCCCCCCCGAGGAAGACCTGCAACTAGGTCGAAATGCATCGGGGTATCCCCTCTGTTCTGTACATGTATATAAATATGTATATTTTTTCTTTTTTATTGTACTATACGTGGACCACATTGTTTATCCTTGTATACATGCATTTGGCCCTCATACATACCGGAGCTCATAAAAATCAAAATAATTGTACAATTGACTTTTAAAGCCCAAACCATTGAATAAAATATTTTTTGCTTAAAACACCTTGTTCTATGATTGCTGCTAAAAAATCCCACGGGAAAAATATCTGTTCTTCTCCAGTTACTACAAACTAAGTACATATATTATGAACACCACAGTGAGTCAGCTACCCTAGGCCCAGACCTTGCAGATGACAGTCACGGCTATTAAAGGGGGCATGTGAACCGAGGAGTGGACTTAAAATATCGGCAACCACTGTCCCTTATTATGAATATTACCAGTCTGAGTCAGCTACCCATATTATCAATATTACCACAGTCAGCTACCCAGAGTCTGGGGTAGCTGACTGTGGTAATATTCATGATATGGGTAGCTGACTCAGACTGTGGTAATATTCATAATATATTATAAGGGACAGTGGTTGCGGTATTTTAAGTCCACTCCTCATATGCCCCCCTTTAATAGCCTGACAGAGCTTGTTCAGAGGTTGTAAATTTTTAAAAATAAAAAAAGTTTTTGAGAATCTTGAGAGAATCGTGATCTTCATTCTAAGCAAAAGAATCGTGATTCTCATTTTTCCCAGAATCGTGCAGCTCTACTTTGTGGTGAATTGGAATGCTGATTGTAATCCAAGTCTTCTCATCCAACGTCAACATTTGATCTCACAAATGCTACTTTGGCTGAATGAGTACAAATTCCCACAGAAATCCTCCACAATCTTGCGGAAAGCCTTCCCAGAGGAGTAGAGGATATTATTGACAAAATGGAGGGCCACTCTATCGTAACCGCCATGGTTTTGGAAAGAGATGTCCAACATGCTCATATAGTTGGTCCGGGGTCCACAAATTTTTAACCACACAGTATACTGTAGCTGTGTATTTAGGTGAAAGACCTTAGCAGGGATGAGGGATGAAATTTAGCAAATTTAATTTCCCTTACCAAATCAATACACACAATCCAATACACACAATCACGGGATTTTTTAGAAATACAATTAAAAAATATATATTTTATAAGGCAAATTAAACAATGGTGTATTAGTGTAGCATGTATTTTATTTATTTTTGAAATAGAAGTTTTTATTTATTTATTTATTGTTTTTTATTTAATAAGCGTGAATCTTTTTTTCAGCTTAACTTTAAATTTCAATGTCTTTTGTGTACATCATGGCACACCATTCATCAGATGGTACACCTCATTGTTGCACAGGGGTGAATCTGACATAGTAACTGCTGCACACAATGCAGGGGCACAACAACCTTACAGGTGAAAAATTGATCAACTCCCCTGATAGGATGCTGGCCGATCTTGAAATGTATCAGTTTAACTCAGAAGGTAACAAAGGTGAGTGCTATTTATTCCTTCAATCCTTCGTGTTTCTTTATCAAAACGATACTTATTGTGTTTGTGATTCCAAAGGATATTTTTCAAAAGGAAACTGTTACATTTTCAATGTTACCAACCTAAAATGACTTTGAAAATTGTTTTACCACTGAGCCAGAGACTTGAAAGGCACACAAGAATTGGCACAAGACTTTTTTGTTCATTATTTATACCTCAAACAATTTTGAATAATTAAATATAGGCATTATTCATATTTATTTTGTTCACATTTTGCTTACATAGGTGGTTTCTTAATAGTTTATAAATTACTGAATGCATAGTTCCAGTGATTACATTTTTTCTTTGCATTCCCGTTTTAAAAGTAATTATGTTAAAACTTTAACTAAAGTAAACAAAAGGGAAAGGGAAAAAAAAAAACATTTGCTGTGTTTTTTTTTTCTAGATTATTAGCAGAGTTTAAAAAAAATGAAATGGAAAATCTTCTGCTATCTATTTATAACAGGTAAGATAAAGTTTTAATATTTATTTAAAACATTTTAATATTAGTGAAAAAGTCTTTACATTTAATGTATAGTATAATTATATACCGTAATTATATTGTGTCTACAGTAATTCTACATGCTTAAAACATAACTGTCACGCATCATGATGTAACAAAATGATCATTTAAAAAATTATTAAAAAAGGCACAAATGTAAACAATTATGCATTATATAGAAATATTTCAGTTTTGAAAAGTTTGTTTTTTTTAAACTGGATTTCAAATAATAGATCACATAGAACAGATGCTTGTGTTAAAGATTAACAAAAAATAAATAAAAAATCACAAATCAAAAAAATAACATATTTAATAACATTCTGATAGCTTTTGTTTGTGGTCCTATTACACAAGAAGACAGCAGGAAGCGATTTAATGAATTTCCATACATTGATTTTTTTTTTTGGAAGGCTATGGCTGGCTTCACACCATTTCGTTGTGGTGCATTGGTTAATTTGAATCAAACCTCAATTTGCCTCCACAACCCATCTGCATTGCATTACACTGCAATGTTCAGTAATATACTAGCGTAAATTGTCATATGCTGAATAGTAAATTAAGGTGCAAGTGATTTTTATTTTATTTTTTTGCCCGTTCTGTTGACAGTCCATTCAAATTAATTGGATCCCTACTTAATGCAACGCACATTAAAGCTTTGTTTGTATGTAGACTTGTGCACAACGGAAAAATTTGTTTAGTTTAGTTTAGTTTATTTTCGGTCCTGTTGATTCGTAATCAATCCTAATTTTGCTAAACGGGATTTTTCGTGTTCAGAATAATTAGTATTTTCGCAAGCGACATTTTTAGTTGAATCGGAATGATTAGTATGCCTTATTTTTAGTTGATTTATAATTCGTACTTTCGGTAGAGTACCGTACATTATTTTTCGTTGATTCTGAACACAACTCCTACTTTCGTAACTTTTTTGGTTTGTTGATTCGGAATTTTCCTTGTCTCTCTCACAATGGCGCTGCCTAATGTGCTTCAAATGGATTCGTACTTTTCTAAATACATTGCGGTTATTTGTAACGATTCAAAATCTCGTATTTTACTTTCATTTTTGACATGCGGCTATAGCCTCCGCCCCTGTACACCATTTTGAGAGGGAGTTCAGCACGATGAGGGAGGAGCAGAGAGCAGAGCAGAGTGTTATTGTGCTTCAAATGGATTTGTACATTCATACCTTTTTTTTGGTTCGTTGATTTGTAATTTTCCGTGTCTCTCACAATGGCGCTGCCTAACGTGCTTCGAATGGATTAGTATATTCGTAATTTTTTTTGGTTCGTTGATTCATAATTTTCCTGTGACAGATCACAACAAGTCGACTTGCTGTTGCATTAGGCCGCATTAACGCAACAACGAATTATGCCAAAGGCATTCGGGCATTCGCTATTTGCAATATAATTTATTTTGAATTTGGATTTATTCGTAATTGCTTTGTTCGGAAATTCGAATGCTTCCGAACGTCCGAAAGTTGCTAAATTCATACGAATTTTGATTCGTTACAAAACGAATTGTACAAGCCTATTTGTATGCTTTTGCCACTTTGGAATACACTGAAAAAGTGCTTGTACATATTTTTCTTTTTTAAAAGCAGCATACCAAAACGCATATTAAGAATTCACAACATAGCAGCACCACCACAAATGATACCTGCGGTGTGCTGATTTAAACATTTCCACGGGTGTGAGCCACTGATGCTCAATGTTAACAAGTGTTAATGCAACACGCCAGAGCCCACAAGTGTGAAGGGGGTTCTTATTTATTTTTATTTTATTTTATTTTATTTCATTTATAGTGCTATAAAAATGCACTGATTACTGTATAAATGAGACTGGCAGGGAAGGGGTTAACACTAGGGGGGCGATCAAGGGGTTAAGTGTTCCCTAGGGAGGTGTTTCTAATTGTGGGAGGAGTGTACTGACAGTGAGTACAGAGAGATCGTTGTTCCTGATCACTAGGAACAGATGATCTCTCTCTAATCCCCTGACAGAACGGGGATCTGTTTGTTTACATTGACAGATCCCTGTTCTGGCTCTCTAAAGGAGCGATCACGGCCGCCGGCCACGCGCATCATCTCCGGAGCCGCGCTGCGGGCGCCGCCGCTATCTCTCTTACATGAACCGCTGCACTGGTACGACGATTCACGCAACAGAGCCGACCTGCCACCGAATATCGGCGGCGGCTGGTCCGCAAGTGGTTAAGCATCATTAACCACCTCAATACCGGGCACTTACACCCGCTTCCTGCACAAGCCATTTTTCAGCTTTCAGCGCTGTCACACTTTGAATGACAATTGCGTGGTCATGCTACACTGTACCCAAATGACATTTTTATATTTTATATTTTCACACAAATAGAGCTCTCTTTTGGTGGTATTTAATCACCACTGGGGTTTTCATTTTTTTTGCTAAACAAATGAAAAAAGAGCAAAAAAATAAGTTTTTCTTAGTTTCTGTCAGTAAATTTTGTAAATAAGTATTTTTTCTCCTTCACTGATGGGTGCTGATGAGGCGGCACTTATGGGCACTGATGAGGCAGAATTTATGGGCACTGATTAGGTGTCACTGATGAGGAGGCACGAATATGCCGCACTTATGGGCACTAATAGGTGGCACTGATATGTGGCACTGATGAGCACTAATAGGCGGCAATGATGGGTGGCACTGGTGGGCACTGATGGGCACTGATAGGCGGCACTGGTGGGCACAGATATGCGACACTGGTGGGCACAGATGGGTGGCACTGATTGGTCCTGATGAGTGGCATTAATGGGCAGCAGTGATGGGCATTGATGGGCAGCAGTGATGGGCATTGATGGGCAGCACTGATAGCCAGCACTGACTGGCATTACTAATGGCCACTGATTGCTGGCACTTGTGGGCATTGATTGCTGGCACTTGTGGGCACTGATTGCTGGCAGTGGTGGACACTAAATTGTAATCAGGGCACTGATTATAAGTGCCTGATTACATACCTAGATGTCCCCCTGTGAGGAGATGCCGCTGCTCGGCACTCCTCTCCTCACACTCTGTCAGTATGAGGCGAGAAGCGCAGATTACCGGCATCTCCATGTTTACATGTGACCGGCTGTGATTGCACACAGCCGATCACATGGTTAAAGAGCCGCGGCTCTTTATAGAGATTGGGGCCGCGCCGTGTCCTAGCAACATGGCTCGGCTATGATCGCCGCGCTGTGCGCCCCTACGGGCGTGCGAGAGTGGTCGTTCTGGGAAGCCGTCATATGATGTCCACACAGAGCAAGAGCCGCACCGCCCAGCCGACATTTGATGGTGGGCGGGCAGTAAGTGGTTAAAATCACTGCTCCTGCATAAATGATCTTTTTTTTTATTTTTAATTGATACATGTCCCCCCCCCCCCCCCCCGGGCAGTACCCAGGGCCCCATACCCTTTTTATGGCCAATTACTTGCATATAAGTTCAAATTCGGGTCCCATAGACGTCTATGGGGGTTCGGGTCCAAACTTTTGCGGTGTTCGAGAGTTCTGGCGTGAACCAAGCCAGGGGGGATGTTTGGCCCAACTCTACTAGCATGTCTTTGGAGTGCCCAGAGGAAACCCAAGCAGGCACATGGAGAACATGCAAACTCCAAGCAGGTAGTGCCATGGTTGGGCTTTTCTTTTTTTTCCTTTATTTTTGACTGGTATGTAAGTCTGATCAACTTAATATGTAGTAGAATTGTTTTTGGTCCTTTCCTTTTTCTTTTTATTTACATGTTGGCAATAAAGCAAACTGATGTTTGATAACATTGTTCGTAAAATATTTATTTTCCAAATAATGATCCGCAATACTTAAATAATAGTACACTCCGGTGCCCTTTGTTGTAACATTTAATTACTGTTTTGATTTTTGATTTACAGCTCTGACAAGCTGGCGAGGCCAAACTTCTTCGGAAAGCAATGAGAGCAGCAGTAAAGGTATTGTCTATTATGGATAATATGCTGCCCAGAAAACTGATCCTGAGCTTGCTTTTGGTTTTAGGCAGGGTGGCAGAAGTTGCAATTTCTGTGCACACAGAGAAGGTCATTTTCCTTATTTAGCCAATATAAAAAAAATATATCATCTACAGTGCATAGTTGGACCTGAACTATTGGTTCAATGGGATGGCAGGAAATTTCTACATGGCAAGCGATCCTCTTTCACATAAAAGTGGTCGCAGTGGCGGATTTGCCACTGGATCACTTTTATGGGAGCAGAGTGAGAGGTCCACCCCCCTCCCGCGTTTTCCTGGTCGTTTCCGCCGCTTTTCCGGAGAGATTAGCAGCGGCGGAAATGATCCAGTTCAGTGGCCTGATGGGCAGGAAGTCAAGTGAGGGCAAGATGGCCCCCACTCGACTCTATGCCCTTGGAGGACCGGAGCAACGTCAAAGATCACTTCCGCCCTCTGGCCTTAACTGGCCTATTTTTTTTTAATAATATTTTTTTACTGCTTTTAACCACTTCAGCCCCGAAAGAATTTACCCCCTTCCTGACCAGAGCACTTTTTGCAATTCGGAACTGCGTCGCTTTAACTGACAATTGCGCGGTCGTGCGACGTGGCACCTAAACAAAATTGACGTCCTTTTTTCCCACAAATAGAGATTTATTTTGGTGGTATTTGATCACCTCTGCGGTTTTTATTTTTTGCGCTATAAAAAAAAATAGAGCGACAATTTTGAAAAAAAAGGAATATTTTTGACTTTTTGCTATAATAAATATCCCCCAAAAATATATAAAAAAAAAAACAAATTTCTTACTCAGTTTAGGCCGATTGGTATTCTTCTACATCATTTTGGTAAAGAAAATCGCAATAAGCCTATATTGATTGGTTTGCGCAAAAGTTATAGCATCTACAAAATAGGGGATAGTTTTATGGCATTTTTATTATTAAGCCACCATTGGGCTCCAGTTATAACTTTTTCTTGGCAGAAATTATGTAATCAGTCTGCTGCAGGCAGGAGAAATCATTTTCTCAGTCTCCTCTCCTCCAGTAATCAGACTGCAACATTGTAACTTTTCAGCAAGTTGAGAGGCTACAGTGTCTGAAGCCTCGTACACACGGCCGGGTTTTCTCTGCAAGAAAGCTGCTGGGAGAGCTTTTTGCCGTGAAAAACGTGCGTGTGTATGCTTCTCGGCGAAAAAACATCCAGGAATCCCGACAAGAAAAAGAGAGAACCTGCTCTCCATTTTCTCGCCAGGATTCTCAGCAGAAAACAGTGAGTGTGTATGCTTACCTGTCCCCAGGTTAACCCGCGCATGCTCGAAAAGACTTTGACGCATGCGCGGTAGCATACAAGGGTAGTGTAGGGTGTAGCAAGATGGTGGCGACGGCATTGAATGTGACGAGCGCAGGCTCGTCGTAGTCGATGGCGTCACCGCGTTCTTGCCATTCAAAAGAACGGCGGTTCTTTTGAATGGCCGTCTGTATGCACGGCTTGGCAAGGAAAGCTTGCCAGGAATTCCGTCAGGAAAACCAACGTTTTTTTCCTGACGGGATTCCCGGCCGTGTGTACGAGGCTTGACACATCTGTGGCAGACATTTGTAAACCAAACACAGCCGAGAACTGCACAGGCACCAGAATGGTGTCATCTATGGACCAGCATCTCAGGCCAGGAAGAAGATATTGGAAGGCAGGAGGAAGCATTTCCTCAATCTCCTTTCGAGTGCTCATTCGGAATGTTAATTGTAACAAGTCATAGGATGTAAAGAAGCCCACCGTTTTTTCACTTTCCTTTCCTTCCACCACAGGTGGAAGGAAAGAAAATCACTTGAATGGTCCATCAGCACAGACAATGCATTCCACTGCTTTATAGTGTTCTGCCAGCGGAAAGGGAGGGAGCGCATGAGCCTACCTGGCCGGCAGAACACAATGATTACTGCTAGCCAAGGACTGTGCAGGCAACTGGTATGTATATAAGGAAGATGACAAACATATAATAACTGTGCTGTTTTTGGACACAGAGTGTCCACCTGGCATGGAAATGTCAATTTGTGCAGGATGCTGGTCCAAATGTCCAACGGAAGGAATTGTTTGCGAGAAAAAAGACTGTGAAGAGGGCTGCGCTTGTAAAGAGGACGGATATCTGAGACACAATGGAATGTGCATTCCAGCTTATCAGTGCCCCTTCATTCCCAAAGAAGGTGAGAGATCCATCTATTAACCACTTCAGCCCCAGAAGGTTTACCCCCTTCATGACCAGGCCATTTTTTGCGAAACAGCGCTACGTTAGTTTAACTGACAATTGTGTGGTCGTGCGACAATGAACCCAAACAAAATTGATGTCCTTTTTTCCCCACAAATAGAGCTTTCTTTTGGTGGTATTTGATCACCTCTGCGGTTTTTATTTTTTGCGCTATAAATAAAAAAAGACCGAAACCCTGTACACACGATCGGATTTCCTATGGTTTTTAAACCGATGGATTTTTCCATCGGAAAACTGATGAAGCTGACTTCCATCAGTCTTGCCTACACACCATCAGTCAAAAATCCGACCGTTCCAAACGCGGTGACGTAAAACACTCCGATGAGCCGAGAAAAATTAAGTTCAATGCTTCTGAGCATGCGTCGACTTGATTCTGAGCATGCGTGGGTTTTTTAACCGATGGACTTGCCCATAGACAATCGGAATTTGCTATCGGTTTTTTATCCATCGGAAAAATTTAAAACGTTCTATTTTTTGACACCGATGGAAAAAAGACCGATGGGGCCCACACACGATCGGTTTGTCCGATGAAAAAAATCCATCGGACTGTTTTCATCGGTAAAACCGATCGTGTGTACACGGCTCAACTGTTTTGAAAAAAAAACACAATATTTTTTACTTTTTACCATAAAACATATCCAATAAAAAAATGTAAAAAATCAAATTTCTTCATCAGTTTAGGCCAATAAGTATTCTGCTACATATTTTTGGTAAAAAAAAAAAAAAAACTATAAGAGTATATTGATTGGTTTGCACAAAAGTTATAGCGTCTACAAACTATGGGATAGATTTGTGGATTTTTTTTTGTTTTTACTAGTAATGGCGGCGATCAGTAATTTTTAGTGGGACTGCGACATTGCAGTGGACAAATCTGACACTTTTTGGGGACCAGTGATACCAATACAGTGATCAGTGCTAAAAAAATATGCACTGTCACTGTACTAATGACACTGTCAGGGAAGGGTTTAACATCAGGGGCACTCAAAGGGTTACCTGTGTTCCCTGAGAGTGCTTTCTAACTGTGTGGGGGAGGTGCTTTGACTGGGGGAAGACAGTGATCTATGTTCCTGCTTGGCAGAAACACAAGATCTCCATCTTCCCCACTGACAGAACGGCCATCTGACTTGTTTACATAGGCAGACCGCCGTTCTGCCTCTCTCGGGAACGATCGCAAGGTGACGGTGAACATCAGGTGCAACGGGCCCGCTGATTGACTCCCGCAGTGTCCAATCACAGTAGGAGCAGGTCGCCAGCGGCGTGCGTGCACGCCCCAGACCCAGAACTAGGAATCAAGTACATGTACATGATTTCGCCCAGGAGGCCCATCCTGCCGCAGTATATATGCACGGGGTGGTCCAGAGGAGGTTAAAATGTATGTCCAGGTATTGCCCAGACTTACCCCTAAAATCTTCCTTTTCAACTTTAGTTCATGTCCCAGCATTATTTTTCCTCCTTCCTTGTTCCTAAAGCAAGAAACGGCTTATATTACTTCATGTGACTTCAACAAGCTTGTAAAAAAAATTCTGGGGCAGCTACTGGGAGGTCATTTACTACTGACATAGACACGCCCCCAGAATTACATCTCCAAAGAGCCCTTTTCATGCACACAGAAGGAATTAGAAAACTTTAATTCATTTTTTTTTCCTCCTATACAAATTTTAAGGTGACAAATGTCCAGAGACCATGGTGTGGAGTTCCTGCTCGGGCTGCAATGACTACTGCAAAGTCGAGGGGAATAAATGCGTCCAGGGCTGCAGGATAGGCTGTGTTTGCGAGAAGAAAGACCATCGCCTGTATTATAGGAAATGTCGGAGTAAATACGCATGTCAACAAGAGTACGCTTTAGGTAAGATGTCCAAACTTTTAGAAACAAACAAAAAAAATTGTTATCTGTACTTTTAGCTCTGGATTGAGAAAAGGGGAACAAACCTTAAAAAAAAAAAAACGTATTCAGGACAAAACCAAGTAAGTTGTATGGACAAAACCAGATTACCAATGCTTATAGCACCAATATCCCATGGTATTGAGAGCTGAGGACAAACAAGTGGGGGAAAAGGGACTTTTCACATATACACAAAAGGTTACTTAAAAAAAAAAAAATTGAAAATGTAATTAGTTACAAAAGTAACATTTGTGCAAACATGTGTTGTCATCCATCAGACATGGAAAGCATATTCATTCATCACGCTTGTAATTCAACATGTTTCCCCATTCTGGCTTCTTCAGGGAAAAGCGTGGTGAAAATACTAATAAAATAAGCAAAGAACATAAATCAAACTGATATCGAGCCATTAACATTGTGTCCATGTTACCACATGATTTATTAACATACAAGTAAAAGCACCCACCAAGCAAGTTATAGCTCCCAGCAGACATTCCCTACCTACAGGGTTGTTTAGAGACAATGTAGCAAAAAGCAGGTTCTTTGTGATGGGCGTCTTTCCAGCAGTGCCGTATATGCCCACTGACTGGGATCGCAAAACCCACAGCCAGATCTCACGCAGAGAGGGGTATGGGGCCACAGTAAATCTAATATAAACCTAAACCTAAAATGAATTATAATGGGTACCGTATGTCAAAAAATATATAATTTTATTTCTAAATGACAACTTACAACTTTCTTGGATATTGAGACTGGATTACATCGCTGGAATTATTTTTTTATTTTTAATAAAGGACTTGTCCCAAGCTGTGTACTGTGGTTTTTAACATTTTGACACTATATTTGTGAAATTGAAGGGGTACCTTACCAATTCACATAGGGGGGAGGGATCTGGGGGTCCCCTTTGTTAAAGGGGGCTTCCAGATTCCGATAAGCCCCCCGCCCGCATCCCCCCACATCCCCCGGGCAAGGGTTGTGGGGAGGGACATCCTCCCCATGTTGAGGGCATGTGGCCTGGTACGGTTCAGGAGGAGGGGGGTGCTCTCTCATCCCCCCTCTTTTCCTGCGGCCTGCCAGGTTGCATGCTCAGATAAGGGTCTAGTATAGATTTTTGGGAGGAACCCCATGCCATTTTTTTTATTTTGGTGCAGGACTTCCCTTAAAATCCAAACCAGACCTGAAGGGTCTGGTATGGATTTTGAGATGGACCCCTATGCCATTTTTTTAAAAACAATTGGCGCAGGGTTCCCCTTAATATCCATACCAGACCAGGGGTAAACCCATGACATTTTTTTCAATGACTTTTATCTGTATTGCCGGGACCCGACAATTCATTATAGCTGCGAGTAGTTTTGAATTACTTTTTTTCCTTTAGAAATGACATTTTGTGGCAGGGACTGTTCTAAACACGGGAAACACGTGCCACTTCACAAGCATATTATAGACACCCCCCAGGTACAACATTTAAAGGAATATTTCACTTTTATTGTTTCACTTTAAGCATTATTAAAATCATTACTTCCAAATAAATGGCCGTTTTTAAAACTTTTTTGGGCATTAATACATGTTCCCTGGGGCAGGACCCGGGTCCCCAAACACTTTTTATGACAATAGCTTGCATATTAACCTTTAAAATGAGCACTTTTGATTTTTCATGTTCGTGTCCCATAGACTTTAACGGTGTTCGCGTGTTCAAACAAATTTTTTGCCTGTTCGCATGTTCTGCTGCAAACCGAACCGGGTTTTTTTTGGCTCATCCCTAGTCTTTATCATTATAGGATATTGCCTATTGTTACAGCCCCCCGAGCGCAGTGTTCTATTATTATTATTTTGAGGTTTTAAATCTCATTGCTTGCCTTCTTTAGGCAAATTATGTTAAAATTAGAAAAAAAGGAATTTAGAGAGAGAAGAGAGATATACTGTAAATAAAGAGATGCTGAATAATTTTCTAAAGAAAAAAAAAGGCTTTTGAATCAGTTAATAAGATAAATCTATTTGTACTTCAACAGTCTTCAGTCTATCAGTAAAATAAGTAAGGAAGGAAGGAAATGAAAGAAAAATAAAGAGATAGAGAAAACTCATTTGAAATCATATTGAGATGGAAAGAACAAAAGGGAAGGGAAGGAAAGGTAAAAAGAAAGTTAAAAGGAAAAAGAAAGGAATAAAAGAAAAAGGAAATGAAAAGGAAAGATGAAAGGAAAAAAAGGGAAACAAAAAGGAAACAAATAGAAAAGGAAAAGGAAAGGGATAGAAAAAGGAATTAAAAAAGGAAAGATAAGGGAGATGAAAAAAAAGGGAAGGAAAATTTGATGAAAAGGAAATGAAAGGGAAAAGGAATAGAAAAGTAAAGGGAATGGGAAGAAAAAGAAAGGGAACAGGAAATGAAAAGTAAAGGAAAAGAAAAAGATATGGAGAAGCAAATGAAAAGAAAGGGAAATTAAAAGGGAAAGGAATAGAAAAGCAAAGTGAATGGGAAAAAAAAAAGAAAGGGGAATTAAAAGTAAAAAAAAAAAGGAAAGGAAAATAAAAGGTGCAGGACATAAAAATCTAAGGAAAATGAAAAGGGACATACAAGAAAAGGGAAATTAAATAGAAAGGAAAAGCAAAAGAACTAAAAGAAAAAAAGAAAAGGGGGAAAAGGAAAGGAAAATGAAAAGGAAAGGGATAGGAAAAGGAACTGAAAAAGAAAAAGAAGGGAGATGAAAAATAAAAGGAAAGGGAAATTAGATAAAAAGGAACTAAAAAGGAATATAAAAGTAAATGAAAAGAAAATGAAATGTAATTGAAAATAAAATAAAGGGAGCAGTAAATTAAAAGGGGAGGAAAGAGAAAAGTTAGGTAAAAGGAAAGGGAAAAAAAGGAGCAGAAAATGAAAAAGAAAGAAAAAAGAAAATGAAAATACAGGGGGGGGGGGAGGAAAGGAGATTTAAAAGGAAAAAAAATGAAAAGGAAAGAAAAGAAAATTGAAAGTGAAAAAATAAAATTAAAAGGGAAAAGGAAAGGGAGTGACAGGAAAAGGGAAAGGAAATAAAAGGAAACGGAAAGGAAAAGAAAAGGAGCAGGGAATAAAAGGAAATGAAAAGGAATAGGAAAAAAAAAGGAAAGGAGATGAAATAGAAAAGGAAATGAAAAAAATTGAAAATAAAAAGCATAGAAAACAAAAAGAAAAGAAAAGGAAAAGGAAGAGAAAGAAAACAAAATCACAAAGCAAATAAAAAGGAAAAAATAAAATGAAAAGGAAAGGACAAAGCCAATGAAAAGGAAAAGAGATTAAAGCCCTGTACACACGATCGGATTTCCGATGGAATAAAATCCGATGGAATTTTCCATCGGAATTCCGATGAAGCTGACCTCCATCAGTCTTGCCTACACACTATCAGACAAAATTCCGACCGTCCCAAACGCCGTTACGTACAACACGTACGATGGCACTATAAATGGGAAGTTCAAATCCAATGGCGCCACCCTTTGGGCTGCTTTTGCTGATTTTGTGTTACCGCTTGTTAGTAAAAGTTTGGTGAGAAACGATTTGCGCTTTTCAGTCTCCGTGCTTTTCAGTCCGTTACAGCGTGACGAATGTGCTATCTCCATTACGAACGCTAGTTTTATCAGAATGAGCGTTCCCGTCTTGTAATTTAGTCTGAGCATGCGTACATTTTTCACCGATAGAGTTCCACACAGACGATCGGAATTTCCTATCGTTTTTTTTTTCCATCGGAAAAATTTAAAACATGTTCTGTTTTTTTACACCGATGGAAAAAAGTCAGATGGGGCCCACACACGATCGTTTTTTCCGGTGAAAAAAGTCCATCCGACTTTTTTCATCTGAAAAAACGATCGTGTGTACAGGGCATAAGGGAAATGTGATGAAAAGGAAAAGAAAAGAAAGGGAACCGGAAGTGAAAAGGAAAATGGAAAAATAAGGAAAAGGAAATCAAAAAAAAAGGGAAAAAAGTTAAGGAAAAAGAAAGAGAAGGAAAGGGAAAGGAAAATGAAAGGAGATGAAATAGAAAAGGAAATGAAAAAGAAAAAAAAAATTCAAAGAAAAGGCAAATAAAGAGAAAGAACAAGGAAAATGAAAATGAAAGAAATAGGAAAGTAAATGAAAGTGGAAGGAAATGAAAGGAAAAAGAAATAGATGGGGAAGAGAAAGGGAATAGAAAGGAAAATGTACCCCCCTACCATTTGTCTTTCTCTTTACAGTTAAATCTTGTCCCGAAGGCACAAAATGGGCTGACTGTGCAAAATGTTCCCAATTCTGTTTCCCTGAGAACGACTGCGCCAACAAGTGTTCCCGGGGCTGTGTGTGTCGGGATAGGAGGCTCGCCATAAGCAAGGGAAGGTGCATGAAACCAAAACTCTGCTCTAAGTTCGGTAATCTGGTAAGTTATTTACTTGCAAAGAACACAAACATACTGCTAACAGTGTAAAAATAAAAATAAAAATCAGTTACAAGAGTTAACGATCAATAAAAAATGATGTGATCAATAATGTAATCAAATTAATAGATCAATAACGCATTTAACGTGTTTCTGGGAATTACTGAAAGAGCTCAGGTCAACCCATTATTATCATAACTTTTGAGTTTGGAAAGCACACTGTAATGCAGATACATTAATAATCACCGGACAGAAGTGCATGAAGATCTGGAAAAAAAAAAAAAGTTTGTTAAAGTTTAAAGTTAAAGTTTGGACATTGCACAATATACAGTAGTTGGCCCAAATATGATTATATTTTTACAAACCTGGAGTGTCACATCAGGACTAAAACGATGGTATAATTAAACAATTGGCTTACCTATTGAAAAACTATTAACCACTTCCTTACTGGGCACTTAAACCCCCTTTGTACCCAGACCAATTTTCAGCTTTCAGTGCTGACGCATTTTGAATGACAATTGCGCGGTCTTACAACACTGTATCCAAATGATATTTTTATAATTTTTTTCCCACAAATAGAGCTTTCTTTTGGTGGTATTTGATCACCTCTGCGGTTTTTATTTTTTGCGCTATAAACAAAAAAAGACAGAAATTTTTAAAAAAAAACACAATATTTTTTTACTTTTTGTTATAATAATATCCCAATTTTATTTTTTTTATATTTTTCTTCTCAGTTTAGGCCGATACGTATTCTTCTATTTATTTTTGTTAAAAAAAATTGCAATAAGCGTATAGTGATTGGTTTGCGCAAAAGTTATAGCGCCTACAAAATAGGGGATAGAATTATGACAATTTTATTATATATTTTTTTTTTACTAGTAATGGCGGCGATCTGCGATTTTTGTCAGGCCTGCGGTATTGCAGCGGACATATCGGACACTTTTGACACTATTTTGGGACCATTCACATTCATACAGCGAACAGTGCTATAAAAATGCATTGATTACTGTATAAATGTGACTGGCGGGGAAGGGGTTAACACTAGGGGGCGATCAAGGAGTTAGTGATTCTTACTGTGTGGGGGAGGGGACAGACTGGGGGAGGTGACTGATCTGTGTCCCTATGTACAAGTAGGGTTGCCACCCGTACGGGAATGACCCGTACAGTCCGGTTTTTGACACTTGTGCCCGGGTTTCTGTTCTCTTCTAACCCAGACACAGCAGTATACCTGCAGTCCCAACCGTCTCCCTCACTTTGATTTCTCCCCCGCCCCGCAACTTGCCTGCTCCCCATCCCCCCGCCACCGCGCAAGTCAGCCAGCCTGTGAATCCTCGCCGCCACTGCTGAGAGTGAGAGTTTCAGCAGCGCGGGGGACAGAGAGAGGAGTAGAAGCAGCGGTGACAGGCAGCCCGCCCAGAGCTCCTTCACAGACATCAGAGCTGTACGGGGATTTCCTCCTTATCTGCTACGGTGAGTCCTCCCCCTCCCCCTCTGCACTGTGACCGGAGCTGTGTGTGTGTGTAACTCTGAACATCTTCACTCACTAAACTGTCATTCACCTTTTTAAGAGGGAGGAGGGGGCAGATGTCTGTATTCTTCCTGACAGGTGGTCTCTTTCTGCCAGAGGGGGGTTAGCAATGTCCCCTCCCATCACCCCTCACCTATTCCTGGATGGGGGTCCCCCTTATTACCCCCCCTGCAGTCCTACTGGCTGGGGGTCTTCTATAACTGGAGGGGGCAGGGAGGCAAATTCCTGTATATCTGGATGGGGGTCCCCTCTTATCACTCCCCCCAGCTGGGGATCTTCTTTACTGGAGGGGGGGTCCTATGTTCCTGGATTGGGATCCCCTCTTACAGTGGTGGCTGGTGCTAAAAAAAATGGGGGGGGGCATGCAAACAAACAAACTGAAAAAAAAACATCAATTGCTGCCACTGTGCCCATCAAACGCTGCCACTGTGCCCATCAAACGCTGCCACTGTGCCATCAAACGCAGCCA
The DNA here is from genome assembly GCA_029206835.1 of Rana muscosa. Lineage (NCBI taxonomy): Eukaryota > Metazoa > Chordata > Amphibia > Anura > Ranidae > Rana > Rana muscosa. The sequence goes on from CM055124.1 coordinate 79,685,477, forward strand.
CTGTGCCCATGAAATGCAGCCACTGTGCTCATCAAACGCAGCCACTGTGTCCATCAAACGCAGCCAGTGTGCCCTCAAACGCAGCCAGTGTGCCCATCAAACGCAGCCAGTGTGCCCATCAAACGCAGCCAGTGTGCCCATCAAACACAGCCACTGTGTCCATCAAACGCAGCCAGTGTGCCCATGAAATGCAGCCACTGTGCCCATCAAACGCAGCCACTGTGCCATCAAACGCAGCCACTGTGCCCATGAAATGCAGCCACTGTGCCCATCAAACGCAGCCACTGTGTCCATCAAACGCAGCCACTGTGCCCCATTAAACGCAGCCACTGTGCCCCATAAAACGCAGCCACTGTGCCCCATCAAACGCAGCCACTGTGCCCCATCAAAGGCAGCCACTGTGTCCATCAAAGGCAGCCACTGTGCCCATCAAATGCAGCCACTGTGCCCATCCATTTCTGACACTGTGCCCATCCATTGCTGCCAGTGTGCCCATGAAGTGCCGCTACTGTGCCCATCAAATGCTGCCAGTGTGTATCGCCCGTCCGGCACTTACCTTGTCTCGGTGGGGCAGCGGTGTCCACGCTCCTCGATGTCTTCTCCCGTCGTCTCTTTCCGGCCTCTGCGATAGGCATCCAATCACAGCGCTTGTCGCTTCAGCCAATCAGGTGACAGGTAACAGACCCGAGCACCTGATTGGCTGAGAGGCAGTTCAGTGTTAGGAAAGCGAAAATTCATTCGCTTTTCTAACACAACACTGAGTGAACAGCGAGGCGCCCAGCATGGACACCTTTTTGGATGCCTATTAGAGCCTATGGCTCTAATCAGGTTCTTCCAAAAAATACACCGCCGCTGTAATTCAGGTGCCCGGCGCCCGACAAGGGGCCGGGTACCTGAATAGGGTGTTAGCGGCGACCATAGATAGATTCATGCAATGCATGAATCTATCTATGGTGATAGAGAGGTGGCAGGAGAGAGGGGGCGGCGCCTGTGCGCCCTTTATGGACGCACCACCACTGCCCTCTTATCACCTCCCCGCAGTCCTGGTAGCTGGAGGTCTACTTTAACTGGAGGGGGGATGGAGGGGGATTTCCTGTTTTCCTGGATTGGGGTCTCCTCTCATCACCATCCTGCAGTGCTCCCCACCTGGGGGTCTTCTTTAACTGGAGTGAGAAGGGAGTTCCTGGATGAGGGTCCCCTCTTATCACCCCCTGCAGTCCTCCTAGCTGGGGGTCTTCTTTATCTGGAGGGGGGAGTATTTGTCAGTATTCCTGTATAAGTGGAAGGGAGTCCCTTCTAATCACCCCCCATGCACTCCTCCTGTTAAGGGGTTTCCTTCTCCTGGAGAGGGGTCAGTAAGCCTGGAAGTGTGTGTGAATGGGGGGGGGGTCCCTGACTCCATTTGGGGTTCTCATATTACTTCTTGCACTTCTGCATGTGGCTCCCTATACTTAGCTCTCAGATCATTGCCCCTGGGCAGTTGTATAGAGTCCTTCCGGCCCCTTTCATTCCAACCTCTGTCAGCATTAGCTGAGCTTGGGGGGGGGATTACACTGGGGCACAGACTAACCTGGGGGGATTACACTGGGGCACAGACTAACCTGGGGGGGATTACACTGGGGCACAGACTGATCTGGGGGGATTACACTGGGGCACAGACTGACCTGGGGGGATTACACTGGGGCACAGACTGACCTGGGGGGGATTTACACTGGGGCACAGACTGACCTGGGGGGGATTTACACTGGGGCACAGACTGACCTGGGGGGGGATTACACTGGGGCACAGACTGACCTGGGGGGATTACACTGGGGCACAGACTGACCTGGGGGGGATTTACACTGGGGCACAGACTGACCTGGGGGGGATTTACACTGGGGCACAGACTGACCTGGGGGGGGGGATTACACTGGGGCACAGACTGACCTGGGGGGGATTTACACTGGGGCACAGACTGACCTGGGGGGATTAAACTGGGGCACAGACTAACCTGGGGGGGATTACACTGGGGCACAGACTAACCTGGGGGGGATTACACTGGGGCACAGACTAACCTGGGGGGGATTACACTGGGGCACAGACTGACCTGGGGGGATTACACTGGGGCACAGACTGACCTGGGGGATTACACTGGGGCACAGACTGACCTGGGGGGGATTTACACTGGGGCACAGACTGACCTGGGGGGGATTTACACTGGGGCACAGACTGACCTGGGGGGATTACACTGGGGCACAGACTGACCTGGGGGGATTACACTGGGGCACAGACTGACCTGGGGGGGATTTACACTGGGGCACAGACTGACCTGGGGGGATTACACTGGGGCACAGACTGACCTGGGGGGATTACACTGGGGCACAGACTGACCTGGGGGGGATTTACACTGGGGCACAGACTGACCTGGGGGGGGATTACACTGGGGCACAGACTGACCTGGGGGGGATTACACTGGGGCACAGACTGACCTGGGGGGGATTACACTGGGGCACAGACTAACCTGGGGGGATTACACTGGGGCACAGACTAACCTGGGGGGGATTACACTGGGGCACAGACTAACCTGGGGGAGGATTACAATGGGGCACAGACTGACCTGGGGGGGATTACACTGGGGCACAGACTGACCTGGGGGGATTACACTGGGGCACAGACTGACCTGGGGGGATTACACTGGGGCACAGACTGACCTGGGGGGGATTTACACTGGGGCACAGACTGACCTGGGGGGGATTTACACTGGGGCACAGACTGACCTGGGGGGGATTACACTGGGGCACAGACTGACCTGGGGGGATTACACTGGGGCACAGACTGACCTGGGGGGGATTTACACTAGGGCACAGACTGACCTGGGGGGGATTTACACTGGGGCACAGACTGACCTGGGGGGAATTACACTGGGGCACAGACTGACCTGGGGGGATTTACACTGGGGCACAGACTGACCTGGGGGGGATTACACTGGGGCACAGACTAACCTGGGGGGGATTACACTGGGGCACAGACTAACCTGGGGGGGATTACACTGGGGCACAGACTAACCTGGGGGGGATTACACTGGGGCACAGACTGACTTGGGGGGATTACACTGGGGTACAGACTGACCTGGGGGGATTACACTGGGGCACAGACTGACCTGGGGGGGATTTACACTGGGGCACAGACTGACCTGGGGGGGATTTACACTGGGGCACAGACTGACCTGGGGGGATTACACTGGGGCACAGACTGACCTGGGGGGGATTACACTGGGGCACAGACTGACCTGGGGGGGATTACACTGGGGCACAGACTGACCTGGGGGGATTACACTGGGGCACAGACTGATCTTGGGGGGGGATTTACACTGGGGCACAGACTGATCTTGGGGGGGGGGATTTACACTGGGGCACAGACTGACCTGGGGGGGATTACACTAGGGCACAGACTGACCTTGGGGGGGATTTACACTGGGGCACAGACTGACCTTGGGGGGGGGTACTGGGGAACAAACTGACCTTGGGGGGATTATACTGGGGGGACAAACTGGCCTTGGGGGAATTATACTGGGGGCAGACCAATCATCTGGCCACACCTACTGTTCATCACGGCACCGCATTACTGCTCTTCTCGGGGCACCCAAAGATGTCCCAAGTCTTTTACAATCCTATAATGTATACTGGAAAAAAAACGAAAAAATTGCTGTGCGCTGCTAGAGTGTTCGGGTTTGGCTTAATGAAAAGGTGGCAACCCTATGTACAAGGGACACAGCATCGGTCTCCTCTCTCCCTGACAGGACATGGATCTCTGTGTTTACACACAGAGATCCACGTCCTGCCTCTGTAAAAGCCGATCGCATGTACCTGGCGGACATCGCGGCCGCCAGGCATGCGCATCGGCATCACGTGATGCGGCGCGCACAGCTGTTCCCAGCCGCGCGCCCTCGGCACCGCGCGGCGGAATGTAAACAAACCAGGACGCCCTGGGGACGTCCACCCGGCACTTGAGAGCCGCGCTGCAGCCGTCTTTCGGCAATAGCGCAGGTCTCAAGTGGTTAAAAATGAAGTACCGGTATATCCTGACTATTTAACATTTCCTTTGTACCGTGTCTCAAATAATTGACATGCTTTCTTTTTTATTAACCACTTGTCCTCCAGAAGGTTTACCCCCCTTAATGACCAGGCCATTTTTTGCGATACGGCACTGCGTTACTTTAACTGACAATTGCGCGGACATGCGATGCTGTACCCAAATAAAATTTATGTAATTTTTTTCCCACAAATAGAGCTTTCTTTTGTTGGTATTTGATCAACCCTGCAGTTTTTATTTTTTTGCGCTATAAACAAAAAAAAAACAACAATTTTGAAAAAAATAAAATAAAAAATCTTAATTTCTTCTATAAAACATATCCAATAAATAAATAGAAAAAAATCGAATTTCTTCATCAATTTAGGCCAATATGTATTCTGCTACATATTTGTGTTAAAAGAAATCCCAATAAGCATATATTGATGGATTTTCGTAAAAGTTGTAGCATCTAAAAACCTTGTCTCTTCTGTACTGTACTGTAATTGTGCTGCCCCCCCCTCAACATTGTAAAGCGCTGCGTAAACTGTTGGCACTATATATATTGTGTATAATAATAATAATAATGGGATGGGTAATGGCGGCGATAGGCGACTTATAGCAAGACTGTGATATTGCGGAGGACAAATCGGACACTGACACTTTTAACACTTTTTGAGGACCAGTGACACTAATACAGTGATCAGTGCTAAAAAAAAATGTGCACTGTCACTGTACTAATGACACTGGCTGGGAAGGGATTAAAATCAGGGGCGATCAAAGGGTTAACCCTTTGATGGGCCTACTGTACTGACAGAACGGCGATCTACCTTGTATACATAGGCAGGCAACCGTTCTCCCTCTGAACTGAAGGATCGGCGGGTATCGGCGGACATCAAGTATGTGGTACCCGCCGATCAGCTCCCTCTGTGTATATTCACAGCAGGAGAAGGCCTGCTGGCGGTGTGCGTGTGCGCCCCAGACCCGGAAGTATCGGATCATGTACTAGGTACGTGATCCAGCGCAGCCGTGCCACTTTGCTGCTGTATATCTAAGTTATACAGTTGACAAGTGGCTAAATACTGTTTTCAAATTTTGTAATCCTTCTCTGATCTCCTACAGTCTCTTTTAGCCACTTCCTATCTACATGTACATGCTCCAGGGTTGTCTGCACATCATTGCCCTGGACCAGCATTCTTATAGTGACGACGGTGAACCATACCTGTGCAATGTGTGCCAGCATGACAGCTTGTAGTGTCCACCAGGGGGAGCAAATCACAAGGTGACAATGCAGGTGAACAATTGGGAGACAGTTGTCACGCAATAACAGGAAGTGACCGTCCAAGGATTATTTTAAATAAAACTTCAGATTTAAAAAAGACAGAAAATAAGGTTTGAAATGATATTTATACGTTACATTTTGAGAGATTTGGGATTGGTTTAAAGGGGTTGTAAAGGCAGAAGGTGCATTCAATGCATTCAGATAAAAAGCCTTCTGTGTGCAGCAGTCCCCCTCAGCCCCCATAACACTTACCTGAGGTCCTTCTCTGTCCAGGGATGTCCACAAGAGATCCTCCCTCCTGATTGGCTGAAACATAGCAGCGACGCCATTGGCTGCCGCTGCTGTCAAAAAAAGGCAGCTAGCCAACCAGGGGAGAGAGGGGGCGGTGCGAGGTCGGGGCTCCGTGTCTGAATGGACACAGGGAGCTGTGACTCGGCTCAGGTGCCCCCATAGCAAGCTGTTTGCTGTGGGGGCACTCGACAGGAGGGAGGGGTCAGGAGCACTGAAAAGAGACCCGAGAAGAGAAGGATCGGAGGCTGCTCTGTGCAAATCCAACTGCAATGGAGCAAGTAAGTCTAACATGTTTGTTATTTTTATAGAAAAAAAACAAAACTTTACAATCACTTTAAGTCTTCATTAACCGCTTGCCGACCAGCGCACAACGATATATGTCGGCACAATGGCACAGCTGCGCAAATGGGCGTACAGGTATGTCCCCTTTAAATCGTGTCATTGTAAGCATGCGGGCCGCGTGCTCCGTGACCGCGCCCCCCGGGACCCGCAAGCTCGATGTCCGCCAGTGTCCTGCGATCGTGTCACAGAGCTGCAGAACAGGGAGATGCCTATGTAAACAAGGCATTTCCCTGTTCTGCCTAGCAACATGACAGAGATCTACTGCTCCCTGTCATCGGGAGCAGTGATCGCTGTCATGTCAGTGGTAGCCCCCCCCCACAAGTAGAATCACTCCCTAGGACACACTTAACCCCTTGATCGCCCCCTAGTGTTTAACCCCTTCACTGCCAGTGTCATTTACACAGTAATCAGTGCATTTTTATAGCAGTGATTGCTGTATAAATGACAATGGTCCCAAAATAGTGTCAAAGGTGTCAAAGGTGTCCGCCATAATGTTGCAGTCACGATAAAAATCGCTGCCATTACTAATAAATGTTTTTTTTTTTTTTAAATGCTATAAATCTATCCCCTATTTTGTAGACGCTATAACTCGATTTTCTTTACCAAAAACATGTAGAAGAATACGTATCGGCCTAAACTGAGGAAAAAAATGTGTTTATTTATATATTTTCGGGTGATTTATTATAGCAAAAAGTAAAAAATAGCGAAATTTTTGAAAAAAAAGCAATATTTTTTTGTTTATAGCACAAAAAATAAAAAACACAGAGGTGATCAAATAACACCAAAAGAAAGCTCCATTTGTGGGGAAAAAAGGACGTTAATTTTGTTTGGGTGCCACATCGCACGACCGCGCAATTGTCAGTTAAAGCGACGCAGTGCCGTATCGCAAAAAGTGCTCTGGTCAGGAAGGGGGTAAATTCTTCTGGGGCTGAAGTGGTTAAGAGCAGGTAATGTACAAGGTTTTAATTTTTATGCATTTTATGTTTTTTCCTCTTTTTTTTGAAAGGGCGTCTATTCTGGAAAGACATGGAAGAGAGGCTAAAGTGGAAGACTTCCTCTAGGTGGAGGGACAGAAAGAAAATGATACCACTGAAGACATTTCCCGCAACTCTCACAGCTGTTATTAACCGGGCTTTCTCTTTTTTTTGTTTTGTTTTTTGCAATCAAAATATTGTTAAGATTCTTTTGCAGTTGACATTGTGAAATTATCTCATAGGAAGCAAATAAAAATATTTGAGCAAAGTAAAAAAAAAAAAAGTTATGTTAAAGCTGATACATTGTTTCGTTTTGATAAAGTTGGATTCCTTTACTGGCCTGCTATTTAAAGAGACCTGGAAAATGGTTTGGTTAAAAACTTTTCCCGCATACTTTGCTGTTGTTTGATGGACCTCTGTTTTAAAGTGGAGTTCCACCCTAAAAACAAAAAAATAAAAAAATTCACCAAAAATCTACAAATAAATAGAAAAAAAAATAGAAAAAAAATGTTGTTTTACTTACCAGAAATAGCGGTTGCTATGCAGATATTCCTAATCTGCCTCTTCATCCGCCGCGGCTGGTCTTCATCCTCACGGTGTCTTCTGGTAAATAGGGTGCGCTGCCTTCTGGGAACTGTGTGTATCCCAGAGAGCAGCCGCCCATTCAGAAAACACTGCGAGACTCGTGCATGCGCAGTAGCAAACGGGCAGTGAAGCCGCAAGGTTCCACTGCCTGTTTCCCTTAGTGAGGATGGCGGCATCGGGAGTTGCCAGGATCGAGGGATCGGCCTTGGGTGGGCCGACATCGCGGGCGAGTAGGACAGGTAAGTGTCCTTATTAAAAGTCAGCAGCTACAGTGTTTGTTGCTGCTGACTTTAAAAAAAAAAAAGTCGCGGGTGGAATCCCACTTTAAATTGCAATCAACATTTTTGTGTCACATACTTGCAATTTAAAAAATATATATTTTACAATCAACATTATGAAATGATTCCATAGGAAAGAAGACAAATATTTGGGTGAAGAAGAAAAAAATATTTTTGCTACTAAACCCATGAGACTGCAGTCACTATTCTGTAAAACCTTGGATTGCGAGCATAATATGTTCCGGAAACATGCTTGTAATCCAAAGCACTTGTATATCAAAGCAAATTTCCCCATAAGAAATAATGGAAACTCAGATGATTCGTTCCACAACCATTTATTCATATGTCCTTCAGTTTATAGTCCATATAAAAAGATTATAACAATGTGATGGGTTGTGTAACCATAAAATGTCCATCCACAAATGGAAGCCTCCCCAAGGGGATTAGAAGCAAAATCCAGCAGGAGCTCCAGAGTATAAAAGAGAAGAGAGACGCCTCTAAGTGTAGCAATATGGTTACATTTAATGGAGATACAACATTTAGCAACTCACATGGTTGATGATTAAAAGAGGCACATCTAAGTGTAGCGGGGGTCCTAAATTTAGGGATTGTTACACTAAATTTAGGCGTGATTTGAGTGGTAGTTGGCTCAAATCTTTCAATTTGCTGGACTCTGCCTTGCTGCTGTTTCACCTGGCGTGCAGTTCCCCTAAGAAGTATGGGTGGCGCTGTCACTTGTACTCGGGGTTGAAACACAGGTGTGGGAGTTGCGATTTGGTGTCCCCTCTCGGCAGCCGTACAGTGGGCGTGGCGGGCCTGCTGTGCATGCCGGGAGAGGGTACAAAAGGGGCAGACGCCATTGGTCAGGGTCGCTTTTATCCGGGGATCTGTACTCGAGGGGAACCTACGGGTTCTGGGAGGCGAGTGCGTGGCCCTCCAGGCTATGGGTCCATGTGCGCCTCAGTCCCAGGCACCTTCAGTCCTGGGACTGCAACTTCAGCCCTGGGCCCAGCACCTTTAGCTGGAGCCCACTTCAGATAGGAAGAATCCCAGGGTGCCGCCTTGCAAGGGGACCCGTTTCTGGAAGAGGAGGCTGGGGGAGGGCCGTTCCGAAGGACTGGTGAGAGATCACAGTGAAGGAAGGGGCCCAGTAACTCTCCGGAGGGATGTCATCCATCTGAAACCAAGGGGCCTAACATCTGAGTCACTAGGAGGTTTAGGACACTATAGATTCTGTGGCAGAGGATCTCCTGAACGCATCCATTAGGGAACTTAATTGACTGTTCGAGCTACACGCCGGCTGCTAGTGCCGTTGGGTGACTATCCGGGTGAGCTATACCCACTCGGGACCGAGTGGCGAGGAAGCCAAGAGTGTCTGAACTGATCTGTCTTCCTAACACCTTTCTCTCTTCACGCATAAGAAAATAAACTCTACGTTGGAGTGGTATTTGGTGTGGACCTTGAAGTTACTGGCGGTATAGAGACTTTGTCCCTACACACTAGGTAAAGAAACCAACTTTGAGGAGAACCTCGCTGCAAGACCCGTAAGTGAAAACAAGTATGCTTAACCTCTGCAAACCAGAGGGTACAGGCATGATGCCCCTTTCTCTCCTGTGAGTGAGCCAAAGACGGGAGTGAAAGGGCCGTGTGCTACATAAGTATGCAGGCATCCGGGGTACAGCTGTCCACATAGAGACCATCCCCCACACCGCCGGCTCTCACGGCTGTCAGTCTGCAATCGTGACCGTGAAGACTACCCTGCAGTAGAGCGATCTAAAAGCGAGGCTTGAACGGCTCATGGAGAGCAGCGTGGAAGGGACCACATTGATGGCGGTGAGGAGGACGGTCCATGTGGTCATCTTTACCCCGGATGCCTGCATACTTAGATGTGTCGGTTTTAATCATCAACTATGTGAGTTTCTAAATGTTTTATCTTCATTAAATGTAACTGTATTGCTACACTTAGAGGCGCCTCTCTTTTATACTTAGTTGTGACGTGACGCTACTTGTATATCAAGACATCGCTTTTATATCAAGTCAAGATTTATTAAAAAATGTTGCTTGTCTTGCAAAACTCTCTCAAACCAAGTTACTCTTAAACCAAGGTTTTACTGTATAATAAAAATACTAATAATAATATTATATATATATATATATATATATATATATATACATATATAATATTATTATTAGTATTTTTATTATACAGTAAAACCTTTGTTTAAGAGTATATATATATATATATATATATATATATATATATATATATATATATATTTAACTTTTGTTTTATTTTTTACAATTTTTTTTATTTTTTTACTTACTTTCATCAGAGTAGTTCAGTGTCACAATAGTACACCATACACTACATTACCCTGGGCAGGGTGATAAGGAATTATTTTATTTTTTTACACTGTGGTGAGATCACTGTTACCACAATTGTTTGAACCGTGGTTTCATTCATAACAGCTGTGCTTATTGTTGACATGCTGTGATTGGCTATAGCTGATCCAATGGTACAGGGAGCCAAGTACCATGTGATAGCTGTGGGACAATCACAGCATCACTACAGGAAGCACAGCCGTTATGAATGAAACTCATTCATAACAATTGTGTATTAATTTTGATCATGTGATCGCGTGACACAGGAAGCATCCAGTGGACACAGTGATTACAGTAGCGGCTTGCTGCATGCCCCAGGGGGGTGCACCGGAGCACCAGTGCGAATGTGCAATGCAACGTATAATTACGTTGCTGAACTTGGCCCTGCCACCCGCCCACAGTAAAAGCAATGTGGGCTGTCCTAAAGCAGTTAAACATTAATTTTTTTTTGTGCAGTGTTGCATGATTGGGTAATTGTCAGTCAAACTATCACAACACTGAAAAACGATAAGTATTATACAGGCTGGATTCTAGCACAAATCTTCTTTCCCTCATCCCCCCCACTATCACAACCCTTAGCATATCCCTGTCAAATTTCTCTTCTTAGAACAATAGTTACCCCCTGCCACCCCCAATCGCCTTGCGGTGCCCTCCCACCTCACATGATACCACAGTGCCCAGGACAGCCACCCCTCCTGCCCACCCCTTGTCCCAGCCCTGTAGCTACTATATCTAAGAATTGGCAAGGTGCTTCTGGGTTTATTACCGCTTTGATTTGTGCGCATTGTTGCATGATGGAGTAACTGTCAGTCAAACTCACAGCACTGAAAACTGAAAAAAATATTGGTAACCAAGGGGTATTACAGGATGGTACACAAGCGGTTACACCAGAGTTTGGCGTCATGTTCTGCTCTGTTCCCTAAGATCCGGGATGTGTCAGTCTCGCTCCAGTTGCTGCAGGAAATATTACGGCTCATGTGAATTGCCACGTATTCCCTTGAGGAACAGGGTGCAGTTTCTAATTGGTCATTTATTTATAAAATTGAGGCTGTGACTGTCGTCGAGCGTTTTTGTGTGTGTTGCGAATGTGTTTAGCTGCCCAGTGTGTGATGTACCTGTGTAATATCTATAAGAGCCGTACAGAACATTGATTTCCATTGTCTGGGCTGTGTCAGCTCTTCTGTCTCCGTCCGGAGAGGTAAGATCACTCGCTTTATTTTCCTAATAACAACAACTATGTAGACAGAGAGCGACAACAGAAACTTAACCACTTGACCTCCTGAAGATTTACCCCCCCCTTAATGACCAGGCCATTTTTTGTGATACGTCACTGCGTTACTTTAACCACTTTAGCCCCGGACCATTTTGGTGGTCAAAGACCGGGCCACGGCACTGCGTCGCTTTAACTGACAATTGCACTATCGTGCGACGTGGCTCCCAAACAAAATTTACGTCCTTTTTTCCCCCCACAAATAGAGCTTTCTTTTGGTGGTATTTGATCACCTCTTCGGTTTAAATTTTTTGTGCTATAAACAAAAATAGAGCGACAATTTTGAAAAAAACGCAATATTTTTTTACTTTTTGATATAATAAATATCCCCAAAAAATATATATAAAAAAATATTTTTTTCCCTCAGTTTAGGCCGATACGTATTCTTCTACATATTTATGGTAAAAAAAAATCGCAATAAGCGTATATTGATGTTTTTTTCGCAAAAGTTATAGCTTCTACAAAATAGGGGACTGTTTTATGGCATTTTTATTAATATTTTTATTTTTTTCTAGTAATGGCGGCGATCGGCGATATTTATCGTGACTGCGACATTATGGCGGACACATCGGACACTTTTGACACTATTTTGGGACAATTGCACGGTCGTGCGACGTTGCACCCAAACAAAATTGATGTCCTTTTTTTCCCCACAAATAGAGCTTTCTTTTGGTGGTATTTGATCACCTCTGCGGTTTTTTATTTTTTTGCGCTATAAACAAAAAGAGCGACAATTTGGAATAAAAATAGATATATATTTTTTACTTTCTGCTATAAAACACATCCAACAAAAAATTAAAAAAAAAATCGAATTTCTTCATCAATTTAGGCCAATATGTATTCTGCTAAATATTTTTGGTTAAAAAAAAATCCCAATAAGCATATATTGATTGGTTTGCGCAAAAGTTATAGCGTTTACAAACTATGGGATAGATTTAGGGACTTTTAAAAAATTGTTTTTACTGGTAATGGCGGCGATCTGTGATTTTTAGCGGGACTGCGACATTGCGGCGGACAAATCTGACCCCAAATGACACTTTTTGGGGGACCAGTGACATTATTACATTGATCGGTGCTATAAAAATGCACTGATCAATGTAAAAATGACACTAGCAGGGAAGAGGGGGCGATCAAGGATTTAAGTGTGTTCCCTGGGTGTGTTCTAACTGTAGGGGGGGAATGGGCTGCCAGGGACATGACAGAGATCACTGTTCCTGATCTCTGGGAACAGAAGATCCCTGTCGTGTCATCTGTCAGAATGGGAAATCGCCTTCTTTACATAGGCAATTCCCCATTCTGCCTCTCCTCCATGTAATCGCGGGTCGCTGGCGGACATCGAGTCCGCGGGATCTGCGGCGTGTGGCCCGCTATCCTTCTTGCATGGCCTTTAGATAGATTTAGGAACTTTTTTATTATTTTTTATATTTTTTACTAGCGATCAGCAATTTTTATCAGGACTGGCGACATTGCGGCGGACAAATTGGACACTAAGTGACACATTTTGGGGACCGGTGACACCAATACAGTGATTAGTGCTAAAAAAAACGCACTGTCACTGTATAAATGACCCTGGCAGGGAAGGTGTTAACAATGGGGGGCAATCAAAAGGTTAACTGTGTTTCCTATGTGAGCTTTTTAACTGTAGGGGGGAGTGGCTTTGACTAAAGGAAAACAGAGATCCATGTTTCTGCTTAGCGTGGAAACCATTCTGTTCCTGGCCATCAGGGAGGAGGATCAACGCTAAATTCCTACATCACATCCACAGGGGGAACTGTTTTTTTTTAGATGATCTTGAGATACGCAAACTACAGCAGCCAATCAATAGCTCAGGGTAGGTCACAAGTGGATGCTGCAGAGAATGCACCCATTTATACAGGGAAGCAGTGACACCACCGTTCCTATAGTTAAGTACATAGAGGAGGTTGTGTGACCAGGAGCCATTTCTTTATAGGAAGAATAAAAAATAAAAAAAACACCCAGACACATACAATGGAACTACCCTGAAACAGGATTAAAAAAGGGTATATTGGAGGGAGAAAAAAATTGGAATTTCAAAATAAAAATATAGAATTGTAATAATAATCTATTGTATTTGTTCTGTGTGAATGGAGCAAGAAAAGGAAAAAAAAACAGAAAAAAAAAAACAAAGTGTTAAGCTATTTCACGTGCTGGTATAATATTTTTCTATAGTTTTAAAATGGCAAATATTGTATTTGTCCACTAGATGGCACTAAATATCACAGGATACTTATTAGCTCTATCTAGTGGCCAAATGTGGTATTTACAGTTTTTAAATCAATAATAAACATGCAAACAGAACAAGAAACAGCCAAATAATGTTTTTGCTGGGAAACATTTTATTGACTGGTCAGTCTTTGTTACTGAGACAAAAACTGGTGGACTAGGGTTGAGCTAGATTGAGAGCACTCTCCAGAAATTTATTTGAAAACCACAAGACTTCAGCAGAATTTTGCAGATTTATTAGTAAAATGAAGGTGGGTTTGGTGTATTTTTTTTTTTTTTTTTGTGTGCTTTTTACAGAAGCTCCTTTCAACTATCCTGGACCTTATCTTGTGCAAAAGAAATAAATAATAATAAAATAAAAAAAACAGCCCTTCATTGGCAGCACTAGTTTTTTTTTTTTTTTGTTTTGTTTTGTTTTTTAATCACAAAAAAAAAACACAGGCAGCTAAATTAGTACAATAATAGCACAATTTACAACAATGTACAAACAAAGATAATGCTAAAGAATACTAAAATGAATCAAAATAATTTCCCTAAATACACTCTACAAAAAAAAAACAGATAAATCAATCAATAAACAACTCAAGGAAAAAGTTCAACTGAGGGTGAAGGATTGTGTATATGGGATTGTATTATTTTTTTCTAGGCTGAAATAGATGGTCTTGTTTTTTTTTTTCAACCCCAAAAAAAGCGGGTAAAATTTCCACATTTGACAAAAAAAATAAAAATTAAGTGAGATTTAATTAAGCTCCCAATATACTCTAACATAGCATAATATATGTATTGCTAGACTCTCTTCTTCTGGTGAGGTGTATACTTTTTATGCTTCCTTAAAAAAATAAAAATGTATTTATAAATTTTTATATGTATGCAATCAGTAACTTTTAAAGTGTTATATATTTTTTTTCTTAGAAATAAAGCAGTGACCATGACGGCTCTTAGGGTTCTTCTTGTGCTTCTATTAGGTACTGTATTTACTAAATAAATAACCAGAATAAAATATTATAAGGTGCTTCATTGATTTTTTTGAATCATTTTATTTCAAAAATAATATAATTCCCACTGTTAAGGCATATGTAAAAAAAAAAAAAAATACATACAGCATATACAGTATATATATATATATATATATATATATATATATATATATATATATATACACACACACAATATTGCCATAGACTTCATTAAGTTAAAAAAATCTTTAGAAACACTTGAAATATATATATATATATATATATATATATATATACGGTATACACTGTATTGTCAAAAGTATTGGGACTACTGCCTTTACACACACATGAACTTTAATGGCATCCCAGTCTAAGTCCGGAGGGTTCAATATTGAGTTGGCGCTGCCCTTTGCAGCTATAACAGCTTCAACTCTTCTGGGAAGGCCGTCCACAAGGTTTAGGAGGGTGTCTATGGGAATGTTTGACCATTCTTCCAGAAGTGCATTTGTGAGGTCATGCACTGACATTGGATGAGAAGGTCTGGCTCGCTGTCTCTGTTTTAATTTATCCAAAAGTTGTTCTGTCAGGTTGAGGTCAGGACTCTGTGCAGGCCAGTCAAGTTCCTCCACCCCAAACTCGCTCATCCTTGTCTTTACGGACCTTTCTTTGTGCACTGGTCTGAATCATTTGGTGGAGGGGGGATTAGGGTGTGGGGTTTGTTTTTCAGGGGTTAGGCTTGGCCCCTTAGTTCCAGTGAAGGGAACTCTTATAGCGTCAGCATACCAAGACATTTTGGACAATTTAATGCTCCCAACTTTGTGGGAACAGTTTGGGGATGGCCTCTTCCTGTTCATACATGACTGCACACCAGTGCACAAAGCAAGGTCCATAAAGACATGAATGAGTGAGTTTGGGGTGGAGGAACTTGACTGGCCTGCACAGAGTCCTGACCTCAACCCGATACAACACCTTTGGGATGAATTAGAGAGGAGACTGCGTGCCAGGCCTTCTCGTCCAACATCAGTGCCTGACCTCACAAATGCCCTTCTGGAAGAATGGTCAAACATTCCCATAGACACACTCCTAAACCTTGTGGACGGCCTTCCCAGAAGAGTTGAAGCTGTTCTAGCTGCAAAGGGCGGGGCCAACTCAATATTGAACCCTACGGACTAAGACTGGGATGCCATTAAAGTTCATGTACATGTAAAGGCAGGCGTCCCTATACTTTTGACAATAGAGTGTATATTTATAAATTTATTTCAAGTGTTTCTAAACTCTAAGGGCTCTTTCACGGAAGATCCGCCCCGTGAAGCTCCGCTTGCTCAGCGGGGATCGCTTAATGCAGTCTATGGTATCACTTACCCGAGTCTTTACTTTATCCAGCCTTGTGTCCATCTTCCTGGAGGTACAGTCTACACTGATAACAGAATATACAACAGAATGTGTATCTGGACCACGTTCCCAGCCATAAGCTTTAATTAATAATATTATGTACAATGTATGTACTTCCTGTCCCAGAGACACAGCAGGAATTAAGAGCAGTGGTGGTGCGTCCATAGTGGGCACAGGAGCGCCGCCCCCTCTCGCTCCTGCGCCCATCACTCACAATAACAATACATAGGTTCATGCATTGACCTATGTATTGTCACCGCCGCTGCCGCCCACTATTCAGATAGCTGGCCCCCTGTTGAGCCATCTGAATAACAGCGGCTGGTTGGTGTTTGGAAGTGCCTATCAGAGCCAGCGGCTTCCCGATTACAGCCGAATAGTTAACCAGAGGACACACGTTAACGTCTAAGCCTATCAGGCTCACCAGGTCTGGTTACCGGTAAGTCGGTAACCTGATTGGCTGAAGCGACATCGAGGGCGGGAGAAGACATTGAGGATGGAAGAAGGACGGCGCTGACCCGAGGAAGGTAAGTGCAGGGCTGGGGGAAAACTGGCTGCATTTGAGGGGAAACTGGCTGCATTTGGGGACCAACTGGCTGCATTTGGGGGGAAACTGGCTGTATTTGGGGGCAAACTGGCTATATTTGGGGGAACCTGGCTGCATTTGGGGACAAACTGGCTGCATTTGGGGGGATACTGGCTGTATTTGGGGGGGGGGGGGCAAACTGGTGGCGTTTGGGCACAGTGGCTGCGTTTAATGGGCACAGTGGCAGCAATTGATGATTTTTTTTTTTCAGTTTGTTTGCGCCCCCCCCAAACATTTTGAGCACCAGCCGCCACTGATTAAGAGGAAATCTCTACATAGTGAGAGGAATTCCCATCATTGACAGTTGTCATCAGAAACGCGTGTCTCCCCATTGGAGACACCAGTTTTTCGAAGGCAAAGTAGCCCTAAAAAACAATAAAAAGCCAAGAGGGGTTCTAATGCTTCTTAACTTTATCTAAGCCCAGGTTCACACTGGGGCCGCGGGAGTGAAGCCGTGCGAGTTCAGTTGAACTCGCACGATTTCACTCCTGCCTGTCAGTCCCGATTTCAGCCACGATTACAGAGACATCTGACACAGATGTCAATGTAAATCGCGGCTGAAATCGCAAAAAGTAGTACAGAAACTACTTTTTGAAATCGGTGCAGCGCCGCAGATGCGGCGTCGCACCGATTAGGATGGTGCCATTACCCGCAATTTGCGGCAAATTTCGCCGATTTGACATGCGATTTGACATGTCAAATCGCACCAGTGTGAACCAGGGCTAAAACAACAAAAAAAGTTTTGGTTATACATACACTCCTTATTAATGCTTATTACAAATGAATTGCCTTTTTCTTCAATGTATAAAGTGGAACGTCCCTTTAGATCAGTGGTTCTCAACCTGGGGGTCGGGACCCCCTCGGGGGTCAAATGATGATTTGCCAGAGGTCACCAAATCCTGGGCTGTTCCTGAAGCCCACACCACTCCCAGACTTTTTGCGGCTGCTCAGCAGGGCTGTTCCTGGAGCCCACGGCTGCCCACTCAGCCTTTTTACAGCCACATATTCAGTTCATGGCATGGCTGGGGGGCAAAGACTAGAGGTCATCTGACTGGTGAGGAATGTGAGGTGTGAGGGGCTGGGGAGACCCTATCTCCTGTTTTCAGAACAGGTGTCACTGCTACGAGACACCAAAAAGGCGGAGACATAGTGAAGCCGGAGACACGGTGGGTAACACTAGCTGTGATTATAGTTGCCAAAAAAAATTCCCACTATAGTTCTCAGATAAGCAGATGACCTTGATCAAGAGCATCTAAGTTGGCTGAACAGAACTCCCCCCAGCATTGCCACTCATTCCATTCTCCCCCACAAAGGAGTAAGAGAAGGAATAAAAATAGAGAATACATGGAAGGCAGAGGAAAAGAGCGGGAGGAAGAAAGAAAAAGAAAGAACAAGACAGACGGCTAGAGAGAGGGATGGGTGAAAAAAACGACCGTATAACACGCACCCCAAGTTTAGGAGGGAATTTTAAGGAAAATAACTTTTTAGAAGGGAAGTTTAAGGATAAAAACTTACATTTAAATGCCCATCAATGCAGCCTTATCAGTGTCCATCTGCAGCCTTTTCCAGTGTCATTGCAGCCTTGCCCAGTGTCATCTGCAGCCTTGTCCAGTGTCATTGCAGCCTTGCCCAGTGTCATTGCAGCCTTGCCCAGTGTCATCTGCAGCCTTGCCCTGTGTCATTGCAGCTTTGCCCAGTGTAGCCTTGCAGCATGATCATTTAAAATTACCGTCGCGGTGCCGAGATATACAGAGCCGGATGTCCTGTGTACTTGACTGTACTCAGCTCCTCTCGCAGTCCCACCCAGTCCCGCCCCTTGGCCAGGCTCCTATGATGGACATAACCATGGGCGGATCCAGAGTCTTTTCTCGGGAGGGGCACTGCCAAAAAATAGTTTTTTTTTGTGGGAAATTTATCGGGGAAATGGCTGGTGTTGGCGCTTCAATCATCCCGGCACCATGGTTGTTATGGTGTCAGGCTGATTGAAGCGCATTATTTCTATTATTACATTGTAATATAAAATTAAATAGTTCAATGCAGAATCAGTGGGAGCCCCGAGTGTGTCACTTGCCACTGTCGCCTGCAATTAGTGGGAGCCCTGAGCGTGTCACTTGCCACACATTGCGGATTGTCACTTGCCACATCACCTGCCACATCTTGTGGATTGTCACTTGCCACTCACCTGCCACACCTTGCGGATTGTCACTTGCCTGCCACCAGATGCAGATTGTCATTTGCCACGTCACCTGACACAATTTGCGGATTGTCACTAACTTGCCTGCTAAGGTGTAGTTTTGGTTGTCTCTTGCTGTGTCCCAGACTCCCAGAGTCAGGCAGCAGAGAGATAATGTAATCTCTCTGCTGCCTGCACAGTGAGGGCAGAAGTTACTGCAGGAATGCAGGGCAGGCACGGGTGGTGAGAGATGAGCCTGCTCTCTCACTCTCACCTCCGATGCCAACATACTGAGCAGCACGGTCTGCCCACGAACCGTGCCGCCCGCCCACAAACCGTGCCGCAAGTGGAACCGCCCGCTTTCTTACCCGTCTGTGGAGCCGCACGCTATCGCACCTGCCTGCAGAGTGGCCCGACGTGACTCACTGACGTCACTCGTTGCTAGACGCCAAGCGGCCCAGGCGTTAGCAACGAGTGCAGGGAAGAGGCTCCACCCACCTCCTCCTCCGCTCCTGGTATCGCGTCAGTGTGCCGCGTAACTACATTAGACGAGTCTCTCTCTCTGCGCCGCTGATCGGCTGATGTGAGAAACTGAGAGAGAGGCTCAGAGAGGCAGCGGCAGCCGCAGAACAAGTACTGTATATACTCGAGTATAAGCCGACCCGAATATAAGCCGAGGCACCTAATTTTACCCCAAAAAACTGGGAAAACATATTGACTCGAGTATAAGCCTAGGGTGTCCATCTGTATGCCTCACTGTGCCTCACTTTTCCTCACTGTGCCCATGCTTCACTGTGCCCATGCTTCACTGTGCCCATGACTAGACTGATGTTTAACATGGGAGTCTATGGAAGGGGTGCTCGGCTTTGAAAATTCGGTTCTCCCCGGCCGTAGGTCTCCCAGACACCAAACTTTGCACACTTGTAGAGGAGACATGGGGCAACATGTGTGCCAAGTTTGGGGTCCAGGGGACCTATGGCCGGCCAGTACCGGGTTCCCAAATTCTGGGAAATCAGGCGCAAAAAAAAATAAAAAACAGAGCAAGCGAGTGTGACAGATGGTCTCGGGGGGGGGCAATTGCCCTGTTGCCCCTCCCCCCTTGATCCGCCCCTGAACATAACACATACAATTTGGGCCTGATTTGTCCCTGAGATAGAGAACAGGGACGCACTGGACCCCTGCTGCGAGCCACTCCGCACAACAGGGTGAACCCAGCCTCAAAATGACCAAACCAAAGACTTACCCTCAATCCCAATGAAATGCTGTACCATAATTTCAGCCAGTCCATTTAAACAGTATATCACAAACATATACCGTATTTATCAGCGTATAACACGCGCCGGCGTATAACATGCACCCCAAGTTTAGGAGGGAAGTTTAAGGAAAAAAACTTACATTTTAAATGCCCATCAATGCAGCCTTATCAGTGTCTCTATCTGAAGCCTTGCCCAGTGTCCATCTGATGTCTTGCCCAGTGTCCATCTGATGTCTTGCCCAGTGTCATCTGCAGCCTTGCCCAGTGTCATTGCAGCCTTGCCCTGTGTGATTGCAGCCTTGCCCTGTGTCATTGCAGCCTTGCCCAGTGTAGCCTTGCAGCATGATCGTTTAAAATTACTGCCGCTCCTCTCGCAGTCCCGCCCAGTCCCGCCCCTTGGCCAGGCTCCTATGATGGGCATAACACAATGGCAGGACTGGGTGTGACTGCGAGCGGAGCGGAGCCGAGTACACAGTACATTCAGCTATGTGTATATCAGCGTCGCACGCTCCTCTTCCCCTCACAGACAGCAGGGATCGGCGTATAACACGCACCCACGATTTCCCACTGATATTCAGGGGAAAAAATTGTGTGTTATACGCCGATAAATACGGTAAATAGGATAGAGAGAGATAAAAGGGAAAGAAAGGAGAACAAAGAGAAAGAGGTACATCCTAAAATGTACCATATAAGGTTTTAATACTGTACAAGTGGAAGGGACTCAGGGAGTGCTAAATGTCCGCGGGTTAGGGGTGCAATTTACTTGTCTTGCCTTGAGTGCTGACAACCCACGCTACGAAAATAATTTTACAGTTCTGCCCTGTAAACATGGTCGTTTTTTTCCGATGAAAAAAGTCCGATGGACTTTTTTCATCGGAAAAAACGATCGTGAGTGGGCCCCATCGGACTTTTTTTCATCGGTGTTAAAAAATAGAACATATTTTAAATTTTTCCGATGGAAAAAAAAACAATAGGAAATTCTGATTGTCTGTGTGGAACTCCAACGGATAAAAAACCCACACATGCTCAGAATCAAGTCGACGCATGCTCAGAAGCATTGAACTTAATTTTTCTCAGCTCGTATGAGTGTTTTACATCACAGCGTTTTGGACGGTCGAAATTTTGTCTGATGGTGTGTAGGCAAGACTGATGGAAGTCAGCTTCATCGGAATTCCGACGGAAAATTCCATCGGATTTTATTCCATTGGAAATCCGATCGTGTGTACAGGGCATTAGGGGTCCCCACAACTTGGGAAATTTGATCAAGGGGTCACGGCACTAGTAAGGTTGAGAACCACTGCTTTAGATGGACCTTCCCTGCCATGTGTTATGTCTGCAGGTTCTTTTTATTTCTTATCGCTTACATTAACACAAATTCCTTTTTTCCCTACAGTTGTTCCGATGATAATTAGCGAACCGTATTTTAACTATAGAAAAAACGGAACTAAAGGTTTGATGGATTCATTTCTTTAAGCATTTCACAGTATGAGTTCTACCCATATCATTAGGAGAGATACTTGTATACTATGTAGGGGGGAGGGGAGCGTGTCAGAGCCGTCCTTATAGGGAGCTTTTTTATCATGTTTAATTATATAAAAAGTTCTATAAAATGATATTTTGTAGCATTTTAAAATCTATGTATAGGAGTACAGAGTGCAATTATGACACATGTGCTCCCTGCATGTTCTTTTGGAAGGATGGAAGGCGAGAAGGAAGGAAAGATGGAAGGAATGAAGGAAAGAACAAAGGAAAGAAGGAAGGAAAAAAATATCAGTTTTGTTTTTTATGGTTTATATCAAAATATATACTTTTAAAAATGTGCATTCAGTGTTTATAAAAAGTTTCAGGTACGCCCTAAAGCTCAGTTCACACTGCCGCTACCTGAAAGTTACGTGACTTTGCCAGGCGACTTTGATGTGTCTTCAGCACCACTTCACCGTGACTTTGGCACGACTTTGGCATGACTTTGGCACGACTTCTCTGCGACTTCGCCATGACTTTGGCACGATTTTGATGTGACTTCGGCAAGACTTTGACGCAACTGCAGCACAATTTTGACGCGACTTTGACGTGACTTCAGCATGACTTGGGCATAACTTCGACACGACTTCAGCACGACTATGGCGTGACTGCGGCGTGACTTTGACACAACTTCAGCATGACTTCGCTGTGACTTTTACGCTACTTCGCTGCGACTTCAGCACGACTTCGATGCGACTTCAGCACGACTTCACCGTGACTTCCGCATGGCTTTGGCATGACTTCGCTGCCACTTCGACATGACTTCGACACGACTTCAGCACGACTTTTGCGTGACTGAGGTGTGACTGAGGTGTGACTTTGACATGACTTTGGCGTGACTGCGGCGTGACTTCGGTGTGACTTTGACATGACTTCAGCATGACTTTGCTGTGACTTTGACGCGACTTGGCTGCGACTTCGGCACGACTTCGACGCGACTTCGGGCACGACTTTACAGTGACTTCGGCGGGAATTCGGCATGACTTTGGCACGACTTCGCTGCAACTTCGACGTGACTTTGACGTGACTTTGGCACAACTTTAGCACGACTTTGATGCAACTTCAGCACGACTTGGCCGCGACTTCGACGTGACTTCAGCACGACTTCGATGCGACTTCGGCATGACTTTGACGCAACTTCAGCACGACTTTGGCGCGACTGCGACGTGACTCTGGAGCACCAGCCACCACTGGGTGGGAGGAAGGATAGGGGGTGGATGAAATTAAGAAAGGATATCACTTGTAGTTATTTTTTATTGTTTATAACAAAATATATATTTTTAAATAGATGCGTTTAATGTTTATATTAAGACACATGTACACCTAAATTCCTTTTTCCCATTGAAAGAGGTAAGGAAGGAAAAAAATAGGAAAAAAGGGAGAGGAGAAAAGAAAAGAAGGAAGGAAGAAGAAGAGGAGAGGAAGGAAGAAAGGAGGGTAAGGAAAGTTAAAAAGGATGGGTGAAAGAAGGGTGGGAGGAAGGGTAGGGGTGGAAGGAAAGAAGGATATCACTTGTATTTATTTTTATGGTTTATAAAGAAATATATATTTTTAAAGAGATGCATTTCTATTTATAGAAAGACACATGAAGGCTCTAAATTCCCTTTTGCCATTGAAAGAAGTAAGGTAGGAAAAAAGATAGGAAAAGAGTGAGAGGAGAATAGGAAGAAAGGAAGAAGAGGGAAGGAAGGAAGAAAGGAATGTAAGGAGAGTTAAAAAGGATGAATGGAAGAAAGGGAGGAAGGATAGGGGGTGGAAGGGAGGAAGGAGATCACATGAATTTATTATTTATTTTTTAGAACCAAATACAATGGAACCTTGGTTTAAGAGTAACGCGGTTAACAAGCATTTTGAAAGACGAGCAACTTTTTTTTTTAAATTCTAAATCGGTTTGCAAGTGTTGTCTTGCGAAACAAGCAGAATTCCAGCTAATGGGGTGTGCAGTACCGCATTTGGCCTGGGGCACCGGAGCCGAGCGAAGCTGATCGGAACCGTTCGGAAATACTTGGAAATACTCAGTTCCCGGGTGTTTCCGAGCCTTTCTGAGGTCAGCCGAGCTGGCCCCGCCAATCATTTTCGAGGCTCTCCGGCGCCCCCGCCCCCACCCCCACCTCTGGCCACATGTGATATTGCATGCCATTGAAGTCAATGTGGAACAAATTATTTTCATTTCCATTGACTTTTATGGGGAAACTCGCTTTAATATGCGAGTGCTTTGGATTACAAGAATTCTCCTGGAATGGATTATGCTTGTAATCCAAGGTTCCACTGTATATATTTTTAAATAGATGCATTCAGTGTTTATAGAAAGACACATGTACACCCTAAATTTCTGTTTTGCATCGAAAGAAGTAAGGAAGGAAAAAAGATAGGAAAAGAGGGAGCGAAAAATAGGAAGTAAGGAAGAAAGAAAGGAAAGAAGGAAGGAAGAATAAAGGGAAGGAGTGAAGAAAGGAAGGAAGGAAGGAAGAAGTAGGGGAGAGGATGGAAGAAAGGAGGGTTAGGAAAGTTAGAAAGGATGAGTGAAATAAGGGTGGGAGGAAGGATAGGGGGTGGAAGGAAGGAAGGAAGGAAGGAAGGAAGGAAGGAAGGAAGAATAAAGGGAAGGAAGGAAGGAAGAAAAAGGGGGGAGGTTTATGGTTTATAAAGAAATATATATTTTTAAATATAAGAGTTCACTGTTTATGTACACCATAAATTCCTTCTTCCCATTGAAAGAAGTAAGGAAGGAAAAAAGATAGGAACAGGAGAGGAGAAAAGGAAGGAAGGGAGGAGGAATAAGGGGGGGAAGAAGGAAGAAAGGAGAGTAAGGACTGTTAAAAAGGATGGGTGAAAGAAGGGTGGGAAGAAAGGGAGGAAGGATAGGGGGTGGAAGGAAGGAAGGGTATCACTTGTATTTATTTTTTTATGATTTATAAAGAAATATATATATATTTAAATAGATGCATTCAGTGTTTATAGAAAGACACATGAAGGCCCTACATTCCCCTTTTCCCATAAGTAAGGAAGGAAAGAAGATAGGAAAAGAGGGAGCGAAAAATAGTAAGGAAGGAAGAAAGAAAGGAAGGAAGGAAGGAAGGAAGAATAAAGGGAAGGAGTGAAGAAAGGAAGGAAGGAAGAAGTATGGGAGAGGATGGAAGAAAGAAGGGTAAGGAAAGTTAGAAAGGATGGGTGAAATAAGGGTGGGAGGAAGGATAGGGGGTGGAAGGAAAGAAGGAAGGAAAGAAAAATAAAGGGAAGGAAGGAAGGAAGAAAAAGGGGGGAGGTTTATGGTTTATAAAGAAATATATATTTTTAAAAAGAAGAGTTCACTGTTTATGTACACCATAAATTCCTTCTTCCCATTGAAAGAAGTAAGCAAGGAAAAAAGATAGGAACAGGAGAGGAGAAAAGGAAGGAAGGAAGTAGGAAGAAGGGGGGAGGAAGGAAGAAAGGAGAGTAAGGACTGTTAAAAAGGATGGGTGAAAGAAGGGTGGGAAGAAAGGGAGGAAGGATAGGGGGTGGAAAGAAGGAAGGGTATCACTTGTATTTATTTTTTTATGATTTATAAAGAAATATATATATATATTTAAATAGATGCATTCAGTGTTTATAGAAAGACACATGAAGGCCCTACATTCCCCTTTTCCCAGAAGTAAGGAAGGAATGAAAATAGGAAAAGAGGGAGCGAAAAATAGGAAGGAAGGAAGGGAGAAAGAATAAAGGGAAGGAGTGAAGAAATGTAGGAAGGAAGAAGTAGGGGAGAGGATGGAAGAAAGGAGGGTAAGAAAAGTTATAAAGGATGGGTGAAATAAGGGTGGGAGAAAGGATAGGGGGTGGAAGGAAGGAAGGAAGGAAAGAAGAATAAAGGGAAGGAAGGAAGGAGGAAAAAGGGGGAGGTTTATGGTTTATAAAGAAATATATATTTTTAAATAGAAGAGTTCACTGTTTATGTACACCATAAATTCCTTCTTCCCATTGAAAGAAGTAAGGAAGGAAAAAAGATAGGAAAAGAAGGAGAGTAGAAAATGAAGAAAGGAAGGAGGAAGAAGGGGGGAGGAAGGAAGAAAAGAATGTAAAGAAAGTTAAAAAGGATGGGTGAAAGAAGGGTGGGAGGAAGGATAGGGAGAGGAAGGAAGGATGGTTATCACTTGTATCTAGTTGTTATGGTTTATAACAAAATATATATTTTTAAATAGATGCATTCAGTGTTTATAGAAAGACGCATGTACACCATGAATTCCTTTTTCCCATTGAAAGAAGGAAGGAAGGAAGGGAGAATAAAGGGAAGGAATGAAGAAAGGAAGGAAGGAAGGAAGTGGGGCGGAAGGAAGAAAAGAGGGTAATGCCTTGTACACACGACCGGTTTTCCCAACGAGAAAACTGCCATTTTTTAGATTGGTCGGGAAAACCGTTCGTCTGTACATTAGGAATGTTAAAAAGGATGGGCGAAAGAAGGGAGGTAGGAAAGAAACGGAAGGAAGGATATGGGGAAGAAGTAAAGGGAAAGGAAAAGGAATTACTTTCTTTAAACATGTACATGACTTGAGAACTTTATTTATCTTTCTGTTTTTTTTTTATATGATTAATACATTTTCACTACAGGTAAAATTTGCCCCTTTGGAGCTGAGAAGTCAAAGTGCTCCAGCTGTTCAGCTTATTGTCAGCCCCGCGATAAGGTGTGTATTTCGGTGTGTGAAGTTGGCTGTAGATGTATAAAGCGCAGACATCGTATAAAAGGGAATCGCTGTGTTCCAGAAAGAAAATGCTAAAGAGTAAGTACCCAAATTAGGTAATTATTTGCTATGTTCTAAACTGGGAGAATTCATGACTTCCCCACTGGTTAAGTGTTCACATTTAAAAGCAGGAAGCTCAGCACCAGGATTGGCATGACACAGAGTCACAAGAGGCGCCCCCTAGGGCTCTGATGTGGGCACCACACCCACTCCCAGTGCAGTCTGCAGGGCACAGCTGTCAGTTTGACAGCCGGGTCCCCCTCTGTGTGTTGGGAGTGCTGACAGCGGTTCCCGTAGAAGTAAATCCTGCAAACTGGGATTGAATAGGTTTGTTATAATGTAGTCTAGCTAGTGCTGCAAATCAAAGACTTGTCCCCTGACTTGTACAATGCCAGTTCCAGCAATGCTATTTTGATGATATTTTACTCTTTTTTAACTCACAGATACATAGAAACATAGAAAAGTGATGGCAGAAAAAAGACAAAATGGTTCATAGATTCTGCCCGCTTTTTTTTTTTTTATTATTTTTTAATTACAGTATTTATACATGTTTTGTATTCAATTTTTTTGTGTTTTTTTATGTTTCTTTGTTTTTGTTAACTCTAATGCCACGTACACACGGTCGGAAATTCCGACTAGAAAAGTTGGATGTGAGCTTTTGGTCGGAAATTCCGACCGTGTGTAGGCTCCATCGGACTTTTGCTGTCGGAATTTCCGCCAGCAAAAGATTGAGAGCAGGTTCTCTATTTTTCCGACGGAAAAAGTTCCTATCTTCTGTAGCAATTCCGACACGCAAAATTCCTATGCATGCTCGGAAACAATTCGACGCATGCTCGGAAGCATTGAACTTCATTTTTCTCGGCTTGTCGTAGTGTTGTACGTCAACGCATTCTTGACGGTCAAAAGTTCAGAGAACTTTTGTGTGACCGTGTGTATGCAAGCCAAGCTTGAGCGGAATTCCGCTTGTGTGTATGCGACATTAGGACCCTTTCACACCAGTGGACCGGTCCGCCTGTCCATTTCTCGGGTGGACCCGATTGGACCCGCCTATCTGTTTCTTCAGGTGGTCCTAATTGGACCACTCATTGTTCTCTATGGAGCGGCGCATGTTAGCAGAGACCCGCTTAAAAACAGATGGATGGGAATACGTTCCCCATCCATTTGGCGGATCGGATCAGATGACAGAC
Source organism: Rana muscosa (assembly GCA_029206835.1). Classification (NCBI taxonomy): domain Eukaryota; kingdom Metazoa; phylum Chordata; class Amphibia; order Anura; family Ranidae; genus Rana; species Rana muscosa. Next base: position 79,712,954 of record CM055124.1, read on the forward strand.
GGATGGAAACGGACAGGCAGTTTGTTTTCCAGCTGACTGCCTCATAGAGAACAGCGGGCTGTGTCTGTGTCTGCTCTGCATAGTGGAGCGGACACAGACATGTCATTCCCCTTCTCAGCAGAGAGATCTGATCAGGCTGATCTGCTCGATGGATTCTGTTCTGTCTGAAAGGAACCTCAATTTCCTGTAGTTAGTTCTTAGTAACTCCATTCCCTCTTCTTAGCTTTTTTCTGATTTGTCTTCTACTATATGTCATTTTTATTTTATTTTTATTCATATTTCATTTCTTATTGTAGAAATACACCTTTTTAACCACTTCAACACCTGGCTTTTTATACCACTTCCATACCGGGCCTATTCTAGCACTTCTCTCCTACATGTACAAATCATCATTCTTTTGCTAGAAAATTACTCAGAATCCCCTAACATTATATATATTTTTTTAGCAGACACCCTAGGGAATAAAATTATGGTCATTGCAACTATTTTTCTTGCACGGTATTTGCGCAATAATTTTTCAAACGCCTTTTTTTTTTTTAATGGTTTCATGATATAAAAAATAACAAAACAGTCAATTTAGCCCAATTTTTGGGGAAAATATGAAAGATGATGTTACGCCGAGTAAATAGATACCTAACATGTCATGCTTTAAAATTGCGCACACTCATGGAATGGCGCCAAACTTCCGTACTTAAAAATCTCCATAGGCGACGCTTTAATATTTTTTTACAGGTTACCAGGTTAGAGTTACAGAGGAGGTCTAGTGCTAGAATTGTTGCATGCACTCTAACGCACGCGGCGGTACCTCACATATGCGGTTTGAACGGCGTTTACATATGTGGGCGGGACTTACGTGTGCATTCGCTTCTGATCGCAAGCTATCGGGGACAGGGGCGTTTTAATTTTTTTTTTTCATTATTTTTTTTTTTTTTACTTATTTATTTATTTTTTTACACTTATTTTTATTTTTTTTATTTTTTTATCACTTTTATTCCTATTACAAGGAATGTAAACATCCCTTGTAATAGGAATGGTGTGTGACAGGTCCTCTTTATGGAGAGGTGCGGGGTCAATAAGACCCCACATCTTTCCCCCAGGCTGGAAAACATGAGATCGTGAATTTTTTCACTGATCCCATGTTTACTAGCCGCAATGGCGGCTTTGTTTACATCTAAGGACCCGGGCGTGACGTCATCACATCGCGCCCGGGCCTCCGACGGTCATAGAGATGACTGGTGACCATCTGGTCACCAGTCATCTCTATGCTCGTCACGTGACCCACCACCGGCGCCGGACGATTCTCTCCGGGTCCCCGATCGCACAGGAGAGCCCGGAGAAGCACCAGATGGCGGCGGGAGGGGGGTGTCCCCTCCCGCCGCCTATAAGAATGATCAAGCCGTGGAACCGCCGCTATGATTGTTCTTATGGTGCACAGAATCGCCGGCACAACAAAAGGATATCTGAATGATGCCTCTAGCTGCACCCATCATTCAGATATCCCCCTTCAAACCCAGAACGTCATATGATGCCCACCCACTACTATGGCTGTGTAGGGAAGTGGTTAAGGGACACCTCCCAGACAAAAGGAAACTTTTCAGTTATTATAATGTTAATGTAGATATGACAGTTTGTTTTGTGACTGTTGGCAAACTAAACTGTATAATTAGATCATATCAGTGGCGGTGCGTCCATAGAGGGCGCAGGAGCGCCGCCCCCTCTCTCCTGAACTCGTCAATCTCCAATAGATAGATTCATGCAATGCATTGCACTGTCGCCGCTGCCGCCCCCTATTCAGGTGTCCGGCCCCTCGTCGGCTCTAATAGGCGTCCTGATTAGAGCCATGGGATCTTCCAAATTGGTAAGCAGCGGGCGCAATGCTGTGCGTTCGCTGTTTACACAGTGTTGTGTTAGGGAATCTAATAAATCGCTTCCCTAACACTGACCCGCCTCTAAGTCAATCAGGTGCACCGGGTCTGGTTACCTGTCACCTGATTGGCTGAAGCAACAGGCGCTGTGATTGGACGCCTATCAGGCGTCCAATCATAGCAGAAGAGGACGGGAGAAGACAGCGAGGACTCAGAGGGAGCGTGGAGGACAGCGCTGACCCGAGACAGGTAAGTGCCCGGCGAGGGGGGGAACACTGGCAACAAGTGATGGGGCAAACTGGTGGCAATTGATGGGGCAAACTGGCGGCAATTGATGGGGCAAATTGGCGGCAATTGATTGGGAAAACTGGCGGCAATTGTTGGGGGACACGGGCGGCAATTTATGGGGCAAACTTGTGGCAATTGATGGGGCAAACTGGTGGCAATTGATGAGGCAAACTGGTGGCAATTGATGGGGCACACCGGCGGCAATTGATGGGCAAACTGGTGGCAATTGATGGGGCAAACTGGCGGCAATTGATGGGGCACACTGGCGGCAATTGATTGGGCACACTGGCGGCAATTGATGGGGCAAACTGGCAGCAATTGATGGTTACAGTAGCTGCATTTGATGGCACAGTGGCGGCAATTTATGGGCACAGTGGCTGCGCTTGATGGGCACAGTGGCTGCACTTGATGGGCACAGTGGCTGCGCTTGATGGGCACAGTGGCAGCGTTTGATGGGCACAGTGGCAGCGTTTGATGGGCACAGTGATGGCAATTTATGGGTACAGTGGCTGCATTTGATGGCACAGTGGCTGTGTTTTATGGGCACAGTAGCTGCATTTGATGGGCACAGTGAGGTCGCATTTGATGTTTATTTTTTTTTTCAGTTTGTTTGTGCCCCCCCCAAAAAAAATTTGAGCACCAGCCGCCACTGGATCATATGACATAAAAAAAAATGATATAACATAAAAATTGAAAGAAATGTGTGTAACAGCGCAACAGAAACTCAATACAAAATGTACCCAAACCTAAAATTACAACAAATGAAACTGGGCAGCCGCTACCCTCATTTTGATAAATTATCAAATATTAAACATGTAAAGAAAACGAAAAAAACAGCGCTTCTCCAACCACCCCAAATCCTTACCAAATGTTAAATAACTGCAATAACAATCTCACGATTAAAGTGCTAGTGCAAAAAATTAAACAAATATTGCATAAAATATACCACATGTATCAAATACACTATATTGTCAAAAGTATGGGGACGCCTCTGTTTACACACACATAACCACTTCAGCCCCGAACCATTTGGCTTCCCAAAGACCACAGCACTTTTTGTGATTCGGCACTGCGTCGCTTTAACTGACAATTGCGCGGTCGTGCGACGTGGCTCCCAAACAAAATTTATGTCCTTTTTTTCCCATAAATAGAGCTTTCTTTTGGCGGTATTTGATCACCTCTGCGTTTTTTTTTTTTTTTTTTGCGCTATAAACAAAAATAGAGCGACAATTTTGAAAAAAATGCAATATTTTTTTACTTTTTGCTATAATAAATATCCCCAAAAAATATATATCTAAAAAATTATTTTTTCCTCAGTTTAGGCCGATATGTATTTTTCTACATATTTTTGGTAAAAAAAAATCGCAATTAGCGTTTATTGATTGGTTTGCGCAAAAGTTATAGCTTCTACAAAATAGGGGATAGTTTTATAATATAAAATTTAAAGTGAAGCTGAACCAGTGATGGTGGACAATATTCGGGGATAGTTTTATGGCATTTTTATTATTATTATTTTTTTTTACGGCGATCAGCGATTTTTATCGTGACTGCGACATTATGGCGGACACATCGGACACTTTTGACGCCATTTTGAGAACATTGTCAGCGATAGTGCTATAGAAATTCGTTGATTACTGTAAAAATTACACTGGCAGTGAAGGGGTTAACCAGTAGGGGGCGCTGAAGGGGTTAAGTGTGTCCTAGGGATGTGTTCTAACTGTAGGGGGGATGGGCTACGTGTGACATGACACTGATCACTGCTACCGATCACAGGGAGCTGTGATCAGTGTCCTTGTCACTAGGCAGAATGGGGAAATGCTTGTTTACATTAGCATTTCCCAGTTCTTTCTCTCCGTGAGACGATCGCGGGACACCCGGCGGACATCGAGTCCGCGGGACCCGCGGTCACACTCTCGGAGCTCGCAGCGGCGCGCGTGCGCCCACAATGCTGCGTCTTAAAGGGGACGTACCTGTATGCCCATATGCCCAGCCGTGCCATTGTGTCGACGTATATCGTCATGCGCTAGTCGGCAAGTGGTTAATGGCATCCCAGTCTTAGTCTGTAGGGTTCAATATTGAGTTGGCCCACCCTTGCAGCTATAACAGCTTCAACTCTTCTGGGAAGGCCGTCCACAAGGTTTAGGAGTGTGTCTATGGGAATGTTTGACCATTCTTCCAGAAACTCATTTGTGAGGTCAGGCACTGATGTTGGACGAGAAGGCCTGGCTTGCAGTCTCTGCTTTAATTCATCCTTATGGGTTCTGTGGGGTTGAGGTCAGGACTCTGTGCAGGCCAGTCAAGTTCCTCCACCCCAAACTCGCTCATCCATGTCTTTATGGACCTTGCTTTGTGCACCGATGCGCAGTCATGTTGGAACAGGAAGGGGCCGTCCCCAAACTCCTCCCACAAAGTTGGGAGCATGAAATTGTCCAAAATGTCTTGGTATGCTGACGCCTTAAGAGTTCCCTTTACTGGAACTAAGGGGCCAAACCCAACCCCTGAAAAACAACCCCCCACACCCTAATCCCCCTTCCACCAAATTATTTGGTATATAAAGTGCCTAAAAATAAATATAAAATTAGCAAAATAATTAATAAATTGCTAGTGTGAAATCCACATAAGGTATTATAAAAAATTATAATTTAAGAAAAATGTAAAAAAAAAGTCTGTGTTATTTCCAATTCCATCCACATAACGTGCTGTGTATAACCATGAAAGATCTTCATATAAATAGTGTTCATGCCACTGTGCTTCACCCAATGTGAGCCACCACCATCCACACTAAGACCCCTTTCACACTGGGGCGGTTTGCAGGCGCTAAAAATAGCGCCTGCAAACCGACCCTAAACAGCGGCTGCTGTTTCTCCAGTGTGAAAGCCTGAGGGCTTTCACACTGGAGTGGTGCGCTAGCAGGACCGCTCCAAAAGTCCTGCTAGCCGCATCTTTGGAGCGGTGAAGGAGCGGTGTGTTTACGCTCCTCCACCACTCCTGCCCATTGAAATCATTGGGACAGCGCGGGCGGTATTAACCCTTTTTCGGCCGCTAGCGGGGGTTAAACCCACACCACTAGCGGCCGAATATCGCCTCAATTCCGACGGTAAAGCGCCGCTAAAAATAGCGGCGCTTTACTGTCACCGCACCTCCCGCCCCAGTGTGAAAGGGGCCTAAATGAACTTTCCAGAAGTACTGGCTGGTAAAGTTATAAACCAGCTACTGCGCCAAGATAGATCCCCTGTATAACAATAAACTCCACTCCAGTCCGGGCTGTATCTAGGCGTGCGCAGTGACGTCAGCGTCCTTGCTCCGCCCTATGCGTTTTGTCATTCAACGTTCTCACAGAGCAGGGCGTTTAGAACTTTATGAATTATTCATTATTATGAATTATTTTGCACTATATATATATATATATATATATATATATATATATATATATTGCACTTTATATATAATATATGTGGTATTTTGATGCAATATTTGTTCATTTTTTTTGCACTAGCACTTTAATTATGAGTTTGTTATTGCACAGTCATGTAACATTTGATAAGGATTTGGAGGGGTTGGAGCAGTGCTGAGTTTTTTTTCTATAAATGTTTAACATAAACATATTGAAAGAAAAAAATGTGTGCTTTTATGATATTTGCAACCCACAAATTTTTTTTTTTACTTCTTTGATTTTCTTCATTATAGAAGAGAAGACATCTGGCCGTGGAATTGCCAAACGCCATGTAACTTGTCCTTATAAAGAGAAAGAAAAAAAATACATCTAAAAATCAACCAATACTAAATATGCACAGAGAGTACGTGTGTTGTTTAATTTCCTAAATACATTATAAATAAAGAATATCATGGAGTCAGAAATCCTGCTTGATGTAATACCTATGTTATAAACATGACAATTTTTTATTACATTTTTAAGACTGATTACGCGTTTCAAGTGTTTAAACATCTTCATCAGGGGGACATGTGAACAATGTCCTTATAATAGAACCGGATCTCATAAAATTACAAGTTATTTTCAGTGTGCTGGAACAAAAATATATCCATTCCAGAGAGAAGCATTCAGAAGACAAAAAAGGTCGCCAGAGAATACCTGATCCTTATATAAGGGATACCAAAGCTGAGCAATGATGCCAAAAATGTTGATCCCTTAGGTCCTTGGGTCAATCCAATCACTAAGTCTAGGTTCACATATATGCTGTTGCGCTTGATGCATTTTTCAGGCACGTTTTGCAGTGCGTTTTTAAACCTGCTTTTTTTATGTGTTTTGCATCCAGTTTTCTTGCATTTTGCGTTCTACGTTTTTTTTCTCTCTTTAAATGCACTGTATATTGCAGGAACCGTCATCTCCCAGAGCTGTCATCTCCCGGTGTTGCCTTCTTCTTGTGCTGTCTTCTCCCACGGAGCTGTCTTCTTCCTCCTCGCCGCTGTCTTCTTCATCACCGCTGGCTACCCGCTAAAGAACAAAAAAAGCCATCACAAGTGGTGGTCTCTCTGGGCGACGTCATTGGTGGCTATATAAGAGGTGCCGGACAGCGGGGGACATCACAAAGGAGGAATACAGCTTTAGGACAAGACCGTCTTTTTTTAGCTAGTAACTGGTGGCAAGGAAGAATACAGCGGCGGCGAGGAAGAAGACAGCTCCGTGGGAGAAGACAGCACAATAAGAAGACGGCTCCGGGAGATGATGGTTCTGGTAGATGACAGTTACGAGAGAAGATGGCTCTGGGCTTCTTATTTTAATAAAGCACTTTTTGGTGAATGGGTAGGGGTATGATGTACCCAATACCTATTCAACTGGGGAGGTGGGATCTGGGGGCCCCTTGTTAATGGGGGCTTCCAGATTCTGATGAGCCCCCCCTGCAGACCCCGACAACCACTGACCAGAGTTGTCGGGAAGAGGCCCTTGTCCCAATCAACATGGGGGCACAGTGCTTTGGGGTGGGGGGCGCTCGCTTATCCCCTCCCTTTCCTGACCTACCGGGCCACATGCTTGGATAATGGTCTGGTAAGGATTTTGGGGGGACCCCGCGCCATTTAAAAAAAAGAATTGGCGTGGGGGTTCCCTTCTGAATCCATACTAGACCCGAAGGGCCTGGTATGGACCTTGGGCGAACCCCACGCTGTTTGTTTCGAGAATTTTTTTTGCCGACAATTGTTTCTTTTTTACATTCAGCTTTTAGCGGGGAACCCCGCTGACACCTGATGACTCATCGGTTGTTAAGGACGCGGCGGCCCGCTTCCCGGCCCCCTCCTTAGCAACCAGTTATACAGTATATAGTGTTTTAAACTGAAAAATAAAAACTGCAAAACACATTAAAAATCGCATCACAAACAAAATAATAGCGTTTCTGGTGTGATTCCATTGAAGTCTATTACATGCAAAACACGGAAAAAAGTCCCCAACCATTTCCAAAAACGCACCAGCTGCAAAACTCATAGATGTGAACCTGTACTATAGGAAGCCATGTTAAATGGACTGTAGTGCAATTTTGCAAACTGCAAAACGCACTAAGAAACACAGGGTAAGAGGAGGCACACCACTAATTTCATATGTTTCACCAAATCTTAATATACATAGTCCAAGTAATCAGCAAAAAAACATACATCAGCATGCATCAAGCAATTGTGCTGCAAATTTAAAAAATGACTTGTTAAGCTATTGCTAGACTTGCCGGGCTTCACACATTTGTTGCACAATTGCAGCAAGTCCGCATTGCATGACTCCAGATCAACTTTCTTTCCAAACATTCTGCAAGTCTGCTGCAAGTTCTGGTTCAGTTATGTTGTGTATTAGTCATCCCACCACAGGGGGTCACTGTGGCTGAATTTTCATGCTTTAGACTTTCAGAGCTCTTGCTGTAGGCTCCCCATTGCAACTTTGCTCTTGCTAGAGACTTGCGACGCACATTTGCTACAAATTGGGAAAAGTGTCAACTAGAACTTGTGCTTACAGTGCTCTGCAAGTGTATAACTTACCAGTGACAATGTGCAGCAAGTTAACAAGACTTACAATTCAACACTGCCACAAATTTGTGGCAAGTTATCCTTCCTATCTGGACACTTTATAAGCAGTTACAGCAACAGTTTTTTTTTTTCCTTTTGGGATAAAGGTTTTAAGTAAATTTAAAAAAGCTTATCATTTTATTCACCCCAGTAAGTAGAAAATGGTTTGTCCCAACCCTATAACTTCAGCTTTTGCTGGACAGCTTGGTCTTTGTACTCCTCACCTGGTTCCCGCCACACACACTTGACATCATCTGAACCAAATAAGTTTATCTTGGTCTCATCAGACCACAGGACATGGTTCCAGTAATCCATGTCCTTAGTCTGCTTGTCTTCAGCCAACTGTTTGTGGGCTTTCTTGTGCATCATCTTTAGAAGAGGCTTCCTTCTGGGACGACAGTCATGCAGACCAATTTGATGCAGTGTGCGGCGTATGGTCTGAGCACTGACAGGCTGACCCCCCACCCCTTCAACCTCTGCAGCAATGCTGGCAGCACTCATACGTCTATTTCCCAAAGACAACCTCTGGATATGATGCTGAGGACGTGCACTCAACTTCTTTGGTGGACCATGGCGAGGCCTGTTCTGAGTGGAACCTGTCCTGTTAAACTGCTGTATGGTCTTGGCCACCGTGCTGCAGCTCAGTTTCAAGGTCTTGGCAATCTTCTTATAGCCTCGGCCATCTTTATGTAGAGCAGAAATTCTTTTTTTCAGATCCTCAGAGAGTTCTCTGCCATGAGGTGCCATGTTGAACTTCCAGTGACCAGTATGAGAGAGAGAGAGCGATAACACCAAATTTAGCATGCCTGCTCCCCATTCATACCTGAGACCTTGTAACACTAACGAGTCACATGACACCGAGGAGGGAAAATGGCTAATTGGGCCCAATTTTCACTTAGGGTGTACTCACTTTTGTTGCCAGCGGTTTAGACATTAATGGCTGTGTGTTGAGTTATTTTGAGGGGACAGAAATTTTACACTGTTATACAAGCTGTACACTCACTACTTTACATTTTAGCAAAGTGTCATTTCTTCAGAGATGTCACATGAGAAGATAGAATAAAATATTTACAAAAATGTGATGGGGTGTACTTACTTTTGTGAGATACTATATATTATATGGCCATTGAAGAAAGTTTCCTATTAGCACTGAAAATATTTATCAATACTCACTCTTGTGAGAAAAAAAGCCCTGTGTATGTATATATATATATACATACACAGGGCTTTTTTTCTGAGACAATAGGTGCAGGAACTCCCCCTTTCCCTGTCACCCCTTGTCTCCACCCCCTAGCCACCTCCTACACTATTCTGTAGTTCCACCCCCTACCCAACACCCAGTGCTGCCTCTTTTAGAGAATGCAGAACCAAGTAACAATTGTGGTACTAAGTAATTTGTACGGAATTAGTTAATGATAACAAGGAAAGCAGTAAAATAGATCCCATGCAGCCAGCAACTATAGATCCCTCCAGCAACAATGGACCACTAGCAACAAAATACCCCCTCCCCCAGCAACAAAAAATCCCCAGCAGCAATAACAGATCTCCCTGCAGCCTGCACCCAGGGCCTCCATCAGAGGGGTACAGGCAGTACACCTGTAGGGGGCCCGGAGGTCCCCAGGAGCCCAGATGGCAACCCCCCCTTTTTTATTTATTTATTTTTTGTAAGGGGCCCAGAGGTCCCCAGGGCCCTGGATGGCGACCCCCTTTTTTATTTATAATTTTTTTTGTAAGGGGCCCAGAGGTCCCCAGGGCCCCGCCGGCAGCACCCCCCCTGCTTCTCAATTCGTGGTACCCCCCGCTTCTCAATTCGCGTCAGCCCCCCTGCTTCTTAATTTGCGGCGCAGCACCCCCCCCCCGGTTCTCCTCTGCCCCAGGGGGCCCATGCCTGAAGCTGTGTAAGGGGCCCCAAAATTCCTGATGGCGGCCCTGCCTGCACCAGTAGACCCCCCAGCAACAATGAATTACCCGCAACAAAATACCCCCTCCCCATAGATCCCTCCCAGCAACAAATGTCCCCATAGATCCTTTCCAGCAACAACTGACCCTCCCCAGCAACATAAGATTCACCCCCAGCAACAGTAGATCCCCCACCAGCAACAATAGACCTCCTTAGCAATAATAGACACCCCCTGCCCCGCAAAAATAGATCCCCTCCAGTAACAATAAATCCCCCCAGCAGCTAGCATCAATAGTCCTTGAACCCCTAGCCAATTCATACATTCAGTGCTGGAGGTGCCGGAACTGTGTTCCCTCACGTTCCTGCTGAGAAAAAAGCCCTGTGTGTATATATATATATATATATTTATATATATATATATATATATATACAGACACACACAGTATATATGAAATAAAAAAGCAGAGCATTTTTTTATATTGTTTTATGTTTTATTAAGAGGAAGCAAACAAATGAAAAAGTACAATGCATCTTAATTGCATTTCACATCTCCTGCCCCTGACATTATGTATGTTTTAGCAATTCTTCTGCAGAATGCATGTCCTGTCAGTCATTGAGCAGAGGACGTACGGTTCATTGCAGACGCAGGTGGGACGGCACCTTAAAGGGCACCCAGCGGGCCTATTAGGGTTTTGGCAGGTCGCTTGACATACTCTTCCACACTTAGAAAACCGTTGATTTCCTCCACAATCTTTGGGAGAAGCAAAAGAGAGGAGAAATGGACAGTGCAAGGTCAGTAATAAAGTATAACACCTTCCAGCAATTTTAACATAATTAAAAAGAGAAAAAATAACTATCGCCAAAAGATGCGCCTTGCCAACAAAGCTCGTCTTGAAGAAAGTCAATCACATTATTTTGTTTTTATTTTATCTAATTTATTTTATTTTATTTGTTAATTTAAGTAACTATTAACAGTTTAACAAGTATTGCTATTATTCTATTTCTTAATTGTTATCAATGTTTGTATTATTTAATTGAAGTTATTTAAATTAGTTTATTTCAATTGTACCGTATATATACTCGAGTATAAGCCGAGTTTTGTCAGCCCTTTTTTTAGGGCTGAAAGTATACCCCTCGGCTTATACTCGAGTCAGTACCTGAAAATCTTCTCATTCCGCGGCCGGCGTCCATTGTTTAAATCTCGTGGCTTTCTTCTGGTCCCTTCCGCGATAGGCGTTTCCAGCAAACACTGTGTTGAGTGTTGCGCCTATCATGGACGTTCTCTTGTCCGACGTCCGTGATTGGTGGAACACTGAACACAGTGCCTGCTGGGAAACGGAGTCCGAGAATGAGAGGATCTCCGTGATAGGCGCAACACTCAACACAGTGTTTGCTGGAAACGCCTATCACGGAAGGGACCAGAAGAAAGCCACGAGATTTAAACAATGGACGACGGCCACGGAATAAGAAGATTTTCAGGTACTGACTGACTCGGGCACAGGGAGGCTGCAATGGACACAGTAAGGTGGCAATGGGCACAGTGAGGTGGCAATGGGCACAGTAAGGTGGCACAGTGAGATGGCACTGGGCACAGTAAGGTTGGGCAATTGGCACAGTGAGGTGGCAATGGGCACATTTCCCCCCTAGGCTTATACTCGAGTCAATACGTTTTCCCAGTTATTTGTGGTAAAAGTAGGTACCTCGACTTTTACTCGGGTCGGCATATACTCGAGTATATACGATATTTAAATTTAATGTAATGTAAATATAAAGAAAAAGTAGACAGACAATAATAGGCAGGTTTAGTTTGGAGGTGCTGAATCTAGAATCCATTGGGTGTGACCAGGGCTGGGACAAGGGGTGGGCAGGATGGGCGGCTGTCCTGGGCACTGTGGTTACATGTGAGGTGGGGGGCGCTGCAAAGAAATGAGGGGGAGGGGATTTGAGTTGGAAGGGGCAATTTGGGGGGCCGGCAGGAAGTAAGAATTGCTAAGATTGGTGAATTAGTGGGATTTGTCTTGGAAGGGGGGGATAGGGGAACAGGATTTGTGCTAGAAGGGGGGACTTGGGGGGGGGTTGATTAAAGAGGGGATCTGTGCTAGGAGGGGACATTTTTGTTTGGGGGAGGGATAGATTTGTGCTAGGAGGGAACATTTAGGTGGTGGATTTGTGCTAGGATGGGGGAATTGGATTGGGGGGGGGATGATGTGTACTCAGAGGAGAAATTTGAGGGGTAGAAGATTTGTGCTAGAAGGGGGATTTGGAGGGTTTGTGTTAGAAGAGGTAATATGGTAAAAGGGGGAGGAGAATTGTGAGAGGAAGGAACATTTTTCTTTGGGTGGGGGGATTTGTGCTAGGCAGGGAAATTTAGGGGGTGAACTTGTGCTGTGAGGGGGGATTTGGAGGAGGGGGGAGATGATATGTACTCAGAGGAGAAATTTGAGGGGTAGAAGATTTGTGCTAGGAGGGGGGACTTGGGGGGTTTGTGTTAGAAGAGGTAATATGGTAAAGGGGAGGGGAATTGTGCTAGTAGGGGGCATTTTTGTTTGGTGGGGGGGTTGGTGCTAGGAGGGGAAATTTAGGGGTTGGATTTGTGCTAGGAAGGGAGATTTTTGTTTGGTGGGTGGGGGGGGGTTGGTGCTAGGAAGGGGACATTTAGGGTGTGGATTTGTGCTAGGATAGGGGATTTGGAGTGGGGTGGGAGATGATGTGTACTCGGAGGGGAAATTTGAGGGGTAGAAGATTTGTGCTAGGAGGGGGGACTTGGGGGGTTTGTGTTAGAAGAGGTAATATGGTAAAGGGGGGGGGGGAGAGTTGTGCTAGGAGGGGGAATTTTGTTTGGTGGGGGGGTTGGTGCTAGGAGGGGAAATTTAGGGGGTGGCTTTGTGCTAGGAAGGGGGATTTTTGTTTGGTGGGGGGGGGTTGGTGCTAGGAAGGGGACATTTAGGGTGTGGATTTGTGCTAGGAGAGGGGATTTGGAGTGGGGGGGAGATGATGTGTACTCGGAGGGGAAATTTGAGGGGTAGAAGATTTGTGCTAGGAGGGGGGACTTGGGGGGTTTGTGTTAGAAGAGGTAATATGGTAAAGTGGGGGGAGAGTTGTGCTAGGAGGGGGGATTTTTGTTTGGTGGGGGGGTTGGTGTTAGGAGGGGAAATTTAGGGGGTGGCTTTGTGCTAGGAAGGGGGATTTTTGTTTGGTGGGGGGGGGTTGGTGCTAGGAAGGGGACATTTAGGGTGTGGATTTGTGCTAGGAGAGGGGATTTGGAGTGGGGGGAGATGATGTGTACTCGGAGGGGAAATTTGAGGGGTAGAAGATTTGTGCTAGGAGGGGGGACTTGGGGGGTTTGTGTTAGAAGAGGTAATATGGTAAAGGGGGAGGAGAATTGCGCTAGGAGGGGGGATTTTTGTTTGGTGGAGGGGTTGGTGCTAGGAGGGGAAATTTAGGGGGTGGCTTTGTGCTAGGAAGGGGACATTTAGGGTGTGGATTTGTGCTAGGAGAGGGGATTTGGAGTGGGGGGAGATGATGTGTACTCGGAGGGGAAATTTGAGGGGTAGAAGATTTGTGCTAGGAGGGGGGACTTTATGGGTTTGTGTTAGAAGAGGTAATATGGTAAAGGGGGGGGAGTTGTGCTAGGAGGGGGGATTTTTGTTTGGTGGGGGGCTTGGTGCTAGGAGGGGAAATTTAGGGGGTGGCTTTGTGCTAGGAAGGGGGATTTTTGTTTGGTGGGGGGAGTTGGTGCTAGGAAGGGGACATTTAGGGTGTGGATTTGTGCTAGGAGAGGGGATTTGGAGTGGGGGGAGAAGATGTGTACTCGGAGGGGAAATTTGAGGGGTAGATTTGTGCTAGGAGGGGGGACTTGGGGGGTTTGTGTTAGAAGAGGTAATATGGTAAAGGGGGGAGGAGAATTGTGCTAGGAGGGTGGATTTTCGTTTGGTGGGGGGGTTGGTGCTAGGAGGGGAAATGTAGGGGGTGGTATTGTGCTAGGAGGGGGCATTTTTGTTTGGTGGGGGGGTTGGTGCTAGGAGGGGAAATTTAGGGGGTGGATTTGTGCTAGGAGGGGGGATTTGGAGTGGGGGGGAGATGATGTGTACTCCGAGGGGAAATTTGAGGGGTAGAAGATTTGTGCTAGAAGGGGCTGACTTTTTGGGGGAGGGGCATTTGTGTTGGGGGACTTGGGGGATGGAAGGTAAGATTTGTGCTGGGAGGGACAATTTTAGAAGAAGGTGGATTTTTACTGGGGGAATTTATGCTTGGGGGTAAGCATGCAGATTAGTGCTCATTTTTTTTTCAGCTTATTCACTGGAAGGTAAAGCCTACGTTTAACCTAAATTACAAACAAAAAAATCAACACAAGGGACATAACTTACTGTTAGTACCATCTGTCCCTTATGCTGATTCCTCTTGGTTTAGGAGAAATCTTCATCTTTGCCTCACCCCCCACCCCTGTATTCTTCCAGTGCAGTGGGGGATTAATACAACTGGGGGGGCTGTCAGGTAGATGTGCAATTCGTTTTGTTCCAAATTGGTATTTCAACGTAAATTCGACAAATTCGTTAATTGGAAAATATTCAAATTAACGAAAACCAGTTTAACAAATTTTTCCGAAAACTAAAATTTGAAAAACTTGAAAATTCGGAAATTCTAAAATCCGAAAATAAGAATGAAAATCCGAAAATTCAAAAGAGCGAAAATCCAAAAATAAGAAAGAAAATCAGAAAATTCGAAAAACCCAAAATTTGAAAATCCAAAATAATAACTAACTAATAATAATAACGATGACTAACTATTAAATGAAACGTAACGAATACGAATTTATCCGAAGTTACGAATTATCCAAAATAACGAATGCCGCATCTAAACAAATGGAATGTAACAAATTAATAATAACAAATAATAGAAATAATAATAATAATAAAAACTGTGTATTATTATTATTATTTAATATTATTATTAAGGGCGTGGATGGACGCTGCTTGAGAGAGCTCCGGTCGGCGGTTCGGGATGGGTGCTAAATCGGCCCCTAAACAGTAGATTATGAGCACATACTGCATGAGGGGGACACCTAGAAGTCTCCTACGCTCGATGGGCACGCCGAAAAACAAGCTTTCCTCTGCAAATCTGAGCAAATACCGCTATACAGGCAGTGGACGAAAATCCAAGATGGCGCCGGTAGCGAGGAAAGACAGAGGAGACGACATGGAGGATGACGAAGTGTCTCTGCCTGCATCAGAGGACTCCATAGGAGGTACTGTGCAGGGTGACTGCTCTTTGACTTATGCTTCTATGACGGAAATCGCTGCTGACATTAAGAACTCTTTCTCAATCGCCATTTCTGACATAAAGAATGAACTGCTCAGGCTCTCATAGAGAGATCAGGAAAGAGAAGGGACAGAGCTCTAACTAGACTGGATGATATTGCCATATCCCACTCTCAGCACCTAATCGACACTAACAGGCATTTAGAAGACCTCGACAATAGGGGCTGCAGGCACAATCTCAGAGTATGGGGTATACCAGAAATTATCCTGCTTGATCAAATTAAGCCAGCACTCACCTCCATCTTTAATGGCCTGCTGGATAGGCCTGAGGCCTCGCCTATTGAATTCGACAGAGCGCACAGAGCCCTTAGGCCCAGAGCCCCGGACAACAATCCCCCGAGAGATGTGATTTGTTGTCTTCCTAATTTCAACCTGAAGGAAGAAATCCTGCAGAAAGCTAGGGCAAATGACCAAATCATTTTTAATGAGACGGATGTTCACTTGTTTCAGGATTTATCACCAATCACTTTAAAGAATAGGAGAGCCCTGAGACCATTGCTGGAAGTGTTGAAAGAGAAGGAAATAAGATATAGGTGGAAATTTCCCTTTGCGCTGCAGGCTTCATACAATAGCAAGCAGTACCTACTGAGAGTCCCAGAAGATCTGCACAGATTTTGTGAAAGCCTACAAATAAATCCTATTGACTTACCCGACTGGTATGCGGAATTCAAACTCCCTCCTGCCATCAACAATCAATCGACATCATATGGCCCTTCTCTAGATAAATCTCCTTTCTGCCCTGGTCAGCTCAGGAAAGGCTCTCTTAAGAGCAGCTTTCACTCACCATTCCCCAAAGGCTCCAGATTGAGAGATGTCAGATAAAGATTGTCCCTCACCTAACTTGGAGCGTGATGTCACAATCTGGATAAAGCTACCACCCAAGTTGGTTTGTCTTGTTTCTCCTGTTTTGTTCTGTTAAACAAGTAAGCCATACCGAAATAGAATTTTATTAGACATACGCCTATCAAGCTAAAGCGCTGACACATATAAAGCCACTAAACTTTGTTCACACCTGATTTCACTGTTCTCCCTGATAACTGGAGCTGCTGTTATTAACATTCGCCACTAGAGGACAGCATATACTCAGGAATACCCATAACACTGTTATCACCATCTCCTAGAAAAGGTTTTCAACTGAACATCATTTCTTACACCTAACTCGAAAGGTTTAAAAATGGCGTGACGAAAATAACTCCAACTTATATGTTTTTTTTTTGAAGGTCCCATCTTGGTTCAACCAACACACAATATTAATATACAAACCAGATGGGAGTTCAGGGAACTCTGACACTCTACAACCCTACTGGGTCCTTTTATACTGCTGACCTTTCTTTTGCTTTGTTTTTCACTAACCTGATTTGTTTCTTATTTTTTCTTTACGCTCCTCCCTATATGAGAAGGATGTGCTACAGGCACATCTAAAGCAGCCATGCCATCGATCCTGCGGGTTCATACTGCTCGGCCTCACTGTAATGTGAGGTATGGATCCACCATTATGATCACGGGAACTGTGAGTACTCATTTAACCCTCAGGGTTAGTCATGGCCACATATATAAAGAGAACCTTGCTTTTCTGGTCTGCCACATCCCTATTCGGGTTCACTAGTCTGTCCTATCTAGCATAAATGTTACCTTATGCTGATTTTCCTGCCTTATGTTCTTTTTGTTTGCAGGAGGGTATGAGAGCCCTGGCATCCCTGGGTGTAGGACATGGGGGGGGTGCAGTGGGGTGATGCGGATGATGGCCCCCCACCAGGGGGGCGTTGTTCCCGGGTCGCTCGGCTGGGCCCTTTGTGTGGACTCTCTAGGGATCCAGTTAAATACCTTAGTAGAAATGTTGATCATTTATCAATAGTTGATACAAATCGTTGTTCAATCTATAATGTTACAGGTTTTATGTTATTCCTTTGGGATACGGTTCACCCCCCAAAATTATATGGCTCCGACCAGCACTTACATAATTGATATAAATATCCCGTCCCCACCCGTAGACCTTCCCCGTCTACACAGGGCCGATCCTAGATATGGTGCGGGGGGTGCAGTTCACCCAGGCGCCACAGAGGTGGGGGCGCTGAAGCGCCAGAGTGCTCCCCTCTATTCTCCACCTCCTCTCCTTGTCCGTGCTAGTCGCCGCCGCCGATGTGTTTTTCAAACCTAAGCCTGGCGTCCCCCCCCCTCCCTCCTCCTTCCTCCTGTCAGAGGAGGAGAGTGAAGCAGAGCTCAGAGCGGCTCTCTCTGTGTGGAGAGAGACAAGCCACGCAATGCCGTCGCTGAGGGGGCGGTCCGTGCCTTCTCCTCCTCTCTGTGTCTTAGCTCCTGCCTGCTGCTGCTGTGATCTGTGCTCCACCCGGGCGGCGCGGCTGCACATTGTCCTCTCCTCTTCAGCTGCCGTCGGGTGTTTTTATGTATGTAATGGGGGGGGGACTAATGGAGGGGGCCGGAGGGGGGGTTTGTCCTGGGGGGAGTCTGTACTAATGGGGGGGTTTGTCCTGGGGGGGTTTGTCTTGGAGGGGTCTGGACTAATGGGGGGGTTCTTCCTGGGGGGTCTGTATTAATGGAGGGGGGTTTGTCCTGGGGGGAGTCTGTACTAATGGAGGCGGGGTTTGTCCTGGGGGAGTCTGTACTAATGGGGGGTTGTCCTGGAGGGGTCTGTACTAATGGAGGCGGGGTTTGTCTTGGGGGGAGTCTGTACTAATGGGGGGGTTGTCCTGGGGGGTCTGTACTAATAGAGAGGGGGGTTTGTCCTGGGGGGAGTCTTTACTAATGGGGGGAGTCTGTACTAATGGGGGGTTGTCCTGGGGGGTCTGTAATAATAGAGAGGGGGGTTTGTCCTGGGGGGAGTCTGTACTAATGGAGAGGGGGGTTTGTCCTGGGGGGGTCTGTACTAATGGAGGCTGGGTTTGTCCTGGGGGGAGTCTGTACTAATGGGGGGTTGTCCTGGAGGGGTCTGTACTAATGGAGGGGGGTTTGTCCTGGGGGGAGTCTTTACTAATGGGGGGGTTGTCCTGGAGGGGTCTGGGCTAAGGGGGGGGTTTGTCCTGGGGGGGTCTGTATTAATGGAGGGGGGGTTGTCCTGGGGGAGTCTGTACTAATGGGGGGGTTGTCCTGGAGGGGTCTGTACTAATGGAGGCAGGGTTTGTCCTGGGGAGAGTCTGTACTAAATGGGGGGGTTGTCCTGGAGGGGTCTGTACTAAAGTTGGGGGGTGGTTTGTCCTGGGGCAGTCTGTACTAATGGAGGGGTGGGTTTCTCCTGGGGGGAGTCTGTACTAATGGGGGGGTTTGTCCTGGGGGGAGTCTGTACTATGGGGGGTTGTCCTGAAGGGAGTCTGTACTATGGGGGGTTGTCCTGGAGGGGTCTGTACGAATGGAGGGGGGGTTTGTCTTGGGGGGGAGTCTTTACTAATGGGAGAGTTTGTCCTGGGGGTCTGTGCTAATGGGGGGGTTTGTCCTGGGGAGTCTGTACTAATGGAGATGGATTGGTTTGTCCTGGGGGGGTCTGTACTAATGGAGGGGGTGGTTTGTCCTTGGGGGTCTGTACTGAGGGAGGGGTTTATACTTAGTGGGGAGTCTGCACTGACGGAGGGGGTCTATACTTAGTGGAGGGGGTCTGTACTGAGGGGCGACTATAGGTGGTGGAAGGGGGGTGACGCCACTGCAGCTGCGGGCTCTTCTTTCCCCCCTCCCTCTCCTCCTCGCACGCAATGCTGTACTAGTGAGCGGCGCTTGCCAGCACAGCCGCCCACTATGTTTCTTCCCCCCACCTTCATATCGGCCAGGGAAGAAATAGAATAGAAAAAGGAGCAGAGAAGAGGATTGCGGGACATGTAGTTCGAGGACTGGCAGCCCCACTGTAACAAAGAAACTGCAGCCCACACAGCATGCCCAGCTGAATGGGAGAGAGAGAGAGAGCCAGGAGCCCAGGAAAGCTTTCAGGGAAGTGCACCCCGGACTCCAGAGGGAGTGGACAGTGCTGAGAGAACACCATCAGAGAGAGAACCCCGCTGCCCTGCGCCACCAGAGTGAAAGCCACACAGCCTGGCGCCATCCCTGGTGTAAAAAAGAATGGAGTCATTGCCAGAATACAGACCTGGGCTCTACCCAGCGGAGTCGCCATGGGCAATTCAGAGTGAGCTGACTCCTGATCAGAGGAACCGTTGTTGCTGGGTCAGGTGAGAGGGCCGATCGGCCATTATCTACTAGCGTCAATAGGAACTGCAGTCTCTGACCATCTCCTGTATTATATCTGCAGTCTCTGACCATCTCCTGTATTATATCTCCAGTCTCTGACCATCTCCTGTAGTATGTCTGCAGTCTCTGACCATCTCCTGTAATATGTCTGCACTCTCTGACCGTATCCTGTAATATGTCTGCACTCTCTGACCATCTCCTGTACTATGATTGCAGTCTCTGACCGTCTCTTGTATCATGTCTACAGTCTCTGAGCATCTCCTGTAGTATGTCTTGGGGCACTCTCTAACAGAAGCCCTCTCTGTGTTCATCAGAGAGACTCCCCTCCAGGTCTCATTAGTGTACTCTCTTCCAGTATTTTCTTAATTGTTAAAAGATCATGGGAGGATCCTAGGGTAACGAAGACTTCTTAGGGGAGCATCTCTGTGTTTGAGTCGTTGCCCTAGAAACATTTGTAAAGGGGAGGAGTTGGTAAGATGGTGACCACGCCCATGTGGGGGCGCCAGAAATATTTCTGCACCCAGGCGTCTGTGACCCTAGGATCGGCCCTGCGTCTACATATACTTCAGTTTTTTTAGACAACTATTTCCACCCCCAAATCTCCTCCCACTAACCCCCGAGAGTCATTTGTGGTTACCTCAACTACTGAGTATTCCCCCTTGTTCGTTGCTTTTTCTTGTTTTACTTCTTGTTGGAATACAGGTAACCCTTGGCCCTACTCCCCTCTAGGGGATAATTGAGGCTTAGACTCATTCTAGTTATTGATACATCAGACCCATCTAAAGGGTTTGACAACTATATAGTTGACAGAAATATAATCTTTCCTTTCTACAAACCCTCCTTCCACCCCTTCCCTTTCTTTCTAAATCCCAATTGTCCCTATCTGAGAGCTACTTACTAAAGAACGTCCAAAATGTCCTTCTCCTTCCTAGGTATCTCGCCCACAATAGTCTCACATAACGCTAACGGTCTCAACATTCCGGAAAAGCGATCCAAACTCCTCAAGGAACTCAGAAAGGTCAAACCTCTAGTTGTATTCATACAAGAAACACACTTTAAAGGACAGAACATCCCCAAAATAACTGACAATCTCTACACTGTGGCCTACCATGCGACAAATCCCCTTGCCAAGACGAAAGGTGTCTTAATACTGATTAATAAAAACGCCCCATTTGAAATCAAACACCAACTGACAGATCCTGAAAGCAGACACATCATATTAAAAGGCTCTTGGGAAGGGTCACCAGTCACACTAGCTAATGTGTACTTCCCAAACAAATCTCATATCACATTCTGCAGTAAAATAATAAATGAACTGAAGTGGTTTGCAGAAGGCTGTATAATCTTGGGTGGAGACTTTAATGTACCCCTTTCACCGCTCCATGACACATCTACAGGACACTCACATGTCTCCTACAGAATACTGAAATGCATTAAGGCATTATTGCAATCCTTGACATTAGTGGACACATGGAGATCGACCCACCCTACTGACAGGGATTTTTCCTTCTTTTCGGTCCCCCACAAGAGATACTCCAGGATTGATTTAATTTTCATCACACAAAAAGATCTCCCTAACCTGATCAGAGCGGAGATAGGTATCATCTCCCTATCTGACCATGCCCCTACTGCAATTACAATGCAATTTAACCCGCCCAAAAGTTTGACATTCAACTGGAGACTCAATGCAGCCCTATTGACGGACCAATCAATCCATGACAGCATCCATGACTCCATTAGGACTTATTTCCAAAACAATGTTGACTCAGACACCAACCCCTTAAATAACTGGGAAGCACATAAATCGGTGATTAGGGGTGAACTGATAAAATGGGGAGCCAGGAAGAAAAAAGACAGAGAAAAGGAGATATCTCAATTATCCAACAGGCTAGGCTAGAACTACAGCATAAAAAATCGCTGTCCACCAAAGTGGAAACAGAACTCAATCACAATAGGCAGACCCTGAAACGCATATAAGACTTACAAACCCAAAAAACGTTATTGTTTAAAAAAAACATATTCTATGAACACGGTGACAAAAGTGGAAAATACTTGGCCAGAGCCCTGAAAGATGTTAAGACAGTGAACCATGTACATGCCATTCGCAACAAACAAGGTACACTAGAACACGAACTGGAAAAAATAGCAAAAATATTTTATAACTTCTATGACAAACTCTACAACCTACCCACCCAACACAAACCACCCCACTTTGTGACTTCTAGAGAGGGGATGATCAAGGACTTTCTAATAAATAGCGGGATGCCTTCCCTTCTTAGCAAAGACATCTCCTCCCTGGAAGACCCCATCACAATTTTTGAGATACAGAGTGCAAGCAAAGAATTAAAAACAGGGAAAAGCCCAGGTCCTAATGGATTTACCTCCCAGTATTATAAGACTTTTACTCAGCTTCTAACAAACCCCCTACTTAAGGCATTCAATTATCTGTCCAAAAATAAGCATGATTCCAACACACTACTTAATGCACACATAGCGGTAGTTCCAAAACCTGACAAAGATCACTCTGATTGCACTAACTTTAGGCCAATCTCATTGCTGAACGTCGACATTAAACTGTTGGCAAAAATTCTAGCTAATAGAATGAAACCTTTACTCTCTCAAGTAATTGGCCCGGAGCAAGTCGGCTTTATGCCGGGTAGGGAAGCCAGAGACAATATCACCAAATCCCTTAACCTTATTCATCAGGCGAAGTGCAGGAAGATCGAGGGCCTTCTCCTGTCTACTGATGCGGAGAAGGCCTTCGACAGAGTCTCGTGGGATTACATGTTGGCAACTTGTTCTCATGTGGGCCTTGGTGAGAATATGCTAAACTGGATTCAGACTCTTTACGTCAACCCCCAGGCAAGAATCAAAATCAATAACGTTCTATCTGACCCAATCAAAATACACAATGGCACACGTCAAGGATGTCCCCTTTCCCCCTTGCTTTTTATCCTGTCGTTGGAACCCCTTATCAGGACCATAAATAACTCACATGACATTAGAGGTTTTACAGTACTAGAGAATGAATACAAAGTAGCTGCATATGCAGATGACCTTCTCTTTTTTATCACGCAACCACACATATCTATTCCTAACCTTACGGAGATGTTTAAAACTCTTGGATTTATTTCTAACTTCAAAATCAACTAAACAAAATCTGAGGCTCTTAATTTGAATTTAGACCCTAAAAATTATGACCTACTCAAGAGTAACCACAATTTTAAATGGGAATTGAACACCCTTAAATATTTAGGAATCAAACTGACCCCATCTATTGATAGTCTCTTCTCAGCAAACTTTGCCCCCCTACTACATTCCATCACTACAGACCTACAAAAATGGACCCCCAAGCTCTTCTCCTGGTTTGGAAGAGCGTCCATTCTAAAAATGACTATCCTCCCGAGATTGCTCTACTTTTTTAATGCTTTACCAATCAAGATGCCCTCCTCCTTCTTTTCGAAGCTACAGACCATCCAAAGACGCTTCCTATGGGCTGGGAAAAAAACGAGAATTAGTCTGAAACTCCTTACACTTCCGAAGAACAAGGGGGGCATCGGTTTACCTGATTATAAGAAATATCATATAGCCTCCCATATATCAAGACTGATAGACTGGCATTGCCAAGGCACTCACAAAGATTGGGTACAGCTGGAACGGGATCACAACATGAGAACCATCCTGTATTTCCCTTGGTCAGCTTCTTCCAAATACAACAGAAGAATGACTAACCCCTTCTTAGCAACCACACTTGATATTTGGCACAAAATAGCTACCCCTTACAAACTAGCCACAATCCCTGGCCCATTGACACCGATTGCAGACAACCCAGACTTTTCACCGGGAGAAAACCAACCAAGACTTCCAACCCCCACTACTACTGGTAAACTGTTGGTCACCCACTGCTTGACTGATAATAAGGTCAAAAAACTTTAGAAGCTCTCAGGCCTCGTACACACGACCGATTTTCTCGTCCAAAACAGTCAAGAAAAGTGCCGCAAGAGTTTTTTTGTCTAGAAAAACGTTTGTGTGTATGGTTTTACGACGAGAAACTTGACGAGAATCTCGACGAGAAAATAGAGAACCTGCTCTCTATTTTCTCGTCAGGATTCCAGATTTCCTCGTCGTGTTTCTCGTCGGACTGTTTTGTGACGAGAAAATGGTTCGTGTGTATGCTTTTACGACTCTTCAAAAAGCGTGCATGCTCAGAATCAAGTATGAGACGGGAGCGCATCTTCTGGTAAAACAAGCCTTCGTAATGGAAATAGCACATTCGTCACGCTAAAACGAACTGAAAGCACGAAGACTGAAAAGCGCTAATCGTCTCTTCCCAAACTTTTACTTCACACGCGGTAACACGAGATCAGCAAAAGCAGCCCAAGGGGTGGCGCCAAGAAAAAAGATCTTCCCCTTTATAGTGCCGTCGTACGTGCTTGACGTGAGCGCAGAGAACCATGAGGAAATTGGAAAATGACAGTGTGTACGCATAGAAAGCTTGACGAGAAAATCGACAAGCTTAACAAGAATCTCGTCGAAAAAAACGACGTGTTTTTTACGACGAGAAAATCGGTCGTGTGTACGAGGCCTCAGAAATGAATTTGGTGAGCCATCACTCAAACCTTGGTCCTATTTACAGCTGAAAGACTTTTTGATCAATAGCAAACATAAAAATGCATACTGTAAGAACCTGACCCAGCTAGAGCATATTTGTCTTTCAAGATCACAGATCACTAAGACAACATCCCTGGCATACTCATGGCTAAGTCATACACAGACAGAAACATGCAACAAACATAAAAACAAATGGGAAACTGATCTAGGTCTTACACTCAGCAACATACAATGGGAAAAGGCATGCATTTTTGCCCATAAATGCTCTCTGAGCACGAGATACCAAGAAATCTCTTACAAGCTGTTAACCCAGGGGTATATGACCCCAGTGAAATCCAAAAAATGGTCAAACATCACATCAGGCATATGTTGGAGGTGCAATAGGGAGCCCAGCTCCTTTTTGCACATTTGGTGGAGTTGTCCCCCTATCCTTGACTATTGGTCTCAAGTAAAATTATGGATAAAGCACATCACAGATACTAAGATCGACCTAAACGCAGCTGCATGCCTTCTACATATCAATCACTTTAAAATTAGCAAATATAAAAATGCGTTAACAAGGCGTCTATTAACAGCTTCTAAAACACTTATTACATTGCATTGGAGAACCACTAACACACAGACGGTCAAGGATTGGTTGGACAGGGTAATGTTCATACACAAAATGGACGAGATTATAGCAATGAAAAGAGAAACAGCTGAAAGTTTTCACGCACTTTGGCAACCTTGGGTTCTGTTCCTGTACTCTGCTGGATGCCAAACTCTGATGAAATAAGATGCTTATAGATCTACATTACTGGCAATCTATTCAGTTATATCCTAGCAGTACTTTCTCTTTTCCTGCATAATGATCATAGGCGTGCACACAGGGTGTGCCAGGTGTGCCCAGGCACACCCTAATCACAGGACAGATTTCCCCTACTGCCCTGGCCCCCTTTCCCCCCACCAGTTGCTGCTGTGGGCACACACAAGGGGATGCCTTAGGATGAGTGGGGAAAGGGGTCGGTAAATATGTGATTTACTGGCCCCTTACCTTTCTGAGTGAACACAGTGAGTGATCGGTAACGTGCGTTTGAGCTTTGTGGTGCACACCCTAATCCAATAGGTTGCGCACACCTATGATAATGACATAATTATATTGTACTCTGTAACAGATTGCATTCTGGACTATTGTGTTACTTATTAATATAGCTAGAGGGTACTTAGACATTGAATCGATACTGTATTACCTGCCCTCCTGAAGCCCTCTACCCTAAAGCTCTCCCCCTTTCTCCCTCCCCTTTTCCCCCCCTCTCCTCACTCCCCCCTTCTCTCTAAGCCTAACCCTCTATCTCCCCTTTCTATCCATATCCTTTCCCTTTTCTATAAATAAGGATCAATATGACAAAATTACTGCTCCTATCTATATTATATGTACTCTTTACCTCTCTAATGTTTTTTTTTTTGTTTTTTTTTTGCATTTTGAAAGCTAAATTTAAATGTCGAGTACAGAACTTTGCTGATGTATTACCAATGTTAATATTTTGTAATAATTTTCTTTCAATAAAACTTTGATTGTGAAAAAAAAATATATACCGGTATATTATTAATTTGTTACGTTCCATTCATTTAGATACGACATTCGTTATTTCGGATAATTCGTAAACGGCAGATAAATTTGCATTTGTTACATTCACTAACAGCCAAATTTGAAAGGAAATTCCAATACCTATAATTTAATAGTTAGTTATTATTAGTTAGTTATTATTTCTGAATTTCGAATTTTCACGTTTTCGGATTTTCGGATTTGTGAATTTTTGGATTTTTGAATTTTCGAATACCGCATCTAAACGAATGGAACATAACGAATTAAATTTTTTTCCGAAGGTACAAATTTATTCAAAATAATGAATTTCGATCATAACGAATGATCAGAAAAACAAAACAAAACAAAAAAAAATGAAATTAAAACGAACACATTTTTCGGCAGTGCACATGTCTACTATCAGGAGTTCTCATCAAGAGAGTCCGACTATGCCCGCCCTTTACGCCCGCTGTGCTATTCACAGACGCCGTACTACAGCTACTATGAATGACACACTATCTATGAATGGAGGTGGGCGGAGTTACCAATCTCCCACCCATCCTCCATTCACAGATCCTGTGTCATTCATAGAAGCTGTAGTACGGCTCCTGTGAATGGCACAGCTTTGGCCAACCTTTCCACTACGGAGATTTTCTACAACCAGGTTGTAACATGCGTGGTCGGCTTAAAGCGGAGCTCCACCCGCAATTTTTTTTTTTTTAAAGTCAGCAGCTACTAACACTGTCTTTTAATAAGGACACTTACCTGTCCTACTCTCCTGCGCTGATGCCCCCCCCCCCCGATGCCGATACCTCGATCGGTGCAGGTCCCTTGCCACCATCCACACTAAGGGAAACAGGCAGTAAAGCCTTTACGGCTTCACTGCCTGTTTCCTACTGCGCATGCGCGAGTCTCGCGCCGACTTGTGAATGGGCGGCTGCTCTCTGGGATTACACACAGTTCTCAGAAAGCAGCCCGCACCATTCACCAGAAGAGGATGGAGAAGAAAACAGACCGCGGTTACGGAAGAGGCAGATTACGGACTTCCGCATAGCAACAAGTATTTCGGGTGAGTATTACATTTTTTATTTTTTATATTAATATTTTTATTTTTTTATTTTTGGATTTATTGTGAAAAAAAAAATATGGGTGGAACTCCACTTTAACAACAAGATTCTTACCTACTCCTTCGACTATGAATGATTGCAGGGCTGTAGAAAGAGAAAGGAAATCAAATTAGTCAAAAAATGAAGAATTTGTAACATATTAACGAGATGGGATCAGGGATGAAATGATTCCCAGGAACAGAGGGATGTGCTGTGCAAAAAATATTTCCATTCATTGGAGCTCCACCATAAAATAAACCCGAACCGGGAGAAACATAGGGAGGTGACCACTGATGAACCCCTTCTGAAAATGCTTATTCCCTGGCTGTGCCTGGCTTCACTACTCCTGATCTGCACAATTCTTGTAGGTTAGTAACTCAGACAGTTCTGTCTGTAATACATTACTCAGAACTACAGAACACGTCCCCTCGATGCTATGGACAGGAGGAGAGGGGGAGGGGTGTAGTGCTGTTGTTGGGCGAGTATATTGGTCCTCCTCAGATACAGTACAGTAAGTGAACATTGCCACCCTAGGACAGGAAGTGTCTTGCCGGCAGGATCACCAGGTGAACATATAGGAAGAAAGCCCGGCAAAAGAAAACAAATGCAGCCACCACATCTAAAGACTGGTAAGCTACAATATGTTACGTTTTTGTTCTTTACATAAGGGTCTTTTCTTTTTAGTAAGCCATGAAATTTACTACATTTATGAAGTGAAAAGTTTGGAATGTAACAAAAATAATTCATAATATGAGTGCAGCAGAGTTAGAGCGGAGTGTATAATTATAGAACGTTATCAAAGAGCTAAAAAAACAAACAAAAAAAAAACAGGACTTTTTACTTTGCTAAATATATGCAGATTTCTCTGGCCTGTACAGGACCATACAAATTATGAATCATTGTGATTACCTCTCTATTGAATTGTATTGTGACTGTACTGTCTTCCCTGATGTTGTAAAGCGCTGCGCAAACTGTTGGCGCTCTATAAATCCTGTATATTAATAATAATACCTAGATTCCCGAAATGTGTGATTCTCTGGAGATCAATCAGATTTACATAGTAATATTCAGGAGTGATTTGCCTATTCTTCTAATTCAATAACTTCCACTAGATGGCACCATTACACTCTGAGGCATATCATTCTCTGCTGCCACCTAGTGTCCCCTATAAGGTGTTTATTTTTTTTTATTTATTTTTTTATAATTTTCTGGATGTTAGCTCAGTGCTTTCTAAATACATGGAAACAATTGGCCAGGAAATGAACCACTTCAGCACCGGACCATTTGGCTGCCCAAAGACCAGAGCACTTTTTGCGATTCGGCACTGCGTCGCTTTAACTGACAATTGTGCGGTCGTGCGACGTGGCTCCCAAATAAAATTGATGTCCTTTTTTTCCCACAAATAGAGCTTTCTTTTGGTGGTATTTGATCACCTCTGCGGTTTTTATTTTTTGCGCTATAAACCAAAAAAGAGCGACAATTTTGAAAAAAAATTCAATATTTTTTACTTTTTGCTATAATAAATATCCCCAAAAAATATATATATTTTTTAATTTTTTTCCTCAGTTTAGGCCGATATGTATTCTTCTACATATTTTCGGTAAAAAAAAAAAAAAAAACGCAATAAGTTATAGCGTCTACAAAATAGGGGATCGATTTATTAATATTTTTTTTTTGTACTAGTAATGGCGGCGATCAGCGATTTTTATCATGACTGCGACATTATGGCGGACACATCGGACACTTTTGATGCCATTTTGGGACCATTGTCATTTATACAGTGATCAGTGCTTTAACTTCAATTCACTTCAATATCAGGCACCATTGTTTGCACAACAAATAAAAAAAGAGCAAAAATTTTGAAAAAAACAATGTTTCTGTTAAAAAAAAAATTGTAAGTAAGTATGTTTTCTTTTTCAATGACGGGCACTGATATGGCTGCACTGATGGGCACTGATGGGCACTGATAAGGCGGCACTGATGGGCACATGAGTCAGACAGTTTTTATTTTTTTACAGCAGCAGCTGCCAGAGCCAGTCTATGTACACAACAATTCCAAGTTTCTAATTAATCAGAGCTAGGAATTGCTGGGGAGTGGGGGATAGTGTTAATTTTGGCGGCAAATTTCAATTTAGTTTTAGTCTTAGGCCCCTTTCCCACTAAGGCGTATTTCAGGCGTTTTAAGCGCTAAAAATAGCGCATAAATAACGCCTGAAATACTCCTGCCCCAGTATTCTCAATGTGAAAGCTTTCACACTGAGGCGATGCGCTGGCAGGAGAAAAAAAAAATCTCCTGCAAGCCGCATCTTTGGAGCAGTGAAGGAGCGGTGTGTTTACCGCTCCTTTACCGCTCCTTCCCATTGAAATCAATGGGACACCGCGGTAATACCGCCCGCAAACCGCGGCTGTAGCCGCGGTTTGCGGGCGGTATTACTCCTTTTTCGGCCGCTAGCGGGGGGTAAAACCGCACCGCTAGCGGCCGAATATCGCGGTAAATAGGACGGTATAGCGGCGCTAAAAATCGCGCCGCTATACCACCAGCGCACATGCCCGCCCCAGTGTGAAAGGGGCCTAAGTCTTAGGACTAAATTGGTATATTAGTTTTAGTCCCATTTTAGTCTTCTGCAATTGTTTTAGTCGTATTTAGTCGACTAAATCTATCTCTCAACTAAAATGACCTACGTTTTAGTCGACTAAAATCTCCAGTACATTTTAGTTGACTAAAACAAATTTTAATCGTCTAAAATCTAATGGGTGTAATTAAATCGTAATGCATTAGTGAACATTTCTCTACAATTTGCAAACTCATTATATACTGCTGGAGTGGAAAATCTCATATGTTATTATTTATGGTATTGAGGTATGAACATGCACTACAGACTGGTATTCATTTTGAAGTCAAATTTCAATTTAGTTTTAGTCTTATGCCGCGTACACACGGTCGGATTTCCGATGGAATAAGATCCAATAGAATTTTCCGTCGGAATTCTGATGAAGCTGACTTCCATCAGTCTTGCCTACACACCATCAGACTAAATTTCCGACCGTCCAAAACGCTGTGACGTAAAACACTCAGACGAGCCAAGAAAAATGAAGTTCAATGCTTCTGAGCATGCGTCGACTTGATTCTGAGCATGCGTGGGTTTTTCTCCGATGGAATTCCACACAGACGATCGGAATTTCCCATCGGATTTTTTTCCATCAGAAAAATTTAAAACATGTTCTATTTTTTTACTCCGATGGAAAAAAGTCCGGTGGGGCCCACACACGATCGGAATTTCCGATGAAACAAGTCCATCGGAAATCCGATCGTGTGTAAAAGGCATTAGTCTTTTGACTAAAATGGCATTTTAGTTTTAGTCGTATTTTAGTCATCTCAATTGTTTTCGTTTTAGTCGTATTTTAGTCGACTAAAATAGTATTCATTTAGTCGACTAAAATGTTTTAGTTGTTTTTAGTAAACAAAATTAACACTGGTGGGGGTGGGGCAATGTGGGCAACAGGACAATGTGTACAATGTTGTAGTATGATGAAATTTTTTGGGTGTGTGTATAGCACATACATTAAGCAATAATGCAGTTGACACACACAAGGCTGCAATATTTGACCAAAAAAAAAAAAAAAATATAAGATGACACAACTCAGCAGTCATGAATCTAGATCACGTCCCCTAAACTTTTCAGTATGAGGACCGCATAGTACATTTTACAAATATTTGTAGGCTGAAAAATCAGCTTTTAAATAAATGAATCTTTCTTTACATTAGGGTTCCCGTCAGACACCCCCTTACATCAGGGTCCCAATTAGAGTCCCCCCTTACATCAGGGTCCCCATCAGAGTCCCACTTACAGCATGGTCCCCATCAGAGTCCCCCCTTACATCAGGGTCCCAATCAGAGCCCCCCATTACATCAGGGTCCCAATCAGAGCCCCCCCTTACATCAGGGTCCCCATCAGAGTCCCCCCTTACATCAGGGTCCCAATCAGAGTCCCCCCTTACATCAGGGTCCCCATTAGAGTCCCCCCTTACATGAGGGTCCCAATCACAGTCCCCCCTTACATCAGGGTCCCAATCAGAGTCCCACCTTACATCAGGGTCCCAATCACAGTCCCCCCTTACATCAGGGTCCCAATCACAGTCCACCCTTACATCAGGGTCCCAATCACAGTCCCCCCTTACATCAGGGTCCCAATCAGAGTCCCCCCTTACATCAGGGTCCCCATCAGAGCCCCCTATTAAAATTTATTTTTTCACAAAAAATTGTGTTTGCAAAACGGCTGCGCAAATACAGAGTGACATAAAAAATTGCAACCATTGCCATTTTATTGTTTAGGGTCTCTGCTAAAAAACAAACAAAAAAAAAAGTATAATGTTTGGGGGTTGTAAGTAATTTTTTAGCAAAAAATTCTGATTTAAACTTGTAAACAAAAAGTGTCAGAAAAAGCCTGGTCAGCAAGTGGAAAGCAAAAGGTGGTGCAACAAAATACTGACTAAAGGGGGTGATCCTTTATGTCCTTTTACTGTATTTCTGAGTAAATACAGCTGGATAAAACAAAAACTGTGCCTGTCTTCATGTCAGGCTGCAAAGCAACAAAATGTGATTATGTTAAAGCAGTGGTCTCCAAACTCCGGCCCTGGGGCAGGATGCGGCCCTTTGCCTGCCTTTATCTGGCCCTTGGGTCACTACTCCCAAAGATACAAGACACTATTCTGCCAACTGACATCAGCAATGAAGCACAATATCTCCCACTGACACCAATAATGGGACACTATTCCTCCCACTGATACTAATGATGGGGCATTATTGCTTTCCAATGATACCAATGATGGGGTATTATTCCTCCCCTCCCAATGATACCAATGAAGGGGCACTGTTCCTTCCAATGATACCAATGATGGGGCACTGCTTCTCCCCCAATAACAATTATGGCGATGTTTACTCCCACTGATGCCAAGAAAATTTCCACTACCACTGGTCATAGTCCGGCCCCCCTACAGTCTGAAGGCCAATAAACTGGCCCTTTGTTTAGAAAGTTTGGAGACCCCTGTGTTAAAGGGTTATTCTTTTTTATAGCCACTGTATGTCCTTTAAACCCTGAAATGAGCATATGTTAAACGCCCTTTCTGGGGTTGATTTACTAAAACTGAACCAGATTTTGCACTCTCCAGTTTATTAGATTAACCCCTATGTGTCAAGGAGAAGCAATGCATGTTTGTAATCCTCTACACAACAAATGAGCATGATACAGTACATAGATTTTTCTGTTAATTAACTTTAACAAAACACCCTTGGCCAAGGTGGCACTCTAGGGGGTTTGCCAGGCACACTGTTTGGTGTTTAACCACTTCAGCCCCAGACCATTTAGCAGCTAAAGGACCAGGCCACTTTTTGCGATTCGGCACTGCGTCGCTTTAACTGACAATTGCGCGGTCGTGCAACGTGGCTCCCAAACAAAATTTACGTCCTTTTTTTCCCACAAATAGAGCTTTATTTTGGTGGTATTTCATCACCTCTGCGGGTTTTTTTTTGCGTTATAAACAAAAATAGAGCGACAATTTTGAAAAAAATGCAATATTTTTTAGGACTGTGGAAATTAACTATTAATTCCTTGATTAATCGATACATTTTTTGGATCGATCAAAATTATTTTGATTGGTACTCACCTCTCCGCCGGCTTCCGGGTCTTCAGGGAGTTCCGTCGGAGATCTGGTGACGTCACGGACACCGGCGGGGCTTGCC
This sequence comes from Rana muscosa, assembly GCA_029206835.1. NCBI lineage: Eukaryota > Metazoa > Chordata > Amphibia > Anura > Ranidae > Rana > Rana muscosa. The sequence goes on from CM055124.1 coordinate 79,745,537, forward strand.
GTGTCCATCTGAAGGGCTCCTTTGCTGTGCCTTGATATCTGCATGCCGGCGGGACCTTACTATCTGCCACACGCAAGGGCTGTTACACTTCCCTCTATCACTTCCCTCTATTAACCTGGGATTCTACAGCCATCCACTGGGAGTTGTAATAGTTCCCTTCACGGGACATCTACATGCCAACGGACTGATGTTAGCCCCTCCTCATCTGGATTCAGCAGTGGTGTCGTTGTACACATTTTTATACCAGTATCATACTTAGCTACGTGTTTTTATGACTGCTTTTGCTACCGTTTGGTGTTCCTCGCACCATTTTTACAGTTTATGTAGCTACATTGATTTTATCTCCAGTGCAATGTTTATTTTGTTACCTACTTGAAGACTATAAAAGTTTTAATGCTATTCCCATCGAGCGCTGCCTTTGTGTGTTTTTTGTATCCTGCTATCCATTTTTCCAGTGGTTGGTAGCTGCACTGGGAATCGGCCTGCAAGGAGATCAGCTAAAAGTAGTTGGATCTGTATGTGCGTTATAATTAATCGAAATTAGTCGATTAATCGATAAAAAAAAAAACGATTAACCGAACACGAAAATTTTAATCAGTAACAGCCCTAATATTTTTAAATTTTTGCTATAATAAATATCCTCAAAAAATATGTAAAAAAACGTTTTTTTCCTCAGTTTAGGCCGATACGTATTCTTCTACATATTTTTGGTAAAAAAAACACGCAATAAGCGTATTTGATTGGTTTGCGCAAAAGTTATAGCGTTTACAAAATATGGGATAGTTTTATGGCATTTTTATAATTTTTTTTTTTTTTTTTACTAGTAATGTCTGCGATCAGCGATTTTTTTTCGTGACTGTGACATTATGGCGGACATATCGGACACTTTTGACACATTTTTGGGACCATTGTCATTTTCACAGCGATCAGTGCTATAAAAATGCACTGATTACTGTGAAAATGACACTGGCAGCGAAGGGGTTAACCACTAGGTGGCGCTGTAGGGGTTAAGTGTTCCCTGCATAGTGTTTCTTACTGTAGGGGGGGGTGGGCTCTGTGTCACATGACACCGATCTCCGCTCCAAATACATGGAGCGGAGATCAGTGTCATTGTCACTAGTCAGAGTAGGGAGATGATTGTTTACACAAGCAATTCCCCGCTCTATACCTCCGTGAGACGATCGCGGGCATCCCTGCGGCGATCGAGTCCGCGGGATCCGCGGTCCAACTCACGGGGATGGCGGCAGGGTCGCGACCACATGGACAGGCATTTAAAGGGGACGTACAGGCATTGATATGCCTGTCCGTGCCATTCTGCCGACGTATATGTACAGGAGGCGGTCGGCAAGTGCTTAAATTATACGACATATGAGCACCTCAAATTTTGTTAGAACAATATGAAGGTTTGTTTTTTAGAAACTTATTTTAATATTGTGATATTTTGTGTACAATTAAGTGAAGTGATTTATCGCATTGGTTAAGGTTTAAATAGATGTATACAGTCAAGTAACCAATTTCCAGGTTTGGTTGAAGGAGTCTGTTCCCCTTGGCTTGATGTACATGTGCAGGCCAGTCAAATTCCTCCACCCCAAACTCGCTCATCCATGTCTTTATGGACCTTGCTTTGTGCACTGGTCCAAATCATTTGGTGGAGGGGGGATTATGGTGTGGGGGGTTGTTTTTCAGGGGTTGGGGTTGGCCTCTTAGTTCCAATGACGTGAACTCTTAAAGCGTCAGCATACCAAGACATTTTGGACAATTTCATGCTCCCAACTTTGTGGGAACAGTTTGGGGACGGCCCCTTCCTGTTCCAACATGACTGCGCACCAGTGCACAAAGCAAGGTCCATAAAGACATGGATGAGCGAGTTTGGGACGGAGAAACTTGACTGACCTGCACAGAGTCCTGACCTCAACGTGATAGAACACCTGTAGAATAAATTAGAGTAGAGACCGCGAGCCAGGCCTTCTCATCCAACATCAGTGCCTGACCTCACAAATGCGCTTCTGGAAGAATGGTCAAACATTCCCATAGACACACTCCTAAACCTTGTGGACGGCCTTCCCAGAAGAGTTGAAGTTGTTGTAGCTGCAAAGAGTGGGCCAACTCAATATTGAACCCTACGGACTAAGACTGGGATGAAATTAAAGCTCATGTGCGTGTAAAGGCAGGTGTCCCAATACTTTTGGTATTATCGTGTAGATAAATAGGTCCAAGGATTGCTGAACTTGTGCTTTATTTAAAACGAAAAAAAATATGTATTTACATACAAAATAGGTGCATAATGTTCCACAACAGTTTCAGGCTATAATACTCACGCCCTTATTTATGTAGGAACAGACATACAATGACAACTGTTTTACATCCATTTATATATAAACACTTTAACCACTTAAAGTGGAGCTCCACCCTAAAGGAAAAATATACTTTACTAGCTTCCTTTAAATATGATTAACCACTTCCCTACCTGCCCATAGTCTAATGACGCCCACAAATGGGATCTCCCATCCTGGGTGGACGTCATATGATGTCCTGGGCTTTGAAGGGGGATATCTGAATGATGGGTGCAGCTAGAGGCATCATTCAGATATCCTTCTCTTCTGCCGGCGATTCTGCGCACCATAAGAACAATCATAGCGGCGGTTCCACTGCTTGATCATTTTCATAAGCGGCGGGAGGGGACATCCCCCCTCCCGCCGCCATCCGGTGCTTCTCGAGGCTCTCCCGTGCCATCGGGGGCCCGGAGAATGAATCGTCCGGCGCCAGTGTCATGTCACATGACGAGCATAGAGCTGACTGGTGACCAGATGGTCACCAGTCATCTCTATGACCGTCGGAGGCCCGGACGCGATGTGATGACGTCAAAGCCGTGATTGCAGCTAGTAAGCATGAGATCAGTGATTTTTTTTCCCGATCTCATGCTTTCCAGCCTGGAGGAGAGATTTGGGGTCTTATTGACCCCGCATCTCTCCATAAAGAGGACCTGTCACACACCATTCCTATTACAAGGGATGTTTACATTCCTTGTAATAGGAATAAAAGTGATAAAAAAAAAAATGTAAAAAAAAAGTGTAAAAATAAAAAAAATTAAGTAAAAAATAAATACATTTAAAACGCCCCTGTCCCCGGTAGCTCGCGCTCAGAAGCGAACGCACACGCAAGTCCCGCCCACATATGTAAACGCCGTTCAAACCACACATGTGAGGTATCGCCGCGTGCGTTAGAGCGAGAGAAATAATTCTAGCACTAGACCTCCTCTGTAACTCTAAATTGGTAACCTGTAAAAAATGTCAAAGTGTCGCCTATGGAGATTTTTAAGTACTGAAGTTTGGCGCCATTCCATGAGTGTGTGCGCAATTTTAAAACGTGACATGTTAGGTATCTATTTACTCAGCGTAACATCATCTTTCATATTTTACAAAAAAAATGGGCTAACTTTACTGTTTTGTTATTTTTTAATTCATGAAACCGTTTTTTTTTTTCACAAAAAAGGCGTTTGAAAACGTATTACGCAAATACCGTGCAAGATAAAAAGTTGCAATGACTGTCATTTTATTCCCTAGGGTGTCTGCTAAAAAACATAAATAATGTTTGGGGGTTCTGAGTAATTTTCTAGCAAAAGAATGATGATTTGTACATGTAGGAGAGAAGTGCCAGAATAGGCACGGTATTGAAGTGGTATAAAAGCCCTGCATTGAAGTGGTTAAACAAGATCTGAATTTTTTTTTTTTTTTACATGCCTGGAAATCCCTGTTGCTATGCAGAATTCCTAATCTGCCCTTTTCCTGGACCGCGGTCTTTCTCCGTCAGGACCCTTCGGGGTAAGACCGCGCTATATTAAGATACCTCTCAACTCAACTCAACTCAACTCTCCTCTTCAACCTAAGCTGCACAGACTCCTGGGAAAGGAGTGTCATAATTTCCCAGGAGACTGTGCGCTCCTCTGTGCCGAAAAATTGCGGGATTATTACTGTTGGGAATTGTGTTATCTACATTGCCATAACAACGGGGCGGGACGTTCCTCCGCCCGTTGTCATGACAACGGCATAAACAACCTGCGCTACGAACGTCGCTCTACTGCCCACACATAGAATGGCAACGGCCGAAGAATGACGAGCAGCAAATAAGGCGAGTTTTACATATATTTACAGATCGTTTGGCGATATATCAGTATATTTAATGGCATGTTGAGTGTATTTCAATTTAACTGGCCAAAAAAAATAAAAAAAAATTTATGACCGGAGCTCCGTTTTAAGCCCCGGCGGATTTGGCTGGCCAAAGACCAGAGCACTTTTTGCGATTCGGCACTGCATCGTTTTAACTGACAATTGCGCGATCGTGCGACGTGGCTCCCAAACAAAATTTACGTCCTTTTTTTCCCACAATCAGAGCTTTCTTTTGGTGGTATTTGATCACCTCTGCGGTTTTTATTTTTTGGGCTATAAAAAAAAATAGAGCGACAATTTTGAAAAAAAAAAACTATATTTTTTACTTTTTGCTATAATAAATATTCCCAAAAAATATATAAAAAAAAAAATTTTTTTCCTCAGTTTAGGCCGATACGTATTCTTCTACATATTTTTGGTGAAAAAAAACGCAATAAGCGTTTATTGATTGGTTTGCGCAAAAGTTATAGCGTCTACAAAATAGGGGATAGTTTTATGGCATTCTTATTAATAATTTATTTTTACTAGTAATGGCGGCGATCACAGATTTTTATCATGACTACGACATTATGGTGGACACATCGGACACTTTTGGCGCTATTTTCGGACCATTCACATTTATACAGCGATCAGTGCTATAAAAATGCACTGATTACTGTGTAAATGTGACTGGCGGGGAAGGGGTTAACCAGTAGGGGGCGCTGAAGGGGTCAAGTGTGTCCTAGGGATGTGTTCTAACTGTAGGGGGGTGGGCTACGTGTGACACGACACTGATCACCGCTCCCGATCATAGGGAGCTGTGATTAGTGTCCTATCACTAGGCAGAAAGGGGGAAATGCTTGGTTACATTAGCATTTCCCCGCTCCTCCTCTCCGTGAGACGATCGCAGGACTCCCAGCGGATATCGAGTCCGCGGGACCTGCGGTCAGACTCACGGAGCTCGTGGCGGCCTTTAAGGCCCGGGGGTTGCGGGCGTGGGCGCCCGCAACCCCGGCCCTTAAAGGCGACGTATATATACACGTCGATCTGCCCAACCGTGCCCATTCTGCCGACATATATAGTCGTGCAGCGGTCGGCAAGGGGTTAAACCAGGAACCAAATAGGTATTAATTTGGATTTTTTTTTCTTACTATTTTGGGCCATTTTTTTCTTTGATAATAAAAAAAAAATCACGAGAAATATATAACAATTCACCACTAAATTAAAGCCCAATTTTCCCTGAAAAAAAAAATGCGGTATAATCCACCTGGATGCACGTAGTTTGTGATGATATGTAATGTTTTACTAACACATATCAAACCCTTAGGCGTGAAGGGGTTAAGGAGAATTGTCCCCAAATCCCAAAATTTAGAAGTTTCCCCTTTTCATCGTATCGCTAGAGTAGAACATTACACAGCAGACTTGTCAAATCGGATCAGTTTTGTCAGAAAGTACCGACCTTAATCTTTTTAAGACCAATAATGAATCATGTCCATGTTTCAGCTGCACACAATGCAGCTCAATGATAAAAGGAAAACATTTCACCCACCCACATCGAGGTACAAATATACAGGTGAAACTCGAAGAATTAGAATATCGCGCAAAAGCTCATTTATTTCACTAATGCAATTTAAAAGGTGAAACTAATATATGAGATAGACTCATTACATGCAAAGCAAGATAGCTCAAGCCGTGATTTGTCATAATTGTGATGATTATGGCTTACAGCTCATGAAAACCCCAAATCCACAATCTCAGAAAATTTGAATATTGTGAAAAGGGGGAATATTCTAGGCCCAAAGTGTCCCACTCTAATCAGCTGATTAAGCCATAACACCTGCAAAGGGTTCCTGAGCCTTTAAATGGTCTCTCAGTCTGGTTCAGTAGGAATCACAATCATGGGAAAGATTGCTGACCTGACAGTTGTGCAGAAAACCATCATTGACACCCTCCATAAAGAGGGAAAGCCTCAAAAGGTAATTGTAAAAGAAGTTGGATGTTCCCAAAGTGCTGTATTAAAGCACATTAATAGAAAGTTATGTGGAAGGGAAAGGCGTGGAAGAAAAAGGTGCACAAGCAGCAGAGATGACCGCAGCCTGGAGAGGATTGTCAGGAAAAGGCCATTCAAAAGTGTTGGGGACTTTCACAAGGAGTGGACTGAGGCTGGAGTCAGTGCATCAAGAGCCACCACACAGACGGATCCTGGACATGGGTTCAAATGTCGTATTCCTCTTGTCAAGCCGCCACTTCTGAGCAACAAACAACGTTAGAAGCGTCTTTTCTGGGCTAAAGAAAAACAGACCTGGTCTGTTGCCTTAGTGGTCCAAAGTCCTCTTTTCTGATGAGAGCAAATTTTACATCTCATTTGGAAACCAAGGAGCTGGAGTATGGAGGAAGAATGGAGAGGCACACACTGCAAGATGCTTGAAGTCCAGTGTGAAGTTTCCACAGTCTGTGATGATTTGGGGAGCCATGTCATCTGCTGGTGCTGGTCCACTGTGCTCCATTAAGTCCAGGGTCAATGCAGCCGTCTACCAGGAGATTTTGGAGCACTTCATGCTTCCTTCCGCAGACGAGCTCTATGGGGATGCTGACTTCATTTTCCAGCAGGACTTGGCACCTCCCCCACACTGCCAAAAGCACCAAAAGCTGGTTCAATGACCGTGGGATTACTGTGCTTGATTGGCCAGCAAACTCACCTGACCTGAACCCCATAGAGAATCTATGATAGAGAATCTATGGGGCATTGCCAAGAGAAAGATGAGACATGAGACAGAATAATGCAGAAGAGCTGAAGGCAGCTATTGAAGCATCCTGGTCTTCCATAACACCTCAGCAGTGCCACAGGCTGATCGCTTCCATGCCACGCCGCATTGAGGGGCCCAAACCAAGTACTGAGTACATATGCATGCTTCTACTTTTCAGAGGTTCGATATTGTTCTATGTACAATCTTTGTTTTATTGATTGCATGTAATATTCTAATTTTCTGAGATTGTGGATTTGGGGTTTTCATGAGCTGTAAGCCATAATCATCACAATTACGACAAATCACGGCTTGAACTATCTTGCTTTGCATGTAATGAGTCTCATATATTAGTTTCACCTTTTAAGTTGCATTAGTGAAATAAATGAACTTTTGCACGATATTCAAATTTTTCAAGTTTCACCAGTATATAAAGGTGTCGGGGCTGGGCTCTTAGCATATTCCTTCTCTATGCTCAGATAATTGTCAGCAGGGCCGCCATCAGGGGGGTACAGGCAGTACACCTGTAAGGGGCCCGAATGGCAACCCCCCCTTTTTTTTTTGTAAGGGGCCCAGAGGTCCCTAGAGGCCTGGAGGTCCCCAGGGCCCCGTATGGCAACCCCCTTTTTTTATTATTATAATTTTTTTTTTTTAATAATTTTTTTTTTTTACATTTTTTTTTTTGTAAGGGGCCCAGAGGTCCCCAAAGGCCTGGAGGTCCCCAGGGCCCCGGATGGCAACCCGCCTTTTTTTTTTGTTCTTTATTTGTTTGTCAGCACCCAAAGCCCCCTCCCACCTCAAAAATTCACAGCGGCAGCACCCCCCCCGCTTCTCAATTCGCGGCCGCCCCCCCCGCCTTCTCAATTTGCGGCGGGAGCACCCCCCGGTTCTCCTCTGCTCCAGGGGGCCCATGCCTGAAGCTGTGTAAGGGGCCCCAAAATTCCTGATGGCGGCCCTGATTGTCAGCAATCATTGTTCTTCGGTGGCTCACCTGGTGATCAATTCATGCTCATCGTCCTGCCTACAGCCAGCCCCTTCTGGCTATTTAAACTGCCTCGTTCAGTCCTTTCCTGCCTTCACCTTGGTCATCATATCTGTAGAATCTCTGCTGTGTTCCTGTGAAAGACCTTTCTCGGCTGACATCCCTTCTGGTTCCTGATCTATTTTTTCTGCCTCCCACTACACTGATCTCTGGTTTCCTGTTTACTGGACTGTCTGACTACACGCTTTGGTTATCGATCCCTGGCTTATGTTTTGACCACGTTTACTGGTCTGTTCCATTTTTGCCATTATTTTAAAAGGTGTGATTTTTACTGCACTTCTGTCTCAGTCTGATTCATGGTTCCTAACAAAAAGGCTATTATACTTGCCAATCATCCCATGTAGTATATATAACTGAGTGCCCATGCGGCCTCTTATATGTGGGGGAATCAACACAAAAAGTAGAAAATCGGATTGCCAGGCACATATCAAATATATCATATACAAGATAAATTGACAAAACTACCACCTGCTAGACATTTTGTGGAAATGGGACACACGGTCTCGCAGCTTAGGTATACAATATGGTTATTGATGCTATCCCCCAAAATAGACGAGGAGCGAATCGGAAACTTAAGCCTCGTACACATGATTGGATATCCTATATATTCTAATCCGATGGTTTTGTCCATCGGAAATCCGATGAAGCTGACTTCCATCAGTCTTGCCTACACACCATCAGTCAAAAAACCGAGCATTCCAAACGCGGTGACGTAAAACACTCCGATGAGCCGAGAAAAATGAAGTTTAATGCTTCTGAGCATGCGTCGACTTGATTCTGAGCATGCGTGGGTTTTTTATCTGATGGACTTGCCCATAGACGATCGGAATTTGCTATCGGTTTTTGATCCATCGGAAAAATTTAAAACATGTTCTATTTTTTAAAACCGATGGAAAAAAAGACCGATGGGTCCCATACACGATCGGTTTGTCCGATGAAAAAAGTCCATCGGACTGTTTTCATCGGTAAAACCGATCGTGTGTACAGGGCGTAAGTTTACAAAAGTTGGAAGTTCGGTTGATACAGCTTCTTAAAACATTACAACCCAGAGGCTTGAACTCTGACTTCGATCTGCATCTCTTTCTGTATTGGAGGGACCCCTCTAATTTAGAAAAAGTTTTCTGAAAGGATGTCCTGGGAATATTTTTTCTGGTAAAGGTGTTACTTTTTTTTTTACCAAAATATTAAAATGTAAAATGGATTGTTTTGTATATATTTTTGTAGGGCATATCCATGAATGTAAAATCATTTTATAAAAGATATTCCTTTTGTGGTTATACCCCTTGCTTCTAAGTACATGTGTTTTTTTACTATTTATTTATTAATTGTACATATATCTTTTTTGTAATAGGTTAATACTGGAATATTCTCTGTAAGATGTTGGAGGGTGATTGCATCTCGTTTAACCATCACTCTCTAGAAATTAGGATGAATTAATTCAGATTTTTGATTCACTTAATTGTGTAATTAATACCTAACTGGTTCCTGGTATGAAGTGCTTTATATAAATGGATGTAAAAGAATTGTCATTGTATGTTAGTTCCAATTTTGAAGAAGGGCGTAAGCATTATAGTCTGAAACTCTTGTGGAACATTATGCAACTGTTTTGTAACATTCTAACTAAATCACAAGTGCAGCAATCCATGGACTCATTTATCTATACATACAGTCAAGTCCATAAATATTGGGACATCGACACAATTCTAATCTTTTTGGCTCTATACACCACCACAATGGATTTGAAATGAAACGAAGATGTGCTTTAACTGCAGACTTTCAGCTTTAATTTGAGGGTATTTACATCCAAATCAGGTGAACGGTGTAGGAATTACAACAGTTTGTATATGTGCCTCCCACTTTTTAAGGGACCAAAAGTAATGGGACAGATTAACAATCATCAAACTTTCACTTTTTAATACTTGGTTGTAAATCCTTTGAAGTCAATTACTGGCTGAAGTCTGGAACGCGATGACATCACCAGACGCTGGGTTTCATCCCTGGTGATGCTCCAGGCCTCTACTGCAACTGTCTTCAGTTCCTGCTTGTTCTTGGGGCATTTTCCCTTCAGTTTTGTCTTCAGCAAGTGAAATGCATGCTCAATCGGATTCAGGTCAGGTGATTGACTTGGCCATTGCATAACATTCCACTTCTTTCCCTTAAAAAACTCTTTGGTTGCTTTCGCAGTATGCTTCAGGTCATTGTCCATCTGCACTGTGAAGCGCCGTCCAATGAGTTCTGACGCATTTGGCTGAATATGAGCCGATAATAATATTGCCTGAAACACTTCAGAATTCACAGCAGTCACATCATCAATAAATACAAGAGAACCAGTTCCATTGGCAGCCATACATGCCCATGCCATGACACTACCACCACCATGCTTCACTGATGAGGTGGTATGCTTTGGATCATGAGCAGTTGCTTTCCTTCTCCATACTCTTCTCTTCCCATCACTCTGGTACAAGTTGATCTCGGTCTCATCTGTCTATAGGATGTTGTTCCATAACAAAAAAGAGTGTGAAGGGGAAGGGCAGAGGCCCAACCTACTAGGAGGAGTGCCAGAGTGAAAATAGGCAACCAAGGTGTCCATAGTGGTGGGGTGCAGCGGGTAGGGGACCCAGATTGGGACTAGGTGTGGTCACATCATGAGGTATTACCATGTAACTTGTCATTATCATGCTATCCAATTACCATTGCTATCAGCATTACTTGCATGTCCATACTAGAATATGTACTATTGATATTGCCATTATGTATGTCTACTAATTTGCATTCAATAAATTTCCTTATGTTCACCCAAATACCCCCTTGCTGTCACGTGCTGTCACGTGCTTCACACAAAGTCCCGCCTTCCCCTTGCTCAACCCCTCCTTTGTGACTCAGATTGGGATGGAAATACATGACCTCACCAGGCCATGGCTTCCTTAAAGTCCCTAACTATAAACAACCCCCCTTTTATTTTACTAAGGCCCCTTTCCCACTGGGGCGTTTTTCATGCGGTTTAGCGCTAATATTAGCGCTATTATACTGCATGAAAAAATCATGCCCTTTAGCCTTCAATGTGAAAGCCCGAAGGCTTTCACACTGAAGCGGTGCGCTAGCAGGACCGCTCCAAAAGTCCTGCTAGCCGCTTCTTTACAGCGGTGAAGGAGCGGTGTGTTCACCGCTCCTTTACCGTGGTCTCCCATTGAAATCAATGGGACAGCGCGGTAATACCGCCCGCAAACCGCGGCAATAGCCGCGGTTTGCGGGCGGTATTAACCCTTTTTTGGCCGCTAGCGGGGGTTAAATTCACCCCCCTATCGACCGCATACCGCGGTAAGAACGACGGTATAGCAGCGCTGAAAATCGCGCTGCTATACCGTCACCGCTCCTGCCCGCCCCAGTGTGAAAGGGGCCTAAATATATGTACAATTAATAAATAAATAGTAGAAAACACATAGGAGTAAGAGGTATAACCACAAAAGGAATATATTTTATCTTTTTTTTTTTTATATGCCATACAAAAATATATACAACACAATCCATTTTAAATTCTTGATAAAAATTTTAATGAATTGGCGATTACGGTAATGCAGAGGGGCTATCCTGTACAGAACATCAGGGGAGAGAGGAGTAATGTAGATAATAGAAAGAAAAAGACTAAAATAGAATTTTTTTTTTAAAAAGGTTGCCATTTGTGTCACAACACCGTCTTCACTCGTATCGTGTGCATAATATAATTAAAAACCATTGGCATATACTTAACTCCTTCCCGCCAACGTAACACATAGATGCGGCCTCGCTGCACTGGGCTTTTTTTCCGCGGCGCCGCATATATGCATTTCTCTCTTTGTGCTGTGAGTGAGCTGCATAGCGCACTCCCAGCACGGATACCAGGGGTCTCACCAAGAGCCCCGGACCCCATACTAACAATCAGGACCAGGAACTCCCAATTCCAGGTCACCTGATTGCTGTGGTAGCCTCTGATTGGCTACCACAGTGATCAGTCACTGTGAAGCCCGCCCCTGTGTTTCTCTCTCTATCTGTGAATGGAGAAGAAAGATATCTTTGTATCTTTCTCTTTCGTTGCAGAGAGGAGAAAAAAAAAAGTGTGTTTAAAAAAATAAAAAATAATAAAAAATAAAATCAAAAAAAGAAAGAAAAAATACCTAGAGCAAGGTTTGATGTAGGTTAGTGTTTGGGTCAAGTAAGGGTCAAAGGTCAAGGTCAGTATATGTTGGGAAGGATTTATTTAATTTTTTTAACATCAGTGTCAGTGTGTTTTAGGCTCGATTCACACTAATGCATGTTGATTTTGAGCGTTTTTGCCTTGCTTTTTGCGGTGCTTGCCGCGTTTTTCAACATGCGTTTTTACCGCGATTTGCGTTTTGCGTTTTTTTTTTTTTATTCATTTTTATAAATGATTTTTTATTTTTATACATTTCCATTAAAAAAAAATATAAAAAAAAAAAAAACGCAAATCGCGGTAAAAACGCATCAAAAACTTGGTACTTGCGTTTTTGATGCAGGTCCATTGACTTCTATTACATGCAAAACGCTGCTTTTTGCATGAAAAAAAGTCCCCGACCCTTTCCAAAAATGCAGAGGTACAAAAATGCATTGATGTGAACATGTTCCATAGGAACCCATGTTAAAAAATTTCCATGCATTTCTGCAAAATGCAAAATGCACCAAAAAACGCATTAGTGTGAATGGAGCCTAAGGTAGGACAAAAAAAAAACAAAATGTGCACTATAGTTTCTGGGCTGTGCTAAGGGTACAAATAACAAATAATATACACATATGTGGTATTGCTGCGATCGCCAGGAGCAGGAGAATTTATTTTGGGTTGTTTTTTGGTGGTAGGTTACTGAAGTAACAAGAAATATAGAGCTACTTTAAAAAAAATATATATTTTTTTTTTTGACTATTTTGGCCCAGTTTTCCTTTGATAATAAAAAAAAATCAGGAGATATCCATAACCATTCACCACTAAATGAAAGCCCAATTTTTCCTGAAAAAAATGTGGTATAATCCACCTGAATCCACGTAGTTTGTGATGATATGTAATGTTTTACTAACACATATCAAAGTTGCAAAATTGTGCTTAGGCATTAAGATCTGTTTATACCCTTAGGCGTGAAGGGGTAAGACCCATTTAACACTGGGGTGGTTTTCAGGCGCTTTAGCGATGGAAACAGCCTCTGCTAAGCACATTCAAGTGTGACTTTTCATTTACGCTTGCGGGACGTTCTGAAAAGGTCCTGCAAGGAGCATCTTTGGGGCAGTTTGGGAGCGCTGTAGTTAGCGCTCCCAAAATGCCTTGCCCATTGGAATAAATGGGCAGTGCTTTCCAAAGCACCGGAAAAGTGATACGGAAGCATTGCAACACGGGAGTTTTTAACCCCTTTTTTGGGGTCAAAAGCACCCCGCTCGCGGGCGAAAAGCGGCGCTTAAACATTGCTAAAGTGACGCTAAAATGAGTTTCGCTTAAGCGCTAACGTGGCTGCGGCTCCAGTGTGAAAGGGGTCTTAAGGAAAATTTTCCCCAAATCCCAAAATGTTGAAGTTTCCCCTTTTTATCGTATCACATGGCAAAACTGATAAAACGGATCCGATTTGACAAGTCTGATGTGTATGGTTCTATATACATCAGACTTGTCAAATCGGATCAGTTTTGTCAGAAAGTACCGACATTAACCTTTTTAGGACCATGTAATAATGGATCATATCCATGTTTCAGCTGCACACAATGTAGCTCAATGATAAAAGGAAAACATTTCACCCACCCACATCGAGGTACAAATATAGATAAAGGTGTCGGGGCTGAGCTCTTAGCATCTTCCTTCTCTGTGCTCAGGCTGCTCAGCTGGCGGATAATTGTCAGCAATCATTGTTCCTCAGTGGCTCACCTGGTGATCAATTCATGCTCATCAGTCCCGCCTACAGCCAGCCCCTTCTAGCTATTTAAACTGCCTCATTCAGTCCTTTCCTGACTTCCCCTTGGTCAACATATCTGGAGAATCTCTGCTGTGTTCCTGTGTAAAGCCTCGTACACACGACCAGTTTTCTCGGCAAGAAACGACAAGAAAACTGCTGGGAGAGCTTTCTTGCCGAGAAAACCGTTCGTGTGTATGGTTTCTTGTCAAGAAAACTGTCGTGAATCTCAACGAGAAAAAAAGAAAACCTGCTTTCTTTTTTCTCGTCGGGAGTCTAATTTTTCTCGTCGTGATTCTCGTCAGACTGTTTTTGGATGAGAAAACCGGTCGTTTGTATGCTTTTCCGAGTCTTCAAAAACCGCGCATGGTCAGAATCAAGTGTAGCGGGTATGTACTATTTAGGGGCAGCATCTGGGTGGTAGTATGACCCAGATGCATTATTGGTAGAGCAGGGCTATGTTTTATTCGTGTGAGGACATCAGTGGTGTTGAGTTCCCTGCAACTCAGTAGGTGGTGTTGTCATTCTGAGCTGGGGTTGAACCACTGCTGCAGTGCCGTACCATTTGTGACCTCTCACAGCAGCTGTACTGCGGGGCGGGGAACCCGCTGTGCTTGCTGGGAGAGGTTATAAAGGGGGCGGACATCTTCACCACGAGGTCGGAGTCCCAGGCACCTTTAGCCTGAGGGCTGGTGTCCATGATCTGTGTCCAGGCGCCCTTGGCCTGTACACGTGGAGTTCGTGTTCCATCCCAGACACCTTCAGTCTGGGGTGAGGTACTCAACCGGAGGCCTGGGGCCCAGTACCTTCCACTGGGTCCCGCAAGGGAGGGATTTTCCTAGGGTGCCCCACGTGTTGGCCACCCGAATCCAGAGGCGTAATGGACCAGAGGAGGGATTCAACCGAAGATCTGGTGCAGCATATTGCCAGTGCCGGGTGGACCTCTGGAGACCGTCCGGATGGATATCTTTCCCGAACAAGGGCCAATTCATCAGGGAAGGTGATTCATGTTCTATGACTGCTGGCAGCGGTTCATCTAGTCAACTCAGGTCGGTGGCAGAGACCTGCTATTAGGCCTGTGGCAGGGGCCTCAACAGTTCACCTGGTCGGTGGCAGTGACCAATCTCACGGTCAGTGGCAGAGACCGTGCGCCAAGCCTATTCACAAGAAAAAGGAATAGGAGTGTTCACTGTGCCTGGGCCTACTCGTATCCACACCCTGTCTGTTTGTTTTAAAAGTTCAACTGATGCTGTTCATGTGAAAGAAGAATAAAGGAGTGTTGGACTTTTTATGGTGTGGGGCTCCATTACTGACAGTCAAACTTCCCCTCTGCAGGAGGGCCAGAGGCTCCGTCTAGAACACAGACCCAAAGGTAACATAAGTGTTGGCTTTCACCTCTACATACTAGAGGACATAGGCTGTAGTGAACCTCATCGTCCTCCCGCATACCCCTAGACAAGCCAGCCATTTTATTTACAAGGGGGACGGGGGGAGAGGCCGCTACACAAGTATGAGACAGGAGCGCACCTTCTTGTAAAACTAGCGTTTGTAATGGAGAGAGCACATTCGTCGCACTGTAACGAACTGAAAGCACGAAGACTGAAAAGCGCGATTCGTCTCTCACTAAACTTTTACTAACTCGCAGTAACACGAGATCAGAAAAAGCAGCCCAAGGGGTGGCGCCATGAGAATGGAACTTCCCCTTTATACTGCTGTCGTACGTGTTGTACGTCACCGCGCTTTAGACCGACGATATTTTGGATTGACAGTGTGTATGCAAGGAAAGCTTGACAAGAATCTCGTCAAGCTTGACAAGAAACCCATCGAGAAAAACTACGTTTTTTTTGCAACGAGATTCTCGGTCGTGTGTACTAGGCTAAAGACTTTTCTCGGCTGACATCTCTTCTGGTTCCTGATCCGTTTCTTCTGCCTCCCACTGCACTGATCTCTGGTTTCCTGATTACTGGACTGTCTGACTACCCGCTTTGGTTACCGATCCCTGGCTTATGTTTTGACCACGTTTACTGGTCTGTACCATTTTTTCCTTTATATTAAATGGTGTGATTTTTACTGCATTTCTGCCTCAGTCTGATTCATGATTCCTAACAAAAAGCTTTTGTATTTCCCAATCATCCCATGTAGTATATATAATTGAGTGCCCATGCGGCCTCTTATATGTGGGGTAAACAACACAAAAAGTAAAAGATCGGATTGCCAGGCACAAATCAAATACTCTATAGGAGATAAATTGACAAAACTACCACCTACTAGACACTTTGTGGAAATGGGACACACGGTCTCGCAGCTTAGGTATACAATAGGGTTATTGATGCTATCCCCCAAAATAGATGAGGAGGGAATCGGGAACTAAGTTTCCAAAAGTTGGAAGTTCGGTTGATACATCGTCTTGATACGCTACAACCCAGAGGCTTGAACTCTGATTTCGATCTGCAACTCTTTCTGTATTGGAGTGACCCCTCTAATTTAGAAAAAGTTTTCTGAAAGGATGTCCTGGGAATATTTTTTTCTGGTAAAGGTGTTACTTTTTTTTTTGATCAAAAATTAAAAATGGATTGTTTTGTATATATTTTTGTAGGGCATATCTGTGAATGTAAAATAATCTTATAAAAGATATTTATTTTGTGGTCATACCTGTACATGTGTTTTTTACTATTTATTTATTAACCACTTCAGCCCCGGAGGATTTGGCTGCCCAATGACCAGGCCATTTTTTGCGATTCGGCACTGCGTCGTTTTAACTGACAATTGCGCGGTCGTGCGACGTGGCACCCAAACAAAATTGACGTCCTTTTTTTCCCCACAAATAGAGCTTTCTTTTGGTGGTATTTGATCACCTCTGCGGTTTTAAATTTTTTGCGCTATAAACAAAAAAAGAGCGACAATTTTGAAAAAAAAGCAATATTTTTTACTTTTTGCTACAATAAATATCCCCAAAAAATATATTTAAAAAAACAAATTTTTTCCTCAGTTTAGGCTGATACATATTCTTCTACATATTATTGGTAAAAAAAAACGCAATAAGCGTATATTGATTGGGTTTTCACAAAAGTTATAGCGTCTACAAAATAGGGGATAGATTTATGGCATTTTTATTAATATTTTTTCTTTTACTAGTAATGGCGGTGATCTGCGATTTTTATCATGACTGCGACATTATGGCGGACACATCGGACACGTTTGATGCTATTTTGGGACCATTTATACAGCGATCAGTGCTATAAAAATACACTGATTACTGTGTAAATGACACAATGGCACAATGGCAAGGAATGGGATAACCACTAGAGGGCGAGGAAGGGGTTAAGTGTGTCCTAGGGAGGAATTCTAACTGTGGGGGGGCTGGACTATGAGTGACACGACAGTGATCACTGCTCCCGATGACAGGGAGCAGTAGATCTCTGTCCTGTGACTAGGCAGAACAGGGAAATGCCTTGTTTACATAGGCATCTCCCCGTTCTGCCGCTCCGTGAGACGATCGCGGGCACCCAGCGGACATCGAGTCCACGGGTCCCGCGGGCACGCTTACCGAGCAATCGGCAGGGGCTAAGTGCCGACATATGTATATATACACACATGCGGCGGTCGGCAAGTGGTTAATTGTACATATACCTTTTTTGGTAATAGGTAAATACTGGACTATTCTATGTAAGATGTTGGAGGGTGATTGCATCTCATTTAACCATCAGTCTAGGAATTAGGATGAATTAATTTAGATTTTTGATTTACTTAATTGTGTAACTAATACCTAACTGGTTCCTGGTATAAAGTGCTTTATGTAAATGGAGGTAAAAGAATTGTCATTGTATGTTAGTTCCAATTTTGAAAAAGGGCGTAAGCATTATAGTCTGAAACTCTTGTGGAATATTATGCAACTGTTTTGTAACATTTTAATTAAATCACAATCCATGGACTTATTTATCTATATGTAGCGCCTGCCCCTCTCCTCTCTCCGTGCGGCTCGCACTGTCTCTCGTCTAGGGGTATCTGGTAGGGTGGAGAGAGAGAGAGCGGGTGGGCTACGCCTAGCTTCCACCACGTGGGAATACCTGTGGTATCAGCAATGTCTCATTTACCTTCGGGTCTGTGTTGTGCACCCGGATCCTCCCTCCAAGAGTCACCGTGAACTTCGTCCGCCAGGAAGTGAGCCTCACACCATTAAAGTCCAACATTCCTTTATTAGAACACACCATACATGGACTCCCTTAATCGATAGAACAGGAAAGGAGGTGTGAGTGTGAATAGGCCCAGACACAAATTCGCTCCTCCACTCTCCTCCTGGAGAGTGGGATATGGTCTCCGCACGAGAGGAAGGGGATCCTTCTGGACGGTCTCCGACAAGAGACTCACCCGTCACCGGCAGTCTGCTGCACCGGGTCTTCGAGTGAGGAGCTCTCCCCGGTCCATTGCGTCTTACTCAGGCCTCCTAGAGGACGGGCACGAACCCACGTCCGCAAGCTGAAGGTGCTTGGGACGAAGACCCCGTGACCAAGATGGCCGGCCCCTTTATCCCCTCTCCTAGCAAGCATGGCGGGCTCCCCGCCCCACCATACCGCTACCGAGAGAGGACAAAAAGGAGGCTCAACACACAGTGAGATTCGTCCCTCTGGCCACGGTGACAGCACAACCTGGTGGACCGCAGGGAACATGGCACTGATGTCACAGCTAGATTAAAAAAATGCACCCGGGAAAGTAAGTACCCGCTACACATTCCCCCCTGTCTTTTGACACTGGACCCCAGTGTCTGGAGTGAATCACGCCCTCAACGGCTGACATAACCCAATCCAGAAACCAACTAACAATTTAAAAAAACAAACATTTTTAGGAAACTATCCTAACGGAGAAGTTGTGTCTGAGCCCCTGCAACAAAAGAGGAGTGAAAGACAACATTTAAAACATTATACTTTTCCCTCCCATCCTAACTAAGAACCACCCCAGGTTCCATAATCTTGACGGGACGCTCTCCTGCAGAGGGAAAAGAAAAGAAACAATAAAACCCTGACACATGTGTATGTGTGAGAGAAAAATAAACTCCTCCGAAGAGAAATATCTTTCCCCCCAGTGTGAGTGTGTACAATGTGTAACGTTGCACGAGACTGCCACCTGGTGACAGCCTCGCGGTAACTTCACCCGTTGAACCATCTTCTCTTTTCTTGCTGCTTGACTCCGGGCCCTATCTACCCCAAAGTCTGCAACTTCTCACCGGAGAGGAAAGAACAACAACGGGAACAGTTCTTCCTTGGAATGACACAAGCAGCCCTCATGCGGGGCAACACTGATGATAGCACCAACAAGAAAGTCAAACAACAAAGTTCAGGGGGTGCAAGGTCCTTTTGAAACAAAGCAAACAAATGGAGTCTCTTTCTCCTCAGAGGTAGAAGCGTGGATGCGGCAGGACAATAGGTTTTAGATGCCGATCCATGGTCTCCAAATGGTACTCCACATCCTCCCCTTCTTTGCGTCGGATCAACACCTTATCCGCATGGATGTGTCTTCCCCTCATCCACTCTGCCTTGCAGTCTTTAAACCGCTGAGATGTCTTTGGAGAGCATGTCAAATACCTGCGGGCATGTGGAACCTTAAGATGGGTCCACACAAAGTCATTATACCAGCGCTCTTGGTACACCTCCACTTCGTAGAGTAACTCCTTGGGAAGGTACGGGTATTCCCACCCGTAGTCAGCAGCAACTTTCTGGCCGAAGAGTCTCTGAAGCCTTGACAGCGGAGGCATTGTGGCTTTGTCCCCTTCGCCGGGTAGAACTATAGAGTCCGGATGGCGAGGGGCCTTAACCACTTCTGGTTGGGGCATGGGTGCCCGTAGTATCAACTTCTGCTCCCCAGTACCTGATGCAGGTGGCACCGGAGATGTAGAGGTGGGCTGGGGACAGGACCCTTGTTCAGGCGCTGGAGCCTCCACCCGGGGTGTACTCTCCCCCGTGGACATGGGTGAATCTCGAGGCCTTCGGAACGAAGCTAGCGGCACTTTGTCCCAGCCCTTTTCTGCAAACAGTTCGTCAATGGCTGTGTCATCTCCCACATCAGAGAGCGACTCCAGATCCGAAGTATCACACTCCTCCGCGGGTATGTAGCCCGTTGTAGAGACAGAGCTAACACCTCCCGCGGACATACTGGGCCATGCCTTCCCGGCATCTCCGCCCATACACCAAGTCTCTTTGCCCAGCTTACCTCGGCCTTTACTTGAAGCGGGACGTCCGGAACACTCGTCAACGGATCCGTCTAGGCCTGGCGTAAGCTGGCGAGATGGTCCGCCACCACCACTGGTCAGGGCCACCATGCTGGTTCTCTTCTTCAGTGGCGGACGCTGTGAGACAGTGGTGACCGAGTCAGCATCCTCGGATTTCTTCCTTTGAGCTTTAACGACCTCCTCCTCGGTCGCTGCAGTGTGCGCTGGGATGGCTTTTACAGCAGTAATTCCTCCTATGCGAGTAGTGTTACCTGAAGCCCGGCCTGGGTAGATGGTTCTCGGCCTTTCAACTACCGGATCCACCTCGAACAGGAACTCCCCACAGGCCTCACATTGTCCGAAGGGCTTCAGGTGGCACACTAGTCCCAAGCACCCGGGACAAATTACACCCAGGGCCTCTACGTCCATGCACGAATACAGGGCGAATCGACCCCTTGGCTTCAGCCGGATCCCGGTATCCGTTATCGGAGCAGCAGCAGTCATTGTGGTAGTAGCAGGGTGAACTGGAATCCATGAAGTATGTCCAAACATGGTGACTTGTTGCTGGTCCATCGCACACTGCAGAGTTTTCGCGCCAATGTCCCACGTGTAGCCCTCTCACGTATTGGACTCCTCCCCTTTGCTCCAGTTCGCGGGCTTTTTCACTTTCTTTGGATGAGCCACGCCCACGAACTAAGCGGCGGGGGTTGTGTCTGTTGGCGCAGTGCAATTAGAAGCCCCCACGTGTAGTACCTCACACGGCTGGGCCTCCCCCCGTTCACCGCTCTTCCTGCGCGGGCCTTTCCCTGGTCTAGGGTCAATTCCACGACTTCGAGCAGGGCTGCACTTTGGCCTATTCAGTTAACTCATCCAGCAGACTTGTTCAATACTGTGATGCACAACACAATACCGGACCCGAGCCCCCACGTGTAGCGCCTGCCCCTCTCCTCTCTCCGTGCGGCTCGCACTGTCTCTCGTCTAGGGGTATCTGGTAGGGTGGAGAGAGAGAGAGCGAGTGGGCTACGCCTAGCTTCCACCACGTGGGAATACCTGTGGTATCAGCAATGTCTCATTTACCTTCGGGTCTGTGTTGTGCACCCGGATCCTCCCTCCAAGAGTCACCGTGAACTTCGTCCGCCAGGAAGTGAGCCTCACACCATTAAAGTCCAACACTCCTTTATTAGAACACACCATACATGGACTCCCTTGATCGATAGAACAGGAAAGGAGGTGTGAGTGTGAATAGGCCCAGACACAAATTCGCTCCTCCACTCTCCTCCTGGAGAGTGGGATATGGTCTCCGCACGAGAGGAAGGGGATCCTTCTGGACGGTCTCCGACAAGAGACTCACCCGTCACCGGCAGTCTGCTGCACCGGGTCTTCGAGTGAGGAGCTCTCCCAGGTCCATTGCGTCTTACTCAGATTCAGGCCTCCATCCCCGAAGTGCCTTAGTCCCTCGCGGAACTCAGTGTTGGGCACTGAGCTCCGGACCTTCTTGCAAGTACCTCATCCCAGGGCTGAAGGTGCCTGGGGTGGAACACAATCTCCGGTGGTCCTCTAGGCCGAGGCCTCCTAGAGGACGGGCACGAACCCACGTCCGCAAGCTGAAGGTGCTTGGGACGAAGACCCCGTGACCAAGATGGCCGGCCCCTTTATCCCTTCTCCCAGCAAGCATGGCGGGCTTCCCGCCCCACCATACCGCTACCGAGAGAGGACAAAAAGGAGGCTCAACACACAGTGAGATTCGTCCCTCCGGCCACGGTGACAGCGCCACCTGGTGGACCGCAGGGAACATAGCACTGATGTCACAGCTAGATTCAAAAAATGCACCCGGGAAAGTAAGTACCCGCTACATATACATATATACAGTGCTGTGCATAAATGAGTACACCCCAACAGATTTGTCAGAAAACCTTAACTTTCCTTTCAGAATCAACATTTTCTATGGGACACTATACTACAAAATACTCCCACAAATGTGGCCCATTGGTTGCAACCAAGATTTTTTAATTTGCACACACAAAAAAAGTATTTATCCTAACAAATGTATTCAAGACCATGTTGCAAAAATGAATACAACCCTAATTAAAGTCTTAGGAGCAAAGCTAAATTTTAGACAACAAAATCCTAATTACCAAGAATTCAACTAAAGGTGAGTGTAATTATTTATTAAACAGGTGTCCAGCAGACAGTTGATTATAAAAGGATGTTGCTTAACAAAGAACCCCCCCCCCCCATTTTATGGTGTAAGCAATGGCACCACATGGAAGAGAAATGTCACAAGGCCGGAGAAAGAAAACAATTTCTTACACAAGAAAGGTGAAGGTTATAAGATCAGCAAAGCTTTACAGTCATAAAACTGGAGCAAAAGTGATACAAAAATGCAACAAAGATGGAACTGCAACCAGGGGCGACTGGTGCTCACAATGTTTTTTTAGAGAGATGGGGGGGGGGGGCGAAAAACGAACTGAAAAATTCTGATAAAACTGAAACAAAAACATCAAATGCAGCCTCATTGTGCCATCAATTGCAGCCACTGTGCCCATCATATGCAGCCAATGTGCTCCATCAAATGCAGCCACTGTGCCCATCCTGTGCAGCCATCTGTGCCCATCATATGCAGCCAACTGTGCCCATCATATGCAGCCAACTGTGCCCATCATATGCATCCAACTGTGCCCATCATATGCATCCAACTGTGCCCATCATATGCAGCCAACTATGCCCATCATATGCAGCCAACTGTGCCCAGCAAATGCAGCCAACTGTGCCTATCATATGCAGCCAACTGTGCCCTTCATCCGCAGCCAACTGTGCCCAGCAAATTTAGCCACTGTGACACCCCCGCCCGCCCGCTGTCTGACCGGCACTTACCCCATTGTGGTTGCGGGTCAGGCAGCGAGTGATGGCAGCAAGCTGTGGGACGGGTAGCACGGGTCAGGCAACGGCTTCTGTGTCCTCTGTCCCCTGTACCCCTAGCACCTTTCCGTACTCCCAGCATACTTCTGTACCCCTTTGCACATCGCTGCACCTTGTACGCACATCTATGCAGCTCCCAGCATCCTCCGTACCCTGCCCCCATATGCCTCCATAATCCCAGCAAGCCATTGTAACCCCTAGCACACCTTCGCACCCCCCTCCCCCTACACACATGTAGCACCCTGGAGTTTAGTCAGGGAGCTCCTCACAAATTTACTTGCCTGGTGTAGTTATCTTGGTTGATTGATAGGGATCTATTGATTTTTCCCTAAGTTTGGCCTTGTTGCACTTTTCTCTTGTACCACAATGTGGCCGGGTACTTGGTGGTACTGGATATGAGAAGGTCAACCTAAGGTCAGGTTATGGGTATGTGGGTGTCCCAGCCAATGGGCAGGGGTTTTCTTGAATCCCTTGGCCTGCTGGGAGAGTCTATATATTTGGGTGAGGTCAGGTGATCTGTGTTCTGTGCTACCTGGACGGCTGTCTGGGTGGATGGGTGTTGTACGCCCCGGGTTGCTAGGCCAGAGATTGGGCCTGTCCAGGGGCATATAGCTGCTAGGCTGTGTAAGGGCCTATCCAGAAGTGAGAGAGCAGCTCAGGGTTAGGATTGCAGGTTGCAATCCAACCAGAAGTGACGGTTCTGCCAGCCAGAGAAAATGTCAGTGGTCGGAGGTAGAAGGGAAGCTGTCGCCACAAAGGGACCAATCGCCCTTACCAGGCACCACAGTGAGTAACTGAAGCAAGTACCGTAACCATATTCTCAACAAAGGGCACGTTTGAGAATCGGGAAACTTCAGGCGGGGATCAAGTCAGGGACCCAACCAGTGGAGGAGACGCTTGCAGAGCAGCCTTGTGTGTTAAGCCAGGGACCAAGCTGGTTATCAGGGGTGAACCTTGAGGAGTATCTGAAGTTCCAAGCTAGGGACCCAGCAGGGAAGTGTGGGTGACGCTTGAAGGGATACTACCGCAAACCTTGTAGGAGCTCAAGGGATTCAGAGTCAGTAAATCAGAGGGTCTAGTGAGAGACCAGAGAGTTGAGTTGAGTTGAGAGGCATCTTAATAAAAGCGCGGTCTTACCCCGAAGGGTCCCGGAGCTCAGTAATGAAAAACTACAAGAAGCAGTTGTAGTGGAGCTGAAAGAAGTGATACGTTGAGCTGGGCTGCCCCCCCCGCACCCCTATAGCAATGCCACTGCACCCAAATGTTAATGACAGTCTGTGGTCAGCATCTCCCCCTGCACCTCAGACTACTAATGATCCAGTTTAGAATGCAGTGGAGCAGAGGTAGGAGGAGGCGATTGGCAGCTCTATGGTGCTGCGGGATCTCCCTGGGGTTAGTAGTTCTCTTCCCAAGTGCATACAGTGGAGAGGGGAGAGGCCTCTAACCCAGGCATGTATCAGCAAGAGTGTACAACAGAGCAACTCACTTGTACACTGAAAAGTGAATCCCAGGCCCCCCATCCATCCCCGCCCCCCCATCCATGCGTCTGGCCCTTTTCAGGACACCGGCGCAGGGGTGGTTGTTTGCCGCCGCCCCCCCCCCAATAAAAAAACACCAGCCTCCACTGGTGAAGCCGATACATGCCGGGTCAGAGTCCCCTCCCCTCTCCACTGTATATACTCTGGAAGAGAACTACTAGCCCCAGGGAGATCCCGTGGCCCGCAGGCACCATAGAGCTGCCGATCACCCCCCCCCCCACTGCATACTAAACTCACAGCGAGAGGTGCAGAGGGAGATACCGGGTCTTGAGGCCCCCCACAGCGGCAGAACGCCAGGGCCCAGTCGCAAGTGTGGCTGCTGCGACCCTGGTAGTTCCGCCACTGGTACCGACTACTATTCCAGTGTTTCTCCCCCCCTCAGCTTTTCTCCATCACTCAACTAATGTGACCCCAGTGTTAATAGAGAGTGGCAGGGGAGGGTCAAACAAGAATGCTGTGTAGACAATAAACACCCTTCTTATCAAACTCATGACATTACTGGTTGTTAGGACGAAAAATCTGTGTTTTTGTGTAACTTAAAGGCAGGCTTGATCCACCTTCTGGCTTGTATACATTTTATAAAATTTTTAGGTATTTTCCCAAGGCGCCCATGAAGAAAAAGGCTGATCCAAGTTATATTACAGTGGAACCTTGGATTACGACCAGGAGAATGCTCGTAATCCAAAGTACTCGCAGATCAAAGCGAGTTTCCCCATAGAAGTCATTGGAAACGAAAATAATTAGTTCCGCATTGACTTCAATGGCATGCAATACCGCATGTGTCCAGAGGTGGGGGGGGCGCCGGAGAGCCTTGGAAACTATTCTTTTTCGATCGGCTCCGGTGCCAATCCCCCCCCCCCCACCACATCGCTGTGGCTTGAATCCTGCTCGTGTTGCGAGACAACACTCGCAAATCGAGTCAGGGTTTTTAAAAATACAGTGCTCGTATTGTGAAACGCTAGTTAGCCGCGTTACAAATGTTCTAGAAAACTCAGTTTTGTTAAAATTTTGGAAACTGTCCTTGTGCTGATTGAGATATTGATTAAAATCTTTTTTTTTTTATCTTTTCAAAAGTATGTATATATATATATATATATATATATATATATATATATATATATATATATATATATATACACACACACACTTATACACCTCCCAATCATGCCACATAATTTCTCTTTAGAAATAGTATAAATATGGAGAAAGAGAGATTGCTAATAAAGGAAATTGCTATTACAGGGGATGTGGCTTGATTGCACAGTGGGAGGTGTATATCAATCTAAGTTAATATAAAGCAAATCTGCAGAACATCCCAACAATCTGATTTCATCAGCAGTGACAAGTTTCTCCCGTATCTCTATACAGGTGAGTTGATTCTCTTTCTTTCCTTCTCATCAGCGATACTTCCATAGCACACAAGTAACTATTTTAAAGGCAAATGACAACTTGAAAGATATGGCAGCTCCCATCAACCAAATATTTAGATTTTTTATTAATACAGAAACAGAGGAATACAAAAAGAAAAAGGGGGCAAAACAGAAAAAATTGCAAGTGGCTCAATGAAAGTCGTCTTAAAGTAGTGGTAAAGTTTAAGATTAAAAAAAAAAAAAAAAAAACTCACTACAGGGCAACATCATAATGTGCTAGTGCATCACAGAAAACAAAGCAGCTGACAGGGCTTCCATCTTCACCCGGCTTACTGGTTCTCGAGCTCCGGCCGTCTGACTGTCCAAGCCATGATGACGTCACACCCGTGCATGCGCAAGGGAGTTACAGTTTACAACACAGACCTCTGAAGGAACGGCACGGTTCCTTCACCCCAACTTGCTCATCCATGTCTTTATGGACCTTGCTTTGTGCACTGGTGTGCAGTCATGTTGGAACAGGAAGAGACTAACCCCAAACTGTTCCCACAAAGTTGGGAGCATGAAATTGTCCAAAATGTCTTGGTATGCTGACGCCTTAAGAGTTCCCTTCACGGGAACTAAGGGGCCAAGCCCAATCCCGGAAAAACAACCCCATAACCCCCCCCCTCCACCAAATGGTTTTGACATGTGCACAAAGAAAGGTCGATAAAGACACGGATGAGCGAGTTTGGGGTGGAGAAACTTGACTGACCTCAACCCGATAGAACACCTTTGGAATGAATTAGAGCGGAGACTGTGAGCCAGGACTTCTCGTCCAACATCAGTGCCTGACCGCACAAATGCTCTTCTGGAAGAATGGTCAAACATTCCCATAGACACCCTCCTAAACCTTGTGGACATCCTTCCAAGAAGAGTTGAAGCTGTTATAGCTGCAAAGGGTGGACCAACTCAATATTGAACCCTACGGACTAAGACTGGGATGCAATTATTTAAGTTCATGTGCGGGTAACGGCAGGCGTCCCAATACTTTTGGTAATATTATATATATATATATATATATATATATATATATATATGTATATATACATACACACACACACACACTTACTTTAACCACTTGCCGCCCACCCACCGTCAAATGACAGGGGGAAGGTGCAGGGGCACGCAACCCCGATCTCTGTAAAGAGCCGCTAATGCGGCTCTTTAACCATGTGATCGGATGTGTCCAATCACAGCCGGTCACAGGTAAACAAGGAAGTGATGGTAATCGGCGCTCCTCGCCTCACACCGACAGAGTGTGTGGTGAGGAGAGCCGATCAGTGGCATCTCTTCACAGGGGACAGTGAGACATGTAATCAGGGAACTGATTATCAGTGCCCTGATTACATTAGAGTTCCAGCAACCAGTGACCACCAGTGCCAGCAACTAGTGCCCACCAGTGCCAGCAAACAGTGACCATTAGTGATGCCAGTCATGCTGCCTTTTAGTGCCCATCAGTGCCGCCTATCAGTGCTGCCCATCAGTAAAGCCCATCGGTTCAGCACATCAGTGCCACCCATCAATGCCCATCAGTGCCGCCCATTAGTGCCCATCAGTGCTGCCTATCCATGCCGCCTATCAGTGCCCACCAGTGCCGGCTATCAGTGCCCGTCAGTGCCACCTATCAGTGCCCACTAGTGCCACCTATCAGTGCTCATCAGTGCCACATATCAGTGCCACCTATCAGTGACCATGGTTGCAGAATATTAGTGCCTCCTCATCAGTGCCACCTTATCAGTGCCACCTCATCAGTGCCCATCAGTGAATGAGAAAAAATACTTATTAACAAAATTTACTGACAGAAACTAAGAAAAACTTTTTTTTCTCAAAATTTTCTGTCTTTTTTTAAAAAAAACATTAGCAAAAAAATAAAATTCCAGCAGTGATTAAATAACAACCAAAAGAAAGCTTTATTTGTGTGAAGAAATTGATAAAAATTTCACATAGTTACAGTGTAGCATGACCACACAATTGTCATTCAAAGTGTGACAGCACTGAAAAATGGCTTGGGCAGGAAGGGGGTGAAAGTGCCCTGTAGGTAAGTGGTTAAATCACATTCACTTTGGAATGTGAACAAAATATGAAACTATTTTTAACCCTATGCAAAGCTTCCTATTTTAACCACTTCAGCCCCGGACCATTTGGCTGGCCAAAGACCAGGCCACTTTTTGCGATTCGGCACTGCGTCGCTTTAACTGACAATTGCGCGGTCGTGCGACGTGGCTCCCAAACAAAATTTACGTCCTTTTTTTCCCACAATTAGAGCGTTCTTTTGGTGGTATTTGATCACCTCTGCGGTTTTTATTTTTTGCGCAATAAAAAAAAATAGAGCGACAATTTTGAAAAAAAAAACAATATTTTTTACTTTTTGCTATAATAAATATCCCCAAAAAATATATAAAAAAATTTTTTCCCTCAGTTTAGGCCGATACGTATTCTTCTACATATTTTTGGTGAAAAAAAACGCAATAAGCGTTTATTGATTGGTTTGCACAAAAGTTATAGCGTCTACAAAATAGGGGATAGATTTATGGCATTTTTATTAATATTTTTTTTTTTACTAGTAATGGTGGTGATCAGCGATTTTTATCGTGACTGCGACATTATGGCGGACACATCGGACACTTTTGACACCGTTTTGGGACCATTGTCATTTTTACAGCGATCAGTGCTATAAAAATGCACTGATTACTGTAAAAATTACACTGGCAGTGAAGGGGTTAGCCTGTAGGGGGCGCTGAAGGGGTTAAGTGTGACCTAATGTGTGATTCTTACTGTTAGGGGGCGTATCTTGCCGTGACACGTCTCTGATCGCTGTTCCTGATGACAGGGAGCAGACGATCAGTGACATGTCACTAGGAAGCACGGGGAGATGTTGTGTTTACACTAACATCTCCCCGTTGTTCAGCTCCGTGACACGATCGCAGGACACCGGCGGACATCGAGTCCGCGGGTCTCCCGGGCACGATCACGGAGCTTGCGGCAGGGTTGCGACCGTGCCGCCAGCCGCGCACGCACACGTGACCACACAGCAGCAATTTAAAGGGGACGTATATGTACGCCCATTTGCCCAGCCGTGCCATTCTGTCGACGTAGATAGTCGTGCGGCGGTCGCCAAGATGTTAAGAAACCGGCAAGTGAAGTGCAGACTATGGGGGTAGATTTACTAAACCTGGAGCACTCAGAATCTGGTGCATCTGTGCATGATAACCAATCAGCTTCCAACTTCAGCTTGTTCAATTTAGCTTTGACAATAAAACCTGAAAGCTGATTGGTTTCTCTGCAGAGCTGCACCAGCTTTTGCACCATGCATTTTTAGTATATAACCCCCTATCTTTGATGATTGAATGCTTTCAGGCTAACAGGAGTCAGAGCACACCTCCAAACATTTTGAGATGGGAATGAGGGACACCTACTACCAAACCTATGTAGACATAGGACACGCCTCCTGCCACACCTGGGGTTGCCACCTTTTCTTCAAGCCAAACCCGAACACTTTAGAGGCCTGGGACACCTTTGGGTGCCCCAAGGAGAGTAGTAATGCTGCGCGAAAAGCGTGCCGCAGCAAACAGTGGGTGTGGCCAAATTGCTCTTGCTGACGTCATCACCCTGTCCCCCAGTAAAGTCAAACCTGTCCCCAGACAGCTACCCGCAGCTCCCGGGCAGCAACAATGTGTGACTATCATAGTTACTTGGGAAGGCACAGTCCTGTATGAATTATGTGTCCGGGTTTCAGTCCGCCTGAAACCCGGACACATGATTCAAAACCTGGACTGTCCGGGTGAATCCCGAACAGGTGGCAACCCTAGCCACACCCCCTTAAAGGAGAATTATACCACGAACAAAGGTTAATTAAATCCACAAGGGCTTTTTTTACCACTACTTTTCCTTTATATTGGCTTTTAAAATTTACAAATGCAGAAATTTACAATTTGGATGAAAGGTTTAGCACTGGGGAAACACTTTTTGAAAGATAAAAAGTGCATATTATATACAACTCTATAGATCAGACCAAAATGAGGGACAAATGAGGAGGAAAGAGGGACAGAGGGACATTGTTCCAAATCAGGGACAGTCCCCCCAAATCAGGGACAGTTGGGAGCTATGTCAGAGCACCGACACCCTTTATTTAGCCTTGGACTCGCTTCACATCAATGCAGTTTGCTTTTAATCCATTTCTGCAGTGCTTTTTGCACTTTGTGTTTTGTTATGTTTTACACACGCGTTTTTCCCGTATTTTTTTTTTTATTTATTACATTTTGCATTTTTTATGTTTTTTTTTTTGACCAATTTGTTGTTGGGTGGATTAAAAAAATGCAAACAGCTGCAGGAAAATCGCAGCAAAAAATGTACTACATGCTTTTCTGCAGCTTCTCCATGAAGTCTTTTGAACCAAAAAAAAAAGAACCGTTTTGCATTAAAAAAAAGTCCCTGATTCTTTCCAAAAAACACAGCGGCTGAATAAAGCATAGATGTGAGCGTGTCCCATAGAAAACCATGTTAAATGGACTGTAGTGCGATTCTGCAAAAAGCAAAACGCACAAAAAACGCATAGGTGGGAACCGAGCCTAAATCCTAACGACAGCACTACCTGCCCGGAGTTTGCATGTTCTCCCTGTGCTTGCATGGGTTTCCTCCCATGCTGGTAGGATAATTGGCTTCTGTCTAAACTGTCCCTAGTATCAGCGGCAGCCAGGGTTTTTTTTTGGGGTGGGGCAGCAAACAACCCACCCCCCCAGTTGGTCAGCGGCATCTCAGCACCCCCCACCCCGCACTTACCCCAACAGGCCCTCGACGGGTGGGTTGCGGGCTCCGGCAGGCAGCAGCGGGCTTCGGCGGGCAGCGGCAGGTTGCGGGCTCCGACAGGCAGCGGCGGGCTTTGGCGGGCAGTGGCGGGTTAGGGGCTCCAGCAGGCAGCGGCGGGCTCCAGCAGGCAGCAGCGGGCTTCGTCGGGCAGCGGCGGGTTGCGGGCTCCGACAGGCAGCGGCGGGCTTCGGCGGGCAGTGGTGGGTTAGGGGCTCCAGCAGGCAGCGGCGGGCTCCAGCAGGCAGCAGCGGGCTTCGTCGGGCAGCTGCGGGTTGTGGGCTCCGACAGGCAGCGGCGGGCTTCGGCGGACAGTGGCAGGTTGCAGGCTCCAGCAGGTAGCGGCGGGCTCCAGCAGGCAGCAGCGGGCTTCGTCGGACAGTGGTGGGTTGCGGGCTCCAGCAGGCAGCGGCAGGCTTCGTCCGGCAGTGGTGGGTTGCGGGCTCCGGCAGGCAGCGGCAGCAGTGGGCTTCTATGGACGGCGAGCGGGCTCCTATGTCTTCTGTGCGGCTCCTCCCTCCTTCGTCTCCTAATCATTTGCTGTTGCAACACACCTGGGGGGGGGGGCGGCAAACAACCCCCCCTCCATTGGTCAGTGTCAACTCAGCAACCCCTTCCCGCACTTAACCCAGCAAGCCCTTGTGGGATGCTGGCTCTCGCAGGCAGCTGCGGGCTTCGGCGGGCAGTGGCAGGTTGCGGATTCAAATGTAAAAAAAAAAATATATATCTTTTTTTTTTTTAATTGTCTGTCTTTCTTTGTTTATAGCACAAAAAAAAAAAAAAACGCAGAGGTGATCAAATACCACCAAAAGAAAGCTCTATTTGTGGGAAAAAAATGACATCAATTTTATTTGGGTACAGTATCACACGACCGTGCAATTGTCAGCTAAATAAATAAAAAAATCCC
Source organism: Rana muscosa (assembly GCA_029206835.1). Lineage (NCBI taxonomy): Eukaryota > Metazoa > Chordata > Amphibia > Anura > Ranidae > Rana > Rana muscosa. The sequence continues at coordinate 79,777,164 of CM055124.1, forward strand.
ATAGTTTGTAGACTTTTGTGCAAACCAATCTATATGCGCTTATTGGGATTATGTAGCAGAATACATATTGGCCTAAACTGATGAATTTTGTTTTTTATTTTTTTATTGGATTTGTTTATAGCAGAAAGTGAAAAATATTATCATTATTTTATTTTTATATTTTTAATTGTCAGCCTTTTTTTTTTGTTTATAGCGTACAAAATAAAAACTGCAGAGGTAATCAAATACCACCAAAAGAAAGCTCTACTTATGGGGAAAAAAATACATAAATTGCATTTTGGTACAGCGTCGCACGACCGTGCAATTGTCAGTTAAAATAACGCAGTGCCGTATCTCAAAAAATGGCCTGCTCTTGAAGGGGGGGTAAAAAAATTCTGAAGGCAACAGGTTAATCAAGTTATTATTATTCCACCCTCCAGGAGCAAAATATTATTTCATAAGAACTTTGCTTTTGTTTTCCAGATCTCGGTAGCTATGAAGTTTTACGCAAGTTTATTGCTTTTGTTCTTCATCCCAGGTAATTTTATTTTATGTATATAGTGTATGTATGTTAAAGTGTAAATAAATCATAATTTCAGTGTCATTTTATTAAGGGCAAATTATATAATTTACTGGATACTCTTTACCTATAGTAACGGTTGATTTACTAAAACTAGAGTGCAAAATCTGGAGCCAATCAGCTTCTAACTTTTTTAAATTAACCACTTCCGGACTGCGGCACGACTATATACGTCGGCAATTTGAAGCGGGATATTTCTGGTATGGCAGCAGCAGCTAGCTGCCATAACCCAGATATCCTCGTCTTCAGGCGGCGGTCCGGTTTCCGATAATGGTGGTCTCTGTGGCAGTCGATTCGCCGCAAGATCGCCGTTATCGGCGGCGGGAGAGGCCCGCCCCTTCCCGCCGCTCTCCCGCGCCCTCCGCCGCTTACCGGAGCTGTCGGTAGCGGCGGAGGTGATCGGGTCCTCTCTCGTGCTGGTTATAGAGACGAGTGAGGCGAAGATGGCCCCCACCCATCTGCACACCATAGTAGGGCGGAAGCGACGTCAAAACGTCACTTCCGCCTATAGCTCTTAAAAGGGCCTTTTTTTTATTGCATTTTAGGGTCAGTTCACACCACACGCAGGCCAGTGCGTTTTTTTTTTCTGCATCAAAAACGCATAGAAAGTAGGTTATATGGTTTTCAATGGCATAGTTCACACCAGTGCTTGCAGTTGCAGTGCGTTCCAGTTCCAGAAAAAAAAAGTAGAACATGCTGCATTTTACCTGCACTGGACTGTACTGGAACGCTGTAAAACGCATCAAAAACGCACTGGAACACACTTGTCCTTATCTAAGGTTAATAAAAAAGGGGGGGTGAAAAAAAGCACTGGACTGCATTAAAAACGTACCAAAAACGCACAGGAACGCATCAAAAACGCGTCAAAGACGCGCATGCAAAAAAACACCTGGAACGCATCCAGATTGCGTTTCTATGGTGTGAACTGGGCCTAAGTGTAAATTTTAGATCTGAGGTCTTTTTGACCCCCAGATCTCATATTTAAGGAGACCTGTCATGCTTTTTTCTATTACAAGGGATGTTTACATTCCTTGTAATAGATATAAAAGTGACCCAATTTTTTATTTATTTTTTAAAGTGTAAAAATAAATAAAATAAAGTAAAATAAATATGATTTTTTTTTAAAGCGCCCCCTCCCAACGAGCTTGCGCGCAGAAGCGAACGCATACGTGAGCAGCGCCCGCATATGAAAATGGTGTTCAGAACACACATGTGAGGTATTGCCGTGATCGTTAGAGCGAGAGCAATAATTCTAGCCCTAGACCTCCTCTGTAACTCAAAACATGCAACCTGTATAATTTTTTTAACGTTTTTTAAACGTCACCTGTGGAGATTTTTAAGGGTAAAAGTTTGTCGCCATTCCACGAGCGGGCGCAATTTTGAAGCGTGACATGTTGGGTATCAATTTACTCGGCGTAACATTATCTTTCACAATATAACAACAAAATTGGGCTAACTTTACTGGTGTCTTATTTTTTAATTCAAAAAGGTGAATTTTTTCCAAAAAAGTGCGCTTGTAAGACCGCTGCACAAATACGGTGTAACAAAAAGTATTGCAATGACCGCCATTTTATTCTCTAGGGTGTTAGAAAAATATATATATATATATATATATATATATATATATATATATATATATATATATATATATAATGTTTGGGGGTTCTAAGTAATTTTCTAGCAAAAAAAAAACGTGCTTTTAACTTGTAAACACCAAATCTAAAAAAGAGGCTTGGTCCTTAAGTGGTTAAGCTTTGCAAATAAAACTTGGATGCTGATTGGTTCCTATGCAGAGCTGTGCCAGATTTTGCACTCTCCAGTTAAAACTTTTTTTTTTTCTTTTACTTTTTATTATAATTTTTGTCTAAAAAATAAAATAATTTTTGCAAGACGATATCACTAACAGAAAGCATTGTTTGTGCCCCATCATTGGTGTCAGTGGGAGAAATAGCTTCCCCAGTCATTGGTGTCAGTGGAAGGAATAGTGCCCCCTCATTAGTGTCAATAGGAGGAATAGTGCCTCATCATTGGTGTCAGTGGGAGGAATAGTGCCCCATCATTAGTGTCAATGGGAGGAATAGTGCCTCATCATTGGTGTCAGTGGGAAGAATAGTGCCCCATCATTGGTGTCAGTGAGAGGAATAGTGCCCATCATTGGTGTCAGTGGGAGGAGTAGTGTTCCATCATTGGTGTCAGTAGGAGGAATAGTGCCTCATCATTGGTGTCAGTGGGAGGAGTAGTGTTCCATCATTGGTGTCAGTGGGAGGAGTAGTGTTCCATCATTGGTGTCAGTAGGAGGAATAGTGCCTCATCATTGGTGTCAGTGGGAGGAATAGTGCCCCCTCATTGGTGTCAATGGGAGGAATAGTGTCCCATCATTGGTGTCAGTGGAAGGAATAGTGCCCCATCATTGGTGTCAATGGGAGGAATAGTGTCCCATCATTGGTGTCAGTGGGAGGAATAGTGCCCCATCGTTGGTGTCAATGGGAGGAATAGTGTCCCATCATTGGTGTCAGTGGAAGGAATAGTGTCCCATCATTGGTGTCAATGGGAGGAATAGTGTCCCATCATTGGTGTCAGTGGAAGGAATAGTGCCCCATCATTGGTGTCAGTGGGAGGAATAGTGTCCCATCATTGGTGTCAGTGGAAGGAATAGTGTCCCATCATTGGTGTCAGTGGAAGGAATAGTGTCTCATCATTGGTATCAGTGGGGGGAATAGTGTCCCATCATTGGTGTCAGTGGGAGGAATAGTGTCCCATCATTGGTGTCAGTGGGGGGAATAGTGTCCCATCATTGGTGTCAGTGGAAGGAATAGTGTCTCATCATTGGTGTCAGTGGAAGGAATAGTGTCCCATCATTGGTGTCAGTGGGAGGAATAGTGCCCCCTCATTGGTGTCAATGGGAGGAATAGTGTCCCATCATTGGTGTCAATGGGAGGAATAGTGTCCCATCGTTGGTGTCAATGGGAGGAATAGTGCCCCATCATTGCTGTCAGTGGAAGGAATAGTGCCCCATCATTGGTGTCAGTGGGAGGAATAGTGTCCCATCATTGGTATCAGTGGGAGGAATAGTGTCCCATCATTGGTGTCAGTGGAAGGAATAGTGTCTCATCATTGGTATCAGTGGGAGGAATAGTGTCCCATCATTTGGTGTCAGTGGAAGGAATAGTGTCCCATCATTGGTATCAGTGGGGGGAATAGTGTCCCATCATTGGTGTCAGTGGAAGGAACAGTGTCCCATCATTGGTATCAGTGGGAGGAATAGTGCCCCATCATTGGTGTCAGTGGGAGGAATAGTGTCCCATCATTGGTGTCAGTGGGAGGAATAGTGTCCCATCATTGGTGTCACTGGGAGGAATAGTGCCCCATCATTGGTGTCAGTGGGAGGAATAGTGTCCCATCATTGGTATCAGTGGGAGGAATAGTGTCCCATCATTGGTGTCAGTGGAAGGAATAGTGTCCCATCATTGGTATCAGTGGGAGGAATAGTGTCCCATCATTGGTGTCAGTGGGAGGAATAGTGTCCCATCATTGGTGTCAGTGGAAGGAATAGTGTCCCATCATTGGTATCAGTGGGAGGAATAGTGTCCCATCATTGGTGTCAGTGGGAGGAATAGTGATTTTTGTATTGTCAGAATTGCACATCATATCTCCATTACAAGATTCTCCCCACAGACAGACAGAGAAAAATCTAATCATGTATAATAGAGAAGATGTGTAACTGATCTGTTTTTATTTCTCAAGCACTTCAATGCAGGGAAGATCGCCCAGAACCACCATGTAAGTAAAACATTAAGCTACACATTATAAGACCATAAACACGAAAGCTGAAGTTTCCATTTTCGCTACATACCTTGTATTAGAAGTGGCATTATTGGGCCTCTGTGCTTCTCTATGTGATGCAAGCAGATCATGGCTGATGGGAGGGGCCAGCAGCTAAGGGGTGCTGTTAGAAATCATTGGGCTTTCCTGACCCCTCCCCCTCCCAGCGGATGCTAGTACTGAACCCCTTTGCAGCACAGCTGGAGGGAAGGAGCAGAGGAGAAGCCGGCAGCGCTGCAGGGGAGGCAGAAGAGGATCAGTGTCTGCAGTTAGGTAGGACAGCACCCCCTTGAGGAAGTGGAAGTTCTCAATCCGAGGACAAGGAGGAGGCACAGTAGAGGCAGATTAGGGGACTTCCGCATAGCAACAGGCATTTCGGGTGAGTATAATTTATTTATTTTTTCTATAAATTTTTCTCTTTTTTTTTTTTAGGATTTTTAAAGAATTTTTTTTTCTGGGTGGACCTCCGCTTTAAAGTGGTGTCCAACCGTGAAAAAAAAAAATGACACAAACACGCTGCAAATTAAAAAAGCTTCACTGCCTGTTTCCCTTACTGAGGATGGCGGCGCCGGGACCTACAATGATCCGGATCGGCATCGGGGGGGGGGGGGGGGGGCATCATCGCGGGGGCGCCTAGGACAGGTAAGTGTCCTTATTAACAGTCAGCAGCTACAGTGTTTATAGCTGCTGACTTTCAAAAAATAAATAAATCGTGGGTGGAATCCCACTTTAGATGAGCAACCATTCTACATATACCCAGATCTCTTGATCACTGCTTCATATGATCCCAGACTGCGAAGCTGAGGATCCATTCTCTCTGGTGAGTGGGGTCTCCGAAGGCGGATCACTTTATTTTCTGTGGAAACACCGGATTATAAATTCTTTCACCGATTATTGAAGCACTGAAGTATTTGAAAATTGTGGAGCTGGAGTTTTTTTTTTTTTCCCCCACTGATTATTGAGGCACTGTAACACTTTATAAATTGTTGCATTGTTGTTTTATTTTATTTTCTCTTTCAAAATATTTTCTTTTCTTAAAGTAAACAATAAGAAACAATACATATTGATAAAGGTACATCCTGGAGGACAATAAAGTCGTGATATCATATAATATCCTATGAATAATAAGCAGGAGACAGTATAGAAATAAAAAACAGTAAATTAAAAATGACACTTTAGTCTAGGAAACGCTAGGGAGACCTCAATATAACTTTAAAGGGCTAAAGATTCACGCTTTCCGTAGCACCCCTATCGGGAGTTTTATTTTATTTTATTTCGTTTTTTGCCACAAATATTGTGATGTATTGTGCACCCAGCACTAGGATGTTCTTTGTTTAGCATAGGCTGCTAGCGCTGCTCCATATTTGTTTAGTATATTTAAGGTTATAGCACTTTTTGCGCAGCAGCTGCAGTCTTCTATCTACACATTCGCACTCTAACGCAAGTTTTTTTTAATTAGAGTTTATTCACGTAGACTGTTTACCTGTTACTGACAGGTCCACTTTAAAGTGGTTGTAAACCCTTATACATTTATTTTTTATTTTTTAAACTACCTGTAAGAGAAAGGCACAATGAGGTAATATGACTAGCATAATAGCTCATTATGCATCACTTACCTTAGATCGGGGCCCCCGAAGCCGTCCTCGTCTCCCTCTTCAGCCGCAGCCATCTCTGCGGCGATAGCCGGAAGGTTACTTCCGGCTGTCGCCGCTCCAGCCAATCACAGCGCCGCTACGGCGCTGTGATTGGCCGGAGCGGCGAAGACGTGACTCCACGCATGCGCGCATGAGCCGTCGAATTCCGCTACGTCGTCGAATGCTGCGACCTAGCCGAATTTGTGAATGGGATTAACCCCATGCGCATGCGCGTGACGTCAGCGTCGCCGCTTTTAAATGCAAACATCTCCTTAACCGTGTAGGTTAAGGAGATATTTCATGCACCTACAGGTAAGCCTTATGCCGCGTACACACGATCATTTTTCCCGTCGAGAAAAATTTAATTTTTTCCTTTGGACGAGAAAAACGATCGTGTGTGGGTTTTTTGTCGTTTTTCTCAACGGGAAAAACTGCATTAATCACGATGAGAAAAATTAGAACATGCTCTAATTTTTCTCGTCGTGATTCCCGTCGTTTTTTTTCCGTGGCAGTTTTCCCATAGGGAAACACTGCAGGGGAGCCCACACACAGTCGTTTTTTTCGACCAAAAAAAAAATGTCATTTAAAACGGCCGTGTGTGGGGGGAACAAGCTGTTCCTCGTTTTTCACGTCGATTTTCTCAACGGTGTTTTCACCGTCGAAAAAATCGATCGTGTGTACGCGGCATTAATCTAGGCTTACCTGTAGGTGTTTGTTTACAAAGTGGGTTTACAACCACTTTAAGGGCTCATGAACACTGCAGCTCAAAAAAAAAAAAAGCTGTTTACCGGCGTTTGAGCTTTTATTTCAGCTTGAAGAAGTGTTTGCTTTTTTGTGCTCATGTGCACAATTTAATTGAGTTTCTTCAAGCGTCTTCAAGGTCCCTTGAGCTTCTTTGAGCTTTTTTTAAACATTTTTATTTGTGTGTTTTTTTTTTTCACAAACCCTCCTAGATTGTTTTGTTTAGACAGTGGTTAAAAAAATACTAACAGCTAGAATAAAAGTTTTTGCGTGTTCTTGAGCTTCTTTGAGCTCTTTTGAGTTTTATTTTAGCTCTTTGGGGGAAAAGCTTCTCTCAAAAACGTGAGTTTGGTGAAAATGCCTGAAAAAGCCGTAATGTGCATGGATACATTGGCTGACATGGAGGGGAGTTTCAAGGCAGAAAAAAATAAGAGCTCAAAAGCCTGTAGGAGCCGCTTCTTATGCCGCGTACACACGACCATTTTTCTCATCGGGACGAGAAAAACGACCGTGTGTGGGCTTTTGGTCATTTTTCCCAACGAGAAAAACGGCATTAATCACAATGAGAAAAATTAGAACATGCTCTAATTTTTCTCGTCGTGATTCACGCCATTTTTTTCCGCTGCAGTTTTCCCATAGGGAAACACTGCCAGGGAGCCCACACACGGTCGTTTTTCTCGACCAAGAGAAAAAATTACGGGAAAAACGGCCGTGTGTAGGGGAACAAGCCGTTCCTCGTTTTCTCCGTCGATTTTCTCTACAGTGTTTTCACCGTCGAGAAAATCGATCGTGAGACATGCGCAGAAAAAAAATATTTTGTTTCATTTTCGATTCGTTATCTACATAAATGTGTTTAGTTAAATGAGTTTAACCCGTTTAATTCGTTTTTTTTTTTTTTGTTTGTTTTTTTTTTGTTTATTCGTATTCAAAACGATTTGAATTTTCGGAATTCAAATCAAATTCAATCGTGTTCTAATCAATTTAGAATATTTTCGGATTTGAATCGTTTTCCAATTTCCAAAGAGAATAAAATAGAATAGAAAATAATGGAATAGAATAGAAAAAAATATAATAGGAGAGAAAAAAATATAACAGAAGATAAGATAATAGAACATAATAGAGTAAAACAGAACAAAATAGAAAAGATAATAAAATAACAGAATAGAATGAAATAGAATAGAATAGAATCGAAACAAATAGAATAGAATGAAAAAAAGAATATAATGAAATAGAATATAACCATCTTCTGAAATTAAAATAGAAAAGAATAGAGTAGAAAAGAATGTAATTAAAAAAAAACAATAGAAAAGAATAGATTAGAATACAATAGAAAATAACAGAATAGTATAGAAAAAACTGAATAGAATAGAAAGAATATAACTATCTTCCTATGTAATATATTCCTTCTAATCTAATCTATCTGTTTTTCTATTGAATTCAAATTTGAATTGATTCTGTTTGAATTTTGGAAAATGGTTCTATTCTTTCTATTCTATTGTTTTTTTTATTCTATTTTTGTTCTATTTGTTTTTTCTATTCTTGTATATGTTTTTCTATTCTATTCTATTCTATTCTTCTCTATTCAAATTTAAATTTATTCTATTCAAAATTTGAATTTCAGAAGATGGTTATGTTCATTCTTTTCTATTTTGTTGTTGTTTTTTTCTATGCTATTCTGTTATTTTCTATTCTATTGTATCCTTTCTTTTCTATTCAAATTTATTCTATTTGAATTTTGGGAAATGGTTATATTGTTTCTATTTTATTTTATTATTATTTTCTATTCTATTATAGTCTATTCTATTCTTTTTTTTGTCTATTCTCTGTTATATTCTTTTCTATTCTATTCTTTTTCTATTATATTCTTTTATTTTCTATTTTATTCTCTTTTCGAATTCGAAAACTATTCGAAATGATTCGAATTCCGTCCAAACTTTTTTTATTTTATTTTTCTTTTATTTCGAATTCGTTTTAAATTCGGTGCTATTGTAATTTGGAAATTCGAATACATCCGAATTCCCAAAAAACAAAAATTCGGAACTAAACGAACCGCACATGTCTACCGCTCCTTTGAGCTGCAGTGTGCATGAGCCCTTAGTAGCCATTTTCTTCTGTGCAGTTTCCCGGCTTGTAGACTCCAGTATAAAATCACACTAATGATATTAATCCTTAATAATAATGATTGTATTATCTTATTTTCCAGCTCCTCCGTGTACAATGGAACACAGCGTAGAAAAGTGGGACGGAATCTGCCCGGAGTACTGCCTCCCCAATCCGCCTCTTCGCAGAGGGTGTCCTGAGATATTAGCGAAAGCCTGTTTTTGTGATGAGGGGTATATTTTTTATTCCAATAAATACACAAAATGCATTTCAGATGAGAGATGTGAGATCCTCCAATCAAAAAATCGTAACTAAAAAATCCTTTACATATATTGTGAATGATCGGATCAAAAGAATAAATCAGAAATCAATTACAGTTTATTAAATCTGTGGTCATTACATTTCTTTGTGGTGAATAAAAAAAAAATGTGTTAAAGGTGAACTCTGGGCACATATAAAAGACACAAGTGAATGGAGATCATAAATACATCATTACATGGATATTTTAAATGCTGGCAATGTAAGTACCGGAATGTGACTTTGTATAAGCTTCTGTAGAGCAGAGCTCAGACTAGTGGAGGGAGAAGCAGCACAAAGAGCCAATCTGGTGTGCTGCAGTGCTCATGTGATATCAAAATGCTTGTTGATAGGAGGAGAGTACGGAGTGACAAACTCATCAGTCTGCTGCTTCTCTTTTCTCTATCCAGTCTCAAGCTGGTGGAGGGACAATACCTATAAGTGTTATTGAACTGCAACCCAAAAAAAACAGGTTCATCTGAAAGCATAATCATGACCATTGGCTTCTATTTTTTGACTGTTTATACTTTTTTTTTTTCCTGACAAGGGGCTACTTTTAACCAGTGGCGGCTGGTAGTATATTTTTTGGGGGGGTCGGTCGGGTCACAGGCACCCCCCTCCCCCGCCGGTTGGTCATCAGCCCCGCATTTACCCCATCTAGGTCATGGGACAGCGCTTCCTCCGGGTGGCGGGCGGTGGCTTCACCCTGCGTCTCCTCGTCCTCAGCTTAAAGGCGGCCTTCCCCTCCTTCTCCTCCCTCCTCTTCCTCCTCGGTGGCCAATAGGATTGCTTCTCCTCTGAGCCAAATGGGTGACAGGTCTCAGGACCCGCTTCCTGATTCTTCGGGAGAAGAATCAGGAACACAATAGTGACTAATAATTTGCTATTGTCACACAAGTGGGTGGGCTCCGGGCGCAGTGCTCTGCGCCCCGAGCCCACCCTTTTTTTAAGCAAAGTAGAGCCTCAGACTCTAATCATGTGCTTCTAAAAAAAAACAAAAAACATTTGAATCCATGCATCCGGCGCCTCGCATGTAGATTAGAGGCCGGGCGCATGGATTAGGGGCGCCCCCTGTATGGACGGGCCCCCATTGCTTTTAACCCCTATCTCTGTTTACTGATGTTTACTTTCAATAAAGTTTGTAAAGAAAAACAAAAATCAGGTTGCCTGCCCTGCCTTAGATTAATAGGTGTGTACACAGGGTGTGGCGGGTGTGTCTGGGCACACCCTAATCACCCATGCGCATTATCATTACTGCTCTGTGTGTCGGTGGAGAGATGGGGAAGATCTCCCACTGAGCGACTCTGCTTATCAGAGAAGTGTGGAAGCATTTCTCTCTCATTCTGAATCTGCAGGCAGGCAGATCACGTGGGGCAGAGGACCGCAGAGAAGACTTTATTTCTGTATGTATATATAAAATAAGTATTGAAGTATTAGGGCTAAGAATATGAATGCATCATACATACTAGGGGGGTACAACTGGGGGAATCCGTAGTGGAGGTTTTGGTAGATCAGCTGCGGTTTCCAAAGCGAGCAAAGTCCTTTCTTGTATAAGAGAGGTATGGACTCCAGAGAGAGAGATGTCATTTTGCCCCCCCCCCCCCCGTACAAATCACTAGTAAGACCTCATCTGGAATATGCAGTTCAGTTTTGGGCCCCAGTTCTCAAAAAGGATATTGGGGAACTGGAGAAAGTGCAGAGAAGGGCAACCAAACTGATAAGAGGCATGGAGGAGCTCAGCTATGAGGAAAGATTAGAGGAACTGAATTTATTCACTCTTGAGAAGAGGAGATTAAGGGGGGATATGATCAACATGTACAAATATATAAGGGGTCCATATAGTGAACTTGGTGTTGAGTTATTCACTTTACGGTCATCACATTCGACGAGAGGGCGCTCTTTACGTCTAGAGGAAAAGAGATTTCATCTCCAAATATGGAAAGGTTTCTTCACAGTTAAGCCCTGTACACACGGGCGGGAATCCCGTTGTAAAAAAAAACGTTGGTTTTCTCAACGGGATTCCTGTCAAGCTTGCCTTGCACGCCGAGTGTACACACACACCCATTCAAAAGAACCGCCGTTCTTTTGAATGGCAAGAATGCGGTGACGTCATCTACTACGACGAGCCGGCGCTCTTCACATTTGATGCCTGTTGCGGCCATCTTGATACACCCCACACTAATCTTGTATGCTACCGCGCATGCGTCAAAGTCTTTTCGAGTATGTGCGGGTTTACCTCGGACAGGTAAGCATACAGACGACCGGTTTTCTCGGCAGGAAAAACACTCTGTCGAGAATCACGACGAGAAAAATAGAGAGCAGGTTCTCTATTTTTCTCGTCGAGATTCCGGGCAGTTTTCCTGCCGAGATTCCATACACACGAACGGTTTTCTCTGCAAAAAAGCTCTGCCAGCAGTTTTCTTGCTGAGAAAACCAGCCGCGTATACGAGGCTTATAAGCTGTGAAAATGTGGAATAGACTCCCTGCAGAGGTGGTTCTGGCCAGCTCAGTAGATTGCTTTAAGAAAGGTCTAGATACGTTCCTAAATGTACATAATATAACTGAGTACTGACATTTATAGGTAAAGTTGATCCGGGGAAAATCCGATTGCCTCTCGGGGGATCAGGAAGGATTTTTTTCCCCTGCTGTAGCAAATTGGATCGTGCTCTGCTGGGGTTTTTCGCCTTCCTCTGGATCAACTGTGGGTATAGAATTGTGTATATGGGATTGTATGATATTTTTTTTTATTTTATTTATTTTTATGGTTGAACTAGATGGTTCAACCTGACTATCTATGTAACTATGTGACATTTTTGTAAATATTTTCTTTTATCTTTTCATGTGACAACACTGAAGAAATGACACTTTGCTACAATGTAAAGTAGTGAGTGTACAGCTTGTATAACAGTGTAAATTTCCTGTCCCCTCAAAATAACTCAACACAGCCATTAATGTCTAAACCACTGGCAACAAAAGTGAGTACACCCCTAAGTGAAACTGTCCCAATTGGGCCCAATTAGCCATTTTCCCTCCCCGGTGTCATATGACTCGTTAGTATTACAAGGTCTCTGGTGTGAATGGGGAGCAGGTGTGTTAAATTTGGTGTTATCGCTCTCACTCTCTCATACTGGTCACTGGAAGTTCAACATAACACCTCATGGCAAAGAACTCTCTGAGGATCTGAAAAAAAAGAAATCTTTCTCTACATAAACATGTCCTAGGCTATTAGAAGATTTCCAAGACCCTGAAACTGAGCTGCAGCACGGTGGCCAAGACCATCCAGTGGTATAACATGACAGGTTCCACTCAGAACAGGCCTCGCCATGGTCGACCAAAGAAGTTGAGGTCACGTGCTCAGCGTCATATCCAGAGGTTGTCTTTGGGAAATAGACGTATGAGTGCTGCCAGCATTGCTGCAGAGGTTGAAGGGGGGGGGGGTGGTCAGCCTGTCAGTGCTCAGACCATACGCCGCACACTGCATCAAATTGGTCTGCATGGCTGTCGTCCCAGAAGGAAGCCTCTTCTAAAGATGATGCACAAGAAAGCCCACAAACAGTTTGCTTACAAGCAGACTAAGGAGATGGATTACTGGAACCATGTCCTGTGGTCTGATGAGACCAAGATAAACTTATTTGGGTCAGATGGTGACAGGCGTGTGTGGCGGCAACCAGGTGAGGAGTACAAAGACAAGTGTGTCTTGTCTATAGGGATGAGCTCGGTGTTCGAGTCGAAACATACGTTCGACTCGAACATCGGCTGTTCGATCGTTCGCCGAACAACGAACGATTTGGGCCGTTCGCGCCTAATTCGCGGCCCACAATGCACTACGCCATCGCAGTGTCATCCAGGCGCTGTGATTGGCCAAGCATGCACTGTGACCCCGCATGCTTGGCCAATCACAGCGCCGGCAGCGAGGAGAGCAATGATTGGCCACAGGCAGGATGCCTGTGGCCAATTATTGCTGAGGGTGTTTAGTACACGCCCCACACTATAAAAGGCCGCCAGCACGGCGGCCTAGTGTAGTGTGTTCCGGAGCAGGGAAAGAGAAGCATAGGCAGGGACAGTGACTTTTTTTTTTTCTTGCTTAACCTGGATTCCTTTAGTTTAGGGAAAGAGAAGGATAGGTAGGGAGAGTGTCAGTCTGTTTTACTGTGCTAAACCTTGTTTGTAGGGACAGGGAAGGACAGTGAGGGAAATTCTCATTGTGCTATACTGTGCTAAAGCATTCCTCATCAACCATCTTTAAAAAAACATTTTTTCTAGGGACAGAAAACTATAGGTAGGGAGAGTGTCAGTGTGTTTTACTGTGCTAATCCTTGTTTCTAGGGACAGGGAAGGACAGTGAGGGAAATTCTCATTGTGCTATACTGTGATAAAGCATTCCTCATCAACCATCTTTGAAATCCTTGTTTTTTGGACAGTCAGGGAAATTGTAATTGTGCTATTCTGTTCAAAAGGGGCATGTAATTACAATTCTTGATCTAATAATTCACAGCAGGGCCCATTCCTGCACCCACCAAGAGTAACTCTGAGGGCTTACAGTGTTGTGGCAACACCACCACCACCACCACCACCACGAAAGGCCCAATTTTTCAGCCCCTGTTCAACAGGGGCATGCAATTACAATTCTTGATCTAATAATTCACAGCAGGGCCCATTGCTGCACCCACCAAGAGTAACTGTCAGGGCTTACAGTGTTGTGGCACCAGCACCACCATCAAAGGCCCAATTTTTACTACCACTGTTCAACAATTATATGTAATTAAAATTCCTGATATAATAGTTGACAGCAGGGCGTTCCAGCACCAACCAAGAGTAACTGTGAGTGCTTACAGTGTTGTGCCAACACCAACAACTAAGGGGCCTATTTCTGCAGAGTATATACGGCAGGTCCCTACTTTCAAACATCCAACTTACAAACGACTCCTACTTGCAAACGAAAGAAGACAACAGGAAGTGAGAGGAAATCTACCCCTAGAAAGGAAAATTCTCTCCTGTAAGAATTAATATGGGAGAAAGGTGTCTCCTCTGTACTGATGCTTTATCAGCAATCCTTGTTTCAAGAAAAACACCACATTTCAAAAACAGTTGTCATTGGGACGGAAAGTGAGGTGAAATGTTCTGAACAGGGGCACAGACAGCAAAACAAATGTTACAGGGGTGATAACCCTTACCTATGTTTTCCAAAAAGTTTAAAAATAGATTTTTGGTCTGGAGCTACACTTCAACAATGTACCTGTTCAAAATTACAAACACATTCTACATAAGAACAAACCTACAGTCCCTGTCTTGTATGCACCGCCTGTATACGGATGTTCAGAGTATATAGGGCCTTTTTTATTTTATGTGCGGGGTTCCCCTTAATATCCATACAATACCCAAAGGGGCTGGTAATGGGCTGGGGTAGGGGGGGGGGGTCATGGGGTAGCTATGCCATTTTTCTTAAAGAATTTCATCCATATTACCGGGACCAGACATTACATTAAAGCCGCAAGCAGTTTTAAATGGCTTTTTTTCCCTTTAGAAGTGTCATTTTGTGCAGGGACAGTTCTAAACACGGGAAACACGTGGCACTTCACAGGCATACTTTAGACACCCCCCAGGTACGATATTTAAAGGAATATTTGACTTTTTTTTTTTCACTTTATGCATCATTAAAATGACTGCTCCCGAAAAACGACCGTTTTTAAAACTTCTTTTTGCATTGATACATGTCCCCTGGTGCAGAACCCGGGTTCCCAAACCCTTTTTAGGACAATAACATGCATAATAGTCGTTATAATTAGCACTTTAGAATTTGAACGTTCGCATCCATTGTATTTAATAGGGTTCTAATGTTCGTACGAACTTTCGGTCCGTTCGCGGGTTCTGGTGCGAACCGAACCCGGGGGTGTTCGGCTCATCACTACTTGTCTACAGTCAAGCATGGTGGTGGGGGTGTCATGGTCTGGGGCTGCATGAGTGCTGCCGGCACTGGGGAGCTACAGATCATTGAGGGGACCATGAATGCCAACATGTACTGTGACATACTGAAGCAGAGCATGATCCCCTCCCTTCAGAGACTGGACCGCAGGGCAGTATTCCAACATGATAACGACCCCAAATACACCTCCAAGACCACCACTGCCTTTCTAAAGAAGCTGAGGGTAAAGGTGATGGACTGGCCAAGCATGTCTCCAGACCTAAACCCTATTGAGCATCTGTGGGGCTCCTCAAACGGAAGGTGGAGGAGCGCAAGGTCCCTAACATCCACCAGCTGCATGCATGAATGGGGGAGGCGCCCCTTATGGACAGGCCGCTGCTGTCTGTCCTTTCCTCCCCCCTCTTCTAGTCATCAAAGCTGTACTATAGCTTCCAGCAATGAAAAGCACTCTATGAATGGAGGTGAGGGACCTTGTATTTATCCCCCTGTCCGTTCATGGAACCGGAGATATAACTCAGCTCAAGCTGACATATTGCACATCTTTTGGGCCTGCCCAGTCCTTCAGACCTTCTGGGCTCAGGCCGCCCCCTTCTCAAAGGAACCCAGGTTCTTCCTTCTCCGTCACAGCAATCTTCCATGCATGGCATACAAAAACTTGGTTGTAATATAATTGGTTAATGTAGTATGCTCATGTCAGCATTATCAAAATCCTCTTCTGTAAAAAAAAAAATTAGTTATCATAATGTTAATGAAAACCTGTCTCACCGACTCATTATGACAATAAAACATGATGAAATAACCGCACCTACTGAATCCTGCCCACCACACCCACTTTTTATTGCAGACTTTTCATTTCTATAGTTGGGCGTTAATTATTAACCACTTCGCAACCAGGCCAATTCTGACACTTTGCTCCTACATGTAAAAATCATAATTTTCTTGCTAGAATATTACATAGAACCCGCAAACATTATATATGTTTTTTTTAGCAGAGACCCTAGAGAATAAAATGGCGGTCATTGCAACTTTTTATCTCGCACGGTATTTGCGCAGCAATTTTTCAAACGTGTTTAAAAAAAAAAAAAAAAAAAACAGTTTCATGCTTTAAAAAAAAAAAACAGTAAGGTTAGCCCAATTGTTTTGCATAATAAAAAAGATGAAGTTACGCCAAGTAAATAGATACCTAACATGTCACGCTTCAAAATTGCACACGCTCGTGGAATGGCGCCGAACTTTGGTACTTAAAAATCCCCGTAGGCGACACTTTATTTTTTTTTACTGGTTACATGTTTTGAGTTACGGAGGAGGTCTAGGGCTAGAATTATTGCTCTCGCTCTAACGTTTGCGGTGACACCTCACATGTGTGGTTTGAACACCGTTTTCACATGTGGGCGGGACTTACATATGAATTTGCTTCTGCGTGTCAGCACACGGGGACAGGGGCACTTTAAAAAATAAAAATACATTTTTTATTGTTAATTTTACTTAAAAAAAAAAAAAGAAACTTTAAAAAGAAAAAAAAAATTGATCACTTTTATTCCTATTACAGGGAATGTAAACATCCCTTGTAATAGGAATATGACATGACAGGTCCTCATTACAGTGAGATATGGGGTCAATAAGACCTCACATCTCACCACTAGGCTGGGAAGCCTAAAAAAAAACCAAAAAAAAACGATCTCAGCTTCCCAGCTGAGGCGGCGCCCTTTTTCTGAATGCAGAGGCCCGGCGTGACGTCATAACAATGCGCCCGGCCTCCGACAATCATAGAGACTCCGGCGACCATCTGGTCCGCCGGAAATATCTATGGTCAACATCCGGGGGCCGGCGGATCCGTTCTCCGACTCACCGATCGCAACAGTGAGTCGGTAGAAGCACCGGAGGGTGGCGGGAGGGGGGGGGGTCCCCCTTCGTCACCCGTAAGAATGATCAAGCGGCAGAAAAGCTGCTATGATCATTCTTATGGTGTAGGGAATCGCTGGCTGAAAATGCTGATATCTGAATGATGCCTGTAGCTGCATCCGTCATTCAGATATCACCGCACAAATTCAAGGACGTCATATGACGGCCTGGGGGCGCAAAGTGGTTAAAGCCCAATTATGGCTGGGGGGAAAAAATTTAATTATCAGTTCCTAGAAATGTAAAAATGTAAAAAAAGTCGCCCTATCTCTGGACCTGTCCCCTGCAAACTAACTTACTGATCTCCTCCTCTTCTAGTACGTTTTGCCAGACCAGAGCATTAATGCCTAAAATTTGTTACATTGATTTTCCAATTGGCGCAAAGGAGGATTCTTCTATTTAATGAGATGTGTCCCTTGTGCTGGGTATTACCCTCGTAGTTGAAATCTTCAATCTCCTGCTCCCCCATACCCCCTGTGCCCCGTTGAAGCTTCAAAAAGTGCCAACTATGACTGTCCTCTTCTATTCATCAAAGCTGTACTATAGCTTCCAGCAATGAAAAGCACTCTATGAATGGAGGAGAGGGAACTTGCATTCACCCCCCTGTCCGTTCATAGAACCGGAGATATAGCTCAGCGCAAGCTGACATATTGCATATCTTTTGGTCCTGCCCAGTCCTTCAGACCTTCTGGGCTCAGGCCACCCCCATCTCAAAGGAACCCAGGTTCTCCCTTCTCCATCACAGCAATCTTCCATGCATGGCATACAAAAACTTGGTTGTAATAAAATGTATTAATGTAGTATGCTCATGTATCCCAGCATTAGCCAAATCCTCTTCTCCACCTTCCATTCTATTTCAATATATTTTTTGGTTTTGAGAATAAACACGAAAATACCAAGACAAGCTGGTAAATCGCCTGTGCAGGGGCTAGATAGTGGGTAAACATTACAATCTGAGTAATAAAGAACACAATCATGATAATCAAAATGACAGAAGTCTATAAAATTTTGGGATGACACTGAAAAATGAACACTGCAAAAATGTCCTATACCCAAAATCTACGTGCAGTCACCGGGGGGAAGGCCCTTCTCCTGCAGCCCACCCCATGAATGGCGACTGAGTGAATAATAGCACAGGGGAACTAGAAATTAAGTGAGGAGAAAGAAGAAGAGGGGGAAAAAAAAACCCCGGAGAAGAGGGTCTGAAGCCCTGTACACACGGGCGAGAATGCCGTCGAAAAAAGTAGGATTTTTAAAACAGCTTACCTGTAAAATCCTTTTCTTGGAGTACATCACGGGACACAGAGCGGCATAGTCATTACTATGTGGGTTATATAGAATTACCTTCAGGTGCTGGCACTGGCAACTTCCAAAACAGGAAGTACCCTCCCCTATATAAGCCCCTCCCATCCGGGAGCACCTCAGTTTTGTAGCAAAGCAATACGTGTCCCCAAAAGAGGGGTGGGAGCTCTGTGTCCCGTGATGTACTCCAAGAAAAGGATTTTACAGGTAAGCTGTTTTAAAAATCCTACTTTCTTGTTCATACATCACGGGACACAGAGCGGCATAGTCATTACTATGTGGGACGTCCCAAAGCAATGCCAAATGAGGGGGGGGGATATACCATACATAAGCTGGGCGCCATCAGGCATGAGGATCTTTTGCGGCCTGCAACACACTGCGCCCAAAGGCGACATCCTCCTGACTTCTAACGTCCACCTGGTAGAACCTAGTAAACGTGTGTACTGAAGACCATGTTGCGGCCTTACAAATTTGAGCCAGGGAGGCCTGGTGATGCACTGCCCATGAAGTTCCAACTGCTCTCGTGGAGTGCGCCCTAACTTTGAACGGAGGCGGTCTACTTCTCAAGCCATAGGCTTGAATTATGACCTGTCGAATCCACTTGGCTAAAGTAGATTTTGATGCTGCCTGACCCTTTCTGGGGCCTTCCCGCAGAACAAACAAAGAATCCGTTCTACGAATCTGAGCAGTGGCTTTTAGATAAGCTTTAACTGCTCTTACTACATTCAAAGAATGCAATAACTTTTCCTCTACCGAGCTCGGTTTGGGGAAAAAGAAGGAAGAACCACATCCTGGTTCAAGTGAAACCTCGATACCACCTTAGGAAGAAAGGCTGGGTGAGGACGTAATACTACTCTGTCCTCATGAATAACCAGATATGGCTCCTTACAGGACATAGCGGCTAATTCCGACACTCTTCTAGCCGAGCATATGGCTACTAAAAATATCAATTTTCTGGTGAGTAGAACCAAGGAAATGTGCCGCAAAGGTTCAAATGGCTGCTTCTGCAGAACCGACAGAACCAAATTTAGATCCCATGGACATATGGGAGCTTTAATCGGTGGAATAATACGAGTCACCCCTTGCATAAAGGATTTGACAAGTGAATGCATAGCCAGGGGCCTTTGAAATAGTATTGATAAGGCCGAAACCTGACCCCTGATAGTACTTAAGGCAAACTTCCTGTCTACAGCCCACTGTAGGAAGTCCAGAATTCTGCCTATAACGTACTTACGTGGATGCCACTTTCTGGCCTCGCACCAAGTGATGTACGCCTTCCAAACTCTATAGTAGATCTGCCTGGATACAGGCTTCCTGGCATTGATTATAGTTGATACCACAGAGTTAGAGAGACCTCTCTTCTTTAGGATGTGGGATTCAATAGCCAGGCCGTTAAACTTAGAGTTAGTAAGGAAGGGTGGTATATCGGCCCTTGCGAAAGCAGGGCCGGACGACGTGGAAGGGTCCAAGGACTCCCCACAGACATTTTGATGATCTCCGCGTACCAGGCCCTTCGGGGCCACGCTGGAGCCACCAAGATCACCGGCTTCTTTTCCAACCTGACTCTGCGAAGGAGTCGAGGTAACAATTGTAGCGGAGGGAATGCATATATCAGTCTGAACTGATTCCAAGGGAACACCAGAGCATCCGAGCCGCAAGCGAGGGGATCCCTTGTCCGGGAGACAAATCTGTCCACCTTTGCGTTGAATCTGGATGCTAGCAGATCTACATCCGGTGTTCCCCACCGCTGACATATTGCTCGGAAGACCTCGGGATGAAGGGACCATTCCCCCGGGCATAACTGTTGGCGACTTAGAAAGTCCGCCTTCCAATTCTCCACCCCTGGAATGAAGACAGCTGACATACATGGGACATGCTTTTCTGCCCATTCCAGGATGTGACTTACTTCCCTCTGGACTGCACGACTCCTGGTGCCTCCCTGATGATTGATATATGCCACTGCTGTGGCATTGTCTGATTGAATTCTGACAGGGGACCCTTGGAGTCTGGATGCCCAGGCTACTAGGGCATACCGGGCTGCTCGTATCTCTAAGAGATTGATGGGCAGGGTTTTTACTACATTTGACCATCTGCCCTGGAGAGACCATTGCTCCAGTACTGCCCCCCAGCCTATAAGGCTGGCATCTGTAGTGACCACCTTCCAAGATATCGGGCTGAAGGGTTTTCCCTTCTGGAGATTCTGGGGGATCAACCACCAGCAGAGACTCTTCCGAACGGAAGGGGACAAAGCCATCGGGAAGTCTAGAGCCTGAATTTTTCCGTTCCAGGCTGACAATATGGCCCTCTGTAAATTCCTTGAGTGGAATTGGGCGTATGGCACAGCTTCGAATGATGCTACCATCTTTCCTAGCAGCCTCATGCACAGGTGTATGGACGGCTGTCTTTTTGCACAAAGCAGACGGACCAAGCCCCTCAAAGAGGATACCTTGTCTAGAGGTAAGAAAATCTTCCTCTGGTCTGAATCCAGCCGTAGCCCTAGATATACCAGGTTTTTCACTGGCTGTAGGGCTGACTTGTCCAGGTTGATGACCCAACCGTGAGATTCTAGATACTTGATTGTATCGACAATTACCACTTCTAGCTTGGCAACTGAGTGGTCCATCAACAACAGGTCGTGTAGTTATGCCATTATCGTTACACCTCGTTTTCTTAGATCGGCCAACAGTGGGGCCAGAATTTTTGTGAACACTCGTGGTGCTGTGGCCAGACCGAATGGTAAGGCTCTGAACTGAAAATGGCGCCCTTCTACTGCAAAGCGTAGAAATTTTTGATGACCTGGAAAGATGGGAACATGCAAGTAAGCATCTTTGATGTCGATCGAGGCTAACCATTCCTCCCCCTGTAGGGCAGCGGTGACCGATCGGATCGACTCCATCCGGAAGGACCGGACGTTTAGAAATTTGTTTAGACTCTTTAGGTCCAATATGGGTCTTATGTCCCCGTTTGGTTTCGGGACTGTGAAAAGGTTTGAGTAGAAACTCAACCCCCACTCTTCCATAGGAACCTCCATAATTACTCCTTGGAGCAATAGTTGTTCTAACGCCACTAGGAGACACCTTCTTTTCAGAGGGTCTTTTGGCATGCCTGACCACATAAAATGGGAAGGAGGAGACTCTTTTAACTCCAACTTGTATCCCCGAGTTACTGCGGAGAGCACCCATCTGTCTTTGATCGTCTCCCGCCAGGTCTCTGTGAACAACTGAAGTCTTCCCCCCACCCGTTTGAGTGGGGGCAGCCCTTCATAGGCTTGACTTGGAGGCTGGTTTAGTACCTCTTCGGATCCAGGGCTTTTTATTACCCTGTGACTGTCCCTGATTTTTACCTCATGAGTTTGACCGAGGAGGCCGTCGGAACTGCTTAGTAGCAGACGTCCCAGGGATAGGAGAGGTAGTCCTCTTAAAAGACGGACCCCTAGACCTCTTTTTAATTGGTAAGAGAGTACTTTTACCACTGGAAATCTTCTGGATATATTTATCCAGGTCTTCGCCAAAAAGGCGTTCTCCATGAAATGGGAAGCTAACTAAGAGCTTCTTACAGGGAGCCTCAGCAGACCAGTTCTTGAGCCACAGAAGCCTACGCATATGTACCAAAGACAGCGTGAGGCGGGAGGCCTGATGGATAGAATCCTTGATGGCGTCAACCGCAAAGCATAATGCTCTAGGCAGATCAGCCAGAGCCTGGGCCTGCTGGTCTGGCAAATCCCTCAGGACCATTTTCATTTGATCCTTTAAAGCTTGGCAGACCCCAATAGCTGCCACTGCTGGCTGTGTAACAGCCCCTGCTGTGGAAAAAGCAGATTTTAATAAAGATTCCAATTTTTTATCTACTGGATCTTTGAACATTTGAACATTATCTACTGGACATGTCAGTGATTTGTTCACAGAAGAAATGGCTGCGTCCACCGTAGGAACATTCCATCTCTGGGTGAATTTTTTCCTCCATGGGATAGATCACCTGAAATTTCTTAGGTGGAAAAAATAGTTTATCAGGATGTTCCCAGTCCTGGTATATAAGTCCTTCCAATAATGGATGAATTGGAAAGGAGCAATTAATCTGGGGAGCTTTTAGCGACCCCAACGAGGAGACAGCAGTAGTGGATGGTTCAACAAGAGGCATTTTAAATGCAGATCGAACCATGTCAGTTAGGGTCTGGACCCACAATCTTTCAGTCTGTGATGCTGAAAATGGTTCATCTACTGTCGATTCCTCAAAAACAGAGCTAACCTCCTCCTGATCCCCTTCAGGTAGGTCGGTCCCTTCCTGGGACTGTTGCTCTGCCAACAGGCACTCTAATGGAGGGGATGGAGATCTGGCGCGCTTTCTTTCCTGTAGAGAAGAAGCGATCAATGCTGCCAATCTCTGCTCCAATCCCTCCAGAGTTGAGGCAAAAACCTCCTCTGTTATATATGCAGGAGCAGGTGGACTGAGGACAGCCGCAGTACCTGGCACTCCCGGGGGTTCCTTATGGGTATTAACCTCTGATTTCTCAGGGGAGGAAGGTGCAGATGACTGCTCCAGATCCTCAGAGCCCGATGGAGACCCCCTACACTTCCTGAGAGGTATATCTCGGAGTTTTTTAGGCGGCATATTCCTTAGTTCAAAGCTGAGGTATTCCAGCCGCAATACACCCCTTTACTGAAATAGTCTAATGCAATTTGCTGCTATGTACATCAGTGGGTGTCTACTAATGCGTCTTTCTGGGGATGCCTGTATCAACCGCCCGCTGTAAGCCCCTATACCATGCTACCAGCTCCTTTTCATGCTCTGTGTCCATAGCAAGCAGCGTGGACTGAGTCCTTTTATCTTGCTGGGACGCCCGCACATGCGCAGAAGCGCTGGGCGCACAGAGCGCGTCATCCGCCAGGCTCCGCCCCCTTTTTTGAAGCTAAATCTTATAAAAAGAAAGCGTGTGTGCGCGCGCGCGTGCACGTGTGCGCTCTTGGCGCCATGTAGGGAGAGGAGCCAGGGTCCCTGTTTCACCAGGACTCGGGGATGGAAGGAAACTACTTGGCAGCATGACAGAGGAATGCAGCTTCCCTGATAGAGAGCTCACTCATCTGCCTGGACTTTCACCATGGAAGGAATAGTCCCAAGAAAAAAAGACGTTCCACAGCGGCCTCTAGTGGACAAACACAGGTACCGCACTTTTGTCTTTTTTTTTTTTTTTTTAAACCTCCTTTATGAAAAACATTTCTAGGTTTACAGTTTTTAAAACTTCCTTTATGAAAAGACATTTCTAGGATTTCTTAGGCATATACAGCTATTAGCGGGAATACCTTTAGGTAACAGGCAGAAAGACATATTAGGCTTGGGGGTCCCCTCAATAGAACCAAGTTCCTGAGGGGCCCCCACTTACCTTTTCCCCGCCGCAGGACTTTGTTTGGTCCACAGAAGCCCAAACTTCACCTATCACGGCAGGCATTGTACTAGACCTTCAGGGACCGGGTTCCCAAGGATTCCACTCCCCTGGACCTGTATAGCACCCTGCACAGATAGCCTCTTGGTTTTGGGTATGACCAGAGCTCTGGATCCCAGGGTCCAGCCCTCCTAAGAGAGGCATTACAGGCAAAACCCTGCTCTTCTCTGCAAGGCCCGGGTACCGACCGTTTAGCTATGAAGCTTTTTTGGTCGGATCCGGAATAGCTTGCTAAGGCCCAGAGAACCTGTACACAAGCCCAGATGAATACATGTTAACCTTGGCCAACACCTTAGACACTGGCAAAAAAACTGAGGTGCTCCCGGATGGGAGGGGCTTATATAGGGGAGGGTACTTCCTGTTTTGGAAGTTGCCAGTGCCAGCACCTGAAGGTAATTCTATATAACCCACATAGTAATGACTATGCCGCTCTGTGTCCCGTGATGTATGAACAAGAAAAAACGTTGGTTTTCTCGACAGGATTCCTGGCAAGCTTGTCTTGCCAAGCCCTGTGTACACACGTGCCATTCAAAAGAACCGCCATTCTTTTTAATGGCAAGAACGCGGTGACGTCATCGACTACGACGAGCTGGCACTCCTCACATTTGATGCCGTCGCCGGCATCTTGCTACACCCTACACTACCCTTGTATGCTACCACGCATGCGTCGAAGTCTCATCGAGCATGCGTGGGTTTACCATGGACAGGTAAGCATACACACTCACGGTTTTCTCATCGGCAAACAGGCCGACGAGAATCCCAACGAGAAAATAGAGAGCATGTTCTCTATTTTTCTCGTCGAGATTCCCGCCAGTTTTCCCAACGAGAAACCATACACATGACCGTTCTTTTGAATGGCAAGAACGCGGTGACGTCATCTACTACGACGAGCCGGCGCTCTTCACATTCGATGCCTGTTGCGGCCATCTTGCTACACCCCACACTAACCTTGTATGCTACCGCGCATGCGTCAAAGTCTTTTCGAGTATGTGCGGGTTTACCTCGGACAGGTAAGCATACAGACGACCGGTTTTCTCGGCAGGAAAAACTCTCTGCCGAGAATCACGACGAGAAAAATAGAGAGCAGGTTCTCTATTTTTCTCGTCGAGATTCCGGGCAGTTTTCCTGCCGAGATTCCATACACACGAACGGTTTTCTCTGCAAAAAAGCTCTGCCAGCAGTTTTCTTGCTGAGAAAACCAGCCGCGTATACGAGGCTTATAAGCTGTGAAAATGTGGAATAGACTCCCTGCAGAGGTGGTTCTGGCCAGCTCAGTAGATTGCTTTAAGAAAGGTCTAGATACGTTCCTAAATGTACATAATATAACTGAGTACTGACATTTATAGGGAAAGTTGATCCGGGGAAAATCCGATTGCCTCTCGGGGGATCAGGAAGGATTTTTTTTCCCTGCTGTAGCAAATTGGATCGTGCTCTGCTGGGGTTTTTCACCTTCCTCTGGATCAACTGTGGGTATAGAATTGTGTATATGGGATTGTATGATATTTTTTTTTATTTTATTTATTTTTATGGTTGAACTAGATGGTTCAACCTGACTATCTATGTAACTATGTGACATTTTTGTAAATATTTTCTTCTATCTTTTCATGTGACAACACTGAAGAAATGACACTTGGCTACAATGTAAAGTAGTGAGTGTACAGCTTGTATATCTGTGTAAATTTGCTGTCCCCTCAAAATAACTCAACACACAGCCATTAATGTCTAAACCACTGGCAACAAAAGTGAGTACACCCCTAAGTGAAACTGTCCCAATTGGGCCCAATTAGCCATTTTCCCTCCCCGGTGTCATATGACTCGTTAGTGTTACAAGGTCTCTGGTGTGAAAGGGGAGCAGGTGTGTTAAATTTGGTGTTATCGCTCTCACTCTCTCATACTGGTCACTGGAAGTTCAACATAACACCTCATGGCAAAGAACTCTCTGAGGATCTGAAAAAAAAGAAATGTTTCTCTACATAAACATGTCCTAGGCTATAAGAAGATTTCCAAGACCCTGAAACTGAGCTGCAGCACGGTGGCCAAGACCATCCAGCGGTATAACAGGACAGGTTCCCCTCAGAACAGGCCTCGCCATGGTCGACCAAAGAAGTTGAGGTCACGTGCTCAGCGTCATATCCAGAGGTTGTCTTTGGGAAATAGACGTATGAGTGCTGCCAGCATTGCTGCAGAGGTTGAAGGGGGGGGGGGGTCAGCCTGTCAGTGCTCAGACCATACGCCGCACACTGCATCAAATTGGTCTGCATGGCTGTCATCCCAGAAGGAAGGCTCTTCTAAAGATGATGCACAAGAAAGCCCACAAACAGTTTGCTTACAAGCAGACTAAGGAGATGGATTACTGGAACCATGTCCTGTGGTCTGATGAGACCAAGATAAACTTATTTGGGTCAGATGGTGACAGGCGTGTGTGGCGGCAACCAGGTGAGGAGGAGAAAGACCAGTGTGTCTTGTCTACAGTCAAGCATGGTGGTGGGGGTGTCATGGTCTGGGGCTGCATGAGTGCTGCCGGCACTGGGGAGCTACAGATCATTGAGGGGACCATGAATGCCAACATGTACTGTGACATACTGAAGCAGAGCATGATCCCCTCCCTTCAGAGACTGGACCGCAGGACAGTATTCCAACATGATAACGACCCCAAATTCACCTCCAAGACCACCACTGCCTTTCTAAAGAAGCTGAGGGTAAAGGTGATGGACTGGCCAAGCATGTCTCCAGACCTAAACCCTATTGAGCATCTGTGGGGCTCCTCAAACGGAAGGTGGAGGAGCGCAAGGTCCCTAACATCCACCAGCTGCATGCATGAATGGGGGAGGCGCCCCTTATGGACAGGCCGCTGCTGTCTGTCCTTTCCTCCCCCCTCTTCTAGTCATCAAAGCTGTACTATAGCTTCCAGCAATGAAAAGCACTCTATGAATGGAGGTGAGGGACCTTGTATTTATCCCCCTGTCCGTTCATGGAACCGGAGATATAACTCAGCTCAAGCTGACATATTGCACATCTTTTGGGCCTGCCCAGTCCTTCAGACCTTCTGGGCTCAGGCCGCCCCCTTCTCAAAGGAACCCAGGTTCTTCCTTCTCCGTCACAGCAATCTTCCATGCATGGCATACAAAAACTTGGTTGTAATATAATTGGTTAATGTAGTATGCTCATGTCAGCATTATCAAAATCCTCTTCTGTAAAAAAAAAAATTAGTTATCATAATGTTAATGAAAACCTGTCTCACCGACTCATTATGACAATAAAACATGATGAAATAACCACACCTACTGAATCCTGCCCACCACACCCACTTTTTATTGCAGACTTTTCATTTCTATAGTTGGGCGTTAATTATTAACCACTTCGCAACCAGGCCAATTCTGACACTTTGCTCCTACATGTAAAAATAATAATTTTCTTGCTAGAATATTACATAGAACCCGCAAACATTATATATGTTTTTTTTTTAGCAGAGACCCTAGAGAATAAAATGGCGGTCATTGCAACTTTTTATCTCGCACGGTATTTGCGCAGCAATTTTTCAAACGTGTTTAAAAAAAAAAAAAAAAAACAGTTTCATGCTTTAAAAAAAAAAAAAAAGCCCAATTGTTTTGCATAATAAAAAAGATGAAGTTACGCCGAGTAAATAGATACCTAACATGTCATGCTTCAAAATTGCACACGCTCGTGGAATGGCGCCGAACTTTGGTACTTAAAAATCCCCGTAGGCGACACTTTAATTTTTTTTACTGGTTACATGTTTTGAGTTACGGAGGAGGTCTAGGGCTAGAATTATTGCTCTCGCTCTAACGTTTGCGGTGACACCTCACATGTGTGGTTTGAACACCCTTTTCACATGTGGGCGGGACTTACATATGAATTTGCTTCTGCGTGTCAGCACACGGGGACAGGGGCACTTTAAAAAATAAAAATACATTTTTTATTGTTAATTTTACTTTAAAAAAAAAAAAAGAAACTTTAAAAAGAAAAAAAAAAATTATCACTTTTATTCCTATTACAGGGAATGTAAACATCCCTTGTAATAGGAATATGACATGACAGGTCCTCATTACAGTGAGATATGAGGTCAATAAGACCTCACATCTCACCACTAGGCTGGGAAGCCTAAAAAAAAACGATCTCAGCTTCCCAGCTGAGGCGGCGCCCTTTTTCTGAATGCAGAGGCCCGGCGTGACGTCATAACAATGCGCCCGGCCTCCGACAATCATAGAGACTCCGGCGACCATCTGGTCCGCCGGAAATATCTATGGTCAACATCCGGGGGCCGGCGGATCCGTTCTCCGACTCACCGATCGCAACAGTGAGTCGGTAGAAGCACCGGAGGGTGGCGGGAGGGGGGGTCCCCCTTCGTCACCCGTAAGAATGATCAAGCGGCAGAAAAGCCGCTATGATCGTTCTTATGGTGTAGGGAATCGCTGGCTGAAAATGCAGATATCTGAATGATGCCTGTAGCTGCATCCGTCATTCAGATATCACCGCACAAATTCAAGGACGTCATATGACGGCCTGGGGGCGCAAAGTGGTTAAAGCCCAATTATGGCTGGGGGGAAAAACATTTAATTATCAGTTCCTAGAAATGTAAAAATGTAAAAAAGTCGCCCTATCTCTGGACCTGTCCCCTGCAAACTAACTTACTGATCTCCTCCTCTTCTAGTACGTTTTGCCAGACCAGAGCATTAATGCCTAAAATTTGTTACATTGATTTTCCAATTGGCGCAAAGGAGGATTCTTCTATTTAATGAGATGTGTCCCTTGTGCTGGGTATTACCCTCGTAGTTGAAATCTTCAATCTCCTGCTCCCCCATACCCCCTGTGCCCCGTTGAAGCTTCAAAAAGTGCCAACTATGACTGTCCTCTTCTATTCATCAAAGCTGTACTATAGCTTCCAGCAATGAAAAGCACTCTATGAATGGAGGAGAGGGAACTTGCATTCACCCCCCTGTCCGTTCATAGAACCGGAGATATAGCTCAGCGCAAGCTGACATATTGCATATCTTTTGGTCCTGCCCAGTCCTTCAGACCTTCTGGGCTCAGGCCACCCCCATCTCAAAGGAACCCAGGTTCTCCCTTCTCCGTCACAGCAATCTTCCATGCATGGCATACAAAAACTTGGTTGTAATAAAATGTATTAATGTAGTATGCTCATGTATCCCAGCATTAGCCAAATCCTCTTCTCCACCTTCCATTTTATTTCAATATATTTTTTGGTTTTGAGAATAAACACGAAAATACCAAGACAAGCTGGTAAATCGCCTGTGCAGGGGCTAGATAGTGGGTAAACATTACAATCTGAGTAATAAAGAACACAATCATGATAATCAAAATGACAGAAGTCTATAAAATTTTGGGATGACACTGAAAAATGAACACTGCAAAAATGTCCTATACCCAAAATCTACGTGCAGTCACCGGGGGGAAGGCCCTTCTCCTGCAGCCCACCCCATGAATGGCGACTGAGTGAATAATAGCACAGGGGAACTAGAAATTAAGTGAGGAGAAAGAAGAAGAGGGAAAAAAAAAAACCCCCGGAAAAGAGGGTCTGAAGCCCTGTACACACGGGCGAGAATGCCGTCGAAAAAAAAACGTTGGTTTTCTCGACAGGATTCCTGGCAAGCTTGTCTTACCAAGCCCTGTGTACACACGTGCCATTCAAAAGAACCACCATTCTTTTTAATGGCAAGAACGCGGTGACGTCATCGACTACGACGAGCTGGCACTCCTCACATTTGATGCCGTCGCCGCCATCTTGCTACACCCTACACTACCCTTGTATGCTACCACGCATGCGTCGAAGTCTCATCGAGCATGCGTGGGTTTACCATGGACAGGTAAGCATACACACTCACGGTTTTCTCATCGGGAAACAGGCCGACGAGAATCCCGACGAGAAAATAGAGAGCATGTTCTCTATTTTTCTCGTCGAGATTCCCGGCAGTTTTCCCAACGAGAAACCATACACATGACCGTTTTTCTCGGCAAAAAGCTCTCCCAGTAGTTTCTTGCCGAGAAAACCGGTAGTGTGTACGAGGCTATAGACAAGAGAAGGGGGAAGAGAGAAGAAGGGGGTAACACGGACATGGAAGCCCCAAAGTTGGCAATCATACAAGGCCCAAACAGGTCAGTCAGAGTGAGGGGAACTCATAAGAGGTCCATGGTTCCTAAACCTTCAGAAATTTGGCATGTGAATTATTCGCAATATTGGACATTCGATCATGAAGCATCATGGCGGTTATGCGTGTTTTCGCCCCTTGAAGGCTATGTGTTGGGTCTTCCAGGCTTGAGCTATGGTCCGTTTAGCCACAGCAAAAAGATATGTGGTCAGCTTCTGTTGTGATGCGTATAAGCCAGGTATTGGGCAGTGTAGTAGGGCTAGCTTAGCATCCGTTCAGAACCACCTTCCATTCAACAATGGCTCTTCCCCGTTGAAGATATTAAATAAATGAAAGATCTGACTAGCTCAAAGGGACATATTCCAAGTTTTAAGCCACATGGTTCTACCGGTTAAAAGTTATCTTCATGGAGGACTATAATTAGCTTTTTGCCAGCCTCATCCAATCTATCCCTGACCAGATATCCTCCCCATTACACACCAACTAACTGATACCCCCTTATTTTTGGATCATTGACATGCCTAAACACTCTTCCTTGTTATTCCCTTATGCCGCGTACACACGATCGGAAAAAAACGTCAAGAAAGCCGCGGATTTTTTTCCGACGGAATCTTGGCTCAAACTTGTCTTGCATACACACGGTTACACCAAATTCTGACCGTCAAGAACACGGTGACGTACAACACTACAATGAGCCGAGAAAATGAAGTTCAATGATTCCGTGCATGCGTCGAAATGATTCCGAGCATGCGTGTTTTTTTTGCGCTTTGGAAATTGCATACAGACGAACGGAATTTCCTCAAAGAACTTTCCTTGTCGGAAAATTTGAGAACCAGCTCTCAAATTTTTCTTGGCGGAAATTCCGACAGAAAAATTCCGATGGAGCCTACACACGGTCGGAATTTACGACCAAAAGCTCACATTGGACTTTTCTTGTCGGAATTTCCGATCGTGTGTACGCGCCATTACTCTTCCCTGCCCTCACCTAAATTACCCCTTCTTCCTTTGCCACCCCTCTCTTTCATTTACTTACTTTTCTTTAATCCCCTTTTTTTTCTCTCTTTCATACCAGAGCCGGTCTATCATGCCCCCCCCCCAATATATATACACCCTCTCCAACTCGCACCACTCTCCCATTACATGGCCCACCAGTTCAATTGACCCTACTCTTCCCCTCCCATTTCTTCCATAATAGCAGCTCTCTACACCCAATCCAATATACATACTCATCTAAGTACTACAAAACAAAAATGCTTGGCACCAGGAGACATCTTGAATCATCCAGCCCAGTGGTCACCAAACAGTAGTCCATGGACCACTGATGGTCCATGAGAAAATTGTGGTGGTCCCCAGGGGTTTTGAATACCATCCCAGTGTTGTTCTCAATGCGCGCTGACAGCCAATACTGTTGCTACACAGTTCCTCCTCTGTAGTTCTGGCTCCTGTGAACTCAGAGGGAGGCTCCGGGAGTAGTCTTCGCCTTGGTCATCATATCTGGAGAATCTCTGCTGTGTTCCTGTAAAAAAAACGTTGCCCAGCTGATGTCCCTTCTGGTTCCTGATCCGTTTTTTTTCTGCCTCCCACTACACTGATCTCTGGTTTCCTGATTACTGGACTGTCTGACTACCCACTTTGGTTATCAATCCTTGGCTTATTTTTTGACCACGTTTACTGGTCTGTACCATTTTTTACCATTATATTAAAAGGTGCAAATTTTACTGCATTTCTGTTTCAGTCTGATTCATGGTTTCTAACAAAAAGCTATTATACTTGCCAAGCATCCCATGTAGTATATATAACTGAGTGCCCATGCGGCCTCTTATATTGCCAGGCACAAATCAAATACTCGATCTGCATCTCTGTAGTGGAGTGACCCCTTTAATTTAGAAAAAGTTTTCTGAAAGGATGTCCTGGCAATATATTTTCTGATAAAGGTGTTAATCAAAAAATCAAAAATGGATTGTTTTGTATATATTTTTATAGGGCATATCTATGAATGTAAAATCATTTTTAAAAGATATTCCTTTTGTGGTTATACCTCTTGCTTCTAAGTACACGTGTTTTTTACTACTTATTTATAAATTTTTCATATATCTTTTCTGGTAATAGGTTAATACCAGAATATTCTCTGTAAGATGTTGGAGGGTGATTGCATCTCGTTTAACCATCAGTCTAGGAATTAGGATGAATTAACCGCTTGCCGACCGCTGCACGACTATGTCGCCTCGACGACTCGATGTCCGCCGGGTGCCCACGATCTAGGGTTGCCACCTTTTCTTCAAACCAAACCCGAACACTTTAGCAGCACATGACAATTTTTTTTTTTTGCAGTACATTCAATTCATTACCTCTGTACAATGCAATGAACGGCAATTTTTTATGTCGTATACACTATGCATATAGTTTTGTGATTAAATAACATTTCTGGAGAGTATGATGGGGGCAGTATATACGGGAGAGGAGTGCGGAGGGTATGATGGGGGGGCAGTATGTATGGGAGAGGAGTGCGGAGGGTATGATAGGGCCAGTATATACGGGAGAGGAGTGCAGAGGGTATGAGGGGGGCAGTATGTATGGGAGAGGAGTGCGTAGGGTATGATGGGGCAGTATGTATGGGAGAGGGGTGTGGATGGTATGATGGAGGTAGTATGTATGGGAGAGGGGTGCGGAGGGTATGATGGGGCAGTATATATGGGAGAGGGGTGCGGAGGGTATGATGGGGGCAGTATATACGGGAGAGGAGTGCGGAGGGTATGATGGGGGCAGTATATACGGGAGAGGAGTGCGGAGGGTATGATGGGGCAGTATATACGGGAGAGGGGTGCAGAGGGTATGATGGGGGCAGTATATACGGGAGAGGGGTGCGGAGGGTATGATGGGGCAGTATATATGGGAGAGGGGTGCGGAGGGTATGCTGGGGGCAGTATATATGGGAGAGGGGTGCGGAGGGTATGATGGGGGCAGTATATACGGGAGAGGAGTGCGGAGGGTATGATGGGGCAATATATACGGGAGAGGGGTGTGGAGGGTATGATGGGGGCAGTATATACGGGAGAGGGGTGCGGAGGGTATGATGGGGGCAGTATATACTGGAGAGGGGTGTGGAGGGTATGATGGGGGCAGTATATACGGGAGAGGGGTGAGGAGGGTATGATGGGGGCAGTATATATGGGAGAGGGGTGCGGAGGGTATGATGGGGGCAGTATATACGGGAGAGGGGTGCGGAGGGTATGATGGGGCAGTATATATGGGAGAGGGGTGCGGAGGGTATGCTGGGGGCAGTATATACCGGAGAGGAGTGCGGAGGGTATGATGGGGGCAGTATATATGGGAGAGGGGTGCGGAGGGTATGCTGGGGGCAGTATATACGGGAGAGGAGTGCAGAGGGTATAATGGGGGCAGTATATACGGGAGAGGGGTGCGGAGGGTATGATGGGGCAGTATATATGGGAGAGGGGTGCGGAGGGTATGATGGGGGCAGTATATACGGGAGAGGACAGGAGTGCGGAGGGTATGATGGGGCAATATATATGGGAGAGGGGTGTGGAGGGTATGATGGGGGCAGTATATATGGGAGAGGGGTGCGGAGGGTATGATGGGGGCAGTATATACTGGAGAGGGGTGCGGAGGGTATGATGGGGGCAGTATATACGGGAGAGGGGTGCGGAGGGTATGATGGGGGCAGTATATATGGGAGAGGGGTGCGGAGGGTATGATGGGGGCAGTATATACGGGAGAGGGGTGCGGAGGGTATGATGGGGGCAGTATATACGGGAGAGGGGTGTGGAGGGTATGATGGGGGAAGTATATGCAGGAGAGGGCCAGTACCGGGTCCCCAAAGTTACCAGAGAAATTACCGTTTAACATGGGAGTCTATGGAAGGGGTGCCAGGCTTTGAAAAATCGGTGCTCCCCGGCTGTAGGTCCCCCGGACAAAAAACTTTGCACACTTGTAGAGAAAGAGTGGGGCTACATGTGTGCCAAGTTTGGTATCGGGTCCCCATAGTCCGGGAGATCAGGCGCATAAAGGTGACTCGAGTATAAGCCGAGGGGGGCATTTTCAGCACAAAAAAATGTGCTGAAAAACTTGGCTTATACTCGAGTATATACGGTAAATGGTTATAAATTACTTTGCATAATCTGGACAGAGGATGGGGGAAGTTTTTATACATAGATAAGTGTGCTGCTTGGGAGATACTGTGAGTTGGCTGGGCTGTGATCATGGGCTGCAGACTCCTCTCCCCCCACACACACTCGCTTGCTGTCTCTTCCGATTCTACTTATCTTAACTGTTCAATGCAAAAGAAATCCTCCTGGAACTTTGCACTCTAGGAAAAAAAAAGTCAGCTCACCTCCTAGTGAGCAGAGGCCAGCCCGACAGCAGCTACAGTGATCTCCTCAGCTCCGCCTCCCCCTTCTCTCAGAACACAGCACTAGTGATTGGAGGGGGGGGGGGGGAGATAACAGAGACTGCAGGAGCCTGGAGGGGGGGACAGAAAGGAGCCGAGCTTCAGATTCATAACACACACACCAGCACAGTTTGTGTATTTAGTGAGACTGCTGCTGCTGCTGTGACTGTCTCCACAGTGGCAAGTATGCAAATGAAGCTCCCCCTCTGCCAGAATGGTCTGTCTGGGTTTTAGGCAGTCTGAAAACCAGACAGATGATTCAGAACCCGGACTGTCCGGGTGAATCCCGTACAGGTGGCAACCCTACCGCGATCGTGTCACGGAGAGGCAGAACGGGGAGATGCCTGTGTAAACAAGGCATTTCCCTGTTGTGTCTAGTGACAGGACACTGATCTAGTGCTCCCTGTAATCGGGAGCGGTGATCAGTGACGTGTCACTTGTAGCCCACCCCCCCCCCACAGTTAGAATCACTCCCTAGGACACACTTAACCCCTTCCTCGCCCCTAGTGGTTAACCCCTCCCCTGCAAGTGTCGTTTACCCAGTAACCAGTGCATTTTTATAGCACTGATCGCTGTATAAATGACAATGGTCCCAAAATAGCGTCAAAAGTGTCCGATGTGTCCGCCATAATGTCGCAGTCACGATAAAAATCGCATATCGCCATCATTACTAATAAAAAAATATATAATAACTAAAATGCCATAAATATATTCCCTATTTTGTAGAAGCTATAACTTTTGTGCAAACCAATCAATAAACGCTTATTGCGATTTTTTTTACAAAAAATATGTAGAAGAATACGTATCGGCCTTAACTGAGGAAAAACTTTTTTATATATATTTTTGGGGGATATTTATTATAGCAAAAAGTACCCAATATTCCTTTTTTTTACAAAATTTTTGCTCTTGTTTTGTTTATAGCGCAAAAAATAAAAACCGCAGAGGTGATCAAATACCACCAAAAGAAAGCTCTATTTGTGGAGAAAAAAGGACTTCAATTTTGTTTAGGTACAACGTCGCACGACCGCGCAATTGTCAGTTTAAGCGACGCAGTGCTGAATCGCAAAAAAGTGCTCTGGTCAGTAATTAATACTTATTTGGTTCTTGGTATAAAGTAAAATGTATAAATGGATGTACAATAATTGTCATTGTATGCTTGTTCTTACCTAAAGGAGGGCGTGAACATTATAGTCTGAAACTCTTGTGGAACATTATGCAACTGTTTTGTAACATTTTAATTAAATCACAAGTGCAGCAATCCATGGACTTTATAGATACACACATATATATATATATATATATATATATCAAATTTTGGGCATTTTTTAGGCATTTTGCCAAGGAACTTCAGAGTGCCTGAGCACCTTGATTGAAAAAGGCTGATCTAAGTTATATTATTAATAGGGCTGTGGAAATTAACTATTAATTCTTTGATTAATCGATTAAGTTTTTTGATTGATCAAAATTCCGGGTCTTCAGGGAGTTCCGTCGGAGATCCGGTGACGCCACAGACACTGGCGGGGCTTGCCGTGTCCATCTCCTTTGCTGTGCCTTGATATCTGCATGCCGGCGGGACCTTACTATCTGCCACACGCAAGGGCTGTTACACTTCCCTCTATCACTTCCCTCTATCAACCTGGGATTCTACAGCCATCCACTGGGAGTTGTGATAGTTCCCTTCACGGGACATCTACATGCCGACGGACTGATGTTAACCCCTCCTCATCTGGATTCAGCAGTGGTATCGTTGTACACATTTTTATACCAGTATCATACTTAGCTACAATGTTTTATGACTGCTTTTGCTACCGTTTGGTATTCCTCGCACCATTTTTACAGTTTATGTAGCTACATCGATTTTATCTCCAGTGCAATATTTATTTTGTTACCTACTTGAAGACTATAAAAGTTTTAATGCTATTCCCATTGAGCGCTGCCTTTGTATGTTTTTTGTATCCTGCTATCCATTTTTCCAGTGGTTGGTAGCTGCACTGGGAATCGGCCTGCAAGGAGATCAGCTAAAAGTAGTTGGATCTGTATGTGCGTTATAATTAACCGAAATGAGTCGATTAATCGATAAAAAAAAAAAACGATTAATCGAACACGAAAATTTTAATCAGTAACAGCCCTAATTATTAACCTTACATT
This sequence comes from Rana muscosa, assembly GCA_029206835.1. Taxonomy (NCBI): domain Eukaryota; kingdom Metazoa; phylum Chordata; class Amphibia; order Anura; family Ranidae; genus Rana; species Rana muscosa. The sequence goes on from CM055124.1 coordinate 79,813,562, forward strand.
CATATAACGAGCTAAACAAATTTTCTATAAAACTCAGTTCTGTCAACATTTTTGAAACTGTTCTTGTGTTCATTGAGATATTGATTAAAATCTTTTTGAAAAACTTTTCTCGGCTGACATCCCTTCTGGTTCCTAATCCGTTTCTTCTGCCTCCCACTACATTGATCTCTGGTTTCCTGATTACTGGACTGTCTGGACTACCCACTTTGGTTACATCGCAATGTGTTCATTGAGATATTGTCTAAAATATATATTTTTTTTTTTTTACTTTTCAAAAGGGGTGTGCTCATTTATGCTGAGCACTGTGTGTATACTGTATATATATATATATATATATATATATATATATATATACTGTGTGTGTATATATATTTATACACCTCCCAATCATGCCACATCATTTCTCTTTAAAAATATATGGAGAAAGAGAGATTGCTAAGTAAGGAAATTGCTATTACAGGGGATGTGGCTTGATTGCACAGTGGGAGGTGTATATCAATCTTAGTTAATATAAAATAAATCTGTAGAAAGTCACAACAATCTGATTTCATCAGCAGTGACAACAAGTTTCTCCCGTATCTCTATACAGGTGAGTTGATTCTCTCTCTTTCCTTCTCATCAGCGATACTTCCATAGCATACAAGTAACTATTTTAAAGGCAAAGAGCAACTTGCAATATATGGCAGCTCCCATCAACCAAATATGTCGATTTTTTAACCACTTAAGGACCGAGCCTCTTTCTGAGATTTGTTGTTTACAAGTTAAAAACAAGTTTTTTTTTGCAAGAAAATTACTTAGAACCCCTAAACACTATACTTTACACCCTACACCCTAGAGAATAAAATGGTCGGTTGTTGCAATACTTTATTTCACACCGTTTTTGCGCAGCGGTCTTACAAGCGCACTTTTTTGGGAAAAAATACACTTTTTTTAATTCAAAAATAAGACAACAGTAAAGTTAGCCCAATTTTGTTTTATATTTTGAAAGATAATGTTACGCTGAGTAAATTGATACCCAACATGTCACGCTTCAAAATTGCGCCCGCTCGTGGAATGGCGACAAACTTTGACCCTTAAAAAACTCCATAATTGGCGTTTAAAAAAATTCTACAGATTGCATTTTTGGAGTTACAGAGGAGGTCTAGGGCTGGAATTATTGCTCTACCGATCGGGGCGAGGCCTCACATGTGTGTTTTAAATGCCGTTTTCATATGTGGGCGCTGCTCACGTATGCGTTCGCTTCTGCGCACATTTTAAAATGTTTTTTTTATTTAATTACATGTTATTTTTTTTACATTGTTCTTTTAAAAAAAAAAAAAATGTGTCACTTGTATTCCTATTACAAGGAATGTAAACATCCCTTGTAATAGAAAAAAAACATGACAGGTCCTCTTAAATATGAGTTCTGGGGGTCAAAAAGACTTCACATCCCATATTTACAGTAAAATGCAATAAAAATAAAAATGTCCCTTTAAGAGCTATGGGCGGAAGTGACGTTTTGACGTTAGCATCAACCAGCACAGTGCCAGCTAGGGGTCCACGGTCTCAGATCGATCATGCATTAGATCGACCCAGGGCAGAAATCCAGGACAGTGACAGGCAGCAGGCAGGCACACTAGGCTGGGGCCCCAGGCCAGCTCGGGGCCCCAAGCAATTGCTTGTTTTGCCTGTCCTGTTGCGACAGCCCTGTGGATGAGTGCATTTGGGATGGAGGAAGTTAACTGGCCTGCACAGAGTCCTAACCTCAACCTGATAGAACATTTTTGGAATGAATTAGAGCAGAGACTGTGAGCAAGGCCATCTCATCCAACACCAGTGCCTGACCTCACAAATGCACTTTTGGAAGAATGGCCAAACATTCCCATAGATACCCTCCTAAACCTTGTGGACAGTAGGGATGAGCTTTATGTTCGGGTCGAACATGAGATCGACTCGAACATAGAATGTTCGCCCGTTCGCCGAACAGCGAACAATTTGGGGTGTTCGTGGCAAATTCGAACACCCTTTAAAAGTATATGGGAGTAATCAAAAGTGAAAATTTTTAAAGGCTAATATGCAAGTTATTGTCCTAAAAAGTGTTTGGGGACCCGGGTCCTGCCCCAGGGGACATGTATCAATGCAAAAAAAGTTTTAAAAACGGCAGTTTTTTGGGAGCAGTCATTTTAATAATGCTTAAAGTGAAACAATAAAAGTGAAATATTCCTTAAAATTTCGTACCTGGGGAATGTGTATAGTATGCCTGTAAAGTAGCGCATGTTTCCCGTGTTTATAACTGTCTCTGCACAAAATGACATTTCTAAAGGAAAAAAAAGTACTCGTGGCTATAATGAATTGTCAGGTCCCGGCAATACAGATAAAAGTCATTGAAAAAAAAAAAAACATGCGTGGGGGTCCCCCAAAATTCCATTATCAGGCCCTTCAGGTCTGGTGTGGATATTAAAGAGGAACCCTGTGCCAAATAAAAAAAATGGCGTGGGGTTCCCCCAAAAATCCATACCAGACTCTTCAGGTCTGGTATGGATTTTAGGGGGAACTCCGCGGCAAAAAAAAAAAAATGGCGTGGAGTTTCCCCCAAAAATCCATACCAGACCCTTATCCAAGCACGCAACCTGGCAGGCCGCAGGAAAAGAGGGGGGGACGAGAAAGCGGATGTCCCCATGTTGATGGGGACAAGAGCCTCATCCCCACAACCCTTGCCTGGTGGTTGTGGGGGTTTGCGGGCGGGGGGCTTATCGGAATCTGGAAGCCCCCTTTAACAAAGGGGACCCCCAGATCCCGCCCCCCCCTATGTGAATTGGTAAGGGGTACCCCTACCATTTCACCAAAAAAAGTGTGAAAATGTTAAAAACGACAGGAGACGGCTTGGGACAAGTCCTTTATTAAAAAAAAAAAAAAATGTAAAATAAAAAAAAAGATTTCAGCGATGTAATCCATTCATGGTATCCAGTGATGATCTCCAGCGAGGATACGACGCACGCGATCCTGCCTGCACCGCAGGCTCTCGGCCGATTGGCGCGCCGCCAGCCTGGCAGCTCTAATATAGCTGAGGGCGGGGCCAGAGACGCATAGGGGAATCGCCGGGGTTACCCAGTGACGTGTACGGGTGACCCCACCCCCTCTGATGCAACGCAGGTTTCCTGGTGCATCAGAGGGGGGCGGGGTCACCCGTACACGTCACTGGGTAACCCCGGCGATTCCCCTTGCGTCTCTGGCAAAAGTGTCAGTTAGTGTCCTGGTTGTCTGCCCGCTGCAATATCGCAGCTGATCGCCACCATTACTAGTAAAAAATATTAAATTAAATTAAATAAATATATCCCATAGTTTGTAGACGCTACAACTTTTGAGAAAACCAATCAATATACACTTATTGGGTTGTTTTTTTTGTTTAACAAAAATATGTAGCAGAATACATATTGTATTGGGCTAAATTTATGAAGAAATTTGATATTTTTTTTCAATTTTTTTATTGAATATGTTTTATAGAGGAGAGTAAGGCTACTTTCACACTGAGGCGCTGCATGCGCTGGCGGTATAGCGGCACTGTTTTTAGCGCCGCTATACCGTAGTTTTTGCCGTGATTTTAACCCCCGCTATCGGCCGGAAAAGGGTTAAAAACGCCAGCAAGAACGCCTCTTTGCGGCGTTTTGCGGGCGTTTTGGAGGCGCTACCCCATTGATTCCAATAGGCAGGGGCGCCATAGGAGCGGTATTTTTACCGCTCCTATCGCGCCTCAAAGATGTGGCTTGCAGGAGTTTTTTGACCCTCCCGCAAGTGCAACGCTCCAGTGTGAAAGCCCTCGGGCTTTCACACTGGATACAATTGAGCCGCTTTTTCAGGGCACATTGCAGGCGCTATTTTTAGCGCAATAGCGCCTGCAAAGCGCGTGTGAAAGGGGCCTAAAAGTTTTTTTTTTTTTTCCAATTGTCAGTTTATAGCACAACAATTAAGAACCGCAGAGGTGATCAAATACCACCAAAAGAAATCTCTATTTGTGGGAAAAAAGGACATCAATTTTATTTGTGTACAACGTGACATGACCGTGCAATTGTCAGTAAAATAACACAGTGCCGTATCGCAAAAAAATTGCCTGGTTATGAAAGGGGGGGGGGGGGGTAAAAAATGTCCAAAGGGCACAAAGTTAATCTAGTTATAATTCCTCCCGCCAGGAGCCAAATATTATTTCATAAGAACTTTGCTTTTGTTTTCCAGATCTCGGTAGCTATGAAGTTTTACGCAAGTTTACTGGTTTTGTTCTTCATCCCAGGTAATTTTATTTTATGTATATATATATATATATATTACTCTCAGTCACCTTTTGTATTGAAATGTACTGTAATTGTGTTGTCCCCCCCCCTATACATTGTAAAGCGCTGTGTAAACTGTTGGCTCTATATAAATCGTGAATAATAATAATAATAATAATAATAAAGTGTAAATAAATTTGCAATGCTTTTTACCAAAATCACAATTTCAGTGTCATTTTTTTAACCACCTCGCGCCCGCCGTACGAGTATATACGGCCGCGAGATGGTTGTTACATGCCCGGAGGCCGTGTTTAACACGGCCTCCGCTAATTTGGCCACTGGGGGCGCGCGAGCGCCGCCGGTGGCGCGCGTACGTACCCGGCGCGTCACTGAGATGCCGATGCGCGTGCCTGGCGGCTGCGATGTCCGCCAGGCACCCGCGATCGGCGGTTACACAGACAAGGACATGGATCTCTGTGTGTAAACACAGAGATCCATGTCCTGTCAGGGAGAGGGGACCGATGCTGTGTCCCTTGTACATAGGGACACAGATCGATCACCTCTCCCAGTCAGTCCCCTCCCCCCACAGTAGTAATCACTAATAGGGCACACATTTAACCCCTTCCTCGCCCCCTAGTGTTAACCCCTTCCCTGCCAGTCACATTTATACAGTAATCAGTGCATTTTTATAGCACTAATCGCTGTATAAATGTGAATGGTCCCAAAATAGTGTCAAAAGTGTCTGATGTGTCCGCCATAATGTCGCAGTCACGTAAAAAATCACTGATCGCCGCCATTACTAGTAAAAAAAAAAATAATTATAAAAATGCCATAAAACTACCCCCTATTTTGTAAACGCTATAACTTTTGCGCAAACCAATCAATAAACGCCGCTTGCGATTTTTTTTACCAAAAATATGTAGAAGAATACGTATCGGCCTAAACTGAGGAAAAAAAAAATTCCCCAAAAGTTGGGATATTTATTATAGCAAAAATCAAAAAATATTGCTTTTTTTTCAAAATTGTCGCTCTATTTTTGTTTATAGCGCAAAAAATAAAAACCGCCAAGGTGATCAAATACCACCAAAAGAAAGCTCTATTTGTGGGAAAAAAAGGACGTAAATTTTGTTTGGGAGCCACGTCGCACGACCGCGCAATTGTCATTCAAAGCGTGACAGTGCTGAAAGCTGAAATTTCGCCTGGGCAGGAAGGGGGTATATGTGCCCAGTAAGGAAGTAGTTAATAAAGGCAAATGATAGAATTAACTGGATACTCTTCACCTATAGTAACGGTAGATTACGGTATAAAATCTGGTGCAGATTTGCATGGGAGCCAATCAGCTTCTAACTTTTTCAATTAAGCTGTGCCAATAAAACCTGGAAGCTGATTGGTTCCTTTGCACTCTCCAGTTTTAGACAAAAAAAAATAAATAAATGTTGTTGTTTTTTGGCTTTTTATTATAATTTTTGTCTATGGATGCCTAAAAAATAAAATAATTTTTGCAAGACGATATCACTAACAGAAGGCATTGTTTGTGCCCCATCACTGGTGTCAGTGGGAGGAATAGTGTCCCATCATTGGTGTCAGTGGGAGGAATAATGCCCCATCATTGGTGTCAGTGGGAGGAATAGTTCCCCATCATTGGTGTCAGTGGGAGGAATAGTGTCCCATCATTGGTGTCAGTGGGGGGAATAGTGTCCCATCATTGGTGTCACTGGGAGGAATAGTGTCCCATCATTGGTATCAGTGGGGGGAATAGTTCCCCATCATTGGTGTCAGTGGGAGGAATAGTGTCCCATCATTTGTATCAGTGGGGGGAATAGTGTCCCATCATTGGTATCAGTGGGAGGAATAGTGTCCCATCATTGGTATCAGTGGGAGGAATAGTGTCCTATCATTGGTGTCAGTGGGAGGAATAGTGCCCCATCATTGGTATCAGTGGGAGGAATAGTTTCCCATCATTGGTGTCAGTGGGAGGAATAGTTTCCCATCATTGGTGTCAGTGGGAGGAATAGTGCCCCATCATTGGTATCAGTGGGAGGAATAGTGCCCCATCATTGGTGTCAGTGGGAGGAATAGTGCCCCATCATTGGTATCAGTGGGAGGAATAGTTTCCCATCATTGGTGTCAGTGGGAGGAATATTGTCCCATCATTGGTATCAGTGGGAGGAATAGTGTCCCATCATTGGTATCAGTGGGAGGAATAGTGCCCCATCATTGGTGTCAGTGGGAGGAATAGTGCCCCATCATTGGTATCAGTGGGAGGAATAGTGCCCCATCATTGGTGTCAGTGGGAGGAATAGTGCCCCATCATTGGTATCCAATTTGGACATTTTCACTTAGGGGTGTACTCACTTTTGTTGCCAGCGGTTTAGACATTAATGGCTGTGTGTTGAGTTATTTTGAGGGGACAGCAAATTTACACCATTATACAAGCTGTACACTCACTACTTTACATTGTAGCAAAGTGTCATTTCTTCAGTGTTGTCACATGAAAAGATAGAAGAAAATATTTACAAAAATGTGAGGGGTGTACTTACTTTTGTGAGATACTGTGTTCTGTATGATATTATTTTACCATATAACAGAGGGACATCTATTTATGGTGATTTCACCTCTTTACATGCTGATTTTTGTATTGTCAGAATTGTACATCATGTCTCAGTTACAAGATTCTCCCCACAGAGAAAAATCTAATCATGTATAATAGAGAAGATGTGTAACTGATCTGTTTTTATTTCTCAAGCACTTCAATGCCAGGAAGTCCCCCCAAGACCACCATGTAAGTAAAACATTAAGCTACACATTATAAGACCATAAACACCAAAGCTGAAGTTTCCATTTTCGCTACATACCTTGTATTAGAAGTGGCATTATTGGGTCTCTGTGCTTCTCTATGTGATGCAAGCAGATCATGGCTGATGGGAGGGGCCAGCAGGTTAGGGCTGCTGTTAGAAATCAATGGGCCTTCCTGACACCCAACCCAGACAGTGGCTGCTGGGAGGGGGGATTTGAAGTTGGGGGGGGGATGTGTACTCAGAGAGGTAATTTGAGGGGTAGAAGATTTGTGCTAGGAGGGGCGATTTATTTTATTTTGGGAAGGGGGGGGGGGTTCACAAACCCTCCTAGATAGTATTTTCTTAACCACTGTATAAACAAAATAAAAAGCTGGAACAAACGTTTTCGTGCATTTTTAACCGTTTGCGGACTGCCGCCTGTACATATACGTTGGTAGAATGGCATGGCTGCGCAAAGAAACGTATATCTATGTCACTTTGAATTTCGCGCCGCGCGGCCGCGCGCACTCCTGCCACGAGGTCCGTGACCGTGCGCGTGGGACACGCAGACTCAATGTCCGCCGGTGTCCTGCGATCGTGTCACGGAGCTGCAGAACGGGGAGATGCCTATGTAAACAAGGCCTCTCCCTGTTCTTCCTAGTGACAGGACACTGATCTACTGTTCTCTGTCATCGGGAGCAGCGATCAGTGTCCTGTCACTGGTAGCCCCGCCCCCCCACAGTTAGAATCACTCCCTAGGACACACTTAACCCCTTCCTCGCCCCCTAGTGGTTAACACCTTCACTGCCAGTCACATTTATACACTAATCAGTGCATTTTTATAGCACTGATCGCTGTATAAATGACAATGGTCCCAAAATAGCGTGAAAATGTGTCCGCCACAATGTCGCAGTCACGATAAAAAAAACGCTGATTGTCGCCGTAACTAGTAAAAAAAAAAAATATTAATAAAAATGCCATAAAACTATCCCCTATTTTGTAGACGCTATAACTTTTGCGCAAACCAATCAATAAACGCTTATTGCGATTCTTTTACCAAAAATATGTAGAAGAATACGTATCGGACTAAACTGAGGAAAAAATATGTTTTTTTATCGATTTTTTGGGGATATTTATTATAGCAAAAAGTAAAAAATATTGCTTTTCTTTCAAAATTGTCGCTCTGTTTTTATTTATAGCGCAAAAAATAAAAACCGCAGAGGTGATCAAATACCACCAAAAGAAAGCTCTATTTGTGGGAAAAAAAGGACGCCAATTTTGTTTGGGAGCCACGTCGCACGACCGCGCAATTGTCAGTTAAAGCGACACAGTGCCGAAACGCAATAAATGGCCCGGTCTTTTGGCAGCCAAATCCTCCGGGGCCTGAAGTGGTTAAGCTTCTTTGAGCTTTTTTGGGGCTCTTTTTTTTTTCTGCCTGTAGAAACCTATGCCTGAAAACGCCTGAAAAAGCCATAATGTGCGTGGACACATTGGCTAACACGGAGGGGAGTTTCCAGGCAGAAACATAATAAGAGTTCAAAAGCCTGTAGGAGCTTCTTTGAGCTCCTTTACCACTTCAGCCCCCCGGACCATTTGGCTGGCCAAAGACCAGGCCACTTTTGCTATTCGGCATGGCGTCGCTTTAACTGACAATTGCGCAGTCGTGTGACGTTGTACCCAAACAAAATTGACGTCCTTTTTTCCCCACAAATAGAGCTTTCTTTTGGTGGTATTTGATCACCTCTGCGGTTTTTATTTTTTGCGCAATAAACAAAAATAGAGCGACAATTTAAAAAAATATTCAATATTTTTTACTTTTTGCTATAATAAATATCCCCAAAAAAGATCTAAATTTTTTTATTTCTCCTCAGTTTAGTCCGATATGTATTCTTCTACATATTTTTGGTAAAAAAAAAATCGCAATAAGCGTTTATTGATTGGTTTGCGCAAAAGTTATAGCGTCTTCAAAATAGAGGATAGTTTTATGGCATTTTTATTAATTTTTTTTTTACTAGTAATGGCGGCGATCAGCGATTTTTATCGTGACTGCAATATTGCAGCGGACACATCGGACACTTTTGACGCCATTTTGGGAACATTGTCATTTTTACAGCGATCAGAGCTATAAATATGCACTGATTGCTGTAAAAATGACACTGGCAGTGAAGGGGTTAACCTGTAGGGGGCGCTGAAGGGGTTAAGTGTGTCCTAGGGAGTGCTTCTAACTGTTAGGGGGCGTGGCTTGCCGTGACACGTCACTGATCGCTGCTTCCGATGACAGGGAACAGACGATCAGTGACATGTCACTAGGAAGAACGGGGAGATGTTGTGTTTACACTGACCTCTCCCCGTTCTTCAACTCTGTGACCCGATCGCGGGACACCAGCGGACATCGAGTCAGCTTGTCCCGCGGGCACGGTCACGGAGCTTGCGCGCGCGAGACCACACGGCCCGGAAATTAAAGGGGACGTATATGCGCAGCCGTGCCATTCTGTCGACGTAAATACTCGTGCGGCGGTCAGGAAGCGGTTAAGGTTCAGTGTGCATGAGCCCTTAGTAGCCATTTTCTTCTGCGCAGTTTCCCGGCTTGTAGACTCCAGTATAAGATAACACTAATGATATTAATCCTCAGAAATAATGTTTTTATTATCTTCTTTTCCAGCTCCTCCGTGTACAATGGAACACAGCGTAGAAGACTGGGGATTAGTCTGCCCAAAGTACTGCAGCCCAGAACCTCAAAATGGGTGTATTGAAATATTAGTGAATGCCTGTTATTGTGCTGACGGGTATATTTTTGATTCCAACAAATATACGAAATGCATTTCAAATGAGGAATGTGAGATACTGAAACAAGGTTAAAAAATTACACATTTTGAATGACTTAAAAAAATAAAAATAAGTCTGTTTACTATTCTAAAGAACATGTTAATCTGAAATCTGCAGTGTTTGAATTTCCTTGTGGTGAAATAAAAAATAAAAAGTTATACTCCAGTACAGTGGCGGCTGGTGCTCAAAATTTTGAGGGGGCGCAAACAAATTGAAAAAAAAACAAACAAACGCAGCCACTGTGCCCATCAAGCGCAGCCACTGTGCCCATCAAACACAGCCACTGGGCCCATCAAGCGCAGCCACCGTGTCATCAAACACAGCCACTGGGCCCATCAAGGGCAGCCACTGGGCCCATCAAGCGCAGCCACCGTGTCATCAAACACAGCCACTGGGCCCATCAAGGGCAGCCACTGGGCCCATCAAGGGCAGCCACCGTGTCATCAAATGCAGCCACTGTGCCATCAAACGCAGCCACCGTGTCATCAAAAGCAGTCACTGTGCCATCAAACGCAGCCACCGTGTCATCAAATGCAGCCACTGTGCCATCAAAAGCAGCCACTGTGCCAACAAACGCAGTCGCTGTGTCATCAAACGCAGCCGCCGTGTCATCAAACGCAGCCACCATGTCATGAAACGCAGCCGCTGTGTCATCAAACGCAGCCACTGTGTCATCAAACGCAGCCGCTGTGTCATCAAACGCAGCCAATGTGCCCATCAAATGCAGCCACTGTGCCCATTAGTGATGAGCCGAACACCCCCGGGTTCGGTTCGCACCAGAACCCGCGAACGGACCGAAAGTTCGTACGAACATTAGAACCCTATTAAATACAATGGATGCGAACGTTCAAATTCTAAAGTGCTAATTATAACAACTATTATGCATGTTATTGTCCTAAAAAGGGTTTGGGAACCCGGGTTCTGCACCAGGGGACATGTATCAATGCAAAAAGAAGTTTTAAAAACGGTCGTTTTTCGGGAGCAGTCATTTTAATGATGCATAAAGTGAAAAAAAAAAAGTCAAATATTCCTTTAAATATCGTACCTGGGGGGTGTCTAAAGTATGCCTGTGAAGTGCCACGTGTTTCCCGTGTTTAGAACTGTCCCTGCACAAAATGACACTTCTAAAGGAAAAAAAAGCCATTTAAAACTTCTTGCGGCTTTAATGTAATGTCTGGTCCCGGTAATATGGATGAAAATCTTTAAGAAAAATGGCATAGCTACCCCATGACCCCCCCCCTACCCCAGCCCATTACCAGCCCCTTTGGGTCTTGTATGGATATTAAGGGGAACCCCGCACATAAAATAAAAAAGGCCCTATATACTCTGAACAGCCGTATACAGGCGGTGCATACAAGACAGGGACTGTAGGTTTGTTCTTATGTAGAATGTGTTTGTAATTTTGAACAGGTACATTGTTGAAGTGTAGCTCCAGCCCAAAAATCTATTTTTAAACTTTTTGGAAAACATAGGTAAGGGTTATCACCCCTGTAACATTTGTTTTGCTGTCTGTGCCCCTGTTCAGAACATTTCACCTCACTTTCCGTCCCAATGACAACTGTTTTTGAAATGTGGTGTTTTTCTTGAAACAAGGATTGGTGATAAATAGAGTTGAGCGGGTAGCTGGATATTCGGGTCCGGCGGGTTCGGCCGAACTTCGGAAAAAAGTTCGGATTCGGGACCGAACTTTAACCCGAACCCGGACCCGGACCCTATTGAAGTCAATGGGGACCCGGACTTCTGACGACTAAAAAGGCTCTAAAAAAGTAATGGAAAGGGCTAGAGGGCTGCAAATGGCAGCAAAATGTTGTTAAGAACATGGCAAGTGCTCTGCAAACAAATGTGGATAGGAAATAACTTAAAAGAACATAAAAAAAATAAAAAATAAAAAAATATGCTGGAGGCCCCCTTTTCAGCAGAAGAGGTACAGGAAGTCATTAAGAACCTCAGAAACTCAACGGCACGATGCCACACATATGGTGGGAATGCCCCAGAATACGCCCTTTCTGGAATAAATTATTTAATTTAATGGATAAGCTAGTGGGAAAATAAAATACTTTGAAATAAAAATGTAGCGGGGTGCTAAATTTAAGGAAAGTGTTTGAGTGGTAAATAGGCTCAAATACCCTAATTCTGTAGGATTCATGGACCATTTTGTCCTCGGGGGACAGTATTGGTGTGCAGTTCCCTGCGGCCTACAGGTGGCGCCTTTTGTGTCCCCTCTTGGCAGTAGTACAGCGGGGCGGGGAACCTGCTGTGCATGCCGGGAGAGCATATAAAAGGGGCAGACCTTTGGCCTGGGGGCTGATGTCCAGTGGGGTCCGCGCCCAGGTGCCTTCGGCCTGGGTGCATGTGTTCCTGTTCCATCTCGGGCACCTTTAGCCCGGGGTGAGGTACTATCCTGGAGTTCTTGCTGCCCTGGGTATGGAGGCCTAGGGGCGGGAGTAAAGCCTGGAGTCCAGAGCCGCCTCGTGTAGGGGACCCTGTTCCAGGGAAGGGAGGATCATTCTGATGGACCGATGCGGGAGTCACGGTGAAGGAATGGTCTGTTGACTCCCTGGAGAGATGTCTTCCCCTTGATATGGGCTAGGTTCGTAGAAGGAGAAGCTCAAGGTCACCTTGGCTGTATCAGAGGCCTTATTCAACCGGCCCGTGGCAGGGGCCTTATACACCCTGGTCTGTGGCTGAGACCAAAGTTCTCCAGGCCCGTGGCAGGGGCCTTGTACACCCGGTCTGTGGCAGAGACCAACCTCAATGTCTGTGGCAGAGACCGTGCGCCAAAAACTGTTTGAGAAACCTAAGCAGTGAAGTGAATGTGCTACGTTTGTGCCTGGACCTCCTCCACACCTTAAGCTGTCCTGTTTCTTTGCTCTAACCTTTTCTATCTGAGTACAGTTTATTTTGCCATGAGAGAATAAGAGTTGGAGTTTCAGCTGGTGTGGACATTGACTTTACTGGCAATTAAAGGACTTGCCTCTACCTACAGTAGAGGTGAGAATCATCCTCTGGAGGAGTTTTGACTCCGGCTGTGGACACGGCCCGTCAAGTACACCGCTCAACCTCTTTATATAGGAGGATACGGGCTGGTAGTGCGGTGTGCCTTTCTCCCTCCTGCGAGGAGCCAACAACATAAAGGCAGGGAAGGGGGAAAGGATCTGTGCGCTACAAAAAAATAAAATAAAAATTTTAATCTTGGCCTAGCAGGACGAGGTCCATATGGAGTAGGAGGTTGAGGTGGCGGTGGATGTGGCTGTGTAGGTGGAAGCGGCGGTGGAGGAGGACGAGGTAGCCAACACTGGTTCAAAAATACAACAATGGCTGGGTAAGGCCGGTGATGTGTCGAATTCTGTCCCCTGTCGAATAGTGTCCGCCCTGTACTGCGCTTGCTGAGTATGTAGGACAAGGGGATTTCAAAAATCTCCCAAGACTAACGGCGCCTGCGTGTTGAGTTCAGGTGAAGGCCACACCATCCGTGGTTCAAGCCGAGCCAAGCAAGGCCGCGATCGAAGCGAGCCCGTGAGGGGCCCTGTTACTATGTGCTACCGTATGTCCTCTTGGATGGTGGGGCTTGAACCTGCACTCACAGCGCAGGCGCCGTTCATCTTCGGAGATTTTGTGAATCTCCTTGTCCTCTGTACTGCGCAAGCGCTGCGCCTGCGCAGTACGGGCCGGGCACAATCCGATGGCCGGACAGTTTTTGTCACAACACCGGTATACATGTCTATTCTGCACAAGGTACGGACAAGTCCTGTGGGATCCATGCCTGGTTCATTTTAATGAACGTGAGCTTGTCCACATTGGCTCTGGACAGGCGGCTGCGCTTGTCTGTGATAACGCCCCCTGCCGTGCTAAATACACGTTCAGATAATACACTGGCTGCAGGGCAGGCCAGCACCTCCAAGGCATAAACGGCAAGCTCAGGCCATGTGCCCAATTTGGAGACCCAGAAGTTAAAGGGGGCAGACCCGTCATCCAGTACGTGTAGGCCTGTGGACACATACTGCTCAACCATGTTGGTGAAATGCTGCCTCCTGCTAAGACGTTCCATCTCAGCTGGTGGTGCTGGTTGTTGTGGCGTGCTGACAAAGCTTTTCCACATTTCGGCCATGCTAACCCTGCCTTCTGAGGTGCTGCCGGTGCCCCGGCTGCGTTGGCGACCTCTTCCTCCTCCTCTGCCTTCGCCTTGTGCTTCCACCGTACGCCCGCTGTCAGGTGGGAATGCCACCAGCAGCGCGTCTACCAGCGTGCGCTTGTACTCGCGCATCTTACGATCCCGCTCCAGTGAGGGAATTAAGGACGGTACGTTGTCCTTGTAACGGGGATCCAGCAGGGTGGCCACCCAGTAATCAGCACCAGTTAAAATGTGGGCAACTCGGCTGTCGTTGCGGAAACACTGCAGCATGTAATCGCTCATGTGTGCCAGGCTGCCCAGAGGCAAAGAAAAGCTGTCCTCTGTGGGAGGTGTATCGTCTGTGTTCTCTGTATCCCCCCAGCCACGCACCAGTAATGGCCACGAGCTGGTCTGAGTGCCACCCTGCTGTGAACATGGCTCCTCCTCCTCCTCCTCCTCCTCCATCTCCTCCTCCACCTCGTCATCCTCCAGAACTGTGCCCTTTCTGCCGGACAATTGTGTACCTGGCGTTTGTTGGTGCAGGAACCCACCCTCGTAGCCACTTGTGAAAGACTGCCCTGAAAGCCTTTGAAATGATCCCGCTTCCTCCTCCTCCTCCTCATCCTCCTGTGCCACATCCTCTTCCATCATCGCACGAAGCGTTTTTTCAAGGAGGCATAGAACTGGGATAGTAACGCTGAGAACGGCGTCATTGGCACTGGCCATTTTGGTGGAGTACTCGAAACAGCGCAACAAGGCACACAGGTCTCGCATGGAGGCCCAGTTATTGGTGGTGAAGTGGTGCTGTTCCGCAGAGCGACTCACGCGTGATTGCTGCAGCTGAAACTCCACTATTGCCTGCTGCTGCTCGCACAGTCTGGCCAGCATGTGCAAGGTGGAGTTCCACCTTGTGGGCACGTCACATATGAGGCGGTGAGCTGGAAGGCCGAAGTTACGCTGCAGCGCTGACAGGCGAGCAGCAGCAGGGTGAGAACGCCGAAAGTGCGCACACACAGCCCGCACTTTCTGCAGCAGCTCTGGCATATTGGGGTAATTTTTAAGGAACCTCTGGACCACCAAGTTCAGCACATGCGCCAGGCAAGGGATGTGCGTCAAACCGGCTAGACCCAGAGCTGCTACGAGATTTCGCCCATTATCGCACACCACCAGGCCGGGCTTGAGGCTCACTGACAGCAACCACTCATCGGTCTGTTGTTCCATGTCCCTCCACAACTCCTGCGCGGTGTGGGGATTTTCCCCCAAACAGGAAAGTTTTAAAACTGCCTGCTGTCGTTTACCCCTGGCTGTGCTGAAGTTGGTGGTGAAGGTGTTACGCTGAATGGATGAGGAGGCGGTAGAGGATGAGGAAGCGGAGAAGGAGGAGTTAGCAACAGGAGGCAAACTGAAGCGCCCTGCAATCCTCGGTGGTGGAAGGACATGCGCCAAACCGCTATCTGCCTCAGGCCCAGCAGCCACTGCATTTACCCAGTGTGCTGTTAGGGAGATATAACGTCCCTGACCGTGCTTACTGGTCCACGCATCCGTAGTTAGGTGGACCTTGCCACAGATGGCGTTGCGCAGTGCACACCTGATTTTGTCCCCCACCTGGTTGTGCAGGGAAGGGATGGCTCGCCTGGAAAAGTAGTGGCGGCTGGGCACGACGTACTGCGGGACAGCCAATGCCATCAGGCTTTTAAAACTCTGCGTCTCCACCAGACGGAATGACAGCATTTCAAAGGCCAGGAGTTTTGAAATGCTGGCATTCAGGGCCAGGGATCGCGGGTGGCTAGGGGGGTACTTCCTCTTCCGCTCCAATGTTTGGGAGATAGAGAGCTGAACGCTTCCATGGGACATTGTGGAGATGGTTGGTGACCCAGGTGGTAGTGTTGCTGGCAGATCCTCTGTTTGCGGGGTGACAGGTGCCACTGTCACTACAGAGGTGGATGAAGAGGCCGAGACTGCAGCAGAAGAGGAAGCAGGAGGAGCCAGAGACCTTTCTTGGTTTCTGAGGTGTCTACTAACAGTGCAGCTCGTGCTTTGCACTTAGATGCCTGGTCATGCAGCTTGTGCTCAGGTTGAGAACGTTTATGCCTCGCTTCAGGCTCTGATTGCACAGCGTGCAAACCACTCGTGTCTTGTCATCAACACACTGTGTGAAGAACTGCCACGCTAGGGAAGTCCTTGGACCTGGCTTTGGTGTGCTCGGTCCCTTGCTGCGTTGGGCAGTAGCAGATGTACTGTCTAGGGGACGAATGCTCCGTTTTTGCACCCTGCTCCCTCTTCTGCTGTGCTGGTGGCTCTGTGCGACCACCGCCTCTTCCTCCGAACTACACTGGTCACCTGCATAACGTTGATTCCATGTGGGGTCGAGGACCTCATCGTCCTCCACATCATCTTCCACCCAGTCTTCACCCCTGCCCTCCATGTCTGTCTGCACAGTTGCGAAAGCAGCAGCAGTTGGCACCTGTGTTTCGTCATCATCCGAGACGTGCTGCGATGGTCCTCCCATGTACCCATCATGAAACATAAGTGGTTGGGCATCGGTGCACTCAATCTCTTCCACTTCTGGGGCAGGGCTAGGTGGATGGCCCTGGGAAACCCTGCTAACAGAGTCATCGAAAAGCAGAAGAGACTGCTGCATGATTTGGGGCTCAGACTGCTTGGCTGATTTGCAAGGGGGTGAGGTGAAAGACTGATGGACATGGGCTTCAGGTGCCAACTCTGATCTTTCAGCAGAAGAGTGGGTGGGAGACAATGTGAAGGAACCCGAGGCACTGTCAGCAACCCAATCTACTATCGCCTGTACTTGTCCTGGCCTAAACATTGGTACAGCCTCATTAGGCGCGACAAAATACCGCCGCAGGCTCGGTCGCCTACTCGCACCTGAGGAAGGTGTTTCACTTGTGCGTGTAGCTGGCACAGATCCACCACGTCCTCTCCCTGCAACAGGAGCTCCACCAGCAGCACCACGACCGGGGCCACCACGTCCCTTTGACCTTCCCCTCATATTTTCCAAATTTAGGATCTTGCCCTAAATGGCGTTTTTTGGAAGACCACAACACACCCACAGTACGTAATGGCTGAAACGCACAGCTACAGAACTGCAGAAAATGCTATTCAAAAAAAAAAAGGTTGTTTTTTTTAGTATAGCACAGTACAAGGAAAATATATAGAAATTGTTGTTTTACACACACCTCCAGATGTGTATTTCACACTGCAAAATATTTTCTGTGGCCCTAAATGGCGTTTTTTGCCAGACCACAACACACCCACAGCACGTAACCGCTGAATCGCACAGCTACAGAAAATGCTATTTAAAAAAAAAGGTTGTTTTTTTTAGTATAGCACAGTACAAGGAAAATATATAGAGATTGTTTTTTTACACACACCTCCAGATGTGTATTTCACACTGCAAAATATTTTCTGTGGCCCTAAATGGCGTTTTTTGCCAGACCACAACACACCCACAGCACGTAACCGCTGAATCGCACAGCTACAGAAAATGCTATTCAAAAAAAAAGGTTGTTTTTTTAGTATAGCACAGTACAAGGAAAATATATAGAAATTGTTTTTTTACACACACCTCCAGATGTGTATTTCACACTGCAAAATATTTTCTGTGGCCCTAAATGGCGTTTTTTGACAGACCACAACACACCCACAGCACGTAACCGCTGAATCGCACAGCTACAGAAAATGCTATTCAAAAAAAAGGTTGTTTTTTTTAGTATAGCACAGTACAAGGAAAATATATAGAAATTGTTTTTTTACACACACCTCCACATGTGTATTTCACACTGCAAAATATTTTCTGTGGCCCTAAATGGCGTTTTTTGCAAGAGCACAACACAACCACAGTATTTAACCACTGAATCGCACAGCTATAGAAGTGCAGAGAATGCTATTCAAAAAAAATGTTTTTTTTTTTAGTATAGCACTGTACAATATATAGAAATTGTTTATTTTACACACCTCCACATGTGTATTTCACACTGCAAAATATTTTCTGTGGCCCTAAATGGCGTTTTTTTGCAAGAGCACAACACAACCACAGTATTTAACCACTGAATCGCACAGCTATAGAAGTGCAGAGAATGCTATTCAAAAAAAATGTTTTTTTTTTTAGTATAGCACTGTACAATATATAGAAATTGTTTATTTTACACACCTCCACATGTGTATTTCACACTGCAATTTATTTTCTGTGGCCCTAAATGGCGTTTTTTGCAAGAGCACAACACAACCACAGTATTTAACCACTGAATCGCACAGCTATAGAAGTGCAGAGAATGCTATTCAAAAAAAATTTTGTTTTTTTTAGTATAGCACTGTACAATATATAGAAATTGTTTATTTTACACACCTCCACATGTGTATTTCACACTGCAAAATATTTTCTGTGGCCCTAAATGGCGTTTTTTGCAAGAGCACAACACAACCACAGTATTTAACCACTGAATCGCACAGCTATAGAAGTGCAGAGAATGCTATTCAAAAAAAATTTTGTTTTTTTTAGTATAGCACTGTACAATATATAGAAATTGTTTATTTTACACACCTCCACATGTGTATTTCACACTGCAAAATATTTTCTGTGGCCCTAAATGGCGTTTTTTGGAAGAGCACAACACAACCACAGTATTTAACCACTGAATCGCACAGCTATAGAAGTGCAGAGAATGCTATTCAAAAAAAATTTTGTTTTTTTTAGTATAGCACTGTACAATATATAGAAATTGTTTATTTTACACACCTCCACATGTGTATTTCACACTGCAAAATATTTTCTGTGGCCCTAAATGGCGTTTTTTTGCAAGAGCACAACACAACCACAGTATTTAACCACTGAATCGCACAGCTATAGAAGTGCAGAGAATGCTATTCAAAAAAAATGTTGTTTTTTTTTAGTATAGCACTGTACAATATATAGAAATTGTTTATTTTACACACCTCCACATGTGTATTTCACACTGCAAAATATTTTCTGTGGCCCTAAATGGCGTTTTTTGCAAGAGCACAACACAACCACAGTATTTAACCACTGAATCGCACAGCTATAGAAGTGCAGAGAATGCTATTCAAAAAAAATGTTGTTTTTTTTAGTATAGCACTGTACAATATATAGAAATTGTTTATTTTACACACCTCCACATGTGTATTTCACACTGCAAAATATTTTCTGTGGCCCTAAATGGCGTTTTTTTGCAAGAGCACAACACAACCACAGTATTTAACCACTGAATCGCACAGCTATAGAAGTGCAGAGAATGCTATTCAAAAAAAATGTTGTTTTTTTTAGTATAGCACTGTACAATATATAGAAATTGTTTATTTTACACACCTCCACATGTGTATTTCACACTGCAATTTATTTTCTGTGGCCCTAAATGGCGTTTTTTGCAAGAGCACAACACAACCACAGTATTTAACCACTGAATCGCACAGCTATAGAAGTGCAGAGAATGCTATTCAAAAAAAATGTTGTTTTTTTTAGTATAGCACTGTACAATATATAGAAATTGTTTATTTTACACACCTCCACATGTGTATTTCACACTGCAATTTATTTTCTGTGGCCCTAAATGGCGTTTTTTGCAAGAGCACAACACAACCACAGTATTTAACCACTGAATCGCACAGCTATAGAAGTGCAGAGAATGCTATTCAAAAAAAATGTTGTTTTTTTTAGTATAGCACTGTACAATATATAGAAATTGTTTATTTTACACACCTCCACATGTGTATTTCACACTGCAAAATATTTTCTGTGGCCCTAAATGGCGTTTTTTGCAAGAGCACAACACAACCACAGTATTTAACCACTGAATCGCACAGCTATAGAAGTGCAGAGAATGCTATTCAAAAAAAATGTTGTTTTTTTTAGTATAGCACTGTACAATATATAGAAATTGTTTATTTTACACACCTCCACATGTGTATTTCACACTGCAAAATATTTTCTGTGGCCCTAAATGGCGTTTTTTTTGCAAGAGCACAACACAACCACAGTATTTAACCACTGAATCGCACAGCTATAGAAGTGCAGAGAATGCTATTCAAAAAAAAATGTTGTTTTTTTTAGTATAGCACTGTACAATATATAGAAATTGTTTATTTTACACACCTCCACATGTGTATTTCACACTGCAAAATATTTTCTGTGGCCCTAAATGGCGTTTTTTGCAAGAGCACAACACAACCACAGTATTTAACCACTGAATCGCACAGCTATAGAAGTGCAGAGAATGCTATTCAAAAAAAATGTTGTTGTTTTTAGTATAGCACTGTACAATATATAGAAATTGTTTATTTTACACACCTCCACATGTGTATTTCACACTGCAAAATATTTTCTGTGGCCCTAAATGGCGTTTTTTGGAAGAGCACAACACAACCACAGTATTTAACCACTGAATCGCACAGCTATAGAAGTGCAGAGAATGCTATTCAAAAAAAATGTTGTTTTTTTTAGTATAGCACTGTACAATATATAGAAATTGTTTATTTTACACACCTCCACATGTGTATTTCACACTGCAAAATATTTTCTGTGGCCCTAAATGGCGTTTTTTTGCAAGAGCACAACACAACCACAGTATTTAACCACTGAATCGCACAGCTATAGAAGTGCAGAGAATGCTATTCAAAAAAAATGTTTTTTTTAGTATAGCACTGTACAACATATAGAAATTGTTTATTTTACACACCTCCACATGTGTATTTCACACTGCAAAATATTTTCTGTGGCCCTAAATGGCGTTTTTTGCAAGAGCACAACACAACCACAGTATATAACCGCTGAATCGCACAGCTGCAGAGAATGCTATTCAAAAAAAAGTTTTTTTTGTTTTTTTAGTATAGCATAGTACAAGAAAAATATATAGAAATTGGTTATTTCACACAACTAGAGATATACACTGCAAAATATATTTTTTACCCAAAAATAGGTCTTTTTTGCGCACAACAAAGTGCCTTTTTTTTTTTTTGCAACAGCACAATAAAGTGCCTTTTTTTTTTTTTTTGGGGCCCAAAAATGGGTCTTTTTAGCAAAAGCACAATAAAGTGCCTTTTTTTTTTTTTTTTTTTTTTCTGACCGAAATAGGTCTTTTAGCAAGAGCACAATACAGCCACAGTATGGAATAGGTGTATCACTCAACGTAATGCAGTGCTGGTGCACTGAGCTTGCAACACAAACAGATAAACCTATGCAGATTGCTGAGCTATTATATCTCTCAATCTGGACTCCTATCTAAATCTCTCTCCCTGAAAGCACAAACAGGATCCTGCCCCTACACTACACTACACTGTCTCCCTATCTTTTCTATCAGTAGATTGCAGAATCAGGACTAACTCCTATCATATAATTCTCTCCCTCACAGCAACAGCAGCCAGGATCCTTTCCCTACACTGTCTAAAAGCAGAGTGACGATCTGTGCTGTGTGCCTCTTTCTTATATAGAAGCTGGTCACATGCTGGGTCACATGTTGCACTGACCAATCACAGCCATGCCATTAGTAGGCATGGCTATGATGGCTTCTAAGGGCACACCAGCTAATCAAATGGTGATTGGCTGGCCCCTGAAGCATTTCTAACTGCGCCATTAAATTCCCGAATCCGGACCCGAACCTGGACTTTAGCGCAAAATCCGGGTCCGGGTCCGGGGTCGGGAAAACGCCAAAATTCGGTACGGACCCGAACTTTACAGTTCGGGTCCGCTCAACACTAGTGATAAAGCATCAGTACAGAGGAGACACCTTTCTCCCATATTAATTCTTACAGGAGAGAATTTTCCTTCCTAGGGGTAGATTTCCTCTCACTTCCTGTTGTCTTCTTGCGTTTGCAAGTAGGAGTCGTTTGTAAGTTGGATGTTTGAAAGTAGGGACCTGCCGTATATACTCTGCAGAAATTGGCCCCTTAGGTGTTGGTGTTGGCACAACACTGTAAGCACTCACAGTTACTCTTGGTGGGTGCTGGAACGCCCTGCTGTCAACTATTATATCAGGAATTGTAATTACATATAATTGTTGAACAGTGGTAGTAAAAATTGGGCCTTTGATGGTGGTGCTGGTGCCAGAACACTGTAAGCCCTGACAGTTACTCTTGGTGGGTGCAGCAATGGGCCCTGCTGTGAATTATTAGATCAAGAATTGTAATTGCATGCCCCTGTTGAACAGGGCCTGAAAAATTGGGCCTTTCGTGGTGGTGGTGGTGGTGGTGGTGTTGCCACAACACTGTAAGCCCTCAGAGTTACTCTTGGTGGGTGCAGGAATGGGCCCTGCTGTGAATTATTAGATCAAGAATTGTAATTACATGCCCCTGTTGAACAGGGGCTGAAAAATTGGGCCTTAGGCACTGGTGGCACAACACTGCAACCCCTCACAGATACTGTACTTGGAGCACAGCAATGAGCCCTGTTGCAAAGTATTGCTTCAAAAATTGTAATTACACGCCCCTGTTAAACAGGGGCTGAAAAATTGGGCCTTAGCCACTGGTGGCGGCACCCATAAACAAAAATGATCTTCCAAGCTATCATCATCAATCGTATCATTGAGGACTCGGAGGAGGAGGATAGCCAGTCAACATAACAGCACAGGCACTCAGCATCAGCATCAGTCTTGAAGGGATGTGACATGTTAAAATCAATTAGTCTGTTATATCAGCATCAGGTGTGTGGTAGCTGGTGGTGATCCAAGACTGGTTCATCTTGATGAAAGTCAGTCGATCAACCGAGTCGGTGGACAGGCGCACCCTGTGATCCGTGATAAATCCTCCAGCAGCACTGAATGTGCGTTCCGAAAGAACGCTGGATGCAGGACAGGCCAGTAGCTCAATTGCATACTGTGCAAGCTCTGGCCAGTGATCCATCCTCAAGACCCAGTAAGCCAGAGGATTTTCGGTGGGGAAGGTGTCCAAGTCTGACCTTGCCCCTAGATATTCCTGCACCATGTTTATCAGACGCTGGCGATGGTTGCTGGAACCGATCATACTTTGGGGCTGCGGACTAAAGAATTGTCTGAACGCATCGGTCAGACGGCCACCTTCCCCACCGCTCCTTCTTTGACTGGCCGAAGCCTCAGCAACTCGTTGTCCAGGACCAGGAGTTTGTAACCTCCCAGTCTCTGGGAACGCGTTGCACAGACCTTTCTGCAAGGCCTCCCGGAGTTGTCTCATCCTCTGCTCCCTCTGCGACGGTAACATAAGGTCCGCAACCTTACCCTTGTACCGTGGATCAAGGAGAGTGGCCAGCCAGTAATGGTCCCTCTCCTTGATCCGAAGAATACGAGGATCCTTCCGCAGACTTTGCAGGATCAGGGAGGCCATGCAGCGTAGGTTAGCTGAGGCATTCGGTCCGGAGTCCTCTGGGTCACTAAGGACGACATGATCCGCAGCCACCTCCTCCCAGCCACGTACAAGTCCACTGGTTTCTTGGGACTGTAAATCATCCCTAAAAGACTGCTGCTGATGATGCTGAGTGCCAGCCTCCACCTCCATGCTGACACAATCCTCCTCCTCCTCCTCCTCTTCCTGTGCGATGGGTGGGACAGAAGGAACACTGTCTGGGTAAAGGGGGCCTTGAGAGGCAAGGAAGTCCTCCTCTTCCTGCCTCTGTTCTGCCTCAAGTGCCCTGTCCATTATTCCACGCAGCGTGTGCTCCAACAGGTGGACAAGAGGTACAGTGTCACTGATGCATGCACTGTCACTGCTCACCATCCTCGTGGCCTCCTCAAATGGTGCCAGGACAGTGCATGCATCCCTGATCATGCCCCACTGGCGTGGAGAAAAAAAACCAAGCTCCCCTGACCCTGTCCTGGTGCCGTAGTCGCACAGGTACTCATTGATGGCCCTCTGCTGCGTGTGCAGCCGCTGCAGCATGGCCAACGTTGAGTTCCACCTGGTGGGCATGTCACATATAAGGCGGTTCTTGGGCAGGTTCAACTCCTTTTGCAGCTCAGCCAGGCGAGCACTGGCATTATAAGATCTGCGGAAATGCACACAGACTTTCCTGGCCTGCCTCAGGACATCCTGTAAGCCCGGGTACCTGCCCAAGAACCGCTGCACCACCAGGTTAAGGACGTGAGCCACACAGGGCACATGGGTCAGTTGTCCCTGTCGGAGGGCGGAGAGGAGGTTGGTGCCATTGTCGCAAACCACCATTCCTGGCTTAAGCTGGCGTGGCGTCAACCACCTCTCGGCCTGGCCCTGCAGAGCAGACAGGACCTCTGCCCCAGTGTGGCTTCTGTCCCCCAAACACACCAGCGCAAGCACGGCATGGCATCTTTTTGCCTGCGTACTTGCGTAGCCCCTTGAACGGCTACGGAGCACCGCTGGTTCAGAGGACAAACCACAGGAAGAGGCCATGGAGGAAGAAGAAGAGGAGGGGGTGGAGGAGAGAGGTGTGTCACAACCAGTAGTAGCATTTTGGAGGCGTGGCGGTGGAACAACCTCCAACACTACTGCACCTTGTCCTGCATCCTTCCCAGCTGCCAAAAGAGTGACCCAATGGGCCGTGAAAGAAAGGTAACGTCCCTGTCCATGCCTGCTGGACCATGAGTCAGCGGTAATATGCACCTTACCGCTGACCGCCCTGTCCAGCGAGGCCAAGACATTGCCTTCCACATGCCGGTAGAGAGCCGGAATAGCCTTCCGTGAGAAAAAGTGGCGTTTGGGAACCTGCCACTGAGGAACCGCACATTGCACAAACTCACGGAAGGGGGCCGAGTCTACCAACTGAAAAGGCAGCAGTTGAAGCGCTAGCAATTTAGCCAAGCTAGCATTCAACCGCTGGGCATGTGGATGGCTGGGAGTGAACTTCTTTCGACGGTCCAGCAGCTGGGGCAGGGAAATTTGCCTGCTAGAATCGGACGTCGGTGTACTGCTAGCAGAGTGGCCGCAAGTACTTGGCTGTGACACACCTAATTCTACACCTTCATTCCTCTCAGTGCATGTTTCAGAGAGGACTGAAGTTATAGTGGGGTTGGAGATCCCAGCTGATGCGGTGCAAGGAGAGGTCCGCTTTGTTCTTTGGTGTGGGTCTTTGAGGTAGGCTTGCCAACGAGCTGCATGGCAGGTCAACATATGTCTGGTCAGGCATGTGGTACCCAAGCGGCTGATGTTTTGGCCACGCGATATACGCTTGAGACATATGTTTCAAACAGCAGCTGTGCGATCTGATGCACTAGCCTCAAAAAAGGCCCACACAAAAGAACTTTTTGAATGACGGGCAGAGGCAGCGCCCTGCACAGGCGGAGCTCTGCGGTGTGATTCCGTCGGTGTACTGACCTTACGCTGGCCACCAAAGGGCATCCTGCCTCGTTGGAGATGTGCCTCCTCCTCATCCTCCTCCTCCTCCTCTCTCCTATTAGGCACCCACGTGGAGTCAGTGACCTCATCATCCCCTCCCTCCTCATCACTGGAGCCAATCTGGCAGTATGCTGCAGCTGCTGGAACATGACTGCCAGATTGGTGTCCTTCTTGAGCATCCCCTCTGTCTGCTCTCACGCTACTGCCTTCCTGTAGCTGGGTTTCATCATCAGACCCTTCGAAACGCTGGGCATCCTCCTGGAGCATGTACCCAACACTGTGCTCAAACAGTTCGGGGGACTCCTCAGGAGGAGGACATGGTGGGTCTAGGGAAGGAGTGACTGATGATGAGTCTGACATTGATACCAGGGAAGAGGACGCTTTGGCAGCTGCTTTGCCAGTACCCTGAGCCTGGGTGAGAGAGGATGAGGAGGAGGAGGGCTTGGTCATCCACTCTACCAAGTCTTCGGCATGATGTGGCTCAACATGTCCAGCTGCCGAAAAGAAGGACAAGCGTGTCCCATGGCCATGTGCTGATGACAATGCACCGCGTCCACGACCAGCACTGTTGCCCCCAGACACAGAGCCTGCTTGCCCTCTTTTATTGCCTCCTGACTGTCTGCCTCTCCTTGTTTGCCTTCCAGACATTCTAATGGATGGCCTGCAGGGAGATGGGAAAAAAGCAATAAGGGCTACCTTCAGGTGTCCTTCTCTGTCCCTTTACTTAAGGATTTCTAAATATGGTTGAGGATGATTGCTTTCGCACAGAATAGCACAATGACAATTTCCCTGACTGTCTAAAAAACAAGGATTTCAAAGATGGTTGATGAGGAATGCTTTAGCACAGTATAGCACAAGGAGAATTTCCCTCACTGTCCTTCCCTGTCCCTACAAACAAGGATTAGCACAGTAAAACACACTGACACTCTCCCTACCTATAGTTTTCTGTCCCTATAAAAAATGTTCTTTTAAAGATGGTTGATGATGAATGCTTTAGCACAGTATAGCACAAGGAGAATTTCCCTCACTGTCCTTCCCTGTCCCTACAAACAAGGATTAGCACAGTAAAACACACTGACACTCTCCCTACCTATAGTTTTCTGTCCCTATAAAAAATGTTTTTTTAAAGATGGTTGATGATCAATGCTTTAGCACAGTATAGCACAAGGAGAATTTCCCTCACTGTCCTTCCCTGTCCCTACAAACAAGGATTAGCACAGTAAAACACACTGACACTCTCCCTACCTATAGTTTTCTGTCCCTATAAAAAATGTTTTTTTAAAGATGGTTGATGATGAATGCTTTAGCACAGTATAGCACAAGGAGAATTTCCCTCACTGTTCTTCCCTGTCCCTACAAACAAGGATTAGCACAGTAAAACACACTGACACTCTCCCTACCTATAGTTTTCTGTCCCTATAAAAAATGTTTTTTTAAAGATGGTTGATGATGAATGCTTTAGCACAGTATAGCACAAGGAGAATTTCCCTCACTGTCCTTCCCTGTCCCTACAAACAAGGATTAGCACAGTAAAACACACTGACACTCTCCCTACCTATAGTTTTCTGTCCCTATAAAAAATGTTTTTTTAAAGATGGTTGATGATGAATACTTTAGCACAGTATAGCACAAGGAGAATTTCCCTCACTGTCCTTCCCTGTCCCTACAAACAAGGATTAGCACAGTAAAACACACTGACACTCTCCCTACCTATAGTTTTCTGTCCCTATAAAAAATGTTTTTTTAAAGATGGTTGATGATGAATACTTTAGCACAGTATAGCACAAGGAGAATTTCCCTCACTGTCCTTCCCTGTCCCTACAAACAAGGATTAGCACAGTAAAACACACTGACACTCTCCCTACCTATAGTTTTCTGTCCCTATAAAAAATGTTTTTTTAAAGATGGTTGATGATGAATGCTTTAGCACAGTATAGCACAAGGAGAATTTCCCTCACTGTCCTTCCCTGTCCCTACAAACAAGGATTAGCACAGTAAAACACACTGACACTCTCCCTACCTATAGTTTTCTGTCCCTATAAAAAATGCTTTTTTAAAGATGGTTGATGATGAATGCTTTAGCACAGTATAGCACAAGGAGAATTTCCCTCACTGTCCTTCCCTGTCCCTACAAACAAGGATTAGCACAGTAAAACACACTGACACTCTCCCTATCTATAGTTTTCTGTCCCTATAAAAAATGTTTTTTTAAAGATGGTTGATGATCAATGCTTTAGCACAGTATAGCACAAGGAGAATTTCCCTCACTGTCCTTCCCTGTCCCTACAAACAAGGATTAGCACAGTAAAACACACTGACACTCTCCCTACCTATAGTTTTCTGTCCCTATAAAAAATGTTTTTTTAAAGATGGTTGATGATTAGAGTTGAGCGGGTAGCTGGATATTCGGGTCCGGCGGGTTCGGCCGAACTTCGGAAAAAAGTTCGGATTCGGGACCGAACTTTAACCCGAACCCGGACCCGGACCCCATTGAAGTCAATGGGGACCCGGACTTCTGACGACTAAAAAGGCTCTAAAAAAGTAATGGAAAGGGCTAGAGGGCTGCAAATGGCAGCAAAATGTTGTTAAGAACATGGCAAGTGCTCTGCAAACAAATGTGGATAGGAAATAACTTAAAAGAACATAAAAAAAATTAAAAAATAAAAAAATATGCTGGAGGCCCCCTTTTCAGCAGAAGAGGTACAGGAAGTCATTAAGAACCTCAGAAACTCAACGGCACAATGCCACACATATGGTGGGAATGCCCCAGAATACGCCCTTTCTGGAATAAATTATTTAATTTAATGGATAAGCTAGTGGGAAAATAAAATACTTTGAAATAAAAATGTAGCGGGGTGCTAAATTTAAGGAAAGTGTTTGAGTGGTAAATAGGCTCAAATACCCTAATTCTGTAGGATTCATGGACCATTTTGTCCTCGGGGGACAGTATTGGTGTGCAGTTCCCTGCGGCCTACAGGTGGCGCCTTTTGTGTCCCCTCTTGGCAGTAGTACAGCGGGGCGGGGAACCTGCTGTGCATGCCGGGAGAGCATATAAAAGGGGCAGACCTTTGGCCTGGGGGCTGATGTCCAGTGGGGTCCGCGCCCAGGTGCCTTCGGCCTGGGTGCATGTGTTCCTGTTCCATCTCGGGCACCTTTAGCCCGGGGTGAGGTACTATCCTGGAGTTCTTGCTGCCCTGGGTATGGAGGCCTAGGGGCGGGAGTAAAGCCTGGAGTCCAGAGCCGCCTCGTGTAGGGGACCCTGTTCCAGGGAAGGGAGGATCATTCTGATGGACCGATGCAGGAGTCACGGTGAAGGAATGGTCTGTTGACTCCCTGGAGAGATGTCTTCCCCTTGATATGGGCTAGGTTCGTAGAAGGAGAAGCTCAAGGTCACCTTGACTGTATCAGAGGCCTTATTCAACCGGCCCGTGGCAGGGGCCTTATACACCCTGGTCTGTGGCTGAGGCCAAAGTTCTCCAGGCCCGTGGCAGGGGCCTTGTACACCCGGTCTGTGGCAGAGACCAACCTCAATGTCTGTGGCAGAGACCGTGCGCCAAAAACTGTTTGAGAAACCTAAGCAGTGAAGTGAATGTGCTACGTTTGTGCCTGGACCTCCTCCACACCTTAAGCTGTCCTGTTTCTTTGCTCTAACCTTTTCTATCTGAGTACAGTTTATTTTGCCATGAGAGAATAAGAGTTGGAGTTTCAGCTGGTGTGGACATTGACTTTACTGGCAATTAAAGGACTTGCCTCTACCTACAGTAGAGGTGAGAATCATCCTCTGGAGGAGTTTTGACTCCGGCTGTGGACACGGCCCGTCAAGTACACCGCTCAACCTCTTTATATAGGAGTATACGGGCTGGTAGTGCGGTGTGCCTTTCTCTCTCCTGCGAAGAGCCAACAACATAAAGGCAGGTAAGGGGGAAAGGATCTGTGCGCTACAAAAAAATAAAATAAAAATTTTAATCTTGGCCTAGCAGGACGAGGTCCATATGGAGTAGGAGGTTGAGGTGGCGGTGGATGTGGCTGTGTAGGTGGAAGCGGCGGTGGAGGAGGACGAGGTAGCCAACACTGGTTCAAAAATACAACAATGGCTGGGTAAGGCCGGTGATGTGTCGAATTCTGTCCCCTGTCGAATAGTGTCCGCCCTGTACTGCGCTTGCTGAGTATGTAGGACAAGGGGATTTCAAAAATCTCCCAAGACTAACGGCGCCTGCGTGTTGAGTTCAGGTGAAGGCCACACCATCCGTGGTTCAAGCCGAGCCAAGCAAGGCCGCGATCGAAGCGAGCCCGTGAGGGGCCCTGTTACTATGTGCTACCGTATGTCCTCTTGGATGGTGGGGCTTGAACCTGCACTCACAGCGCAGGCGCCGTTCATCTTCGGAGATTTTGTGAATCTCCTTGTCCTCTGTACTGCGCAAGCGCTGCGCCTGCGCAGTACGGGCCGGGCACAATCCGATGGCTGGACAGTTTTTGTCACAACACCGGTATACATGTCTATTCTGCACAAGGTACGGACAAGTCCTGTGGGATCCATGCCTGGTTCATTTTAATGAACGTGAGCTTGTCCACATTGGCTCTGGACAGGCGGCTGCGCTTGTCTGTGATAACGCCCCCTGCCGTGCTAAATACACGTTCAGATAATACACTGGCTGCAGGGCAGGCCAGCACCTCCAAGGCATAAAGGGCAAGCTCAGGCCATGTGCCCAATTTGGAGACCCAGAAGTTAAAGGGGGCAGACCCGTCATCCAGTACGTGTAGGCCTGTGGACACATACTGCTCAACCATGTTGGTGAAATGCTGCCTCCTGCTAAGACGTTCCATCTCAGCTGGTGGTGCTGGTTGTTGTGGCGTGCTGACAAAGCTTTTCCACATTTCGGCCATGCTAACCCTGCCTTCTGAGGTGCTGCCGGTGCCCCGGCTGCGTTGGCGACCTCTTCCTCCTCCTCTGCCTTCGCCTTGTGCTTCCACCGTACGCCCGCTGTCAGGTGGGAATGCCACCAGCAGCGCGTCTACCAGCGTGCGCTTGTACTCGCGCATCTTACAATCTCGCTCCAGTGAGGGAATTAAGGACGGTACGTTGTCCTTGTAACGGGGATCCAGCAGGGTGGCCACCCAGTAATCAGCACCAGTTAAAATGTGGGCAACTCGGCTGTCGTTGCGGAAACACTGCAGCATGTAATCGCTCATGTGTGCCAGGCTGCCCAGAGGCAAAGAAAAGCTGTGCTCTGTGGGAGGTGTATCGTCTGTGTCCTCTGTATCCCCCCAGCCACGCACCAGTAATGGCCACGAGCTGGTCTGAGTGCCACCCTGCTGTGAACATGGCTCCTCCTCCTCCTCCTCCTCCTCCTCCTCCATCTCCTCCTCCACCTCGTCATCCTCCAGAACTGTGCCCTTTCTGCCGGACAATTGTGTACCTGGCGTTTGTTGGTGCAGGAACCCACCCTCGTAGCCACTTGTGAAAGACTGCCCTGAAAGCCTTTGAAATGATCCCGCTTCCTCCTCCTCCTCCTCATCCTCCTGTGCCACATCCTCTTCCATCATCGCACGAAGCGTTTTTTCAAGGAGGCATAGAACTGGGATAGTAACGCTGAGAACGGCGTCATTGGCACTGGCCATGTTGGTGGAGTACTCGAAACAGCGCAACAAGGCACACAGGTCTCGCATGGAGGCCCAGTTATTGGTGGTGAAGTGGTGCTGTTCCGCAGAGCGACTCACGCGTGATTGCTGCAGCTGAAACTCCACTATTGCCTGCTGCTGCTCGCACAGTCTGGCCAGCATGTGCAAGGTGGAGTTCCACCTTGTGGGCACGTCACATATGAGGCGGTGAGCTGGAAGGCCGAAGTTACGCTGCAGCGCTGACAGGCGAGCAGCAGCAGGGTGAGAACGCCGAAAGTGCGCACACACAGCCCGCACTTTCTGCAGCAGCTCTGGCATATTGGGGTAATTTTTAAGGAACCTCTGGACCACCAAGTTCAGCACATGCACCAGGCAAGGGATGTGCGTCAAACCGGGTAGACCCAGAGCTGCTACGAGATTTCGCCCATTATCGCACACCACCAGGCCGGGCTTGAGGCTCACTGACAGCAACCACTCATCGGTCTGTTGTTCCATGTCCCTCCACAACTCCTGCGCGGTGTGGGGATTTTCCCCCAAACAGGAAAGTTTTAAAACTGCCTGCTGTCGTTTACCCCTGGCTGTGCTGAAGTTGGTGGTGAAGGTGTTACGCTGAATGGATGAGGAGGCGGTAGAGGATGAGGAAGCGGAGAAGGAGGAGTTAGCAACAGGAGGCAAACTGAAGCGCCCTGCAATCCTCGGTGGTGGAAGGACATGCGCCAAACCGCTATCTGCCTCAGGCCCAGCAGCCACTGCATTTACCCAGTGTGCTGTTAGGGAGATATAACGTCCCTGACCGTGCTTACTGGTCCACGCATCCGTAGTTAGGTGGACCTTGCCACAGATGGCGTTGCGCAGTGCACACCTGATTTTGTCCCCCACCTGGTTGTGCAGGGAAGGGATGGCTCGCCTGGAAAAGTAGTGGCGGCTGGGCACGACGTACTGCGGGACAGCCAATGCCATCAGGCTTTTAAAACTCTGCGTCTCCACCAGACGGAATGACAGCATTTCAAAGGCCAGGAATTTTGAAATGCTGGCATTCAGGGCCAGGGATCGCGGGTGGCTAGGGGGGTACTTCCTCTTCCGCTCCAATGTTTGGGAGATAGAGAGCTGAACGCTTCCATGGGACATTGTGGAGATGGTCGGTGACCCAGGTGGTAGTGTTGCTTGCAGATCCTCTGTTTGCGGGGTGACAGGTGCCACTGTCACTACAGAGGTGGATGAAGAGGCCGAGACTGCAGCAGAAGAGGAAGCAGGAGGAGCCAGAGACCTTTCTTGGTTTCTGAGGTGTCTACTCCACTGCAGCTCGTGCTTTGCACTTAGATGCCTGGTCATGCAGCTTGTGCTCAGGTTGAGAACGTTTATGCCTCGCTTCAGGCTCTGATTGCACAGCGTGCAAACCACTCGTGTCTTGTCATCAACACACTGTGTGAAGAACTGCCACGCTAGGGAAGTCCTTGGACCTGGCTTTGGTGTGCTCGGTCCCTTGCTGCGTTGGGCAGTAGCAGATGTACTGTCTAGGGGACGAATGCTCCGTTTTTGCACCCTGCTCCCTCTTCTGCTGTGCTGGTGGCTCTGTGCGACCACCGCCTCTTCCTCCGAACTACACTGGTCACCTGCATAACATTGATTCCATGTGGGGTCGAGGACCTCATCGTCCTCCACATCATCTTCCACCCAGTCTTCACCCCTGCCCTCCATGTCTGTCTGCACAATTGCGAAAGCAGCAGCAGTTGGCACCTGTGTTTCGTCATCATCCGAGACGTGCTGCGATGGTCCTCCCATGTACCCATCATGAAACATAAGTGGTTGGGCATCGGTGCACTCAATCTCTTCCACTTCTGGGGCAGGGCTAGGTGGATGGCCCTGGGAAACCCTGCTAACAGAGTCATCGAAAAGCAGAAGAGACTGCTGCATGATTTGGGGCTCAGACTGCTTGGCTGATTTGCAAGGGGGTGAGGTGAAAGACTGATGGACATGGGCTTCAGGTGCCAACTCTGATCTTTCAGCAGAAGAGTGGGTGGGAGACAATGTGAAGGAACCCGAGGCACTGTCAGCAACCCAATCTACTATCGCCTGTACTTGTCCTGGCCTAAACATTGGTACAGCCTCATTAGGCGTGACAAAATACCGCCGCAGGCTCGGTCGCCTACTCGCACCTGAGGAAGGTGTTTCACTTGTGCGTGTAGCTGGCACAGATCCACCACGTCCTCTCCCTGCAACAGGAGCTCCACCAGCAGCACCACGACCGGGGCCACCATGTCCCTTTGACCTTCCCCTCATATTTTCCAAATTTAGGATCTTGCCCTAAATGGCGTTTTTTGGAAGACCACAACACACCCACAGTACGTAATGGCTGAAACGCACAGCTACAGAACTGCAGAAAATGCTATTCAAAAAAAAAAAGGTTGTTTTTTTTAGTATAGCACAGTACAAGGAAAATATATATAAATTGTTTTTTTACACACACCTCCAGATGTGTATTTCACACTGCAAAATATTTTCTGTGGCCCTAAATGGCGTTTTTTGCCAGACCACAACACACCCACAGCACGTAACCGCTGAATCGCACAGCTACAGAAAATGCTATTAAAAAAAAAAGGTTGTTTTTTTTAGTATAGCACAGTACAATATATAGAAATTGTTTATTTTACACACCTCCACATGTGTATTTCACACTGCAAAATATTTTCTGTGGCCCTAAATGGCGTTTTTTGAAAGAGCACAACACAACCACAGTATTTAACCACTGAATCGCACAGCTATAGAAATGCAGAGAATGCTATTAAAAAAAAATGTTTTTTTTTTTAGTATAGCACTGTACAATATATAGAAATTGTTTATTTTACACACCTCCACATGTGTATTTCACACTGCAAAATATTTTCTGTGGCCCTAAATGGCGTTTTTTGAAAGAGCACAACACAACCACAGTATTTAACCACTGAATCGCACAGCTATAGAAGTGCAGAGAATGCTATTCAAAAAAAATGTTGTTTTTTTTAGTATAGCACTGTACAATATATAGAAATTGTTTATTTTACACACCTCCACATGTGTATTTCACACTGCAAAATATTTTCTGTGGCCCTAAATGGCGTTTTTTGAAAGAGCACAACACAACCACAGTATTTAACCACTGAATCGCACAGCTATAGAAGTGCAGAGAATGCTATTCAAAAAAAATTTTGTTTTTTTTTAGTATAGCACTGTACAATATATAGAAATTGTTTATTTTACACACCTCCACATGTGTATTTCACACTGCAAAATATTTTCTGTGGCCCTAAATGGCGTTTTTTGAAAGAGCACAACACAACCACAGTATTTAACCACTGAATCGCACAGCTATAGAAGTGCAGAGAATGCTATTCAAAAAAAATGTTGTTTTTTTTAGTATAGCACTGTACAATATATAGAAATTGTTTATTTTACACACCTCCACATGTGTATTTCACACTGCAAAATATTTTCTGTGGCCCTAAATGGCGTTTTTTGAAAGAGCACAACACAACCACAGTATTTAACCACTGAATCGCACAGCTATAGAAGTGCAGAGAATGCTATTCAAAAAAAATGTTTTTTTTTTTAGTATAGCACTGTACAATATATAGAAATTGTTTATTTTACACACCTCCACATGTGTATTTCACACTGCAAAATATTTTCTGTGGCCCTAAATGGCGTTTTTTGAAAGAGCACAACACAACCACAGTATTTAACCACTGAATCGCACAGCTATAGAAGTGCAGAGAATGCTATTCAAAAAAAATGTTGTTTTTTTTAGTATAGCACTGTACAATATATAGAAATTGTTTATTTTACACACCTCCACATGTGTATTTCACACTGCAAAATATTTTCTGTGGCCCTAAATGGCGTTTTTTGAAAGAGCACAACACAACCACAGTATTTAACCACTGAATCGCACAGCTATAGAAGTGCAGAGAATGCTATTCAAAAAAAATGTTTTTTTTTTTAGTATAGCACTGTACAATATATAGAAATTGTTTATTTTACACACCTCCACATGTGTATTTCACACTGCAAAATATTTTCTGTGGCCCTAAATGGCGTTTTTTGAAAGAGCACAACACAACCACAGTATATAACCGCTGAATCGCACAGCTGCAGAGAATGCTATTCAAAAAAAAGTTTTGTTTTTTTTTTTAGTATAGCATAGTACAAGAAAAATATATAGAAATTGGTTATTTCACACAACTAGAGATATACACTGCAAAATATTTTTTTTGCCCAAAAATAGGTCTTTTTTGCGCACAACAAAGTGCCTTTTTTTTTTTTTGCAACAGCACAATAAAGTGCCTTTTTTTTTTTTTTGGGGCCCAAAAATGGGTCTTTTTAGCAAAAGCACAATAAAGTGCCTTTTTTTTTTTTTTTTTCTGACCAAAATAGGTCTTTTAGCAAGAGCACAATACAGCCACAGTATGGAATAGGTGTATCACTCAACGTAATGCAGTGCTGGTGCACTGAGCTTGCAACACAAACAGATAAACCTATGCAGATCGCTGAGCTATTATATCTCTCAATCTGGACTCCTATCTAAATCTTTCTCCCTGAAAGCACAAACAGGATCCTGCCCCTACACTACACTACACTACACTGTCTCCCTATCTTTTCTATCAGTAGATTGCAGAATCAGGACTAACTCCTATTCTCTCCCTCACAGCAACAGCAGCCAGGATCCTTTCCCTACACTGTCTAAAAGCAGAGTGACGATCTGTGCTGTGTGCCTCTTTCTTATATAGAAGCTGGTCACATGCTGGGTCACATGTTGCACTGACCAATTACAGCCATGCCATTAGTAGGCATGGCTATGATGGCTTCTAAGAGCACACCAGCTAATCAAATGGTGATTGGCTGGCCCCTGAAGCATTTCTAACTGCGCCATTAAATTCCCGAATCCGAACCCGAACCCGGACTTTAGCGCAAAATCCGGGTCCGGGTCCGGGGTCGGGAAAACGCCAAAATTCGGTACGGACCCGAACTTTACAGTTCGGGTCCGCTCAACACTATTGATGATCAATGCTTTAGCACAGTATAGCACAAGGAGAATTTCCCTCACTGTCCTTCCCTGTCCCTACAAACAAGGTTTAGCACAGTAAAACACACTGACACTCTCCCTACCTATAGTTTTCTGTCCCTATAAAAAATGTTTTTTTAAAGATGGTTGATGATCAATGCTTTAGCACAGTATAGCACAATGAGAATTTCCCTCACTGTCCTTCCCTGTCCCTACAAACAAGGTTTAGCACAGTAAAACAGACTGACACTCTCCCTACCTATCCTTCTCTTTCCCTAAACTAAAGGAATCCAGGTTAAGCAAGAAAAAAAAATGTCCCTGTTCCTGCCTATGCTTCTCTTTCCCTGCTCCGGAACACACTACACTAGGCCGCCGTGCTGGCGGCCTTTTATAGTGTGGGGCGTGTACTAAATACCCTCAGCAATAATTGGCCACAGGCATCCTGCCTGTGGCCAATCATTGCTCTCCTCGCTGCCGGCGCTGTGATTGGCCAAGCATGCGGGGTCACAGTGCATGCTTGGCCAATCACAGTGCCTGGATGACACTGCGATGGCGTAGTGCATTGTGGGCCGCGAATTAGGCGCGAACGGCCCAAATCGTTCGTTGTTCGGCGAACGATCGAACAGCCGATGTTCGAGTCGAACGTATGTTCGACTCGAACACCGAGCTCATCCCTAGTGCCCATCAAACGCAGCGACTGTGCCCATCAAATGCATGCACTGTGTTCATCAAGCACAGCCACTGTGCTATCAAACGCAGCTACTGTACCCATCAATTGCTGCCAATGTGCCCATCAATTGCTGCCATTGTGCCCATCAATTGCTGCCAGTGTGCCCATCAATTGCTGCCAGTGTGCCCATCAATTGCTGCCACTGTGCCCATCAATTGGTGCTACTGTAACCATCAATTGCTGCCACTGTGCCCCATCAATTGCCACTACTGTGCCCCATCAAATGCTGCCAGTGCCCCCCCACCGGGCACTTACCTGTCTCGGGTCACGGCGCTGTCCTCTACGCTTCAAGTCCCCGATGTCTTCTCCCGTCCTCTTCCCGTCCTCTGCTATATTTTGGACGCCGGATAGACGTCCAATCACAGCGCCTGTCGCTTCAGCCAATCAGGTGACAGGTAACCAGACCCGGTGCATCTGATTAGCTGAGAGGCTGGTCAGCGTTAGGGAAGCAATTTATTCACTTCACTAACACAACACTGTGTAAACAGTGAATGCACAGCATTGCGCCCGCTGTTTACCAATTTGGAAGCCTATTAGAGCCTAATAGGGCTCTAATCAGGCGCTACCAAAAAAAAAAAAAATGCAGCTGTAATTCAGATGCCCGGCGCTCAACAAGGGGCCGGACACCTGAATAGGGGGCGGCAGTGGCAACCATAGATAGATTCATGCAATGAATTAATCTATCTATGGTGATAGAGGGGTGGCAGGAGAGAGGGGGTGGCAGTCCTGCACCCCTTATGGACTCCAGTACCTGAATTTGACCTGGCGGCTGGCATGAGCTTCTTGCAGTCTCTGCACAGCAGAGCTCAGACTGGGAGAGGGAGAAGCCACACAATCAGCAAATCAGCAGTGCCAACAAAGAACATGTGGATAGGAGGAGAGAGTGTCGGAAGTGGGGCTAATTAGTCTGCTGCCGCTCCTTTCATTGTCCAATCACAGGCTTGAGGGACGGACAAAGCCTGCTAGCATGACTGACCCATAGCAGAGAAAATGTAGGTCTCCTGTCCTGCCAGATAGGGTTGTGCTGTGTGGCAGAGCTGTGTATAGCCCAGGACTGGATGGGCAAAAATACAAATCCTTTGGTAAAACAGCCCTCATACTGTATGTGTTTTTTATCTGTATATTTAGCTGTATGTCCGGAGTTAAGCTTTAAAGAGGAATTCCAGTTATGGATATTTTTTATATAGTACATTGGTCCAGCATACCCAAGTCGGACTGGAAACTTCAAATATAGATCCTTAGGTCAATGGTTGGGTTCCAGCGTACCCATCAGATACATCAAAAGGTAGAGAATGCCAGAGCCCAACTGTGCACTTTAAATATGAGTTGTCAGCTCAACAACTGGGTTCTAGCATATCCTTTGGATCTATTCAAAGGCAGAGAATGCCGGAAATTTACTGTAAACCTCTGCGCCCCCCCCCACCCCAAAGACCCTTGCCCCCATGTTGATGGGGACAAGGGCATTATCCCCACAACCCTTGCCCGCTGGTTGTGAGGGTCTGTGGGCGGGGGGCTTATCGGAATCTGGAAGCCCCCTTTAACAAGGGGACCCCCAGATCCTGCCGCCCCCCTACGTGAATGGGTAACGGGTACATTGTACCCCTACCATTTCACAAAAAAAAGTGTCAAAAATAGTAAAAAAGACAGGAGAGACACTTCGGGACAAGCCCTTTATTAAAAAATAAAAATGTCCAGCGATGTCCATTCACCTTCCTTCACGCCACCCGACGAACCGAAAAAAGCTGCAACATCCTAAACCTTGTGGACAGCCTTCCCAGAAGAGTTGAAGCTGTTATAGCTGCAAAGGGTGGGCCAACTCAATATTGAACCCTACGGACTAAGACTGGGATGCCATTAAAGTTCATGTGTGTGTAAAGGCAGACGTCCCAATACTTTTGACAGTATAATATGTATATAAATAAATAAATAAATATATATATATATATATATATATATATATATATATATATATATATATACACACACACAAATGCATGCATGTGCGTTTGTGCTTTGCAATAGGCTATGCACACCTATGGACAGAGCTGTGTAAGTCTCAGGACTGGATAGACAGAAATACATATACTGTATGGGTAAAATATCTTGTCTATACTGTATATGCATTTCATCTGCGTATTTATCTGTTTAGCATTTAATAGGTTATGCTGGCCTTCTACATTATTAAACATTACTTGTTAAATTGTATTTAAAGCCAAAATTAATTTTTTTTTTTAGTTTTGGATTAGAGTAGAGAAGGGTTGGAACCCCTGTGGCGGCTTTTTATTTTTTTGTATGTGCCCTATTGGGGAGAAAAAAATCTGTTCAAAGTGAAAGAAAATTATTAGGTGGTTGTCACCAACACAGACGTCTGGCCTGGGCTGCTGTTATAAATCACGGGGGGCCCCATACAGCCTACCTGACGGGGCCCCCCCCCCGAAAATATCTAATGATATTTGCACTAAAATGTTACGGCCGTGGTGCTATGCTTTGCAGCCATGGCAGAAATCATACCCTCGTTGAACAAGACCCATTCAAGTGAACAGCTCATCCCTGCCAGTACCCCATAACTGCGTGCAAAGCAGGTGGTGAAGAGACAATATGCCTCCTCACCGCCTGTCAAATAATCTCTGAAGAGCGGTCCAAATGCTGACTGTTCTTTAGAGACCAAAGCACATGTGCAGGAGTCCTTACTTTTTTTAAATAATTTTCTAGATTTTTTTATTTATTTTTTGGCTTTAGAATTGTATTAATTTATTTATTTTTTTTTACATTTTTTAACTGTCCTGTTGGGGAGCCTTTGGTAAAATATCAGGGGTCCAAACAGACCCCTTGTGTCTCACTTTTGAGACAGAGAAAAAAAGAACTGAGGACAGAGCTTCCCCAGTCCCTTTCTTTGCAGCCTCAACAGACAGGGAATGGATGGGAAGTGCTCTGTGCTGAGCAGCTTACTCTTCATTCACAAACTGAAGCATAGTAAACACAGTTTACTATGGGAGAAAACACATCAGGGAGAAACACATTAGTGGAGGAGGAGGTCCCAGGCGGGACTTTAAAGTTTGTTTTAACTCACCCATCGTAGATTAAGCCCAATGGTGGGTAAAACACGTCAAAGGAGAAGCTCCAAGGTGATATGGTTCAGGGTAAAGTACCAAGTTCTCTTGAAAGTCCCCCACTGCTCATACCTACCTTTCTTGAGCTTCCTGCTTCTTCTTTTAATGGGCAGAACTAGAAGAAAAGGTCTTATATAGGTTT
The DNA here is from genome assembly GCA_029206835.1 of Rana muscosa. Classification (NCBI taxonomy): domain Eukaryota; kingdom Metazoa; phylum Chordata; class Amphibia; order Anura; family Ranidae; genus Rana; species Rana muscosa. The sequence goes on from CM055124.1 coordinate 79,853,460, forward strand.
TGGGCCAGTCTGGGTTGCAACTTTCACAGGGCTAAGGCCCCGCACGGGCAGCAGGACCACAATGCAGTACCTTGAGGCTCTGGCTGGCAGACTGGCTCCTCGAGTCCTCGATGATTTCCAGGCAGCGGCGCCAGCTCTGGCAGATCCATCCTGGAGAGTGGGCCAGGGAGCTGCTCGGCCGCTACAGCTGCGGGCATTATCCCAGCTCTGCACATGGCAGAGATCCACGGAGCGCAATAGAAGGGGCAGAGCCGAGGGAGGGGAGTACGTAGAGCCACCCACTAACCCTGGGACCTCGGGCAGTGCTAAAGCGGTCAGTCCACCCCAGGCCAGGTTAAACTAGTTGCAGGCACTGCGGGCTCTGCGTTAAGGACAGCCGTGAACGGGGGACATTCCCTTCCACTGTCACACACACATTAGGCAAATTAGGTGGCCGCGAGGCCCCTTGAAGTGTGAGGCCTTAGGCGACCACCTAATTTGCCCAATTAGAGAGCCGCCTCTGCCCCCACCCCAAGAGACCACACCTAAGCTTAGTGCTGCATATTGAGAGGAAGGAGAGAGTCTCCAAATTCAGAACTGTCTATATAAAGTTATAATTCCTCCAGGTCATGGCATATCTAGTAATGGTTAGTCCCATTCAACTGGGCTTATTCTATAATGTTGAAGACGTTAAGGAGATTGGCGACTGGATGACGCATACCCAAATGTGGATTGACAGGCAGGATGGATTGGTCAGCAAGGAAAAGAGTAATGACAGTTACTTTCCTTCCACATCAGAAGATTTCCAGTATCAGCAGTGACGTCAGCACAGAGCTGTTGGAAACCAGTGAGACCCAGGTACACCCATCTAATGTCCGGAGAAGTCTTGCCAGAAGCGGTTCATGGAAGAATTGTGGCCAAAAACGCCAAGCGACTCAACAGGAGGCAGTTTGTTCCTTGGAGAGAAGTACAATAATGAGTGTCTGAATGCAACTGTGAAGCATGGTGGAGGTTCCCTGCAAATTTAGGGTTGCAGTTCTACAAATGGAGTTGGAGATTCGGTCAGGATCAGTGGTGTCCTCAATGCTGATAAATACTGGCAGATACTTCTCCATCATGCCATACCATCAGGGAAGCATGTGATTGGCCCCAAATTTATTCTGCAGCAGGACAACCACCCCAAACCCACAGCCAATGACTTTAAGAATCATCTTCAGCACAAGGAGAACAAGGAGTCCTGGAAGTGATGGCTCGGCCCCCCACATAGGTCTGTGGTTAGTTCTCCAAGATGTTTGGAACAACCTACTTGCCAAGTTCCTTCAAAATCTGTGTGCCAGTCCACCTAGAAGAAGGGATGCTGGTTTGAAGGCAAAGGGTGGTCACCCCAAATATTGATTCGATTTGGATTCCTCCCCTGTTCCTTTACTTTCCATTTTGTTAATTGATAAAAACAAACTATCACTTCTGTTTCTGAAAACTTTCCTAATTTCCACACCTGCCCTAAACATTTGCATGTATATTAACTATATATATATAATTAAATATACCATTGCACAATCATGCCACATCATCTCTTTAGAGATATCTATAAATATATATATAGATTTATAGAGGGATTGTTAGATAAGAAATTTGCAATTACAGAGGATGTGGCTTGATTGCACAATGAGAGGTGGATATCAATCCTATAGAAAGGAAATCTGCAGAACATCCCAACAATCCGATTTCATCGGCAGTGACAACACTGAGACGTTTCCCCTGTGTCTCTATACAGGTGAGTTGATTCTCTTTCTTTCCTTCGCATCAGTGATACTTCCATAGCACACAAGTAACTATTTTAAAGGCAAAGGGCAACTTGCTATGTATATGGAAGCTCCCATCAACCAAATACGGTATGTAGAATTTTTAATTGATAAACAGAGGATGGAATACAAAAAGAAAAAGTGGCTCAATGAAAAGAGTCCAATGCCGCGTACACATAGCCGTTTTTAATGTCATTGAAAAAAACGAAGTTTTTCTCAACGTGATTCTTCTCAAGCCTGCCTTGCCTACACACGATCGTGAAAAAAAACGCTCGACCAAAGCGCGGTGACGTATGAAATGTACGACGGCACTATAAAGGGGAAGTTCCATTCTGATGGCGCCACCCTTTGGGCTGCTTTTGCTGATCCTCGTGTTAGTAAAGTTTGGTGAGAGACGATTCGCGCTTTTCAGCCTCGTGCTCTTCAGTCCGTTACAGCGTGACGAATGTGCTATCTCCATTACGAACGCAAGTTTTACCAGAACGAGCGCTCCCGTCTCATACTTGATTCTGAGCATGCACGTGAAAAACGGCGAGAAAAATTAGAGCATGTTCCAATTTTTTCATGGCCACGTCGTGAAAAATGCTCTGAAGCCCACACACGATCATTTTTAATGACCATTTTACA